>OX359264.1:26731742-27359242 GCA_947179155.2 Hedera helix
TCTAATTGGATTATACTTTTAATCCAAATGAGTTGTTAAACTAGGTCCAAGATATTAACCTAGTAGCCCATGTAATTAATTTAATTACTAGCCCATATAATTAATTAAACAAGCCCAATGCTTATTTTAATTAAAGTTAGCATAGTTATTTAAATGCTAGCCCAAAGTGTTAATTAAATTGAGCCCAAACCAATTCAATGGATGAGCCCAATATATTAATTTCCTAAGTCCAACATGGAGCCCAATAGGAAGTCAAAATTGGTCAACAATTGAACCCATGTATAGATATATTTGTATATGCATAAATACACATTAAAAGCTAGAAAAATAAAGGAAAAATGGCATGGAAAATACCATTTTGCTGATTTTTTTTTTGTCCCACTTGATGTTGCTTGATTTGCTAGATTGCTTCTCTTTTACACTAGATCAAAGTTGGCCAACAACTCTAGTCAATCAACTAGTCAATCACCATGTCAATCCATCAAATAGTAAGCTTGATTAGCCTTTAATTTGACCAACATAGATGAATTAGTGAGTTAATGGTGTGTTAGTAGATGGCTATAAAAGAAACCCCCCACACTTGTTTTAGGTTGGTTAGTTCATTGCTAGAGAATTTCCTAGAGAGCAAAGTGTGAGCATTTGAGAGTGTGAGAAAATATTGAGAGCAAAATACTAAGAAAGGAGAAGGAGTTCTTGGTTCATGCCTTCAAACCTCATCACCTATTTTGGAAGAAAAAGAAGGATAGCCATTAAAACAAGGTAATGATTATTTTAAATGTAGTTTGTTTTTAAATTAAATAAATCATCATGTTAGTATAAACATGTTAATATAGTTATTAATGTGTAGTTGTAATATTTATGCCATGCTTAAGTTTAATAGGTTTGGTTTGTATTTTGGTATCATTTGTGTGCTAAAATATGTGTTTAGTAGTGTATAATCAAGTCTTGAAATTTATTACCAAAAATATTTTTATAAAACTTAGGTTTGATGTTCTAATATTATAGAACATTAAATCATGAGAAAAACAAAGTTTGAATCACTCAAAATGGAGTTATACACAAAAAGTTATGATTTATGGTAGTTTATGTGATGTAGAAATTTTTATAAAAAAATAATGATATTAAATCATGAAAAATTATTTTTTCATGTTATAAATTAAAATAAGGTGATTGGTAATTTTTTTGGATTTTTATTGAAGAGTTAAAGCTTACTTGATGGTATATTTTTAATTAAAATGTGTGTGCCGGAACACTGTTCACATTCTGCGAAGAAGAAAAAAATTAAGGGTTTCCGCGCAATGCGCGCGCAGCCACTGTTCACCGAAAACACGGAGCCAAACGACGTCATTTGGTGTCCGTAAAAAGTTACTCCGCGCGTACGCGCGGAAGCCGTATCCGGCATTCCAAAAACGGCGTCGTTTTTGGCCCGTTAAATCTGTAACCCGCGCCATGCGCGGTAGGAAAATTCCGGAGAAATTACCAGAATGCCCCTCCGTGTTTTTCTTGGCAGAATTACCATTCTGCCCTCGGTTCAGATTTCGACTTATTTACGGAAATGCCATTCGGGTTAAATTTAATTAATTTAAATATTTAAAAACTAAATTAAAATTATAACAAAAATAATTATAATACAAAAATAATATTGGGGAGGATATTTTTCATTAAGTTTAATATTTAAATATTTTAAATATTAATCTAGTTAGCTAAACCATGGTTAAGTTAAATAAATTTATTATTTGTTTATTATTTTAAATGTTAATAATAAATAAAGATGATAAATTAGCATTTATTATTTAATGCCCATTAAATAATACTTAAAGAGAGATAAAATTTATAAATTTATTATTTATTATTTAAATATTATTAAATAATAAATAAGGATAATTAGGTAATTAATTATTATTTAATTAGCATTAAATAACGATTAATGGAAATTAAGTTATTAGAGTAATAATTTATTATTTAATTTAAATAATAAATAAGAATGATTTGATTATTATTTAACCTTAAATAATAATTAAAAATTAATTAAATAATTAATTATTATTTAATTGACATTAAATAATAATTAAAGAGGATTAAGATTAGTAAACTATTATTTAATTTCCTTAATTAAATAATAAGTAAGGTTAATTACTTGGTTAATTATTGGTTGATTAACATTAAATTAAAGAAGGTTAAAACTAAGTTAATAATTATTTATTATTTAATTATAATTAAATAATAAGTAAGTACAATTAGTTATTAATTATTTTAAATAATAACTAGAGTTAATTAATTAATTTCTATTTAATCAATATTAAATAGTAATTAAAAAGAGATTGAGTTAATAAAATAAATTGAATTTAATTAAACAATTATAATAAGTTGTTTAAAGGTTTAATAAGTGTCCAACACTTAAGAAAAATATTTTCTAACTTATTAAATTATTAACCTAATATGATTAAGGGTTTATAAGGTTAATAATATTGTTTTGACTAATGTAAATTATGTGTTAGTACTTATGTGTGGTAAATAAGTTCATTATCAAGCGTATAGTTATGCAAATACGCCGTGCTAATTATTAGACCGACTTTATTAATGTTAGGTCTTTCAAAGCAAGTAGTTAAAGCTAGACATTTATTGTAGCTGTGCAGACAGGCAAGTTTTCTACCCTTAAACTTGTATTTATTGTTGCAGATATTTTTCAACCGTATTTACATTTCAATTATTGTTGAGCAAGTATTCTACACCCGTAGTTACTTGACAGACCTTTGAGTGAATTAATTATCAAAAATTACTTCACATCATTATTGATTATTGTATTCGCACATAGTGCTTTTGCAAACTGTCTAAGAACGTCTAAGCTAATTGATTCGGCTAGACAAATGCATGTTAAATTCATTTAATTGAATATTATAAAAGCTTATCCAAACCATTGGTTGGTGCGGATTCTTACAGTAAGACTGAGATAGAACAACCCTAGTTAAAGGGGATTTTTATTTGTCGGAGACCCGACAGCGCGCAAGAAAACTAAATGTGATGCATATACATAGGACATGAGAGGACTGATCCCCTCAAGTGTCCCGTTATTTTAACAAGGAGTCAGACATTGTATGTCTGTTCTACCTTAGTAGCAGTTCATGGTCATTAAAGACCACTCAGCAGTAAAGAGTCAATTCCTTCTTTTATTGAACATTGATTCTTGTTATCTTTCGCAATTGCTATTGTTGAAACCTTGAAGTTATTTCCCTTCATCATGATATATCGTATGATTGTTGTTTATAAACTTGCTGAGCCATTTAGTTGCTCATTCTTGCTATATCATGACTATATTTCAGCCAATCCCGAAAGCTCTAAATCGAACAAAGGCAAGGGGAAAGCGAATGCTTAGTTGTAGTAATTACATGCTAGTTTAAATTGCGGTTATGTAATTACTGTTGTAAATCTTTTGTATTTCCCTTAAGATATGTAATGTTACAATTTAAGGTTAATAGACCTTGGGAAGTGTAGCCTTTATATAAGGAACCTTTTGTATTATTCCGCGTAGTTTGAATACAATATATGTATTTCATTGTTGTTAAGTATTGTACAGTGAGAACCAAACCCGAGGCTAAAGAACCCGGATTTGGGGTCGTCACAGGTTGGTATCAGAGCTGTAGGTTAGAAACTCTAGGATTGCGAAACCTAGGTTATAACCTTAGTACTAAACTCTTATCGAGTGCGTTAGGAGATGAATCGGGGAGATTCATCATGTTGTGTATTTTTGGAGGTGGATTGAGAAAATCCATCGAGCCGAGATGTACATGATAAAATATCATTTCATTTCATCAATGAATATATTTTATTGCTGTACTAACATGTGTTATTTATGTTATTGTAGGATGACGGAGATAGGCCAGTCGAGCACTGCTGTAGAGGAGGTGATTTATACGGATATCCCTATGGATACCGCACAGCCACAGGTGGCTGCACCGATCGAGGAGCCAGAGTCAGATCCCGAGGAGGGAGATAGAGAGGACGCTGTCTGGGGCGGAGTTATGGGGCAGTACAGTGAGGAGGAGGCTGATACTGATGATGATGAGGATGAGGAGCCAGCTGAGTATGTTGATGGCATGGGCACTGTCGCCAGTGACATCATCGATACTCTCACTGCGGCTAACGAGGAGCTAGAGGAGAGGGTTCAGCACCTGGAGGAGCAGAACCAGATCCACCAGCAGACAGAGCAGCAGTATAGAGATACAGCTTATATGTTCTCTGGCGAGAACATAGAGCTGAAGGCGAGGATGGCCGAGATGGAGGCCAAGTTAGTAGCCGCTGAGCTGAAGATTCAGCAGACACAGGCAGAGAGGGAGGCCATGAGGGGCCAGATGCAGCAGGCCGTTGAGGCAAGGTTAGATATGGAGTTTCAGCGTGATGCAGCTCACGGGCAGATGATGGAGCTGGAGGAGGAGGTTAGGGAGAAAAAGGTGAGGATAGATAGACTCAGTTACGTCTATCGCTCATCAGTTGGTAGGATCCAGAGTAGGGTGCACTATTACCCTGCTGAGGAGGGCCAGACCTTGCACACCATCAGTAGGGGTGTGGTCAGGACTATTGGAGAGGAGGAGTACGACGATGCGGTTCGTCGAGGGATGCGCCGTTAGTTGTATTTTCTTTATTTATGATGTATGTACATAGATGCAGTAGAAACCCAACTTTTGTTTTGATAGAGGGTTAGTATGTTGTAAATCCCAACTCTATGAAGTTGTGGGATATGTTAGATCCCGTCTTTTGTTTTAACTATCGGGGTTAACAGCATTTATAGCAGTATGCATATGATGTAAAAGTGCTACGCACTGTGTTTTAGCATATGAATATAAATGCACTTTCGTTTATGTTTATATGTGTCAAGATGATTATTGGTGCTTTAGTTTAAAATACTTAAGCTACAAAACGAAAGTAAAAAGATTGAAACAACTTTAATTAATTAAATTTTCTTTATACAGAAAATGCCGCCACAGAGAAGAAATCAACGACTACCCCCACCACCACCCGAAGAGTCAGTGAACGCCGGAGGGGTACCGCCAAACCCTGTCCAAGAGTTCGTAGAAATGCTAATGGGAGCATTTCGCGGACGCAACACAGAGGCTACTGGAGCAACAAACCCTGTCGCTCCACTAGCAACCTTTAAAGACTTCAAACTGATAGGACCACCCGAGTTCAAAGGGACCACAGATCCTATAGAAGCACAAACCTGGATAGAGGAGATGGAAAAAGTCTTCGAGGTTGCACGAGTTAGGGAGGAGCAAATGACCTCATTTGCTACCTTCATGATGAAAGGAGAGGCCAGCCACTGGTGGAAGGCCAATAAGGGTAGAGCAGGGGAGGGAACGATCGCGTGGGCGCGATTCAAAGAGGTATTCTTGGAAAACTACTTTCCAGAGAGTACAAAGGCTAGGATGGAAATTAAATTCCTAGAGCTTAAGCAGGGTAACATGTCGGTATCCGAATATGCCGCCAAGTTCAATGAATTGGCAAGATTTGCTACACATCAGGTGGACACGGAGGCAAGACGCGCCAGACGATTCGAACAGGGGCTGAAACCATGGGTTTACAGTCGGGTAGCTGTTCTCCAGATCACAAATTTTGCAACACTGTTGGAGAAAGCTATCATAGCTGAGGGTGGAAATGAAGCTTTGAATAAGCACAATCAAGAACGGAACAAGAAGAGAAGCGATGGGGGAAACAGAGAGGGTAGCAGCGGGGGTAGCAACTCGAACAAACGCAAGTGGAATAACAACAGCAGTTCGGGGACACCCCAGGGCAGTGAGTCAAAGAAAGCAAGCAAATGCAGTCAATGCGGGAAGAATCACTCAGGGGAGTGCATGAAGGGAAGGAATGTTTGTTACAACTGTGGGCAAGAGGGGCACATCGCTCCTAATTGTCCCACACCAAAAAGGAAAGGAGGTTGTTTCGCCTGCGGGGCCATGGACCATCAATTTAAAGATTGTCCGAAGAAGAAGAACACCGGAGGGAGTTCGGGCTATAGGGGAAGCAACAGCAACAACAACAACAACGCCAAACTGACCATTGGAGGGCCGGTGCCACAGAACAAACCAACGGCACGGACTTTCAACATGACGGTGCAGGACGCCGTCGAATCAAAAGACGTGGTGTCAGGTATTATTCCGATCAATGATATAAATGCTTATGTATTATTTGATTCGGGCGCTACCTGTTCATTTGTATCTGATGAATTCGCTAAGCGGTTAGAATTGCCTAGACAAAAACTAGAGAACCCAATGAACATAGAAGTTGCAAATAAAGAAGTGATTCCTGTAGAGTATGTACATAGAAACTGTTGTGCTGAAATCAGGGGTCAGAAGTTGAGTGTAGATTTAATTCCAATACGCTTGGGGGAGTTTGACGTTATACTTGGAATGGATTGGTTGTTTAACCATGGAGCTTTAATTGATTGTCAAAAGAAGTGCATACACCTTAAGACACCAAATAAGTCTAAGGTCGTATTTTATGGCAGCAAATCGTCAAGACAGTCATCTTGTCTGACGATGATGCAAGCCAAGAAATTATTAAAGAAAGGTTGTGTAGGGTATTTGGCTCATGTGGTTGATACACAAGTGGTGAGTCCCGAGATGGAGCAAATACCAGTAGTTAGGGAGTTTATGGATGTTTTTCCAGATGTATTGCCAGGCTTACCGCCGGACAGAGAAATAGAATTTGCGATTGATTTAGTACCGGGGACAGCGCCGATATCAAAGGCACCATATAGAATGGCTCCGGTAGAAATGAAAGAGTTGATGGTGCAATTACAGGAGTTGTTGGATAATAAGTACATCCAGCCAAGTGTTTCTCCATGGGGAGCACCGGTGCTGTTTGTAAAGAAGAAGGATGGATCGATGAGATTATGTATGGATTACAGAGAGCTGAATAAGGTGACAATTAAGAACAAGTACCCGTTGCCACGAATTGACGATCTTTTCGATCAATTGAAAGGGGCGAAGTACTTTTCAAAGATTGACTTGAGGACTGGTTATCATCAGTTGAAAGTCAGGAAGGAGGATGTACCCAAGACGGCATTCAGAACTCGATATGGGCATTATGAGTTTCTGGTGATGTCGTTTGGACTGACGAATGCGCCAGCCGCATTTATGGACATGATGAACAGAATATTCAAGCAGTACTTGGATAAATTTGTTGTTGTGTTCATTGACGATATTCTGGTGTATTCTAAAACGGAGGAGGAGCATGCTGAACACCTAAGATTGGTGTTGGAGATTTTACGGAAGGAGCAGTTGTATGCTAAATTTTCGAAGTGTGAATTCTGGTTGGAGAGAGTTCAATTTTTAGGTCATGTCATTGACAAGGAAGGAGTTTCAGTAGATCCAGCAAAGGTGGAAGCAGTGATGAATTGGGAGCAACCAAGGACGCCGACGGAGGTAAGAAGTTTCTTGGGGTTAGCGGGTTACTATCGGAGATTTATTCAAGATTTTTCAAAGATAGCAACACCACTGACCAATCTAACGAGGAAGACGGTGAAATACGTATGGACGGAGAAGTGTGAGGAGAGTTTTCAGGAGCTAAAGAAGAGACTTAGTGAAGCACCTGTATTGACTTTACCGGACGATACGGGAGGTTTTACGGTCTACAGTGATGCATCGCACAAGGGACTTGGCTGTGTGCTTATGCAAAACGGCAAGGTCGTTGCGTATGCGTCCAGACAGTTGAAGGATTACGAGAAGGGATACCCTACCCACGACTTGGAGCTGGCTGCGGTAGTGTTTGCCCTTAAAATCTGGAGACATTATTTATATGGAGAGAAATGTGAGATATTCACGGACCACAAGAGTCTGAAGTATATCTTCACACAGAAGGAGTTAAATATGAGGCAACGAAGATGGTTAAAATTGATCAAGGACTATGATTGTGAAATTCTATATCATCCCGGCAAGGCCAACGTAGTAGCAGATGCTCTAAGCAGAAAGAGCAGGGAGAAATTGTTCATCTTGACAGATCAGGAACAATTGGTTCAAGAGATGGCTCGAATGGAGTTGGAGGTAAGAAATCCAAATGAGTCAATGGAAGTGGAAGCAAGCCCAACCTTACTAGATAGGGTGAAAGAGGCTCAAGACAAAGATGAAGAATGTGTCAGAATCAGGATGAGAATGACCGAAGGGGAAGATGTCAAATTCAAGGAGGATAGCATGGGATTGCTAAGGTTTGAAAATCGTGTTTGGGTGCCGCTAGTGCCTGAACTACGAGAAGAGATTTTGCAAGAGGCCCACAGTACGAGATACTCGATACATCCGGGGAGTACGAAGATGTATCAAGATCTGCGTCAGCATTTTTGGTGGCCGAATTTAAAAAGGGAGGTCGCAGAATGTGTCAGCCGATGCCTAACTTGTCAAATGGTAAAGGCTGAACATCAGAGACCAAGTGGATTACTACAGCCGTTAGAGATTCCTGAGTGGAAATGGGAGCATATCACAATGGATTTTGTGGTAGGACTTCCAGCAACACAGAAGGGATTTGACGCAATATGGGTGATTGTGGATCGACTAACAAAGTCAGCGCACTTTTTGCCGATCAAGATTAAGTTCAGTTTGGACCAGTTGGCTAAACTGTACATCAAGGAGATAGTTTCAAGACATGGGGTGCCGGTATCGATTGTGTCAGACAGAGATCCGCGCTTCACGTCAAAATTTTGGAGGAGTCTTCAAGAGAGATTGGGGACACAGTTGAGAATGAGTACAGCATATCATCCGCAGACCGATGGGCAAAGTGAAAGAACAATACAGACTTTGGAAGATATGCTCAGGGCCTGTGTGATGGATTTCAAGGGCAGTTGGGAGAACCATCTACCATTAGTTGAGTTTGCATACAACAACAGTTATCATGCAAGCATAGGCATGCCGCCTTACGAAGCATTGTACGGAAGGAAGTGCAGAACACCTCTATGTTGGGACGAGGTAGGAGAACGCCGACTGTTGGGACCGGAATTGGTCCAACAGACGGTAGAGATTATCAAGGTAATAAGAGCTCGGCTAGTAGCAGCTCAGGACCGTCAGAAGAAATACGCCGATTTACATCGACAAAAGCGAGACTTCGAAGTTGGGAGTTTTGTGTTCATGAAGGTATCTCCCTGGAAGGGGAAGATCCGATTTGGAAAGAAGGGAAAGCTGAGTCCGAGGTTCATAGGACCGTTCGAGATATTAAAGAGAGTGGGTGAAGTGGCGTACGAGGTAGCTTTACCTCCTGAACTGGAGCATATTCACAATGTGTTTCACGTATCAGTGTTGCGACCATACAAGCCAGACCACAAACATGTGATATCCTATGAGCCAATACAAGTCGAGAAAGACTTATCGTACGAGGAAATTCCTGTCCAGATACTAGATAGGAAAGAGCAGAAATTACGGAATAAGATTATACATTCTGTCAAAGTCCTATGGAGGAACCACAACGCTGAGGAAGCTACGTGGGAGCTTGAAGAAAAGATGAGGGCTAACTATCCGAATCTTTTTGAGTAGTTTAAATTGTAATTCCGGGGACGGAATTCTTATAAGGGAGGGAGAATGTAATGACCACGAATTTCATTATACATTGTAATTATAATTAATATATAATTAGCAATGAATTTAAAATTTTTGTACTAATAAATTGTGCATTAGATAATAAAATAGATGTACTTGTTCGTGCATATATTTAATTAAAGAATTAAAGCAAGGGTATAATTAATTAAGGCAAATCTAATTGGATTATATTTTTAATCCAAATGAGTTGTTAAACTAGGTCCAAGATATTAACCTAGTAGCCCATGTAATTAATTTAATTACTAGCCCATATAATTAATTAAACAAGCCCAATGCTTATTTTAATTAAAGTTAGCATAGTTATTTAAATGCTAGCCCAAAGTGTTAATTAAATTGAGCCCAAACCAATTCAATGGATGAGCCCAATATATTAATTTCCTAAGTCCAACATGGAGCCCAATAGGAAGTCAAAATTGGTCAACAATTGAACCCATGTATAGATATATTTGTATATGCATAAATACACATTAAAAGCTAGAAAAATAAAGGAAAAATGGCATGGAAAATACCATTTTGCTGATTTTTTTTTTGTCCCACTTGATGTTGCTTGATTTGCTAGATTGCTTCTCTTTTACACTAGATCAAAGTTGGCCAACAACTCTAGTCAATCACCATGTCAATCCATCAAATAGTAAGCTTGATTAGCCTTTAATTTGACCAACATAGATGAATTAGTGAGTTAATGGTGTGTTAGTAGATGGCTATAAAAGAAACCCCCCACACTTGTTTTAGGTTGGTTAGTTCATTGCTAGAGAATTTCCTAGAGAGCAAAGTGTGAGCATTTGAGAGTGTGAGAAAATATTGAGAGCAAAATACTAAGAAAGGAGAAGGAGTTCTTGGTTCATGCCTTCAAACCTCATCACCTATTTTGGAAGAAAAAGAAGGATAGCCATTAAAACAAGGTAATGATTATTTTAAATGTAGTTTGTTTTTAAATTAAATAAATCATCATGTTAGTATAAACATGTTAATATAGTTATTAATGTGTAGTTGTAATATTTATGCCATGCTTAAGTTTAATAGGTTTGGTTTGTATTTTGGTATCATTTGTGTGCTAAAATATGTGTTTAGTAGTGTATAATCAAGTCTTGAAATTTATTACCAAAAATATTTTTATAAAACTTAGGTTTGATGTTCTAATATTATAGAACATTAAATCATGAGAAAAACAAAGTTTGAATCACTCAAAATGGAGTTATACACAAAAAGTTATGATTTATGGTAGTTTATGTGATGTAGAAATTTTTATAAAAAAATAATGATATTAAATCATGAAAAATTATTTTTTCATGTTATAAATTAAAATAAGGTGATTGGTAATTTTTTTGGATTTTTATTGAAGAGTTAAAGCTTACTTGATGGTATATTTTTAATTAAAATGTGTGTGCCGGAACACTGTTCACATTCTGCGAAGAAGAAAAAAATTAAGGGTTTCCGCGCAATGCGCGCGCAGCCACTGTTCACCGAAAACACGGAGCCAAACGACGTCATTTGGTGTCCGTAAAAAGTTACTCCGCGCGTACGCGCGGAAGCCGTATCCGGCATTCCAAAAACGGCGTCGTTTTTGGCCCGTTAAATCTGTAACCCGCGCCATGCGCGGTAGGAAAATTCCGGAGAAATTACCAGAATGCCCCTCCGTGTTTTTCTTGGCAGAATTACCATTCTGCCCTCGGTTCAGATTTCGACTTATTTACGGAAATGCCATTCGGGTTAAATTTAATTAATTTAAATATTTAAAAACTAAATTAAAATTATAACAAAAATAATTATAATACAAAAATAATATTGGGGAGGATATTTTTCATTAAGTTTAATATTTAAATATTTTAAATATTAATCTAGTTAGCTAAACCATGGTTAAGTTAAATAAATTTATTATTTGTTTATTATTTTAAATGTTAATAATAAATAAAGATGATAAATTAGCATTTATTATTTAATGCCCATTAAATAATACTTAAAGAGAGATAAAATTTATAAATTTATTATTTATTATTTAAATATTATTAAATAATAAATAAGGATAATTAGGTAATTAATTATTATTTAATTAGCATTAAATAACGATTAATGGAAATTAAGTTATTAGAGTAATAATTTATTATTTAATTTAAATAATAAATAAGAATGATTTGATTATTATTTAACCTTAAATAATAATTAAAAATTAATTAAATAATTAATTATTATTTAATTGACATTAAATAATAATTAAAGAGGATTAAGATTAGTAAACTATTATTTAATTTCCTTAATTAAATAATAAGTAAGGTTAATTACTTGGTTAATTATTGGTTGATTAACATTAAATTAAAGAAGGTTAAAACTAAGTTAATAATTATTTATTATTTAATTATAATTAAATAATAAGTAAGTACAATTAGTTATTAATTATTTTAAATAATAACTAGAGTTAATTAATTAATTTCTATTTAATCAATATTAAATAGTAATTAAAAAGAGATTGAGTTAATAAAATAAATTGAATTTAATTAAACAATTATAATAAGTTGTTTAAAGGTTTAATAAGTGTCCAACACTTAAGAAAAATATTTTCTAACTTATTAAATTATTAACCTAATATGATTAAGGGTTTATAAGGTTAATAATATTGTTTTGACTAATGTAAATTATGTGTTAGTACTTATGTGTGGTAAATAAGTTCATTATCAAGCGTATAGTTATGCAAATACGCCGTGCTAATTATTAGACCGACTTTATTAATGTTAGGTCTTTCAAAGCAAGTAGTTAAAGCTAGACATTTATTGTAGCTGTGCAGACAGGCAAGTTTTCTACCCTTAAACTTGTATTTATTGTTGCAGATATTTTTCAACCGTATTTACATTTCAATTATTGTTGAGCAAGTATTCTACACCCGTAGTTACTTGACAGACCTTTGAGTGAATTAATTATCAAAAATTACTTCACATCATTATTGATTATTGTATTCGCACATAGTGCTTTTGCAAACTGTCTAAGAACGTCTAAGCTAATTGATTCGGCTAAACAAATGCATGTTAAATTCATTTAATTGAATATTATAAAAGCTTATCCAAACCATTGGTTGGTGCGGATTCTTACAGTAAGACTGAGATAGAACAACCCTAGTTAAAGGGGATTTTTATTTGTCGGAGACCCGACAGCGCGCAAGAAAACTAAATGTGATGCATATACATAGGACATGAGAGGACTGATCCCCTCAAGTGTCCCGTTATTTTAACAAGGAGTCAGACATTGTATGTCTGTTCTACCTTAGTAGCAGTTCATGGTCATTAAAGACCACTCAGCAGTAAAGAGTCAATTCCTTCTTTTATTGAACATTGATTCTTGTTATCTTTCGCAATTGCTATTGTTGAAACCTTGAAGTTATTTCCCTTCATCATGATATATCGTATGATTGTTGTTTATAAACTTGCTGAGCCATTTAGTTGCTCATTCTTGCTATATCATGACTATATTTCAGCCAATCCCGAAAGCTCTAAATCGAACAAAGGCAAGGGGAAAGCGAATGCTTAGTTGTAGTAATTACATGCTAGTTTAAATTGCGGTTATGTAATTACTGTTGTAAATCTTTTGTATTTCCCTTAAGATATGTAATGTTACAATTTAAGGTTAATAGACCTTGGGAAGTGTAGCCTTTATATAAGGAACCTTTTGTATTATTCCGCGTAGTTTGAATACAATATATGTATTTCATTGTTGTTAAGTATTGTACAGTGAGAACCAAACCCGAGGCTAAAGAACCCGGATTTGGGGTCGTCACAATTATTATTATTATTATTATTATTATTATTATTATTATTATTATTATTATTATTATTATTATTATTATTATTATTATTATTATTATTATTATTATTATTATTATTGTTATTATTATTATTGTTATTATTATTGTTATTATTATTGTTATTATTATTGTTATTATTATTGTTCTTATTATTGTTCTTATTATTCTTATTGTTATTGTTATTGTTATTGTTATTATTATTGTTATTATTATTATTATTATTATTATTATTATTATTATTATTATTATTATTATTATTATTATTATTATTATTATTGTTATTATTATTATTATTATTATTATTATTATTATTATTATTATTATTATTATTATTATTATTATTATTATTATTATTATTATTATTATTATTATTATTATTTTTTTTATTATTATTGTTATTATTATTGTTATTATTATTGTTATTGTTATTATTATTATTATTGTTATTAATTATTGTTATTATTATTGTTATTATTATTATTATTATTATTATTATTGTTATTATTATTGTTATTATTATTGTTATTGTTATTGTTATTGTTATTATTATTATTATTGTTATTAATTATTGTTATTATTATTATTATTATTATTATTATTATTATTATTATTATTATTATTATTATTATTATTATTATTATTATTATTATTATTATTATTATTATTATTATGGACTGGTTGTATAACCATAAAGCCATAATTAATTGTCAAAGGAAGTGTGTAACTTTACAGACTCCTAAAAAGTCGAAAATAGTATTTTATGGTAGCAAATTACCGAGACAATTTAGTTGTCTGTCAGTCATGCAAGCTAATAGGGCGTTAAGGAAGGGAGACACATGATACTTAGCATATGTGATAGATACCCAAAAAGGGGAAATGAAAAAGGGGGAAATACCAGTAGTGAATGAATTTCCCGATGTGTTTCCGGATGACTTACCTGGTCTTCCACCAGATCGGGAAATCGAATTTATGATTGATGTAGCACTGGGAACTGCTCCAATATCTAAGGCTCCGTATAGAATGGCCCTAGTGGAAATGAAAGAGTTGATGAAACAACTACATGAGCTATTAGATAAGAAGTTTATTCAACCGAATGTGTCTCCATGGGGAGCACCAGTGTTATTTGTTAAAAAGAAGGATAGAACCTTACGATTTTGTATTGATTACAGAGAGTTAAATAAGATGACCATCAAGAATAAGTACCCTTTGCCAAGGATTGATGATCTTTTCGATCAGTTAAAAAGAGCAAAATACTTTTCAAAGATTAATCTTCGGTCAGGGTATCATCAGTTAAAAATAAGAAAGGAGGATGTGTCGAAAACAACATTCAGAACTCTTTATGGTCATTACGAGTTTCTGGTGATGCCATTTGGATTGACGAATGCACTAGCGACATTTATGGATATGATGGATAGGATTTTTAAACCTTATTTGGATAAATTTGTGGTGGTATTCATAGATGATATCTTGGTATATTCCAAGTCTCAGGAAGAGCATGCAGATCATTTAAAAATAGTGTTAGAAACTTTGAGAAAAGAAAAGTTATATGCCAAATTCTCAAAGTGTGAATTCTGGTTAGAAAGAGTTCACTTTTTGGGTCATGTTATTGATAAAGATGGAATTTCTGTGGACCCTGCAAAAGTTGAAGCTGTAATTAATTGGGAATAGCCAAAGACACCCACAGAGGTGAGAAGTTTTTTAGGTTTAGCGGGTTATTATCGACGATTTATTTAAGATTTCTCTAAGATAGCAACTCCACTAACCAATTTAACTATGAAGTCTGTAAAATTTGTGTGGACGGATAAATGTGAGGAAAGTTTTTGTGAGTTAAAGAAAACGCTAAGCAAAGCCCCGGTGTTAACTTTGCTTGATGAAATAGGGAATTTTGTGGTGTATAGTGACGCCTCTCATAAAGGGTTAGGTTGTGTGCTTATGCAGAACGGTAAGGTTATTGCATACGCGTCACGACAGTTAAAAGATTATGAGAAGGGGTATCCGACGCATCATTTGGAATTGGCAGCAGTAGTATTTGCTTTGAAAATATGGAGACATTACCTTTATGGGGAGAAATGTAACGCCCCCAAAATCCCGGCACTTTTAACTGCGGCGGACCTTGTGCGTTAACTCTATACATCTATCAACTTAACCAATGATCCCATAATCATATTGGTTGAATTAGTCTTATTTTAGACTATACATTAAAAAAAATTTCTTAACTTTGTCCCTGGATCTAAACTTGATCTCAGTCTCATAAGTATACAAGTATCAACTTGTATTTCATCCGTATAAATGGATAAAACCATATATAACGGTCTAATTTTAACCTTAGGATTTAAATATTCTATAACTTTACATGTTCCAACATCCACGGTATTAAATCATTAGGACGGCTCTTGGGAACAGAGAATCCCGCGGTGAATGTTTGTATCTTCACCCGTGATAAATGTTTGCATCTTTATCCGTGACAAATGGTTGTATCTTTGTCCGGTGCAAAATTCTCTTTCCGTACAGAACATTACCCAACTAGTTAAAACCCTCATTCGAAACATATTTGTTTATAGTGATATCTCTTCATATCAATAATCCTACTTATATGGTATTCAGAATAGTAATAACGAGTTATACCTGGGTCCGAGGAACCTTAACGATGGATTTGACCAGTCAACATCGCTTAGTCCTGTCTCGGATGTACAACACTCACAAGTTATTTACCGATCCTCATCCAGATAAGTAGATCATTATCAATACTATGTTAAGTCTTAACAATTCTAGGTTATATCAAAATAAAGACATAACAACATTCTGATGATAATAATTTGTATCATTTATTCAATATTCGGTTACATGTTTGTTTGTTCGTATTACAACAGTCAATATAACTTATACAAATACAAGTGATAAACATGAAAACCTAATCTACGCTTCATCTTTACGTTCATGATCTTCTTAACGTTCATCTTTAATCTGCAAATAAGGTTTTATTCGCAAGAATGAGCACGACGGCTCAGCAAGTCTAACATACAGCACATACGCAGTTTATGCTTTCATATAAACTTTAAGATGCATTGACTGAACATAATTCTCCATTTAATATCACATATAACTCACGTTCCAATAATTTATATCACATTGACACACAAAGTGTATAAATCATGTTCATATATCGTAAACAAAACGCATAACAGTTAGAAGGCTTGTAAACATCAGTTAAAGACTTCACATATCATCTATTGCATAATAACATGACATTATACATCTCATTTATCATTTTAACAATACTAAACAAGTAGCACATAGCAAGAGTTAGAAGACTTGCCTTGAAACCATGTTAGGGTTTTCCCGGGAAATCGTTAAACGCCTACAAAAAGGGTTACGCGACCCCGAATGTTACTTTATCAAATTTTCCTTTTGAATAAGTCTTAGAATAACTTAACTAGACTATTTTCATAGGTGGAATCATTTCGTTAAGTGGCGAACTCAAAATTTTATTTTTTAGTGCTAGGATCCGAATGGTCCTTTAAAAAATTTAGCTTCGACCTATTTTATTGCGACAGCCATAACTTTGTCATACGAAAAGCTTTTTGAGTGATTCTTGAGTCTAAATTGCTTAGAATTTCATGATCTACAACTTTCATTTAGGTTTCTAAGGCATATTCAGAATTTAAAATTTCGGAAATTTGCAAAAATATTCTGCGACTATATTAGACTTAACTTTCTTTGATCCGATTGGTAAAACATGATACCTCAAGCATTAATTTGCTAAGATAACATGTTCTAACACTCCGTATCACTTCATAACATAAAAATAACAAAATCATAAACCTACTTATATAAGATTTCATGACTTTTTCTCAAGAACACGAAGAACGAATCGAAGAACACGAAGAACGAATCGAAGAACACGAAGAACAAAGTTTCATCGTTCTTCGTTTCGACTACTAAAACTTGATGCCACAAGCATTATTTAGCAAGGCCATCATGTTTCATCATCCCATATGTGACGCCCCCAAATCTAGGCCCACACAGCCCAAACTTGAGTCGTCAAAAGACTACAACAAAATTATTACAATGAAATACAACGTACAACAATACAGTGGATAATACAACACAACTAAGTCTTCATTATTATTGCCACACTATTTTATAACACGTGAAGACTATGATAGCTATCCCCGCACTCTCACTCCATTCCCCGGCTAGACCCCGTTACGTTCTCATCTCCTGTTGAAAAACAATGGAACGAAAAGAAAGGGTGAGCTCAAATAGCCCAGTAAGAAATATCATGACTAAGATAATGACGAATAATTTATCATTAGCCTTCAACAGTTGAGTTCTTGATAGAATACAATAGACTACAAGGTTTATATCAAAAACTGCAGTTAAATTCTTAAACAACGTTCAGATCAATAATAGCAGCGGAATGAGCAATCTATTAGAAGAATAATGCAGACTATAATGTCCACTCGCTTCTCTTTTTTGTAAAAATATCATCAACTTTTATCATCTGAAATACCATTAGTCATGATAATAAAAATTCACAGTTCCTGGTCATAATCATGCAGATCAACAGTTCGTCTTTGCACTACGGGCCAAAGACATTCAATATAACACCAACGGTCATGATTATACCAGATTCAGCCTTTGGTCATAATCATACCAACCAACAGTTCATCTTTGCACTACGGGCCAAAGAGAACATTCACCACGTGTCATAAAAGACACCGAACAGATGTATCGCCTTTAACCTAGTATATCGCCTTTAACCTATCATCTGTTCAACAATTATATCACATCTGTGCCCCCGGCCACAGATATTCACAACAGCTTGATTCTTGATGATTAATACAAATAACAGTGATACAAATGATGAACAGAAGAACAGGATAAACAATAAGTATCGGAAGTTTACTTTGTGCAGATTCAAATAATGTCCAAATTGCCAACATGATGTGGAGTGAAATTTAAAAATGATATTCAAGATCCACAGTTCAGAATAACGATTACAGTTCAATAGAAATGTTCAGAAAATAGGAAGGTTCAGTTGAAATAATGAAGTTCAACTATTATGGAACATATAATATTTTCAGGAATTATAGAAGCAATAGTTCCATAATAAGTTTCGATTTAGGAGTATGAAAGAAAATAATATCCCTTACCGTAGCAGGTTTGATTAACAAAAGGTGAAGGAAATTAATATCCCTTACCATAGTAAGTTTGAATAATGGAAGATGAAAAAGATGGTATCCCTTATGAGTATAAAGGAAAATGATATCACTTACGAATATGGAATAAAAGTGTCATGTGATAATTCGTGTAGACAAATTATTTCCACACGAGACAAATAAAAAGGGTTATTCACCAACAGGCGATAATCCGCACCGTAAGGTTATTCCCATCAATTTGAATACGAATAGTTATTCACCAAACAGGCGTAATCCGCACCGTAAGGTTATTCCCACAATTTAATAGAATTTGAACACGAAGAGTTATTCACCAAACAGGCGTAATCCGCACCGTAAGGTTATTCCCACAATTTAATAGAATTTGAACACGAAGAGTTATTCACCAAACAGGCGATAATCCGCACCGTAAGGTTATTCTCAAAGATTAATAAGGAATGAATACAAAAGGTTATTCACCAACAGGCGGTAAACCGCGCCGTAAGGTTATTCCCACAATTTAATACATGGAAGTAAATGGCACAAGAAAGAAACGATATTATTTTCGAGAATCAAAGAATGATAATCCCTTCAAGTAAGAAAGAAAATAATATCCATTTATGATGATGAAAAGAATGATACCCCTTACCGTTGTAAGTTTCAATAATAGAATATGAAAGAAAATGATATTCCTTACCTTAACACGTGACTGGATATTGATTTAAATGAGATTGATCAACCTATATATTTTTAATATAATTAGTAATTACCACATATAAATTTCAAAGTATATGATAACTCGTATATTATGAACTATCAAAATTATATATATTTAACATAATTTTTGTAGTATAATATAACAACTTTAAAATAGTTTTTAAAATAATATTCCAAAATAAATCTTCCAAAGAAAGCTTTTAAAAATGAATCTTCTCAAAGAAGAGTCTTCTAAAGGAAGATTTGTGAATACCGTGAAAAATAGGAATTTATGAAATTACTACTCTTTAATAAAACACTTACTTGAAAAATTCCTGCACTCCTTTTGGCTTTCAAACTCTCAAAATAACCTTACTATTCTCAGAGAAAACTCATAAAATTCTTATAGAAAAATTTTATGTTTTAGGTGTGATTTTTCTATTCAGCTGAGCAAGCTATTTATAGGAGAAAATAAGTTACTATGCGTGGTAGGTGAACAGAAAAAAATTCAGCAGAGGCTGCTGCGCAGCCTCCACCAACTCTTCAGCAAATTCTCACATTTCTCACATTTCATGTGGGCCCCACAATGGGTCCCACATGTTTCTTACTATTCACGTACTATTCACGTCACTATTCACGTTACTATTTCAAATAGTAAAATTAATTATTTTATTTTTTATTTATTTATTTATTTATTTATTTATTCTTCCTGTGAGTCCAACATATAAAATAATGTTACCACAATAATGTAAGAAACACGTTACATATTTTTATTAATTTAATAATATAAATTATAGTGTATTTGCTACTGTGACAATTATTAGATTCAATAATTTTAAACTACAGTGCACCAACAATTATTGGCTCGATGATATGAAATACAGTGTAATGACAATTATTGAATCAATAATGCAAAATACTGTGTAGCAACAATAATTGAATTGATAATATAAAATATTATGCAGTGACAATTATTGATGAAATGATGCGTAACAATTACGGTGTCAATTATCAGACCAATAATATGAGACACTGTGCAATACCGTGTGCTACTGTAGAGTACCGTGTGCTACAGAAAATACCATAAATTACCGTATGCTACAATTCTTTTATCACCGGTATTTTAACAGTTAACACCGTTGACTATTTTTATTTAAAAAGGTTACTTCTGTCGTTTTCTATATCCGACAAATATTCCGTTGTGGGGTCCACAAATAATTTGTTATTTCGGCGCCGTCGTACGGCCCGAATATTCCCCGACAAAACGAATATTCCCCGACAAAAAGAATATTGTCCGACAAAATAAAATTTGCACATAACATCCTTAACTTTCAATTTTGTCAATTTAACCATTTACTGTTTCAGGAAAAATATATATGAAGAAAAATTAAATTTTGTATTTCATAAATTCGGGGTCTTACAACCTCCCCTCCTTATGAAATTTCGTCCCCGAAATTGACGTACCTGGCATTTCGAAGAGGTATGGATACCTAGACTTCATCTCAGATTCTAGCTCCCAGGTCATTTCCTCAATATCTTGGTTCCTCCATAAAACCTTAACTTGAGGTATAACCTTTGAGCGTAAGATCTGCTCCTTCTTATCTAGGATCTTAACAGGTACTTCCTCATACGTTAAATCTTCTGCTATAACGTCTGGTTCTAACTCAATGACGTGGTTTGGGTCCTTCACATATTTACGTAACATAGATATGTGAAAAACGTTATGGATGCGAGACATACTTGGTGGTAAGGCTAGTCTGTAAGCTACAGTTCCCACCCGATCGAGGATTTCAAATGGGCCAATAAATCGAGGGTTAAGCTTTCCTCTTTTTCCGAATCTCGTTACCCCTTTCCATGGAGAAACACGTAAGAATACATGATCTCCGACGTTGAAACTTTCGTCTCTCCGATGAAGATCAGCGTAATTCTTTTGTCGTTCTTGTGCGGTCTGTATTCATTGTCGGATCATTTGGATCTTTTCTGTTGTCAAGCGTATCAACTCAGGTCCCAACAGTTTTGCTTCTCCTACCTCATTCCAACATACTGGAGAGCGACACTTGCGTCCATATAAAGCCTCGAATGGAGCCATACCTATACTTGCTTGGTAACTGTTGTTGTAGGAAAATTCCACCAATGGCAAGTACTTATCCCAACTTCCTTTGAAATCTAGTATGCAAAGTCTCAAAAGATCTTCGAGGGTCTGGATCGTCCTTTCCGATTGTCCGTCCATTTGAGGATGGTATGCAGAACTAAAACGTAGTTCAGTGCCCATAGCTTTTTGTAGACTGATCCAAAAGCGTGAAGTGAATCTAGGATCTCGATCAGAAACTATGGAAACTGGCATGCCATGCAGTCTCACGATTTCATTTATGTACATACCGGCAAGACGTTCAAGTGAAAAGTTTTCTCGTATAGGCAAGAAATGAGCGGATTTGGTCAATCTATCTACGATGACCCAAATTGCATCTAAGCCTTGAGAAACTTTGGGAAGACCCATCACGAAATCCATATTGATGTGTTCCCACTTCCATTCGGGAACCTCAAGTGGTTGTAATGGACCCTTAGGTACTTGATGCTCTGCCTTGACACGTTGACAAGTTAGGCACCTTGAGATAAACTCTGCAATTTCCCTTTTCATATTGTTCCACCAAAATGTATGTCGAAGATCTCGATACATCTTGGTACCTCCTGGGTGGATTGCAAATGGCGTGTTGTGTGCCTCCATCATGATTTTATGCTTCAAATCAGGATCGTTAGGAACACAGAGTCGAGAGTTAACTCGAAGTATTCCTGTCTCGTCGATTCTTGCTTCGGGGATGACACCTTCTTGTACTTTCTTCATCATGTTCATCAGTTCCGGATCGGTAGCTTGAGCAGCTTTAATTTTATCCATTAAAGCCGGTTTTACTCGCACGTGAGCAATCTTCGAGTGGGTCCCTGATGTTTTTAGCTGTATCTCCATCTTTTGCAAGTCGTACAAAATACACTTTTGTGTTGTCAGCAGTGCACTTGTACTCGCATAAGATCTTCTGCTCAAAGCGTCAGCTACAACGTTCGCCTTTCCCGGGTGATACTGGATTGTGTGATCATAATCCTTCAACAGCTCAAGCCAACGTCGTTGTCGCATGTTGAGTTCCTTCTGGGTGAAGAAATACTTGAGACTTTTATGATCCGTATAGATATCCACTTTCTCTCCGTACAAGTAGTGTCTCCAGATCTTCAACGCGAAAACGACTGCTGCCAATTCTAGATCATGAGTGGGATAATTTTTCTCATAATCTTTGAGTTGTCGAGAGGCATAAGCTATAACCTTTCCATGTTGCATAAGGACACAACCTAGACCTTTGCCTGAAGCATCGCTATATATGACGAATTCTCCTGATCCTGATGGAATGGTCAGAACAGGAGCTGAAACAAGTCTCCTCTTGAGTTCTTGAAAACTCTTCTCGTATTCCTCGCTCGAATGATACCGATATCTAATAATCAAACTTTCATCTCTTGGCGTTCTATGGGAGCCATTTGGTATTGAGCTTTGGAAAAGGGTTTAGTATCGGGTTCAAGATCGATACAGAATTCAATTTCTCGGTTTGGGGATAAGCCAGGAAGTTCTTCAGGAAAAACGTCAGGAAACTCATTAACAATGGGAATATCATTCAAGTTTGACGTATTTTTGTTCAAATCAGTGACATGAGCTAAAAAGGCTTGACATCCGTTTTTCAATAAACGAATGGCTTTATGGCTAGAAATAACAGTTATAGATTTCAATGGTTTAGTTGCTTGAATTTGCATGACAGGTTGATTAGGAATATGAAAACTAATAATCTTATGAAAACAATCAATTTTAGCATGATGGGTAGTCAACCAATCAATTCCTAAAATCACATCAAATTCGTGCATCTCCAAAGAAATAAGGTCAACAGGTAATGTGAGGTTGTTGATTTAAACTAGGCAAGATTTATAGATAGTAAATGTAATAGGTATTTCTCCCAATGAGATTTCAACTGATAAGACAAGATTTAAGTTTTCAATAGGCAAATTTAAACGTTGAGTACATATAGGTGAGATAAAAGAGTGGATAGAGTCAATATCTAACATGGCATAGACTTCTCGAGAATTGATGAATAGCTTACCGGTCATCACCTCATTCGATTTCTTGATCATCAAGGCTGTCATCATCAAATCGAGTCCCATATACTTCATCCGGATCTTCACGTATTTCAACCATGGGGATACCACGAAATAGTTCTCTAACGAACTGTTTCTCAGATTCTTCAACTTCATCAGTAGTAGCGTACCAATGATTTCCATTAAAATAGTATTTTCGATAGACTACAGTTTCCACGATAGTGACTAACTTAACCTGAATTCCTCTAAATTGTAACGCCCAAAAGTATAGATACATCATTTTTAAATAATCTTGAAAATCATAGCTCGAACACCATAAATCCCAAAGACTTATATGAAACGTCCATATATTTTGATCCTTTGTTATCGAGCATAACCAGGTGATGATATGTTTCCAACTGTCGAGCAAATTAAAGGCAACAATTTCCGCAAGTTCCGGATATCCTTTAAAGAACGAATTTGGAAGAACGACGGTAGAACTTTCACCTTCTTCTTCTTTAGATCGGATACAAATAATTTTTGCTTTAGGCAAATTATTCAACTCTGAGTTTGTAGAAGAATTGTTTGTGGCCTCTACATTCACTTTAGGTACTCCGTGGTTAACCTCCTGATTTCCAGATGACATACTTATCTGTGGTCACAAAATAGATGTTAGTTCAAATAAACTGACTCATCACTTCATGTCCCTATATTCAAATCAACTCATTAGATAATAAAATCTAATTTAGGTGGGACACGCTAGTGACTAATTATATTCGCCTCTCCCCTCCTAGTTCTACCCCAGATCTCCATTAAAGACCATATCCCTAAGCTCTGATACCAACTGTGACGCCCCCAAATCTAGGCCCACACAGCCCAAACTTGAGTCGTCAAAAGACTACAACAAAATTATTACAATGAAATACAACGTACAACAATACAGTGGATAATACAACACAACTAAGTCTTCATTATTATTGCCACACTATTTTATAACACGTGAAGACTATGATAGCTATCCCCGCACTCTCACTCCATTCCCCGGCTAGACCCCGTTACGTTCTCATCTCCTGTTGAAAAACAATGGAACGAAAAGAAAGGGTGAGCTCAAATAGCCCAGTAAGAAATATCATGACTAAGATAATGACGAATAATTTATCATTAGCCTTCAACAGTTGAGTTCTTGATAGAATACAATAGACTACAAGGTTTATATCAAAAACTGCAGTTAAATTCTTAAACAACGTTCAGATCAATAATAGCAGCGGAATGAGCAATCTATTAGAAGAATAATGCAGACTATAATGTCCACTCGCTTCTCTTTTTTGTAAAAATATCATCAACTTTTATCATCTGAAATACCATTAGTCATGATAATAAAAATTCACAGTTCCTGGTCATAATCATGCAGATCAACAGTTCGTCTTTGCACTACGGGCCAAAGACATTCAATATAACACCAACGGTCATGATTATACCAGATTCAGCCTTTGGTCATAATCATACCAACCAACAGTTCATCTTTGCACTACGGGCCAAAGAGAACATTCACCACGTGTCATAAAAGACACCGAACAGATGTATCGCCTTTAACCTAGTATATCGCCTTTAACCTATCATCTGTTCAACAATTATATCACATCTGTGCCCCCGGCCACAGATATTCACAACAGCTTGATTCTTGATGAT
Organism: Hedera helix; assembly: GCA_947179155.2. Taxonomy (NCBI): domain Eukaryota; kingdom Viridiplantae; phylum Streptophyta; class Magnoliopsida; order Apiales; family Araliaceae; genus Hedera; species Hedera helix. The sequence continues at coordinate 26,756,753 of OX359264.1, forward strand.
TAATACAAATAACAGTGATACAAATGATGAACAGAAGAACAGGATAAACAATAAGTATCGGAAGTTTACTTTGTGCAGATTCAAATAATGTCCAAATTGCCAACATGATGTGGAGTGAAATTTAAAAATGATATTCAAGATCCACAGTTCAGAATAACGATTACAGTTCAATAGAAATGTTCAGAAAATAGGAAGGTTCAGTTGAAATAATGAAGTTCAACTATTATGGAACATATAATATTTTCAGGAATTATAGAAGCAATAGTTCCATAATAAGTTTCGATTTAGGAGTATGAAAGAAAATAATATCCCTTACCGTAGCAGGTTTGATTAACAAAAGGTGAAGGAAATTAATATCCCTTACCATAGTAAGTTTGAATAATGGAAGATGAAAAAGATGGTATCCCTTATGAGTATAAAGGAAAATGATATCACTTACGAATATGGAATAAAAGTGTCATGTGATAATTCGTGTAGACAAATTATTTCCACACGAGACAAATAAAAAGGGTTATTCACCAACAGGCGATAATCTGCACCGTAAGGTTATTCCCATCAATTTGAATACGAATAGTTATTCACCAAACAGGCGTAATCCGCACCGTAAGGTTATTCCCACAATTTAATAGAATTTGAACACGAAGAGTTATTCACCAAACAGGCGTAATCCGCACCGTAAGGTTATTCCCACAATTTAATAGAATTTGAACACGAAGAGTTATTCACCAAACAGGCGTAATCCGCACCGTAAGGTTATTCCCACAATTTAATAGAATTTGAACACGAAGAGTTATTCACCAAACAGGCGATAATCCGCACCGTAAGGTTATTCTCAAAGATTAATAAGGAATGAATACAAAAGGTTATTCACCAACAGGCGGTAAACCGCGCCGTAAGGTTATTCCCACAATTTAATACATGGAAGTAAATGGCACAAGAAAGAAACGATATTATTTTCGAGAATCAAAGAATGATAATCCCTTCAAGTAAGAAAGAAAATAATATCCATTTATGATGATGAAAAGAATGATACCCCTTACCGTTGTAAGTTTCAATAATAGAATATGAAAGAAAATGATATTCCTTACCTTAACACGTGACTGGATATTGATTTAAATGAGATTGATCAACCTATATATTTTTAATATAATTAGTAATTACCACATATAAATTTCAAAGTATATGATAACTCGTATATTATGAACTATCAAAATTATATATATTTAACATAATTTTTGTAGTATAATATAACAACTTTAAAATAGTTTTTAAAATAATATTCCAAAATAAATCTTCCAAAGAAAGCTTTTAAAAATGAATCTTCTCAAAGAAGAGTCTTCTAAAGGAAGATTTGTGAATACCGTGAAAAATAGGAATTTATGAAATTACTACTCTTTAATAAAACACTTACTTGAAAAATTCCTGCACTCCTTTTGGCTTTCAAACTCTCAAAATAACCTTACTATTCTCAGAGAAAACTCATAAAATTCTTATAGAAAAATTTTATGTTTTAGGTGTGATTTTTCTATTCAGCTGAGCAAGCTATTTATAGGAGAAAATAAGTTACTATGCGTGGTAGGTGAACAGAAAAAAATTCAGCAGAGGCTGCTGCGCAGCCTCCACCAACTCTTCAGCAAATTCTCACATTTCTCACATTTCATGTGGGCCCCACAATGGGTCCCACATGTTTCTTACTATTCACGTACTATTCACGTCACTATTCACGTTACTATTTCAAATAGTAAAATTAATTATTTTATTTTTTATTTATTTATTTATTTATTTATTTATTCTTCCTGTGAGTCCAACATATAAAATAATGTTACCACAATAATGTAAGAAACACGTTACATATTTTTATTAATTTAATAATATAAATTATAGTGTATTTGCTACTGTGACAATTATTAGATTCAATAATTTTAAACTACAGTGCACCAACAATTATTGGCTCGATGATATGAAATACAGTGTAATGACAATTATTGAATCAATAATGCAAAATACTGTGTAGCAACAATAATTGAATTGATAATATAAAATATTATGCAGTGACAATTATTGATGAAATGATGCGTAACAATTACGGTGTCAATTATCAGACCAATAATATGAGACACTGTGCAATACCGTGTGCTACTGTAGAGTACCGTGTGCTACAGAAAATACCATAAATTACCGTATGCTACAATTCTTTTATCACCGGTATTTTAACAGTTAACACCGTTGACTATTTTTATTTAAAAAGGTTACTTCTGTCGCTTTCTATATCCGACAAATATTCCGTTGTGGGGTCCACAAATAATTTGTTATTTTGGCGCCGTCGTACGGCCCGAATATTCCCCGACAAAACGAATATTCCCCGACAAAAAGAATATTGTCCGACAAAATAAAATTTGCACATAACATCCTTAACTTTCAATTTTGTCAATTTAACCATTTACTGTTTCAGGAAAAATATATATGAAGAAAAATTAAATTTTGTATTTCATAAATTCGGGGTCTTACACCATAACACTAAATTACCAAATCATAAACCTACTTATGTAGAAATTATGACTTTTGCTCAAGAACACATGAAGAACACGAAGAACGAAAAATCGTACATGGTAACGACTTATATTCTTGAGCTTTTGGATTTTATACTTGAAATAATTTGAGCATTATAACTGCTTACATATGTGATTATAACACTTTATAATTGACAAAATTTAGTCATTATAACGACTTGTTTACTTAATTATAACAATTTATAATAATACTCCAGAACATACGAAGAACACGGAGAACGGATAAACCGTACATGGATACGACGTATGTTCTCGAACTTTAAACTATGAAATGAAATTTGACATAACAACGACTTGCTCAAGTCATAAGGAACACGGATAACGAAAAATCGTACATGGCTACGACTTATGTTCTTGAGCCTCATCGATAAAATAAAACTTTAAGCATAATAACGATTAAGAATCGTACCTTTTATTATTGCAAGCTTTAACTATTTCTTTGCAATCTCTTGATTATAGGAATTTTGCTTTGAAAATTATTGAAAAAAATGAAGAGCTTAGCTCTCTATTTATAGGAAAACCAAGGGTCGGGGTAGTTTGGTCATTAGTTTAAAAGACCAAGGGCCTTTTAGTCTTTTCTCCCTAGCGCTTGCATCATCGCTTACATCACCCTTCTTCTTATTGGTCCATTCATTTTCACTTGGATTTAGTTCAAAACAAATCGTGCTAGTTCTTTTTCAGTTAGTGTAATCGTACTAGTTCTCCCTAGTTTAGTTACACTAACTTAGTTACACATAACCTAGTTTGATTTCAACTAATTAATTAAATAGTATAATACATTAGTATTTATACGTATTTCTTCCGTACAATACATCGTATAATATTCGTATTCTACTGGTATGATACCTCGTATTATTCTCGTATTAATCTCGTATAATCTTTCGTATAATCCTCGTATTATACATTACAATATACTTTTATTATTCTCGTATTCCTTCCGTATTCGCTACGTATTCATCCCGTATACGTGAATAGTAATCTCCATAAAAAAATTTTGGGTAAAAATTTTATTGGTCAAAATGCATCTATTGTCAATAAAAATGCTATTCAGGAATGTGAATTTTCAAAATTCGCAAGAAAATTTTCCAAATGAATAGTGTTTTACACGCTTTTCGAGTAAAACTTTTATTGGCTAAATAATATCTATACTTCATATAAATGTTATTTCGTGAAATACGATATATCAAAATATCGAAAAGAACAATCAAAAAGACGACAAACGTTTTCTCGTAAATCGTGACATTTTCGTCTTTTTCTCTAGAAAATTTTATTGGTTCTCTGGCATCTAAACCTCATATTATCACTATATTGTGAAATGTAAGAAGTCCTACAGATGAAAGAAACATTCAAACGAACGAAAAATGTCACCTCGTGAATAGTGCTTTTACACGTTTTTCGAGAAAAACTTTTATTGACTGTTACGTGTTTTCAAATCGTGGGAAGGTTGAATCTTGAAACGGAATGTCAATTTGACCTTCACATTTTGCTCAAGGGCCTAGGTTATTTCCTAGGGTTTAGACCCTAGGGTTTAGGGTTTAGGTTTTAACTTTTTTTTCCAATTTAGGTTTTTGCCCTAAATTGACTTCTGATTTTTAAAAAGTGTTAAGGTTAACTACTTGAACCAAAATACAAAATCCTACACATAGATAATTCACATATCACATTTAAAAGCTCAATTCAAGTTTTACTAATCACATAACACATAGTTTAGGTTAAAGAATTTAACCTCTTAGTTGTATACGATCGTAGTTTCGAGTCGTATATATTCTTTTAGATAGCTCAAGGTATGCTTGAGCAATCCTTCTTAGGTTTTGAATTGACAACATTGCTTAGATCTTGTTAGATCACTTTTTAAAATATTTGGGATATTACATTCAACCCAACTTACAGGAATTTCGTCCTCGAAATTAACTTTACAATTCACTTTAGTCATTTAATATCATATTTATAAGTGCTATAAATATTCAAGATATTACATTCTCTCATTCTTATCAGAATTTCGTCCTCGAAATTATAGTATAATCATCTCCAATTTACTCTTCAATATGAATTTTCTAAATTCATCTTTTACTCACATTAAACCTCCAATACTTTGCTTAGGTCTGAACAATGTTCACTTATCTCATAACTCTAGGTTTTAAAACTCTTTTCATACTCGACATTCAGTCTCATTCTTCCTTTATCTTGGATTCTTATCACTTATACAACGGTCAATCAAGACCTTTACCTTATTCAAAAACTATGAATACTATATAACCCATAATTTTTTTAAATCATCATCCGGACTGGAAAACCATATCTTGTGTAGCAATCAATTAAGATTGAGAACACTTCATACTTTGTGTAGCAATCAATTAAGATTGAGAACACCATACGTTGTACTTTAGGTGATCAGTCTGTCGTACCATATTATCTTTAAAGACGCGGTTTATTGCGTCTATCGAATTCCTACGTCCGTTCTTTTTTTTTTTCATAACCAAAGGTGTCTAGCAGAAACAATTGGCATTGACTCATATTTAAACCATTCAAACTTTTTGAAAAGTAATTTTATGACTGTATACCGCACCTTGCAAAGTGCGTTGATGACTCATCATGTATCATCTTCACGCCAGGCTAAATGGGGTGTTGATGAATAAATCATTTTTATTCTTCACATTAAATCCGTCTAGCCAAAACAATTAGCATAGACATATGAATAACATAGCTAGTGAAGAACTAACAAAATTTTTCCAGTTCAACTAGTGAACAATTCTTTTCAAAGGCACCTAAGTGCGAATATAACCATGAAGATCTAGCATAGCTAGAAGATTTTTGAAATACCCTCAATCCTCTATCTTTTCCATTATTCTCTAACCATAACAGAAGTTTTGCAAATATATAGTAATATAGTAAACTGATTGGTTGTATTAAACCAAGTACAAACAAATATATTAGTTCCCCTTCTCATCAACACGGAATTGAAATGTCTCAGTGCACATTGGTACTGATCAATATCGCACTGAATAGACAAATCGTAGCCGCATCTCACAAGTCGGTTCGACTAACATATCATAGCCCAAGTTCATAACAAGGGTTCGTTCGCTCAGTAACTAACATACAAATATTTTTAAAACTATAGTTATGACGTAACAACTACTAACTAGTCAATATACATATGAGAAAAGAATCACCTTCTCAAAATATATACAAAGAAGAGTTGACACAAGATTTTAATTTACTTATCAATATAGCAAACTGAGTTATTCCTCCACCCAAGAACTAATGAATCAGTTCCCCGTCTCATCAACACTATCCTCAAATGATTTCATTCAGTGTGTAACCCACTTTGAGAACACTGACCATGAATCATTCATACTAACAGTGTAGTTAGATTGGTTCTCTGAAGCATATTAAACTCTTTCCCATACAAGAGAGTCGTTCTACTCAGTTTTACTAATATGAGTTTTCAATTGAAATCCCTAATCGTTCTATAACTATCTTAGTCACTTTCTTTTCTTAATTCATTCCTTCATCATTTACATTCCTTATGAGTTTACTCATCTCTTTTCCTAGGTATAATTACACAACATACCAAACACACCATTTTATTTTTATGAAACAGTTTCACACAAAAACCAATAAGATTATTTTATCTTATTGCTTGCTTTGAGAACTCTTCATGAGTCTATTTAACTTCAGATATTCTCGTAAAGAGTTTATCTTTATTCATTATATTTCTTTCACATAATAATTTTTATGTATTAAGATTTATGCATATCTTTTAATTATTTACAGACCCTTCACAAGTCCATTTCTTCTTAATCCATCAGATTATACTCCAAGGTACTTGTTACCTCAAAACTATAATCCACTGCTCTGATACCAACTGTAACGCCCCCAAAATCCCCGCACTTTTAACTGCGGCGGACCTTGTGCGTTAACTCTATACATCTATCAACTTAACCAATGATCTCATAATCATATTGGTTGAATTAGTCTTATTTTAGACTATACATTAAAAAAAAATTCTTAACTTTGTCCCTGGATCTAAACTTGATCTCAGTCTCATAAGTATACAAGTATCAACTTGTATTTCATCCGTATAAATGGATAAAATCATATATAACGGTCTAATTTTAACCTTAGGATTTAAATATTCTATAACTTTACATGTTCCAACATCCACGGTATTAAATCATTAGGACGGCTCTTGGGAACAGAGAATCCCGCGGTGAATGTTTGTATCTTCACCCGTGATAAATGTTTGCATCTTTATCCGTGACAAATGGTTGTATCTTTGTCCGGTGCAAAATTCTCTTTCCGTACAGAACATTACCCAACTAGTTAAAACCCTCATTCGAAACATATTTGTTTATAGTGATATCTCTTCATATCAATAATCCTACTTATATGGTATTCAGAATAGTAATAACGAGTTATACCTGGGTCCGAGGAACCTTAACGATGGATTTGACCAGTCAACATCGCTTAGTCCTGTCTCGGATGTACAACACTCACAAGTTATTTACCGATCCTCATCCAGATAAGTAGATCATTATCAATACTATGTTAAGTCTTAACAATTCTAGGTTATATCAAAATAAAGACATAACAACATTCTGATGATAATAATTTGTATCATTTATTCAATATTCGGTTACATGTTTGTTTGTTCGTATTACAACAGTCAATATGACTTATACAAATACAAGTGATAAACATGAAAACCTAATCTACGCTTCATCTTTACGTTCATGATCTTCTTAACGTTCATCTTTAATCTGCAAATAAGGTTTTATTCGCAAGAATGAGCACGACGGCTCAGCAAGTCTAACATACAGCACATACGCAGTTTATGCTTTCATATAAACTTTAAGATGCATTGACTGAACATAATTCTCCATTTAATATCACATATAACTCACGTTCCAATAATTTATATCACATTGACACACAAAGTGTATAAATCATGTTCATATATCGTAAACAAAACGCATAACAGTTAGAAGGCTTGTAAACATCAGTTAAAGACTTCACATATCATCTATTGCATAATAACATGACATTATACATCTCATTTATCATTTTAACAATACTAAACAAGTAGCACATAGCAAGAGTTAGAAGACTTGCCTTGAAACCATGTTAGGGTTTTCCCGGGAAATCGTTAAACGCCTACAAAAAGGGTTACGCGACCCCGAATGTTAGTTTATCAAATTTTCCTTTTGAATAAGTCTTAGAATAACTTAACTAGACTATTTTCATAGGTGGAATCATTTCGTTAAGTGGCGAACTCAAAATTTTATTTTTTAGTGCTAGGATCCGAATGGTCCTTTAAAAAATTCAGATTCGACCTATTTTATTGCGACAGCCATAACTTTGTCATACGAAAAGATTTTTGAGTGATTATTGAGTCTAAATTGCTTAGAATTTCATGATCTACAACTTTCATTTAGGTTTATAAGGCATATTCAGAATTTAAAATTTCGGAAATTTGCAAAAATATTCTGCGACTATATTAGACTTAACTTTCTTTGATCCGATTGGTAAAACATGATACCTCAAGCATTAATTTGCTAAGATAACATGTTCTAACACTCCGTATCACTTCATAACATAAAAATAACAAAATCATAAACCTACTTATATAAGATTTCATGACTTTTTCTCAAGAACACGAAGAACGAATCGAAGAACACGAAGAACAAAGTTTCATCGTTCTTCGTTTCGACTACTAAAACTTGATGCCACAAGCATTATTTAGCAAGACCATCATGTTTCATCATCCCATAACACTAAATTACCAAATCATAAACCTACTTATGTAGAAATTATGACTTTTGCTCAAGAACACATGAAGAACACGAAGAACGAAAAATCGTACATGGTAACGACTTATATTCTTGAGCTTTTGGATTTCATACTTGAAATAATTTGAGCATTATAACTGCTTACATATGTGATTATAACACTTTATAATTGACAAAATTTGGTCATTATAACGACTTGTTTACTTAATTATAACAATTTATAATAATACTCCAGAACATACGAAGAACACGGAGAACGGATAAACCGTACATGGATACGACGTATGTTCTCGAACTTTAAACTATGAAATGAAATTTGACATAACAACGACTTGCTCAAGTCATAAGGAACACGGAGAACGAAAAATCGTACATGGCTACGACTTATGTTCTTGAGCCTCATCGATAAAATAAAACTTAAAGCATAATAACGATTAAGAATCGTACCTTTTATTATTGCAAGCTTTAACTATTTCTTTGCAATCTCTTGATTATAGGAATTTTGCTTTGAAAATTATTGAAAAAAATGAAGAGCTTAGCTCTCTATTTATAGGAAAACCAAGGGTCGGGGTAGTTTGGTCATTAGTTTAAAAGACCAAGGGCCTTTTAGTCTTTTCTCCCTAGCGCTTGCATCATCGCTTACATCACCCTTTTTCTTATTGGTCCATTCATTTTCACTTGGATTTAGTTCAAAACAAATCGTGCTAGTTCTTTTTCAGTTAGTGTAATCGTACTAGTTCTCCCTAGTTTAGTTACACTAACTTAGTTACACATAACCTAGTTTGATTTCAACTAATTAATTAAATAGTATAATACATTAGTATTTATACGTATTTCTTCCGTATAATACATCGTATAATATTCGTATTCTACTGGTATGATACCTCGTATTATTCTCGTATAATCTTTCGTATAATCCTCGTATTATACATTACAATATACTTTTATTATTCTCGTATTCCTTCCGTATTCGCTACGTATTCATCCCGTATACGTGAATAGTAATCTCCATAAAAAAATTTTGGGTAAAAATTTTATTGGTCAAAATGCATCTACTGTCAATAAAAATGCTATTCAGGAATGTGAATTTTCAAAATTCGGAAGAAAATTTTCCAAATGAATAGTGTTTTACACGTTTTTCGAGTAAAACTTTTATTGGCTAAATAATATCTATACTTCATATAAATGTTATTTCGTGAAATACGATATATCAAAATATCGAAAAGAACAGTCAAAAAGACGACAAACGTTTTCTCGTAAATCGTGACATTTTCGTCTTTTTCTCTAGAAAATTTTATTGGTTCTCTGGCATCTAAACCTCATATTATCACTATATTGTGAAATGTAAGAAGTCCTACAGATGAAAGAAACATTCAAACGAACGAAAAATGTCACCTCGTGAATAGTGCTTTTACACGTTTTTCGAGAAAAACTTTTATTGACTGTTACGTGTTTTCAAATCGTGGGAAGGTTGAATCTTGAAACGGAATGTCAATTTGACCTTCACATTTTGCTCAAGGGCCTAGGTTATTTCCTAGGGTTTAGACCCTAGGGTTTAAGGTTTAGGTTTTAACTTTTTTTTCCAATTTAGGTTTTTGCCCTAAATTGACTTCTGATTTTTAAAAAGTGTTAAGGTTAACTACTTGAACCAAAACACAAAATCCTACACATAGATAATTCACATATCACATTTAAAAGCTCAATTCTAGCTTTACTAATCACATAACACGTAGTTTAGGTTAAAGAATTTAACCTCTTAGTTGTATACGATCGTAGTTTCGAGTCGTATATATTCTTTTAGATAGCTCAAGGTATGCTTGAGCAATCCTTCTTAGGTTTTGAATTGACAACATTGCTTAGATCTTGTTAGATCACTTTTTAAAATATTTGGGATATTACAAGAAATGCGAGATATATACAGACCATAATAGTCTGAAATATATCTTCACACAAAAGGAGTTAAATATGCATTAGCGGAGGTGGTTGGAATTAATAAAAGATTATGATTGTAACGCCCCCACAATCCCCCGCGCTTTCGATGCGGCGGACCTTGTGCGTTAATTTCGTACATCTATCAACTTAACCAACGATCCCATAATCATATTGGTTGAATTAGTCTTATTTTAGACTATACATTAAAAATTTCTCTTAACTTTGTCCCTGAATCTTAACTTGATCTCAGTCTCATAAGTATACAAGTATCAACTTGTATTTCATCCGTATAAATAGATAAAACCATATATAACGGTTTAATTTTAACCTTAGGATTTAAATATTCTATATACGTCCACTTGTAACGGTCTCATTCGTACTACAAGTATCAATATACAAAGATATCTCTTCATATCAATAATCCTACTTATATGGTATTCAGAATAGTAATAACGAGTTATACCTGGGTCCGAGGAACCTTAACGATGGATTTGACCTGTCAACATCGCTTAGTTCTGTCTCAGATGTACAGCACTCACAAGTTATTTACCGATCCTCATCCAGATAAATAGATCATTATCAATACTATGTTAAATTTTAACAATTCTAGGTTATATCAAAATAAAGACATAACAACATTCTGATGATAATTATTTATATCATTCATTCAATATTCGGTTACATGTTTGTTTGTTCGTATTACAACAGTCATTATGACATATACAAATACAATCAATTTACATGAAAACCTAATCTATGCTGCATCTTTAAGTTCATGATCTTCTTAACGTTCATCTTTAATCTGCAAATAAGGTTTTATTCGCAAGAATGAGCACGACGGCTCAGCAAGTCTAACATACAACACATACGCAGTTTATGCTTTCATATAAACTTTAACATGCATTGCCTGAATATAATTCTCCATTTAATATCACATATAACTCACGTTCCAACAATTTATATCACATTGACACACAAAGTGTATAAATCATGTTCATAAGTCGTAAACATAACGCATAAAAGTTAGAAGGCTTGTAAACATCAGTTAAAGACTTCACATATCATCTATTACATAATAACATGACATTACACATCTCCTTTATCATTTTAACAATACTAAACAAGTAGCACATAGCAAGAGTTAGAAGACTTGCCTTGAAACCATGTTTTAGGGTTTCCCGGGAAATCGTTAAACGCCTACAAAAAGGGTTACGCGACCCCTAATGTTAGTTTATCAAATTTTCCTCTTGAATAAGTCTTAGAATAACTTAATTAGACTATTTTCATTGGTGGAATCATTTCGTTAAGTGGCGAACTCAAAATCTCAAAATTTAGTGCTAGGATCCGAATGGTCCTTAAAAAAATTCAGCTTCGACCTATTTTATTGCGACAGCCATAACTTTGTCATACAGAAACATTTTTGAGTGATTCTTGAGTCTAAATTGCTTAGAATTTCATGATCTACAACTTTAATTTAGGTTGCTAAGGCATATTAAGACATTAAATTTTCGGAAATTACCAAAAATATTCTGCTAGTATATTAGACTTAACTTTCTTTGATCCGATTGGTAAAACATGATACCTCAAGCATTAATTTGCTAAGATAACATGTTCTAACACTTCGTATCACTTCATAACATAAAAATAACAAAATCATAAACCTACTTATATAAGATTTCATGACTTTTTCTCAAGAACACGAAGAACGAATCGAAGAACACGAAGAACACGAAGAACAAAGTTTCATCGTCCTTCGTTTCGACTACTAAAACTTGATGCCACAAGCATTATTTAGCAAGGCCATCATGTTTCATCATCCCATAACACTAAATTACCAAATCATAAACCTAGTTATGTAGAAATTATGACTTTTGCTCAAGAACACACGAAGAACGAAAAATCGTACATGGTAACGACTTATGTTCTTGAGCTTTTGGATTTCATACTTGAAATAATTTGAGCATTATAACTGCTTACATATGTGATTATAACACTTTATAATTGACAAAATTTGGTCATTATAACGACTTGTTTACTTAATTATAACAATTTATAATAATACTCCAGAACATACGAAGAACACGGAGAACGGATAAACCGTACATGGATACGACGTATGTTCTTGAACTTTAAACTATGAAATGAAATTTGACATAACAACGACTTGCTCAAGTCATAAGGAACACGGAGAACGAAAAATCGTACATGGCTACGACTTATGTTCTTGAGCCTCATCGATAAAATAAAACTTTAAGCATAATAACGATTAAGAATCGTACCTTTTATTATTGCAAGCTTTAACTATTTCTTTGCAATCGATTCTTGTCTCACAAGAACTCTCTCTATATTTGCTCTTTAGCTTTCAAAAATGGTAAAGAACTAATGAACTTAAGCCTTCTATTTATAGGACTTTCAAAGTTAGGGTATTTTGGTCATTAGGACCAAGCTTCTTGAACAAGCTTAACAAAGCTTCTCCAACACACTTCTTTTAGCTTCCAAAGCAAGCTTGGTAAGCTCTTTCTTCCGACTTCTGTATATCGGATAAATCGCGTGCGATTAATTTAAAATATTTCGCATTAGTAATTTAAGTTTTAATTAGTTATACATATTTTATTCATAAAATACATCATACAGTATTAATATGATGTCTCGTCTGACCCTCAAAGTTTTCCTTGATTTAATCTCGGATAATCTTCCGTATATTTTTCTCAAATATACCTACCGGGCGACATAATTGATAAATTTCTTTCATTCTAGACACTAATTATGATGGAATAATATAATTAGGTATTAATCTGATAAATTTGATTATTCAAATTTAATGTTAACCTATCTCATGATCCGTTTGATAAAAACAATACGGATGAATTAGCAGTTAATTATATAACAGTCTGATTCCAACTAAATGGTTAACTTATACTGATTTAAAAACTTGATATTACTGAGTTTTGTTCCGAATAAACACTATTTTGTAAAATGAAAAGTCCAAAAGACTTGGCACGTTTTTCGGTGAATAGTGTTTTTGGCGACCATTTCTCAGAAAATGGTTAGACGACCAAAAAGTCAAAAATAATATTTATTTTTGTCTTTTCCCTATTTCGTCTTATTCCCGACACACTTTTCGAGAAAATCTTTTATTGCTTATTACGCACCGGTGTTGCATACCAACACTGTATCCATCAACGGTTTGATCAAAAATAGAAAGCGTTTCCGTTTGAAGAGCGTTTTGCGTTTTAATTTGGGAAAAATATCAGTGGCTCCCTGGTATCTATTCCCCGTATAAATGCTATAACGTGAAATGGAAAAAGTCCAAACGTTGAAAAGAACGTTCGAAAAGACGACAAACGTTTTCTCGTAAATCGTGTCTTTTTCGTCTTTTTCCCAAGAAATTTTTATTGATTTCTTGGCATCTAAACCTCATATTATCACTATGTTGTGAAAAGTAAGAAGTCCTACAGATGAAAGAAACAGTCAAACGAATGAAAAACGTCACCTCGTGAATAGTGCTTTTACACGTTTTTCGAGAAAAGCTTTTATTGACTGTTACGTGTTTTCAAATCGTGGGAAGGTTGAATCTTGAAACGGAATGTCAATTTGACCTTCACATTTTGCTAAAGGGCCTAGGTTATTTCTTAGGGTTTAGACCCTAGGGTTAGGGTTTAGGTTTTAACTCTTTTTCCAATTTAGGTTTTTGTCCTAAATTGACTTCTGATTTTTAATAAGTGTTAAGGTTAACTACTTGAACCAAAACACAAAATCCTACACATAGATATTTCATACAGCACATTTAAAAGCTCAATTCAAGCTTTACTAATCACATAACACATAGTTTAGGTTAAAGATTTTAACCTCTTAGTTGTATACGATCGTAGTTTCGAGTCGTATATATTCTTTCAGATAACTCAAGGTATGCTTGAGAAATCCTTCTTAGGTTTTGAAATGACAACCTTGCTTAGATCTTGTTAGATCATTTTTGAAATATTTGGGATATTACATTCAACCCAACTTACAGGAATTTCGTCCTCGAAATTAACTTTACAATTCACTTTAGTCATTTAATATCATATTTATAAGTGCTATAAATATTCAGGATATTACATTCTCTCCTTCTTATCAGAATTTCGTCCTCGAAATTATAATATAATCATCTCCAATTTACTCTTCAATATGAATTATCTAAATTCATCTTTTACTCACATTAAACCTCCAATACTTTGATTAGGTTTGAACAATGTTCACTTATCTCTACACATTTCCTTTCATAACTCTAGGTTTTAAACCTCTTTTCATACTCGACATTCAGTCTCATTCTTCCTTTATCTTGGATTCTTCTCACTTATACAGCGGTTAATCAAGACCTTTACCTTATTCAAAAACTATGAATACTATATAACCCATAATTTTTTAAATCATCATCCGGACTGGAAAACCATATATTGTGTAGCAATCAATTAAGATTGAGAACACTTCATACTTTGTGTAGCAATCAATTAAGATTGAGAACACCATACATTGTATAACAATCAATTAAGATCGAGAACACACATACGTTGTACTTTAGGTGATCAGCCTGTCGTACCATATTATCTTTAAAGACGCGGTTTATTGCGTCTATCGAATTCCTACGTCCGTTCTTTTTTTTTTTCATTACCAAAGGTGTCTAGCCGAAACAATTGGCATTGACTCATATTTAAACCATTCAAACTTTTGAAAAGCAATTTTATGACTGTATACCGCACCTTGCAAAGTGCGTTGATAACTCATCATGTATCATCTTCACACCAGGTTAAATGGGGTGTTGATGAATAAATTATTTTTATTCTTCACATTAAATCCGTCTAGCCAAAACAATTAGCATAGACATATGAATAACATAGCTAGTGAAGAACTAACAAAAATTTCCAGTTCAACTAGTGAACCCCTCTTTTCAAAGGCACACAAGTGCGAATATAACCATGAAGATCTAGCATAGCTAGAAGATTTTTGAAATACCATCAATCCACTATCTTTTCCATTATTCTCTAACCATAACACAAGTTTTGCAAATATATAGTAATATAGTAAACTGATTGGTTGTATTAAACCAAGTACAAACAAATATATTAGTTCCCCTTCTCATCAACACGGAATTGAAATGTCTCAGCGCACATTGGTACTGATCAATATCGCACTGAATAGATAAATCGTAGCCGCATCTCACAAGTCGGTTCGACTAACATATCATAGCCCAAGTCCATAACAAGGTTCGTTCGCTCAGTAACTAACATACAAATATGTTTAAAACTATAGTTATGACGTAACAACTACTAACTAGTCAATATACATATGAGAAAAGAATCACCTTCTCAAAATATATACAAAGAAGAGTTTGACACAAGATTTTAATTTACTTATCAATATAGCAAACTGAGTTATTCCTCCACCCAAGAACTAATGAATCAGTTCCCCGTCTCATCAACACTATCCTCAAATGATTTCATTTAGTGTGTAACCCGCTTTGAGAACACTGACCATGAATCATTCATACCAACAATGTAGTTAGATCGGTTCTCTGAAGCATATTAAACTCTTTCCCATACAAGAGAATCGTTCTACTCAGTTTTACTAATATGAGTTTTCAATTGAAATCCCTAATCGTTCTATAACTATTTTAGTCACTTTCTTTTCTTAATTCATTCCTTCATCATTTACATTCCTTTCATCTCTTTTCTTAGGTATAATTACACAACATACCAAACATACCATTTCATTTTTATGAAACAGTTTCACACAAAAACTAATAAGATTATTTTATCTTATTGCTTGCTTTGAGAACTCTTTATGAGTCTATTTAACTTCAGATATTCTCGTAAAGAGTTTATCTTTATTCATTATATTCTTTTCACATAATATTTTTTATGTATTAAGATTTAATAAGATTTGTGCATATCTTTTAATTATTTACAGACACTTCACAAGTCCATTTCTTCTTAATCCATCAGATTATACTCCAAGGTACTTGTTATCTCGAAACTATAATCCATTGCTCTGATACCAACTGTAACGCCCCCACAATCCCCCGCGCTTTCGATGCGGCGGACCTTGTGCGTTAATTTCGTACATCTATCAACTTAACCAACGATCCCATAATCATATTGGTTGAATTAGTCTTATTTTAGACTATACATTAAAAATTTCTCTTAACTTTGTCCCTGAATCTTAACTTGATCTCAGTCTCATAAGTATACAAGTATCAACTTGTATTTCATCCGTATAAATAGATAAAACCATATATAACGGTTTAATTTTAACCTTAGGATTTAAATATTCTATATACGTCCACTTGTAACGGTCTCATTCGTACTACAAGTATCAATATACAAAGATATCTCTTCATATCAATAATCCTACTTATATGGTATTCAGAATAGTAATAACGAGTTATACCTTGGTCCGAGGAACCTTAACGATGGATTTGACCTGTCAACATCGCTTAGTTCTGTCTCAGATGTACAGCACTCACAAGTTATTTACCGATCCTCATCCAGATAAATAGATCATTATCAATACTATGTTAAATTTTAACAATTCTAGGTTATATCAAAATAAAGACATAACAACATTCTGATGATAATTATTTATATCATTCATTCAATATTCGGTTACATGTTTGTTTGTTCGTATTACAACAGTCATTATGACATATACAAATACAATCAATTTACATGAAAACCTAATCTATGCTGCATCTTTAAGTTCATGATCTTCTTAACGTTCATCTTTAATCTGCAAATAAGGTTTTATTCGCAAGAATGAGCACGACGGCTCAGCAAGTCTAACATACAGCACATACGCAGTTTATGCTTTCATATAAACTTTAACATGCATTGCCTGAATATAATTCTCCATTTAATATCACATATAACTCACGTTCCAACAATTTATATCACATTGACACACAAAGTGTATAAATCATGTTCATAAGTCGTAAACATAACGCATAAAAGTTAGAAGGCTTGTAAACATCAGTTAAAGACTTCACATATCATCTATTACATAATAACATGACATTACACATCTCCTTTATCATTTTAACAATACTAAACAAGTAGCACATAGCAAGAGTTAGAAGACTTGCCTTGAAACCATGTTTTAGGGTTTCCCGGGAAATCGTTAAACGCCTACAAAAAGGGTTACGCGACCCCGAATGTTAGTTTATCAAATTTTCCTTTTGAATAAGTCTTAGAATAACTTAACTAGACTATTTTCATTGGTGGAATCATTTCGTTAAGTGGCGAACTCAAAATCTCAAAATTTAGTGCTAGGATCCGAATGGTCCTTAAAAAAATTCAGCTTCGACCTATTTTATTGCGACAGCCATAACTTTGTCATACAGAAACATTTTTGAGTGATTCTTGAGTCTAAATTGCTTATAATTTCATGATCTACAACTTTCATTTAGGTTGCTAAGGCATATTAAGACATTAAATTTTCGGAAATTACCAAAAATATTCTGCTAGTATATTAGACTTAACTTTCTTTGATCCGATTGGTAAAACATGATACCTCAAGCATTAATTTGCTAAGATAACATGTTCTAACACTTCGTATCACTTCATAACATAAAAATAACAAAATCATAAACCTACTTATATAAGATTTCATGACTTTTTCTCAAGAACACGAAGAACGAATCGAAGAACACGAAGAACACGAAGAACAAAGTTTCATCGTCCTTCGTTTCGACTACTAAAACTTGATGCCACAAGCATTATTTAGCAAGGCCATCATGTTTCATCATCCCATAACACTAAATTACCAAATCATAAACCTAGTTATGTAGAAATTATGACTTTTGCTCAAGAACACACGAAGAACGAAAAATCGTACATGGTAACGACTTATGTTCTTGAGCTTTTGGATTTCATACTTGAAATAATTTGAGCATTATAACTGCTTACATATGTGATTATAACACTTTATAATTGACAAAATTTGGTCATTATAACGACTTGTTTACTTAATTATAACAATTTATAATAATACTCCAGAACATACGAAGAACACGGAGAACGGATAAACCGTACATGGATACGACGTATGTTCTTGAACTTTAAACTATGAAATGAAATTTGACATAACAACGACTTGCTCAAGTCATAAGGAACACGGAGAACGAAAAATCGTACATGGCTACGACTTATGTTCTTGAGCCTCATCGATAAAATAAAACTTTAAGCATAATAACGATTAAGAATCGTACCTTTTATTATTGCAAGCTTTAACTATTTCTTTGCAATCGATTCTTGTCTCACAAGAACTCTCTCTATATTTGCTCTTTAGCTTTCAAAAATGGTAAAGAACTAATGAACTTAAGCTTTCTATTTATAGGACTTTCAAAGTTAGGGTATTTTGGTCATTAGGACCAAGCTTCTTGAACAAGCTTAACAAAGCTTCTCCAACACACTTCTTTTAGCTTCCAAAGCAAGCTTGGTGAGCTCTTTCTTCCGACTTCTGTATATCGGATAAATCGCGTGCGATTAATTTAAAATATTTCGCATTAGTAATTTTAGTTTTAATTAGTTATACATATTTTATTCATAAAATACATCATACAGTATTAATATGATGTCTCGTCTGACCCTCAAAGTTTTCCTTGATTTAATCTCGGATAATCTTCCGTATATTTTTCTCAAATATACCTACCGGGCGACATAATTGATAAATTTCTTTCATTCTAGACACTAATTATGATGGAATAATATAATTAGGTATTAATCTGATAAATTTGATTATTCAAATTTAATGTTAACCTATCTCATGATCCGTTTGATAAAAACAATACGGATGAATTAGCAGTTAATTATATAACAGTCTGATTCCAACTAAATGGTTAACTTATACTGATTTAAAAACTTGATATTACTGAGTTTTGTTCCGAATAAACACTATTTTGTAAAATAAAAAGTCCAAAAGACTTGGCACGTTTTTCGGTGAATAGTGTTTTTGGCGACCATTTCTCAGAAAATGGTTAGACGACCAAAAAGTCAAAAATAATATTTATTTTTGTCTTTTCCCTATTTCGTCTTATTCCCGACACACTTTTCGAGAAAATCTTTTATTGCTTATTACGCACCGGTGTTGCATACCAACACTGTATCCATCAACGGTTTGATCAAAAATAGAAAGCGTTTCCGTTTGAAGAGCGTTTTGCGTTTTAATTTGGGAAAAATATCAATGGCTCCCTGGTATCTATTCCCCGTATAAATGCTATAACGTGAAATGGAAAAAGTCCAAACGTTGAAAAGAACGTTCGAAAAGACGACAAACGTTTTCTCGTAAATCGTGTCTTTTTCGTCTTTTTCCCAAGAAATTTTTATTGATTTCTTGGCATCTAAACCTCATATTATCACTATGTTGTGAAAAGTAAGAAGTCCTACAGATGAAAGAAACAGTCAAACGAATGAAAAACGTCACCTCGTGAATAGTGCTTTTACACGTTTTTCGAGAAAAGCTTTTATTGACTGTTACGTGTTTTCAAATCGTGGGAAGGTTGAATCTTGAAACGGAATGTCAATTTGACCTTCACATTTTGCTAAAGGGCCTAGGTTATTTCTTAGGGTTTAGACCCTAGGGTTAGGGTTTAGGTTTTAACTCTTTTTCCAATTTAGGTTTTTGTCCTAAATTGACTTCTGATTTTTAATAAGTGTTAAGGTTAACTACTTGAACCAAAACACAAAATCCTACACATAGATATTTCATACAGCACATTTAAAAGCTCAATTCAAGCTTTACTAATCACATAACACATAGTTTAGGTTAAAGATTTTAACCTCTTAGTTGTATACGATCGTAGTTTCGAGTCGTATATATTCTTTCAGATAACTCAAGGTATGCTTGAGAAATCCTTCTTAGGTTTTGAATTGACAACCTTGCTTAGATCTTGTTAGATTTTTTTTTAAATATTTGGGATATTACAATGATTGTGAAATCATCTACCATCCAGGAAAAGCTAATGTAGTAGCGGATGCTTTAAGTAGAAAGGAGAGAGAAAAGTTAATGAAAGTAACTGTTCAGGATAAACTAATTCAGGAGATGACAAAATTGGAAATTGAAGTGAGATACCCCTCTGAAGCAAATGAGATGCTATTTGTTATAGAGATGCAACCCACACTGTTAGATAAGGTGAAGGAGGCCCAATTAGCCAATGATGAATGTACTCAGGTAAAGAATAGGGTTACCTTAAATGATGAAGTAAAATTTCAAATAGACTGTAATGGAATTCTTAGATTTGAGGGACGAATTTGGATACCAGCAGTAGTTGAATTAAAGGAGGAGATATTACAGGAAGCACATAATTCGAAATTCTCGATTCATCCAGAAAGTACGAAAATGTACCAAGATGTACGAAAGCATTTTTGGTGGCCAAACATGAAACGAGAAATTGCGGATTATGTAAGCCGGTGCTTGACGTGTCAACGGATCAAACCTGAGCATCAGAAGCCAAGTGGGCTGCTACAATATCTTGAAATTCCAGAATGGAAATGGGAACATATTACCATGGATTTCGTAGTAGGGCTTCCGATTACTCAAAGGGCTACGATGCTATATGGGTGATCGTAGACAGATTAATAAAGTTGGCCCACTTCTTGCCAAATAAGATCAAATACAAATTGGATCAATTAGCCAGAATCTACATTAAAGAAGTGATATCGCGGCATGGAGTACCAATGTCAATTGTGTCAGATCGGGATCTGCGTTTTACATCAAATTTTTGGAGGAGTCTGTAAGAGAGGTTAGGGACACAACTGAGGTTGAGTATGGCTTACCATCCTCAAACCGATGGTCAAAGCGAAAGAACGATACAAACTTTAGAAGATATGTTGCGGGCATGTATTATAGATTTCAAAGGAAATTGGGACGATCATCTACCTTTGGTGGAATTTGCATATAACAACAGTTACCATGCAAGTATAGGAATGCCGTCTTACGAAGCTTTATATGGAAGAAAGTGTAGAACTCCTTTGTATTGGGATGAAGTTGGCGAACGTCAACTGCTAGGACCTGAATTAGTTCAACAAACGGCGGATACAGTTAAGTTGATACGAGCTCGGTTAGTAGCAGCTCAGGATCGACAGAAAAAGTATGCAGATTTGCATAGGCAAAGTCAGAATTTTGAGGTGGGAAGCCACGTGTTTCTTAAAGTGTCTCTATGGAAGGGAAAAATCAGATTTGGAAAGAAAGGTAAATTAAGTCCTAGATTTATTGGACCGTTCGAAGTATTAAAGAAAGTTGGGGAAGTGGCATATGAAGTGGCTCTACCTCCAGAATTAGAACATATACATAATGTTTTCCATGTGTCAGTGCTACGACCGTACAAGCCAGATTATAAGCACGTCATAGCATATGAACCTATTCAGATAGAGAAGGATTTAACTTATGAAGAAATTCCTGTCCAAATATTAGATAGGAAAGAGCAAGTCTTAAGAAATAAAGTGATTCCTTCCGTTAAAGTGCTATGGCAAAATCATAACGTTGAAGAAGCCACTTGGGAATTAGAAGAGAAAATGCGAAAGAATTATCCCAATTTATTTGAATAGTTAGTGTAGAAATTCCGGGACAGAATTTTTGTTAAAGGGGAAGAATGTAATATCCAGGATATTACGACGTGTAAAAAGTTTAAATATATAAAATGCATATATTTTAATTATTTAAACTTGGTAGGTAATGTGAATTGTGTAAATTATTTATGTATAAATATATTGTATTGTACTGTTATTAATTTTAAATGAATGGTGTCAATAAAATAGGAATTAATATTGAAAATTTATTCTAAATTAAATTAAGAGTTAATGAGAGAATTAACAAGGTTATAATTGTGTTTATAAATTAATTAAGAAGTATGGTGAATTTTTGGGAAATTATTAAGAAGGGTAATTAATTATATAAAATATATAATACTAAATTATATATTTTATATAAGGAAATATAATTAAATATAAGGGAATTTATGATTATATAAATTATATGTAAATAAATTCATTAAAGAAAGGTTACTAATTATATAAATTATGCAAAATTATATTGTATAGTTTATATAAAATATATGAAATAGTGAAAAGAATAATAAATAAATATGAATAATTATTATATTAATAAAATAAATTGTGATTATATAAAATAGAATTATTTCTATTTTTATGAGATTTAATATTTTAGTTAATTATGTATGTAAAAGAAATTATTATAATACATATATATATATATATATATATATATATATATATATATATATATATATATATATATATATATATATATATATATATATAATAATAATAATAATAATAATAATTGATATATGTATATATTATGTAGTAATAGAAAATACATGGATGTTTACGTAATATATATATAACAAAGTTGAAATGTAGAGAAATTTAATTTTATTAAATTATGTGTATTATTTTATTAATTTTGGAGGTATAAAATATTTCTTATAATTACTGGCATGTCATTATGCATGTACAAAATTTATCAAATAAAATGCCTTAAAATATATAAATATTAGTTATAAATTATTTTATGAATTTTGATAAAGTAAAATAAATATTTTATATACATTATATAAAATATTTATTACACGAGATAATTACGTAATGTACGAAAATAAGTTGCGTGCATGATATTTTTTTTAACAACCGACTTAACTCCAAGTCGGTGGACTTGGAATGAAACTTAAAAATTATTCACCCTATTTAAGCTATACTTGGAAGTGCTAATAATAATAATAATAATAATTAAAGCCACAATTTGCAATATCAACTTACACAAACAAGCCACTCCATTTCTCTTCTCTTCCTCCACCATCAACACCACCGAACACCACCACCATCAAGAAGGAAGAATATTTGGTGTCATCAAAGTACATAAAAAGCTTCAAAGGAAGGATATCAAGCTTTTGGGAAGGTATAAACCAAATTATTTGGGTTATTTTTATATTTTTGGTAATAAAATAATTGTATGAAAAATTAGTAAATAATTATATAATTGTTCTATATAATTTTTAGATGTATATTGATGGATTATATGATGTTTAGTGTAGTTATATGGTAGAAATAATGAACAAAATTTTGGTAAAAATGCTTCCGGCTGGCTAATGTTAATGCAGGAAAGGGAAGAAAAAAATTTAGGTCGCCCGCGCATTGCCTGCAGCCAATTTTTTTTTTTCCGGATCAGGAATGAAACGACGACGTTTCGAGCGGAACGAATTTTGGCCGCGCCATGCGCAGCGAAAAACGACGCCGTTTTGGGAAAGAGAGGAACAGTGTCGCGCAATGCGCGGAGAGCCAAAGTTCCGCATAATTACCAAATTGCCACCGGTTCTGAAGTTTAGGATAATTACGGAAACGCCACTCAGGTTTAATTTAACTAAAATAAATGTTTTGAAATTAATAAAAATTATATAAAATCAGAAAAATATATAAAACTGTTTTATAAATTAAATTTGACAAATTTTCAATTGTGAGTAATAATTCCAATTAATAATTAAGTGTTTAATCATGAGAAGTAAACGAGTAAAATAGGTTTAATAATCACATTAGGTTATAATTAATTGTAATCGCCAATATAGATCCGATGGATAGAATAATTATGTGGTGAGTGATATTAATTACATAAATTAATATCGTGGGTTACTAAATTATTATTATTATTATTATTATTATTTATTATTATAGGTTGTCTAAGAAAGGATAATTAGCCGATAAATTAATAATCGGACATCGAGGCAAGTTCCTAAACCTTAACTTTGAACCATTAATCATATGTTAGATATTAAAATCCTCATTGAGCTCTATTTCCTAAGTTTTATCATTATTCCACTTTCTTGAATATTGATTTTGATTGATGCTATGGATTGTTCAATTAAAATTAAAAATCTCTGTTGTTACCCACAATAATTCTTAAATGTCATCTATAACAAATCATAATTGTTGATTAATGAGTTTATAGTTATGAGTCTATGCCATTGTCCGGCTAGACTTTTGATACAATTGAATTTCAAATTACTTTATATCTTTAAGTGCTGAGCCGAACAAAATTGTTTTGGTGCGGACTTCTAGAAACTGAGATGAACAACCCTGTTTCCAGGGGATATAGCTTGTCGGATGCTTTAAATTTCGATCCCCTGCGATATGCGGTAATATGATGTGCACAGTCATAGGTACGAGAGGCTGATCACCTCGAGTACGGGTTTAAGAATTTATGATCTTTATGACACATACAGGTTATCAGTGTTACCATTGGTTAACCTATGTTCAATTGTCTTGTGACCCTCAGTATAATTCTCATTTATCATATGTCAAAATATATTTCCCCCAATTATTTGCTTTCATTTGAAATGAAATCATGTTAAGTTATTATTATAAATTCTTTTCCTCATGATGCATTGTTATTAAATTCATTTTACTTGCTGAGCACTTTAGTTGCTCATTCTTGCCTGATTAATATGAAGCAGACAAAGATATTAAATTTGAGGATATAAATAAGAAAGACAAAGGCAAATGAAAGATGTCGGAATGAAGAATTGATGAAATGTCCCTCGCCCGTAGTTTTAAATCTATTTTGTGGCTGCAGTTGTGAAATATGTATTCTAGTAATGTTGTATGTATATAAAGGTTGATGACCCTGGGGAATTGATTAGATATCTTTTGTATAATGTTGAACCATAATGATGTAATATATATTAATAATACTTTTGAATAGTGGTAAATGAAGTTAGAATATATGAATCGTGAGCACCAAATTTGAGGTTCAAGGATCCCGAATTTGGGGGCGTCACACTTGTCATATGAAGAAGTTCCTGTTCAGATACCCGATAGGAAGGAACAGAAGCTGAGGAATAAGATAATTTATTCCGTCAAAGTACTTTGGAGGAATCACGCAATTGAAGAAGCTACGTGGGAACTAGAGGAGGAAATGAGGGCGAAATACCCGTTTTTATTTAAGTAACCTTATTTTATAATTTCGAGGACGAAATTTTTATAAGGGGAAGAGATTGTAATGTCCTAGAATTTTCACGTCATTATTAATTTAATTTCTAACGAGTTAGTTTTACGAGGTTATATAAATCTTTTTGTGTGAGTAATTATTACGTGATTACCTGATTATGTGATTAATTGCTAGAGTAATTAAAGAGGGTCACTAATATATTAATTAAATTAGTGAACAAACCCTAAAGTTTTAATATCAAAATAATTGATAAGTTTCCTATTAATTAAATATTCAATTAAATTGAATATAATGAGTTAATTAAATTTGATAAATTAATTAATGTGATTATTAATTAATGTGAATAATGTGAAATATTAATAATAATATTTATTAGTCTATTTAGTAATTTAACATTAATGTGCTAGAGTATTTAAGTAATTAATCAATTCAATTATTATTTAATTATGAATTAGATAATTAATGTGTAACAAAATTAATAACAAATCATTGGGTTATATTAAATAGTTCAATGCTAAATTAAATGGACTTGACTAAAGAATAGTCCAAGGCATTTAATGTAGCCCAATTGGTATTTTAAATGAAACATAAAGCATGAACCCACTTGAAATTAATTGGGTAACTTATTAATTAATAAAGGAGTAACTTGTGTCATTTTTTTTGGGACATCAATTCATGCATCAGCCGTGTATACATAGAGAGAGAGAGAGAGAGAGAGAGAGAGATATATGATTTTTTTTTAAATTCATTTATTTGATTTAAAGTATCAGGTTGCTTGTTTTGGTATTAGTGTAGTCCTTTTTGGCATGTGAAGTTCAACAACTCTAGTCCTTAAGTCCATTTCTTGTGCAAGTATCCAAGCTAGCTTCATGATGGTATTTTTAATAGATATAGATTTTATATCTATCCTCATTGTAAGTATACTTACAACTTAGGAGCTTTTGTTAGTCATTTTCTATCTTTCATCTTCTAAGTCTTGAGAGCAAAATATTAAGAGAACAAAACATAGAGAGATTTAGGGTGGAGCTTCAAGGAAGAAGAAAAAATCCTAAGCTAGTTCATGTCATCCTCCTTCACAACATACTTTGGAAAGAAGAGGAGATTAGCCATTAAAACTAGGTATAATCCTCAAACCCTAATTTGCTTGCTAGTAATAAATCACTAAAATTTATTGTTAGTAGTTCTTTATTTGTGTTGGGGTTTGAATGCTTGTTAGTTAGTATATTTTGTATGCTAAAAACATGTGTTTGGTAGAGTGTAAAAAAGTCTCAAAATAATGACAAAAAATATTTTTTTATAACACTTAGATTTTGTGTTCTAATATTATAGAACATTAAATTATGAGAAAAATAAAGTTTGAATCACTCAAAATGGAGTTATACATAAAAAAATTATGATTTGTAATAGTTTAAGTGGTACAATAATTTTGATGAAAAATATGGAATTAAATCATGGATAATTAAATTTTCATGTTATAAATTGTTTTTATATGATGGGTAATTATTTTGGATTTTTTTTAGAGATTAAAAGCTTACTTGAAAGTATAATTTTCATTAGGGTGGTATTTCCGAGCATTGTAGACATTTTGCTAAGAAAATAAAAATAAAAATATATAGTTGGTCACGCAATGCGCGCCAGCAATTTCTGTCGGACGTGGGGAGAAAACAACGTCGTTTGGAGGGTTAAATCTGTAACCCGCACGTTATGCGCAGAAGCCGTTCCCGGGTTCTCCAAAACGGAACTGTTTTGGGCCGTTTCTTTTGCTAAGCGCGCGATGCACGGGAGCCAACTTCCGGTTGAAATTACATGTTTGCCCCTCTGTTCGATTTTCAGAATAATTACCAAATTGCCATCAGTCCGATTTTTCAGAATATTTACAGAATTGTCATTCTGCATATTTTTAATTAATTTAAATATTTAAAAATTAATTTAAAATTTTAATAAAAATAATAATAATACAAAAGTGATATTTGGTTGTATATTTTTCATTTTGATTAATATTTAAATATTTTAAATATTAATTTAGTTAGCTAAATTTATGGTTAAGTTACATAAATACAAATTTTATTAATTATTTATTATTTAATTAAAAATTTAATAATAAATAAGGATAAATAAATTGATTATTATTTAACATTAAATAATAATTAAATTAGATAAATAATTAATTATTAATTTAATTGACATTAAATAATAATTAAAGAGAATTAAAATTAATAAACTATTATTTTATTTCTTTAAATTAAATAATAAGTGAGGATAATTACTTAGTTAATTGTTAGTTGATTTATATTAACTAATAAGATTTTAGAAGTCATTAATTATTATCTAATTAATAAATAATAATTAAAGATAAATAAAGTTAATAATTTAATTATTTATTATATTAAATAATAAATAAGGATAATTAAGTAATTAATTATTATTAAATAATAATTAAAGAAATATAAGATTAATTAATTAATTATTATTTAATTAAGATTAAATAATAATTACATAAGATTATAATAAAGTTAAATAATTAATTATTATCTAGTTAATTTTATGTACTAATTAAGAAACATTAAAATAAATAAACTAATTACTAAGTAAGATTAATTAGTTATTATTTATAATTAAATAATAACTAAAGTTAGTTAATTAATTACTATTTAACTAATAAAAATAGTAATTAATTAAAGAAAGAGTTAATTAAATATAGAGTATTTAATATTCACCAATTAAACAATTATATTAAATTGTTTAAAGATTCTATAAGTGTTTAATACCTAGGATGAATACTTCTACATTATTAAATCATTAACCTAAGTGTGATTATACGTCTATAGGGTTAATGTTAGCATGTCAAATGATGTGAATTATGTGTTAGACTTATTTGTTAGATAAGTTCGTAGTAAGCGTACAAACGTGCCAGTGTACGTCGTACTAATTGTTAGACCGACTTGATTAATGTTAGGTCTTTCAAAGCCATTTAATTAAAGCTAGTTTCTTGTAGCTGAGCAGACAAGCAAGTTCCTTACCTCTAAACTCATTTCATTGAGCAAGTTATTTATATAAGCTTGAACTATAATTCCAAGCATGCTTTGAGTGGTTTAATTACTTTACAATTATTCCACATCGATGTTGTTGTTATTCGCACTTGGTGCACTTGATCTTGTACAGTCTTTGACTTGTATCTTATTTAATGTTCTACTGTTTAAAGAACTGTTCAAAGTAGGTCTAAGCAATTGTTCGACTAGACATTTATGCTAAAGATTGTAAAAGTTATCCAAATCATTGAAGATGCGGATTCTTAGACTATTATGAACACCCCTTTATTATAGGGGAATACCCTGTATTTAATATCAGGTACAAAACACGGAAATTAAATGTTATGCATACACATATTGTACGAGAGGCTGATCCCCTTAAGTACATATTTCTGGTAGTAACCATTAGGTCAACCAGCTAATGAATCTAGTGGAAGTTTATAGTTCATAGTCTACTTGACTATCTTGATTCTAAAAGCAAATCATTATTCATGCTTATGTTATTAATATTGTTGAATTGTTTCAGCTATTCCCTTTCATTCATGATATATTGTCTCTTGTTGTTATTTAAACTTATTGAGCAAACTAGTTGCTCACCCTTGCTATATCATGAACCTTATTGCAGTGAAACCCAAGACTTCTGGAAAGAACAAGGGTAAAGGAAAGATGAAGTGATAGACTTCAAGAGACAGTCTTTAGTGTATTCGTCTAGCTAAAATTACTTGTTTTGTGATGTAAACCCTAAGTACTTTATTAAGGGTATTTGTGTACTGTTGTGTAAGGTTACCGTATCTTGGGACTAGTAACACCTTTTGAATGAACAACATATGTTTATTATTCCGCATTTAGTTATTGTATGTTGTTTAGAGGTGGATGTTTGTATTGGATCGTGATGACCGAATCCGAGTTTTTGAGACCCGAATTTGGGGGCGTCACATGCATATTGTGGATTTAAGTACAAGATTGTACACTAACGCACGGGATCCGCTGTGGCCAGCACGGAGAATTACGGGGCGTTACAATTACGTCTTTATTTAAAATGGTGTTTCTCACTATTTTATTCAAACTATATTATCCTCCATATATAGTTCGGCAAATCTAATTAAAGACTCGCTAGTAAGAATAAAGATTATATTTCAAATGTATATAGCCTTGTGCGACACAACAAACTATATATAAATAAATAAGTAAACAACTTCTTATCAATTACATCAACATGTAAATCCTTTTATTTTATCTCTTGGATTATTATGATCATGTGCGACACATCCAAATCAAAATTATTCAAGTTAAGTCTGACCTAGCATTTTCATATAAGTAAAGAGAAAAAGATTGTCCTTATGCGACACAATAAAACAGTAATGTTCAATTTCTTTATAAACATCAACTATGTAATGAAATAACATCTCAAATAATTAATACAAGTCTTGTGCGACACAACAAACTCGTAATGATTATTTGATACATTATCGTTTTACCGTGTTAGAAGGCGACGTTCGATATTTTCTTAATATCTTTGAATGTTATAACTTAATATTATTATCTTGAAGGGTTTATAATTAATTGTCCCATCTTGTTTAGCGCGCATGCACACATATATATAAAATACATATCATATTATTTAACATGCGAATCTTGTTTGATAATATATAATATATACATAATTCCCATGCACATATAGAAAACTATATTCTACTTGAATTGATTATGGACTTTTATTCTAGTTTGGTTCACTAGAGCCACCAAGTGAACCAAAAGGTCAAACCTAGGGTGCAAGAACAAAATTAAATGTAACTATTACATTTAATCCCGGGCTCCATTACAAAGGAGTCTTCAAGCGTTCCTTGCTCATTGGCTCCAATTCTTCAAAGTAATTCTAACTAACTTATTACAAACTATTTTTGTAAAGATAAAAACATTGATCAGCAGTCAAGGAAAAATACATATGAGAGAGATATAATTTACATTAGAAAAATTAGAAAAAGCGAGTACGCAAACCCCATTTATAAATACTCATTCATTTACACATCTACATAAAAGAAATTCAATCATGTTGGTCAATAGTTCATAATCAATTCCTTTTATTATCATACATATCAATCATATGTATCAATAAATTATTCATCTAATTAAATTAAAACCATTCCATATATGCATTGATATCATTTAATGGGCAATTTAAAGTTGCATAAAATCCAATTTCACATTTAAAATAACTCTTTATTTTAATTATAAAATTAAGTAAAATAACTATTTATTTTAATATTTGAAAAACGCACAAAATATAAAAAAGGGACAAAATCAGCGAGGTCTAATGCAGCTGTGCCAGAGGCTCGATGTAAGGTGTGCCAGCCTGTGTCGCAGCTACGTCGCTACCTGCTGCTAGTTCCGCGATTTTGTGATTTTGTGATTTTGCTCTTTTTGATCCAAAACTCAATTTTTAGTAATTGTTTTCAAAACCCATGATTTTATACAACATCTATGCCCAATTAAATTGTTCTAAACATATACCCATGCATATATAGAATTAAAACAATTAATAATTCGCATAAAGTTTGGCTTTAATGTCACTGTTGGTTTGTAATATCCATAAACATACAATCTAATTACATAATAACAGCAGAAGCATGGTAAAATCAGAATTTAAAATTTTATAAACCATAACTAGGATCGACCTTTATGCACAATTATTAATTAACACGAATGAGATAGAGAATTCTACCCTTGTAGACATTAGCTTCTACAGATACATGTTCTACTCCAATTCCTCCGGGTTCTCCTTAAATTCCACCGATTAGATTCCCTTAATCAACGTTAGTCACCCAAGTGATTGACATCTAGAGTTGATCCACCAAGGAATAATAAGAATTCAAAAAGTGGGTAATGGTAAACCCTAATTTTATCTCTTTTCTAATTTATTAAATCTATAGAACTTGTGAGTACTCTTCTAAAACTTATGGAAGTGTATCTAACATTAATCCATACTAAGACTCATCTTATTTATCGATATAGTCAACCCTCTTAACATCTTTAGGAATATGGCTTTTAATTAAACTCCTAATCTTTTTAGGAACTAATATGAGAGTACTCTTATTTATTAATTTCTAAATCATTTAGGAACTAAATAATAATAATAATAATAATAATAATAATAATAATAATAATAATAATAATAATAATAATAATAATAATAATAATCCTCATATTAATTTATAATTAGTATTTTTTAAATACTAAGTAATAAATATTAAGCTATTTAATTTGATTTATCACCATATTATAAATTAAATATATTTAATATATTATTGTGATTATGCTATTTATTTCTTAAATAAATATTTTTATTTTGCGGTGTGACCCCCTATGAGTTCTCTATATTAAATCGGTTGTAGAATAAATCAATTAGAACAATTCTAATCTTATTAAAGTAAATATATTAACACATTTAATTCATTTAAATTAATAATATTTATTCCACAATAAGGGTAAGCCCCCTTAACGATCAATGACTTTTTAGATAGTATAGATTTTAACATTTAATCATAAAAAGAATATTTCAGTTAATAATTGCCGTATAATTCAATAAAATATATTTGATTATATGCATTTTAATTTTTAAATATTTGATTCTTCCATACAATATCTCAATAAAATATATGATATGGATTTATTATCAAGTCTTATTTTATTTGATTATATGCATTTTAATTTTTAAATGCACAACTCTATTTAATGCAAATTATAAACTCCTTTCTAATTTTATTCTGCATTGGCCAAGGACTACTGAGTTCTCATTTATTGAATCACATAGGACATTCTCTCTTTTTAATAGAAGTGGTAGATTCTTTGTTGATCATTCACCTATCTTTATCTATAACTTATTTTACCCAAGTATACCCTTTGATATATCTTAAAGGTCTTAAG
Organism: Hedera helix; assembly: GCA_947179155.2. Lineage (NCBI taxonomy): Eukaryota > Viridiplantae > Streptophyta > Magnoliopsida > Apiales > Araliaceae > Hedera > Hedera helix. The sequence goes on from OX359264.1 coordinate 26,788,988, forward strand.
GGATATATCAAAGTATAACTCATCATACACACGATACTATGATGATCTCAAGTTCATGGATCACTTATACTATTATCACATTAAGAATTTCTATTAACAGGCGAGTAAAACTCTATTATATATTCCTTTAGCGAGTCACGTTCAGTGAACTTATTCTCTAATAAGCGCCTACATACTTGTTTTAGTGTCTCTACACAAATGATTATGAAATCAATCATCCTCTTCATAAGAGAAAGCATAGTATGTACTAATCTATCCAGATTCACTAATTCTCATTTTAGTAATCCCACGATTAGGAATAATTTTTGTTATGAGCTATCTTGAATTTAGATCTCATTAGCATGATCATTATCATGATTCTAAAAGCATTGTTAAACCAACTATGAGTTTATTCATATAATTAATTCATCCAATTAATCATGAATAAAGAAATGTCTTGATACTTTTATTAATAAATAAATAAGATTACAAAGTATATGCTTATCACATCACATATGATTGGCTTGAGGGCATACTACTTTCACTAACTTCTTGATACTTCAACAATGTGCAATAATTGTGAAGAAATAAGAAACTATATTTAATAAAGGAGTTGTCTAGAAAATTTACTGCTAAGTGGCTATGAAAGGACCACGAACATACTTATAAGGATAATAGTCATTCGACTGAATCTTTGGAGTTTAAACACTCAAGTTTGGTACTCAAGGGCATCAACATCTTGTACCCTATGTATATGCATAACATTTAAATATCTTGCACTTTATTGGTTTTTTGACATAAAATACCCCTTTAAAAAGGTTGTTCTTACTTAGTCTTATTATAAGAGTCTGCACCAACTATTGGCTTTGATAAGCTTCAACATTATTTAAGTGAATGAATTTAACATGCAATGTCTAGCAGAACAATTAACATAAAATACTTCTTAAACAGTTCATGAATTAAAAGGACTTTAAAACTTGACAGTTCCATAATAAAATAAGTCTTCATATGCACCAACTGCGAATATCAATAATCAATAGCGATGGAGAATAATTTTCAATTATAATCCTACTTAGAATATTCGTGAAATAAATACAGGTTAAGTTAGGAAACTTGCCTCTTTTATTAACTACAGTCTACTCTTAGTTATCGTCCTTTGAATGAGCTATATATTAGTAAAAAAAGTTAAAAGTTAGTGATTCACATCAAGGTTTATTTTAATCTAATACCCTCCCTATGCATCACTTAATTATCTAACATTTAATAATGTTTAAACATCACATTCGGATCCCACATAATTAATATTTAATTTAAGAAAACCCAACTCATTTTGGCCTGGCCCGATCCAGTTGACCTGGTTCGACCCGACCTGGCCCATTTTAAATTTTAAAAAAATTCTGGAGTCCGGCGCAGAGAGCGATATATTTACACCACAAACAACGTGGGGCACGCCACCTATGAAAAAAAAAAACTGAGCAACGGTGCGGGCCGCGCCAGATTTTGTTCCTTAACGGCGCAAGGTGTGCCGTTTGACCAGAATTTTAACCCTAATTTCTTTCATTTTCCAACTTTGATTCATTTCATTTAAACACGTATAAATCATTCAAAATATCTTGGATTGAGTTCAAAATCAAATCATGGCTCACTTAGTTCCTAATTTTTTAAAATACTACGAATCACAACTTTTTCAAATCCCTCACTTAGTCTTATTATGGATTAAGGCTACATACACTTCCATAAGTTTTGGGAGAGTACTCATAAGTTCTCTAGATCTAAGAAATTAGAAGAGACAAAACTAGGGTTTGTCATCACCTACTTCTTGAATCCTTATTCTTCCTTGGTGGATCAGCTCTAAAGGCCAAACACTTGTGTGGCTAACGTTGATCATTGGAATTTAATCGGTGAAATTCAAGAAGGACAATAAGGAATTAAAGTTGAACTTGTACCCGAGGAAGCGTAATTCTACAAGGGTATAATTCTCAATCTTCTTCTTGTTAATTAATAATTGCGCATAAAGGTCAATCCTGAATTTTGGTTTGTAGTAAAATTTGATGAGTAAAGAATTATACTCAAAGATGAAAATTGGTAGAAATGTGTATGAGATAATTTCGGGGACAAAATTCTTATAAGAAGGGGTGAATGTAATATCTCAGATATTTTTAAGATTTTAAATAATATCTTAATTGATTTTATTAAAGGTTAAGGTTTAAAACCTAGAATGTGAGAAGTAAGATGTGTAGAAAATAGGTAAACATTTTTTTAACATAATGTATTTGTTAGAAATTAAATGTGAAAATATTTTATGATGCATATAGAGAATTTATTAAGGAAATAAATTCATTTGAGAAGTGAAGACGGTTATAAGGATATATATACATAGTTATATATTCCTAGAGTTGTGTTTGTTAGTCAAACAAGAAGATAAGTAAATTAATACTCAATAGAACTAATAAATAAATTAGTTTAAATATAAAGTAAGAATGAAAGTCATGAAATATAATTATATTAGTTATGAGTTAAACTTATATAAAAACTAGAAAGTTTGTCTAAAATGACAATATTAAGAAGTTAATTGATTAAGTAATTAACTTGATTATTAAGTTTTGGTATAGAGTTCAAGTAATTTAATTACTACTAGTGGACTAGCCCAAAAGGATTATAGATGTTAGCCCAATATGAAAATATTGGTATGAAGTGGGTAATTAAATAATAAGCCCAAATGATATGTTGATTAATAGTCCAAGAGGTAATTAATATAAGTCCAATTAAATTAATTACCTAGCCCAAGTTATAAAGATGTGTGAGTTGTGTTGGGTAGCCCAAATAATTAAATAAAGGAGCACAATGCAAAATAAACTAGTAGCCCAAATATTGAGTCCAAATTTAAAAGTCAAATGTTGGTCAATATGTTGGGAAATTTCAAGTATTGATTGAGTGTAGAGAATTAACTAGTGTAGGGTTAATTGAATAACCCTAGTTGGTAGACATAAGAGAGCATTAACCAAACATTGGTTAATTGATAGAGGAATGAAGGTAGTGTTGATAATTAACTATGGGTGAGTTAATTATGTAACCCAATGTGATAGGATAATTAAAGGTAAGTCTAATTGGATTATATTATAAGTCCAATCGATGTATTAAACTAAGTTAAATAAATTAACCTAGTAGTCCATGTAATTAATTAAACATTGATTCAAGTTATAATTAATCAAGTCCAATGCTTGTTTTAATTAAATGTAACATAGGGTACTTAATGTTAGCCCAATGTAATAAATAAATTGAGCCAAAACTAATTAAATTGATGAGCCCAATATATTAAATCCTAGAGTCCAATGTGGAGCCCAAATGGTAGTCAAAGTTGGTCAACAATTGATCATATGTGTATATATATAGAGAGAGATGTATATATGTATATTAAATGAAGAAAAAATAAAGTAAAAATGGAGAATAAAAAGGCTATTTTTGCTGAGATTTATGGATGCCCACATGGGGGTGGCTTGTTGATCCATGTTGCTTAAATCACACACTTAGTGTTGGTGGTTCAACCACCCTAGTCATTCACCATGTCAATCAACCAATCAATCCATCAAATGGTAATCCCAATTAACCTCTAATTTAACCAATGCTAGTTGATTAGTGGATATTTATGATGATTAAGGGAGTGCTATATATAGAGTGTTGCACCAATGGTTTGTGTTAGTTAGTTCATTTGTAAGCATTTCTAGAGAGAAAAAGTGAGAGCATTCCAAGAGAGAAATAAAAAGAACACTTGTGGGTTGAAGGAAAGTGCTAGAGAAGAAGCTTGGTGGATGTCACATAGCTTCGTAACATACTTGGGAAGGAGAAGAAGAAGAACACACAAGTCCATAAGGTTAAAAAGTACTCTAAACCTTCATAAGTTCATTTTTGTAGTTTATATAAGTTTTAAACAGTTAAAATACAGTTTTAACCGATCAAATGTTGTTTTGATGGTATAGAAGTCTTAAATTATGTTGTATTGGTAGAATCATGGTTTGATAGGTTTAAATCATGTATTGGTATGAGTAGTTTGCTAATAAATGGAAGAAAATTCCATATTGTGATTACCGGTAAAACCCTAGATGGTTCGATCTTAAATTTCTTGTCAAAACATTTTCAAAAATGTGATCTAACCATGAAATGTTGTAAAACAAGAAGTTAGGAAGACAACAACACTAAGTTGGTGTCATTTGAATGTGTAGATTTTATTTTATTCATGTTTGAACCTATAGAACCAAGGATTTGTGATTTTAGTTTTTACTTTGTCCTTGTGAGCCGTTTTTAGTCCACTTTCGTTTGGAATTTGGATTTGTGATCTAAGGAGAAATTATATAGGGGGAAATTCTGATGAGAATGGACTCAAGAATCACTCCAAAATGTTTTAAAATAAAGAATTTATGACTATCAGAGCGACTGAGGGTCGGGCAGTCCAAATTAGGGTTTTCGAAAAAGTGGCCGAGCGCCTACCTAACGCCTACCAAGCGCCTAGGCGCTCTAGCCGGCTGTCTCAGGGAGCAGATTCGGTCCGAGTCGGGTTGGATCGGTCCAGGTCGGGTCGGGTCGGTCCGGGTTGAGTTTTTTATGAAAATTTAAGTTGAAATATGTATAAAATGAATGAGTTTGGATATTAAACCAATATATGAAGATCTATTAGTAATTAATTGGTAGCTAAATGTTTAAAATAAAGACTAAAGTTAACACAATTGAAAAGTTAACTATTGGTATTATTTGAAGATTATTAAAATATTATTAAATGATCAATAATATCAGTATATGATTAAAAAGTTGTTAAATGATTAATAACAATAGTATATGATGAAAATGTTATTAGATAATTAATGACATTAATAAGTGATTAAAATATTATTAAATGGTTAATAATATTAATATGTGATTAAAATATTATTAAATGGTTAATAATATTAATAAGTGATTAAAATATTATTAAATGATTAATAATATTAATACGTGATTAAAATATTATTAAATAGTTAATAATATTAATAAGTGATTAAAATATTATTAAAGTAATTAAAATATTATTAAATGGTTAATAATATTAATACGTGATTAAAGTATTATTAAATAGTTAATGATATTAATAAGTGATTAAAATATTATTAAATGGTTAATAATATTTGAATGTAGTTGTATATTATCAAAGATAGATAATATTTTGAGGCATTTGGTACATTATTAAATGTCCAAATCATTAAGTTATGTAAGAGAAGGAAGTTTAATTGAATTAAACCAATGTGAATAGTCCATTTGTGACGAATTTAGACAACTTGTTAAAAGTAAGTCGTACGAAGAACATGTAGTGAACGCATAAGTTGGTTAAGCATACCCGACATGTCCAAACTGTATTTTGGCTAGGATTTTTGTCTAGAACTTAAGGGTTCGTTTATCGGACAACTAAAGAGTTAATAATTTGAAGTTAAGGTCTTAAGTTAACACTAATTAAAAGTCTTGGTAGCTAATGATTATGTCAATTTGTTATAGAAATTCTAAGTTGAGCAAATGACGCAAATAAGCGTAAATGGTAGAAGCGACCATGCAAATTTTTCAGAACTTGCTCTTATGTGCCTTAACATGCTATGATGTGATATTAAATTGTTAATAGAAAGATATTGATGATAAATGTGATATGCATGAGGTATGATCACATGTAAATTATGTATAAATATGAAGCATGAATTGGAAGATGTTATATGTGATGCATAAGCAGTATGACATAAACTGAAATGCATGGAAAACATGATGTAAGTATAAATTGTAGAGTATATGTGAAGCATGTAATGTGTTATGTGTAACTGTTAAACTTGTTGAGCCGTCGTGCTCACTCTTGCTTAAACCAACATTTTTAGATAGTACAAGTATTTGAAGTCTTGATAAGGATCAAGAAACAGGAATGCATATTACATTCACTGAAGGTCTAGCACGACCATTGTAGATATCAGTCCGAATTGGACAGGTAAAATGATTGTGTAGTATAAGAATTGGTTGGTATGTAATATGAGTGTTAAATACTCAAATTGATTGTAATAGAATGTCGTATCAAGATTGCGATTCTGAGGCATACTAGGAATGTATAAAGATTGCGATTCTGGAATAGAAAGAGATGTTGTAAAATTGTTAAGAAATGATTATTTGGCAATTATAATATTGTTGTAAGTTATGAACAATAAAGAAAAGGTTGTACTCGTGTTGAACCGGATCCGAGGTTCAAAGAACCCGGATTTAGGGTCGTCACAAGTTGGTATCAGAGCTGATAGGTTATAAACCTTAGGTAAGAGTACCTTAGGCTATAACCGTGTAGAAGATAAGTAAAATGATAAATGAATAAACTCAGGTAGAGTTTAAGTAATAAAAGATGAATTTGAAAAATTAATATATAGAAGATTATCCAAAGATGGATTAATGAAGATATAAGAGAGATGAATAAGGTCATGTTGTACCTAATTTGAAGAAATGATAGAAAATATCTTATGATAAGATTTAGAGAAGCATAAAGAAAATGCTAATAAGGTCATGAAATGATCTAGAGAAATGAACTCGTAATGAGACAGATGTGCTAAAATATGAATGGAGAGAATTCGTATTAAGTTAAGCAAAATTTGAGGTTGGGGGTTTTTAATTGAGGACTTATATTAGTGATTGAGTTGTACGATTCCTTGTATGGGCGAGGAATTTGTGCTTGGTTTTAGAACCGCTTAGCTTCCTATATTAATATAGTGGTTAAGTTGAACGAACCTTTGTATGGGCGGGGGCTATGATATGTCAGCGAATCAATTTGGGAGATGTTGCTGCGAAACTTGCACGATCAGTGTGTATCGTAGAATAAACGTATATGCACTGATGGCAGGTGTTCCTTACAGTGTTGAAGAGTTGGGAAACTGATGTATTTGTTCTTGGTTTAACGACCGCTTAACTTTCTATATTGATTAGTGGCTGAGTTGACCAATTTCTTGTATGGGCAGGAGATTGTGTTTGGTTTGACGACCACTTAGCTTTCTATAATGATAATCAATTGAAACCTGGTGTCGCGCTATTCGTTATATGTATGTTGAGAAGGTGATTCTTTTCTCATGTGTATAACGGATAGGTAAAGTATGTTAAGATAAGTTCATGTTCTGAGAATCGACACATATGGAAAGTTTGTGACTCATAATCGTATGGTGGAACCCCTCAGCGAATAGGCGACTTTGGCCTGACTAGGACAAGCTCCTCAAACTATATGATTGTGGTAAGTTCCTGAGCCCAAATACGTGGTAAGTTTGATGAACAGTGAGTATGGGTAGAGTTAAGTATCAAGATTAAAGCTATACTAGATATAGTTATTAAGCTGGAAAAGAATGTGGAGGAAAAATTTGAGGTGTTTTGAGGTTTTAGGATATTCCAAATCTTCTAGCTATGCTAGACTTTGAAATTCTTAAAATCGTGCTAAATTCGCACTGTTGTGCTTTTGAAAAGACAAATGAATTTTCTTGTTTTATTATTAATTCGCAGTAACACGAGGTGTGGAGAAGTCCATCGTTACTTGTGATGATATGATAAATGATGGAGTCATCAATGCAGAGTAACCTAGTGTTGGATGTATTTTTAAGCCCACTATAGTATGATGTAATATGACAAAGTCATAAAATAATTTTCAGTATTTTGAAACGTTTAAAGAAGGGTCTATGCTAATTGTTTCGGCTAGACAATTGATTTGAAAATATCAAAATGTATTTATAAAATCATCACACGCCATTAAAGCCATGGTGCAGAGATAAAAAAGACGGAATCCTCAACGCACTGTTGCAACGGTGCGGTATCATGAAGTCCTATAAATGAATTTCAGTTACTTTAACTAATCTGAAATGAATTTTGAATCGTAATATACGAACAGTTCAACGATGTGAGTCTATGTCATTTATTTTGACTGGACACTTTTTGGTCATAAAGGACTCAAGTTTTATTATCCAATCTAAATTATTTGGAGTGGAATTATGTAGTAAATCTGAGGTGAACAACCCTGTAATGGGGGATATGTCAGAGCCATGAATAAAGAACCCGCGAGGGGACGCCCAAGAGTAGTGGCATGCTGATATAACAAAATATGGGCTGGTAAATCCAAAGAGTTCAACCCTGTGTGAAGTCGTTGTGCACAACGCAGAAGTACAATAGGCTGATCACCTAGAGTACCGGATATTACAATTGTAATGATTGTTAATATTCAAAACGAAATGGCAGTTTTCTGTCTACCGAGTATTGTAAATACTCAAAACATATGTTCACAGTCTTTATGACTCCTCAGAATAGTATAAAAGTTTTAATGAATATTTTAATTTTCAATTTATTCTTTTGTAAGATATTGATTTTCAATTTATTCTTCTGCAAGATATTCCATTGTTCTGGAATTATAAGATAGAAGTATGAACTTCCTAGTAAAGGGTAGTCATAGAATTTGATGAGTAAAGACTTATACTCAAAGATGAAAATTGGTAGAAATGTGTATGAGATAATTTCGGGGACAAAATTTTTATAAGAAAGGGTGAATGTAATATCTCAGATATTTTTAAGATTTTAAATAATATCTTAATTGATTTTATTAAAAGTTAAGGTTTAAAACCTAGAATGTGAGAAGTAAGATGTGTAGAAAATAGGTAAACATTTTTTTAACATAATGTATTTGTTAGAAATTAAATGTGAAAATATTTTATGATGCATATAGAGAATTTATTAAGGAAATAAATTCATTTGAGAAGTGAAGACGGTTATAAGGATATATATACATAGTTATATATTCCTAGAGTTGTGTTTGTTAGCCAAACAAGAAGATAAGTAAATTAATACTCAATAGAACTAATAAATAAATTAGTTTAAATATAAAGTAAGAATGAAAGTCATGAAATATAATTATATTAGTTATGAGTTAAAGTTATATAAAAACTAGAAAGTTTGTCTAAAATGACAATATTAAGAAGTTAATTGATTAAGTAATTAACTTGATTATTAAGTTTTGGTATAGAGTTCAAGTAATTTAATTACTACTAGTGGACTAGCCCAAAATGATTATAGATGTTAGCCCAATATGAAAATATTGGTATGAAGTGGGTAATTAAATAATAAACCCAAATGATATGTTGATTAATAGTCCAAGGGGTAATTAATATAAGTCCAATTAAATTAATTACCTAGCCCAAGTTATAAAGATGTGTGAGTTGTGTTGGGTAGCCCAAATAATTAAATAAAGGAGCACAATGCAAAATAAACTAGCAGCCCAAATATTGAGTCCAAATTTAAAAGTCAAATGTTGGTCAATATGTTGGGAAATTTCAAGTATTGATTGAGTGTAGAGAATAAACTAGTGTAGGGTTAATTGAATAACCCTAGTTGGTAGACATGAGAGAGCATTAACCAAACATTGGTTAATTGATAGAGGAAGGAAGGTAGTGTTGATAATTAACTATAGGTGAGTTAATTATGTAACCCAATGTGGTAGGATAATTAAAGGTAAGTCTAATTGGATTATATTATAAGTCCAATCGATGTATTAAACTATGTTAAATAAATTAACCTAGTAGTCCATGTAATTAATTAAACATTGATTCAAGTTATAATTAATCAAGCTCAATGCTTGTTTTAATTAAATGTAACATAGGGTACTTAATGTTAGCCCAATGTAATAAATAAATTGAGCCCAAACTAATTAAATTGATGAGCCCGATATATTAAATCCTAGAGTCCAATGTGGAGCTCAAAAGGTAGTCAAAGTTGGTCAACAATTGATCATATGTGTATATATATATAGAGAGAGATGTATATATGTATATTACATGAAGAAAAAATAAAATAAAAATGGAGAATAAAAAGGCTATTTTTGCTGAGATTTATGGATGCCCACATGGGGGTGGCTTGTTAATCCATGTTGCTTAAATCACACACTTGGTGTTGGTGGTTCAACCACCCTAGTCATTCACCATGTCAATCAACCAATCAATCCATCAAATGGTAATCCCAATTAACCTTTAATTTGACTAATGCTCGTTGATTAGTGGATATTTATGATGATTAAGGGAGTGCTATATATAGAGTGTTGCACCAATGGTTTGTGTTGGTTAGTTCATTTATAAGCATTTCTAGAGAGAAAAAGTGAGAGCATTCCAAGAGAGAAATAAAAAGAACACTTGTGGGTTGAAGGAAAGTGCTAGAGAAGGAGCTTGGTGGATGTCACATAGCTTCATAACATACTTGGGAAGGAGAAGAAGAAGAGCACACAAGTCCATAAGGTTAAAAAGTACTCTAAACCTTCATAAGTTCATTTTTGTAGTTTATATAAGTTTTAAACAGTTAAAATATAGTTTTAACCGATCAAAGGTTGTTTTGATGGTCTAGAAGTCTTAAACTATGTTGTATTGGTATAATCATGTTTTGATAGGTTTAAATCATGTATTGGTATGACTAGTATGTTAATAAATGGAAGAAAATTCCATATTGTGATTACCGGTAAAACCCTAGATGGTTCGATCTTAAATTTCTTGTCAAAACATTTTCAAAAATGTGATCGAACCATGAAATGTTTTAAAACAAGAAGTTAGGAAGACAACAACACTAAGTTGGTGTCATTTGAATGTGTAGATTTTATTTTATTCATGTTTGAACCTATAGAACCAAGGATTTGTGATTTTAGTTTTTACTTTGTCCTTATGAGCCATTTTTAGTCCACTTCCGTTTGGAAGTTGGATTTGTGATCTAAGGAGAAATTGTATATGGGGAAATTTTGATGAGAATGGACTCAAGAATCACTCCAAAATATTTTAAAATAAAGAATTTATGACTATCGGAGCGAGTGAGGGTCGAGCAGTCCAAATTAGGGTTTTCGAAAAAGTGGCTGAGCGCCTACCTAACGCCTACCAAGCGCCTAGGCGCTCTAGCCGGCTGTCTCAGGGAGCAGATTCGGTCCGAGTCGGGTTGGATCGGTCCAGGTCGGGTCGGGTCGGTCCGGGTTGAGTTTTTTATGAAAATTTAAGTTGAAATATGTATAAAATGAATGAGTTTGGATATTAAACCAATATATGAAGATCTATTAGTAATTAATTGGTAGCTAAATGTTTAAAATAAAGACTAAAGTTAACACAATTGAAAAGTTAACTATTGGTATTATTTGAAGATTATTAAAATATTATTAAATGATCAATAATATCAGTATATGATTAAAAAGTTGTTAAATGATTAATAACAATAGTATATGATGAAAATGTTATTAGATAATTAATGACATTAATAAGTGATTAAAATATTATTAAATGGTTAATAATATTAATATGTGATTAAAATATTATTAAATGGTTAATAATATTAATAAGTGATTAAAATATTATTAAATGAATAATAATATTAATACGCGATTAAAATATTATTAAATGGTTAATAATATTAATAAGTGATTAATATATTATTAAAGTAATTAAAATATTATTAAATGGTTAATAATATTAATACGTGATTAAAGTATTATTAAATAGTTAATGATATTAATAAGTGATTAAAATATTATTAAATGGTTAATAATATTAATAAGTGATTAAAATATTATTAAATGGTTAATAATATTTGAATGTAGTTGTATATTATCAAAGATAGATAATATTTTGAGGTATTTGATACATTATTAAATGTCCAAATCATTAAGTAATGTAAGAGAAGGAAGTTTAATGGAATTAAACCAATGTGAATAGTCCATTTGTGACTAATTTAGACAACTTGTTAAAAGTAAGTTGTACGAAGAACATGTAGTGAACGCATAAGTTGGTTAAACATACCCGACATGTCCACACTGTATTTGGGCTAGGATTTTTGTCTGGAACTTAAGGGTTCCTTTATCGGACAACTAAAGAGTTAATAATTTGAAGTTAAGGTCTTAAGTTAAGATTAATTAAAAGTCTTGGTAGCTAATGATTATGTCAATTTGTTATATAAATTGTAGGTTGAGCAAATGACGCAAATAAGCGTAAATGGTAAAAGCGACCAGGCAAGTTTTTCAGAACTTGCTCCTATGTGCCTTAACATGCTATGATGTGATATTAAATTGTTAATAGAAAGATATTGATGATAAATGTGATATGCATGAGGTATGATCACATGTAAATTATGTATAAATATGAAGCATGAATTGGAAGATGTTATATGTGATGCATGAGCAGTATGACATAAACTGAAATGCATGGAAAACATGATGTAAGTATAAATTGTAGAGTATATGTGAAGCATGTAATGTGTTATGTGTAACTGTTAAACTTACCGAGTCGTCGTGCTCACTCTTGCTTAAACCAACATTTTTAGATAGTACAAGTATTTGAAGTCTTGATAAGGATCAAGAAACAGGAATGCATATTACATTCACTGAAGGTCTAGCACGACCATTGTAGATATCAGTCCGAATTGGACAGGTAAAATGATTGTGTAGTATAAAAATTGGTTGGTATGTAATATGAGTGTTAAATACTCAAATTGATTGTAATAGAATGTCATATCAAGATTGCGATTCTGAGGCATACTAGGAATGTATAAAGATTGCGATTCTGGAATAGAAAGAGATGTTGTAAAATTGTTAAGAAATGATTATTTGGCAATTATAATTGTCGACGCCGGGATTTCGCCGTCTCGTTTTTTATTATTAAAATGCCCTTTCCAATTTTAGCCTTTTAGATTAAATGTGATTTTGAAAAGGGTCGGCTTAATGTCGACGGGTTTTTAAATGTCGATTTCTTTATGAGCCAATTGACCAGAGTCGCCAGTTGGTATATTTGAAATGGATGTACCAACTCATCCGAATTTATTTTCGTAATTGCTGGCTCATATGTGACTCCGATTAATTGGTCTGCAAACCGAGATTCATAGAGCTCGGGGGCTTGCTTAAGCGAGGGGAAGGTGTTAGGCACCCCCCGACTTCCGTGAAACACGGTTACCGCAATCTCGATGTTTTCCTATCCTTTTAAATCCTAAAATGTGTGTGTGTGTGTGTGTGTGTGTGTGTGTGTGTGTGCCTAAATGGACGTTTGTGGTGCGTTTTGCATAAAAAAGTTTTGCTTTTATTTTATATGGCAAAAGTATTTATCTGGAAAGTGTTTTGGACGTTCTTTGACCCAAATGACGAGGCTTCGCTTTTTATAAGAAAGATTGATTTTAATTTCGAAAGCGTTGAGGTTTTTTATTTAGATGTCATTTTAGAAAACAATAGTTTTAAACTTTTGTCAAATAGGAATCGAGACTATACATTGCCTTCTAACAGTTAATATAAATAAAACGAGGGCAACTTCTAGAACTCTTTAACCCTATGCACAAAGTTTAATGAAAACATTGATTTATTTGCAAAAGCGTTTCTTATGACCTTTTAAAACCAAATGGAGTCTTTTTGCCAAACACGGGTTAAAGTTCGCCCAAGACTCTTAATTTTAAACCTCGTGAATCTAATATCCTAATTTGCTTGATTTTATAAAAACCTTTATCATTTCATTCCAAAATCGTTTTCTCGTGTCAAAAGGAAAATCAAGCATTAAAAATAGCGTTGCGGTTATTCACGGGCATGTAAGCCATCCAAATAACCCCAAACGCCTACAATCACATGTTTCACTATTACGGGGCCTTAAACCCGATTTTCGGTATCGATATCGCTTTAAGGCCCAAAAATTACATATTTACAACACAAGTGCATCGCCATTGCTACATACGTAAAAACTATAAAATAACCTTAAAAGGATATCATCGGGAGGTTAGGAGGAGATTCTATCCGCCACAAATCCTCTCTAACCATCCCTAATCCATAGATCCAAACATATATCGACTACATCGGATCTAACTTCAACATATACAAAATCAAACTATATTAAATAGCAATGCACCAAATATTTTCGGATCTAACAGTAGATCCACCCAACAAATGCACAAATATTAGATCTATAACAACTTAGACAATAAGATAAAATGAGAACTAGATCTAACTATATAGAACCACAAATGCTATGAACTTGGATTTCTTTACATTTCAAATGATGAAAGATACGCTTTAACACTTGAAAATCGAAATAGGATACAATACCTAGTAAAAATTGAACACAAGATGAAGAAATCTCACAATGTTTCTCTCTTTTCTATCTTTTTCTCTCTTCTCCCGCGCCTCTCTCTCTCTCTAAAAATCTATTTTTCTTTCCTTTTTTTCCTTCTCTTTTTGCTCTCGGGTGGAAAATGGCCGCATATAGGCTTCAGCAGGCAGCCGCAGATGCATCTGCGGCTGGCCGCAGATGCATCTGCGGCTGCCTGCTGTGGCCGCCTGGCCGCCGCCTCGGCTGTCGTGTGCCGTTCTCGAGCCTCGTGCCTGTCACGTCTGTCGGTGGCAGCGGTTGCATTCGCGGCCGTCCGGCTTGTTTTTTCGATTTTCGTGCCACGCGGTCTTAATTCGCCAATTTCTGCGGTATTATTTTGGAAAGCTATATTTTTGCAGTCCGGAAATCCCCGAAAAACGTGCCATATTATTCTGGGAGGCTAGTTCGGAGGGATGCGACTTGATATGGAATTTGATAATTGTGCTTGGCTTTCAGGGGGCGCTGCCCCCTACCCCCCCCGCCAGCTCACCGGCGAGCTGGGCAGCCGCTCGCTCACCGGGGAGCGAGACCCCCGAACATCGTAAGCGTAGTGGCCATTAGTCGCCTTTTGTGATCAACTCAGGTTTTCTGGATCAACTGTTTGCCTTGCCTCAAGTGACCGAATGCTCGTTGTCCGTTGTGGCGGCTCTGACCGTAAATCGTTGGGGTGGCTTCGTGTTGGGGTCCACCTTCCTTTTCGCATGTCGGGTCAAATGACGATTTTGCCCTCCGGTCAGGGTTAGTACAAAAGTGCAAAATTTGGGTGTCTACAGCTGCCCCTCTTTATCATGTTTATGAAATGGTAAGTGAAATGAACATGATAAAGAAGTAGGCACCCAATGCATGATGATGACAGTACATATTTAATGATGCAACATATATATCATTGATGCAACATATACATATTAATGATGCAACACTAATATTACCGGTTACTGCCTCAAATGGACTTGCATAGCATATTCGTCAAGTAGACTGTTTTTCTCTTGCTTATCGCCCATCGCATATCAAGTCGCATGTTAAATATCAAATCGCATATCATATCACATATCGCACTGCTTCTCATATGATGTATCTCACATTGCATCGCACGTCGCCTAGCACATCGCATCGCATTGTTTGAGTCATTGTTGGATCTTTCTCCAACGGTCATCGCATTGTCATCGTCGGATCTTTTGCCAACGGGTTTATCGTCATCGTCGGATCTTTTGCCAACGGGTCGCTTTGGACGGTCAGGACTTTTGACTGACGGGTCATGTTTGGACGGTCAGTTCTTTTGACTGACGGGTCATGTTGGACGGTCAGTTCTTCTGACTGACGGGTCATGTTTGGACGGTCAGTTCTTTTGACTGACAGGTCATGTTTGGACGGTCAGTTCTTTTGACTGACGGGTCATTTTGGGCGGTCAGGTATTGTTTCTGACGAGTCATGTTTGGACGGTCAGGGGTTTTCACTGACGGGTCATTTTGGACGGTCAGTTCTTTTGACTGACGGGTCATGTTTGGACGGTCAGGTATTGTTTCTGACGAGTCATGTTTGGACGGTCAGGGGTTTTCACTGACGGGTCATGTTTGGACGGTCAGGGGTTTTCACTGACGGGTCATGTTTGGACGGTCAGGGATTTTCACTGACGGGTCATGTTTGGACGGTCAGGGGTTTTCACTGACGGGTCATGTTTGGACGGTCAGGAGTTTTCACTGACGGGTCATTTTGGACGGTCAGTTCTTGTTTCTGACGGGTCGTTTTGGACGGTCAGTTCTTGTTTCTGACGGGTCATTTTGGACGGTCAGGTATTGTTTCTGACGGGTCATTTTGGACGGTCAGGGGTTTTCACTGACGGGTCATGTTTGGACGGTCAGGGGTTTTCACTGACGGGTCATGTTTGGACGGTCAGGGGTTTTCACTGACGGGTCATGTTTGGACGGTCAGGGATTTTCACTGACGGGTCATGTTTGGACGGTCAGTTCTTGTTTCTGACGGGTCGTTTTGGACGGTCAGTTCTTGTTTCTGACGGGTCATTTTGGACGGTCAGGTATTGTTTCTGACGGGTCATTTTGGACGGTCAGGGGTTTTCACTGACGGGTCATGTTTGGACGGTCAGGGGTTTTCACTGACGGGTCATGTTTGGACGGTCAGGGATTTTCACTGACGGGTCATGTTTGGACGGTCAGGGGTTTTCACTGACGGGTCATGTTTGGACGGTCAGGAGTTTTCACTGACGGGTCATTTTGGACGGTCAGTTCTTGTTTCTGACGGGTCGTTTTGGACGGTCAGTTCTTGTTTCTGACGGGTCATGTTTGGACGGTCAGTTCTTTTGACTGACGGGTCATGTTTGGGCGGTCAGGGGTTTTCACTGACGGGTCATGTTTGGACGGTCAGGAGTTTTCACTGACGGGTCATTTTGGACGGTCAGTTCTTTTGACTGACGGGTCATGTTTGGACGGTCAGTTCTTTTGACTGACGGGTCGTGTTGGACGGTCAGTTCTTGTTTCTGACGGGTCATTTTTGAATTGGTCAGGTCTCGTATCTGACGGGTCGGTTTTGAATTGGTCAGGTCTTGTATCTGACGGGTCTGTTTTGAATTGGTCAGGTCTCGTATCTGACGGGTCGGTTTTGAATTGGTCAGGTCTCATATCTGACGGGTCGGTTTTGAATTGGTCAGGTCTCGTATCTGACGGGTCTGTTTTGAATTGGTCAGGTCTCGTATCTGACGGGTCGGTTTTGAATTGGTCAGGTCTCATATCTGACGGGTCGGTTTTGAATTGCCGGGTCTCGTCTCCGGAATCGTTGTGTATTGTCCCAAATGGACTCGCATCGTATCGTACATCATAAAAAATGCAATAATTCTTGAGGAAATTTAAAAAGAAAGCGTACCTGATTAGTTTGTGGGGCCTCCTTGGGATTCGTCCTCGTAAATCGCTTTTGCCAGCCACTTCTTTTATTTGACTTGTCATTCTCGGGGTTCGTCCTCGTCGATCGCTCTTGACAGCCATTGCTTTTGAGCTGTCATCCTTGTTGATTAGCTGAAGGTGCTTCAGACAGTCGCTTTGCAATTCATTGATGTTCCATAGATTCTGGGTGCATCGGATCGTAGAAGTTTCCCGCTGTCACGTCTTTCCGATCAATGGCACTGGCATTCGCGACGCCGCCAGTCTCGTACCTGTGATTTTTCTTTCATGTATAGTTTATTTTGATATATACATGGATGCGCAGATGTTATGCATGGATCAATAGATATGCTTGGAAGGAAATGACCCCTGTTTAGTCAAATGATACAATTTTTCACGTGTCGTTCTTTTTTTGACCACTCAGTTGTGTCATTCCTTATTTGGGGGGACAGTTTTCTGGACTTCAAGGTTGGTCCGTTGAATCGCATGCCCCTGATCGTTTCTCTGTTGGGGAATTGTATTTGTCGTTTTCGAATGCCCAATTGACTTATCCCGGGCTCCTCATCCTGCTGGTTCTCAAATCGTCATGTCTTTGAATTTGGGACGCTGGGACTTCCTCTTATGCCAAGACTCTTGGTTGATATCTAGGTGATCCTCTTGTCATTTGATCGTATGCATTGATAGCACTTGACTCTCATCCGACTGGGGCAGTTCATTTGGCTTTTTGCTATGATCGATGACCATGTTGCCCTTCCTCGCCTTTTAATCGATCAGTCCTGACGTCCGAGATTATATCGCTCTTGTATATGCTCGCTTGAATATCGAGGTAATGTCAGCGTGCATCAGACTGAGTTCGTCAAAATCCATTGATGGTCGTGGAGGAAGGTTCGTTGATGAGGAGTCTGATATAGACCTGTGCCCCTTTCATTTCCATGATCTTTAAGATGCCCCAGCCTTTACTCATGTTTTTGTCGAGGATTCGTTTGGGAAGTCATTTCGTTTGTCATGCCGAGTTACGCACACCGATTCATATCCTGCACAAGTAACAAACGCTAAATGCTCGACCGTTCGGGTCGGCGGGGTTAACTCCGATATTACTAAACATCTCAACAGTAGAGCACAAAAATGGAATGCTCGTGATTATGCAATTTAGCTCATGTCTGTGATGTTTTCGTCTTATCGTAAAAACTTAGCATCTAGATGGATCTCTTTTTTCGTGAATCGTGAGTGGATTAACTTGACATTGAATGAATTGTGAATGTGTTAAGTCACTCTTGATTTCATTTTTTTTTTTTTTTTTTTTTTTTTTTTTTTTTTTTTTTTTTATTTGACGAGTTATGAAATCGTAATAAAACTTTTAAGCATTCATGGTCAATATACGTGAGTATGATTAAATTCAATAACTACATTCCTTTATCAAAGGTATTCCCTCTTCATTCTTGATATCGTTCTTCGCAGGATTTACGTCATATGGCAAGTGCACTGTACGATGCATCCTTCAATTAGGGGCCTCTTTTCCGTGACTTTAGATGAGCCTCTCTTTTTTTCTCTGGTCGAAAATTTTTTCTTTTTCTTTTCCTGAGTCTGTTTTTTTCTTTTTCGTGTCCACTTAACTTGTCTCGTTTTCTTAGGCTGTTCAGAGTTACCCCTTTAACGAGCTTTGGACCAATGACTCCCAAACCATGCGGCTTTAGGGCATTAGGTGTAAAGACACCCCTTCGGGTTTACTTGCTCGAGTAACAAAGGCCACGCTTCGATACAAGTTAGGTGGTTTACCACATTCATTCCTCGTCTGACTCTGCGCAAGATTCGTTTTCTTAGGCTTGAGTTACCCATGTAGCGAGCGTTGGGCCGGTGACTCCCAAATCGGACGACTTTAGGGCACCAGGTGTAGAGACACCTTTCAGGCTTAATTACTCGGATAACCCGTGCCACGATTCGAATCTGCTCAGGTCTCTGCAGCTTTAATGCTCGTTTTCTTAGGCTCTGAGTTACCCACGTAACGAGTGTTGGGCCGGTGACTCCCAAATCAGACGACTTTAGGGCACCAGGTGTGAAGACACCCCTCAGGCTTAATTACTCGAATAACTCAGGCCACGATTCGAGGCATTGGATTCATTTTTATTTACCTTTCGACTCTGCATCAACTGTCATCATTATCGTCATAGTTTTATGCCCCACATCTGAAAGTTGGCGCAAACGCAAAGTGCAGACTTGCCTATGAGGTGGATTCTGCTTCAAACGACACTTCGAAATCAGGTCTTTGTGCATCTTTAATAGGTTGATCAGTTTTAATCGTCTAATCATACTCATGAGTCTGCTCCACGGATGCTTGTCAGAATTAGTTCGATTCCTAACAAGTCAAATAAAACTTTTCTCTTTCCAAAAGTAATGTTAGAGTTAAACTATGTACAGTCTTAATATATGTACGGGGAGACAGGAAAGAAAAAAAAAGATGGAAAAAATTGTCCCTTACCTGCGGGTCCTCGTATTCTGAAAAGACTCTGATTGGAAGAGACCAATTGATCGTACAGTTCTGATAATATTGTCATACGCAGACGGGATCGCACCATAGATGTCGAATCATGCACTATCCTTCCATGGATGATTGACGAATGCCCCAGTGCCGAGTCGTCATCGCTTTCGAAACTGCCCCAGCTTTGATTGTCATCAAGGTCGTCGCTTCGTGGTGTCTTTGACAGGTGGGCTGATGAAACGTTGGGAACCCAAGAATCCTTTGCCTTTGATTAGGTAGGAAGTGCACTCCGATGGGTTGACAGGAGAACAGGTTGTCTGGGTCATTGATCGTTAATTGCAAAACTATCGAAGGGTTATATACATTTTTACAAGGATTAGACCGCGCCAAAGTGGCTGCCTACGTACTCCTATAGGAAGAGGAGATCAGGTCTTTCGTAGTTCAGGCCATCAATAGCACACAAGATTGCTTTTTTCTTCTTTTTTTTTTTTTTTTTTTTTTTTTTTTTTTTTTTTTTTTAATAACACAATAATGCACAGAAAATAAACACAGGACATAACATTACGCAGATGATAACGTCCCCACACCCATTTCTTGGGACTTACAATCGTATTTCTGGGAATTTACCATTTCATGGTTCGTTGAGGCTCGACAATCCGTTCGTCGGTGGTCAGGCTTCCCATTGTGGTGATCCCAATGTCGCTTGCCATTTTCAGCTCTCCTCTTTCGATAAGATTTTGGATCTTGTGCCGCAACGCCCAACACTCTTCAGTATCATGCCCTGGTGAGTTGGAATGATAGAGGCATATTCGTGTAGGATCGTATCTTTTAGACTTGGGGTCGGTTTGTGGCAGCAACTCCGTAATCTTTCCCCGGCTGATCAGAAGGTGCAATATTTCTGCATTTGATTTGCTCAAAGGGGTGAACTTTCGATCTCTTGGGAATGCTGCTCGATCTTTCCCCTTTGAGGGTTCACCTCTGTCCGAGCGGTTATCAAGGCTCCACTGGTGGGATCGTCTGGCATCTTTATTATTTTCATTTCCCTGCCCTTTCATTCTGTTTTGATCTCCTTGAGTCAGCTGGTTTTCCTGGGAGGGATCCTGGTTTGAAATTTGTTTGTCCTCTTCTTCCGTTTGGTCTCTCAGTAATTGGGTGAAGAGTTGCCTCGTCAGATTATGTTGGTGTACCACCAGGTCTGCTAATTGCTTCATTTGATGCCTGACCAACTTCAATTCTTGCCTAATGACCTTTACCTCCTCCAGACATTCCCATTCAAGGACATTTGTTTCGCTCATTGGGGGGTATTCTTCGACCTTTCGGATGTATTTGCGATTGGGCTCCTCCCCGATATTTCCTGACCCAATCATGTTTACCTTATCTGTTTCGTATTGTGGCAGATGGTTGGCGTTGATACCTAGTCGTTCAACTACAATGTCCCCCCTATCGATCAAGTTCTGTATCTTATGTTTCAACGCCCAGCATTCCTGAGTGTCATGCCCCGGGGACCCGGAATGATAGGCACATTTCTTGCTTGGGTCATGCTTCTTCCCCTTTGGGTCAGTCGGTGGTGCCAGCTCCGTAATCTTCTTTTGGGTGATTAACACGGCCAAAATTTGCTCTAATGGATCTCCCAACGGGGTGAATTCCCTATCTCGGGCATTTTCAAATCTCCTTCGCCCCTCATACCTTTGATCGTTGAAATTTGACTGACGCGGGGGCTCATTCCTTTGCATGCGGACAGGAGGGCTGGTCATTGCTTTCCCAGATAGCCCTTGCAAGACCAGGGACACATCTTCCTCTTTGCTCTCATGTGGTCTCCAGGAAGTACTACCATAGTTTCCGCTTTGTATTTGTTCAGCAACAGCTTCAAGAGCAGTGAGGTCTCGGATCTTTCCTGACTTCAAACCCATCTCAGCCATTTCCCCATGCTTGATCATCTCCGCAAAAGGTTTTCCTATTCCCGCCATTACTCTTTCATAATAGGGAGCCTCCTGGATATCAATGAAAGTCATGACCATTTCTGCCTCACTCATGGGTGGGTTCACTTGGGCTGCCATCCTCCTCCACCGTTGAGCATAGTCTCTGAAGGATTCACTGGTCTGTTTTCTGATCTTTGTCATCTGGTATCGGTCTGGAGCCATTTGGGATTGAAAGCTGTATTGCGTCAGAAAGGCGTGGGCCAGCTCCTCCCAATTGTGAATCTTAGCATTATCCAGCCTCGCATACCAGGTCCTAGCCTCCCCTGCCAGGCTTTTCTGGAATAACTGCATTCTCAACGACTCGTCCTCAGCATATGCCCCAAGTTCTCCGATGAATACTTTCAGATGCGTGTATGGATCCCCCGACCCGTTGTACTTTTCAAATTCAGGGAGCTTGAACTTCTCGGGGTATCTGGTTCCCGGAAAGATGCACAGGTCGGAATAGTTAACACTGCCATATGACCCGATCCCCTTCATCGTTTTGATGGCTTCCTCCATCTGCTTTATCTTCTTACTAACCCCACTGGCCACCTCGTCTTCAGGGATGATAATGACTTGCTTTGGTAGCTCTACTTTTGGAGTTTCTGGGGTCAGTGCGTTTCCTTGGGATGATGGCCCCGCCGGGTCCTCGAGCTGTGGCCCTGATTTTAGTTTGAAATGCTCCTTGAGCAACATGGTCAGCTCGGTCATTTGGTTTTTCACAGCATTGAACTCTTCCCGAGATACGGGAGCCAGGTCAGGATTAGGGTTCTCAGCCATCTCGACTGTTGATTCTCTGGCTTTCTTAGATCGGAGACGGGTTTGGGGAGCAATCCTGCAATTAAAATACGCCAAGGTTCAGTTCCGGGAAATGACATTGGTGGATGCATGCTAAAGCACATATTTTTGTGTTTTTTTTTTTTTGAGTTTTATAATCTTTTTCTGCAAAACAGGGTCAGTATCCCTTTATTTAAACCAAAGTAATGACATTGTGCAATTTATGATGCTTGGAGCTGTCCCTGTAAAACAGAGGTTAGTACTTTTTATTTTGACAAAATTTGGTTGGTACAAAAGGATTGACTACAGTATGACTTTTATTTTGACAAAAATTGGTTGGTGCAAAATGATTGACTACAGTATGATATCATGCACGTAAAGCGTAAAAGGGCATGAAGAGACTTTCCATGCGTTGGGTTTATCTGAGGCTGACCTACCCTAAGTTATTCTCGCGGGCTTTTCGGCATGAAGGTTCCCAGATCTTCGCAACATACTCGAAGGGAATAAATCCGATCTTTCAATTGGATTGGATCTGAGTGGATGCTTTTCCTGAGCCTCGCCGGGGAGCACCCCTTTGAGTCCAGTAATCCACATCCGACGGGTTTGCCTCAGGAGGAGGAACTGCTCAACATACATTCATCATACATTCATCGTACCTCACCGTATGCATATGATGATATTAAAATAAAGCATTCGCAAAGCAATCACAAAACTCGCACATTCATTCATACGCACACAAAAGGTAAATCGACGTAAATAAAGCACACACATTTTTGAATTTTTAAAGGATAGTAAAACATCGAGATTTAAAATGCGGCTTAAGCCCTCTAATGTCCCCAGCAGAGTCGCCAGCTGTCGACGCCGGGATTTCGCCGTCTCGTTTTTTATTATTAAAATGCCCTTTCCAATTTTAGCCTTTTAGATTAAATGTGATTTTGAAAAGGGTCGGCTTAATGTCGACGGGTTTTTAAATGTCGATTTCTTTATGAGCCAATTGACCAGAGTCGCCAGTTGGTATATTTGAAATGGATGTACCAACTCATCCGAATTTATTTTCGTAATTGCTGGCTCATATGTGACTCCGATTAATTGGTCTGCAAACCGAGATTCATAGAGCTCGGGGGCTTGCTTAAGCGAGGGGAAGGTGTTAGGCACCCCCCGACTTCCGTGAAACACGGTTACCGCAATCTCGATGTTTTCCTATCCTTTTAAATCCTAAAATGTGTGTGTGTGTGTGTGTGTGTGTGTGTGTGTGTGTGCCTAAATGGACGTTTGTGGTGCGTTTTGCATAAAAAAGTTTTGCTTTTATTTTATATGGCAAAAGTATTTATCTGGAAAGTGTTTTGGACGTTCTTTGACCCAAATGACGAGGCTTCGCTTTTTATAAGAAAGATTGATTTTAATTTCGAAAGCGTTGAGGTTTTTTATTTAGATGTCATTTTAGAAAACAATAGTTTTAAACTTTTGTCAAATAGGAATCGAGACTATACATTGCCTTCTAACAGTTAATATAAATAAAACGAGGGCAACTTCTAGAACTCTTTAACCCTATGCACAAAGTTTAATGAAAACATTGATTTATTTGCAAAAGCGTTTCTTATGACCTTTTAAAACCAAATGGAGTCTTTTTGCCAAACACGGGTTAAAGTTCGCCCAAGACTCTTAATTTTAAACCTCGTGAATCTAATATCCTAATTTGCTTGATTTTATAAAAACCTTTATCATTTCATTCCAAAATCGTTTTCTCGTGTCAAAAGGAAAATCAAGCATTAAAAATAGCGTTGCGGTTATTCACGGGCATGTAAGCCATCCAAATAACCCCAAACGCCTACAATCACATGTTTCACTATTACGGGGCCTTAAACCCGATTTTCGGTATCGATATCGCTTTAAGGCCCAAAAATTACATATTTACAACACAAGTGCATCGCCATTGCTACATACGTAAAAACTATAAAATAACCTTAAAAGGATATCATCGGGAGGTTAGGAGGAGATTCTATCCGCCACAAATCCTCTCTAACCATCCCTAATCCATAGATCCAAACATATATCGACTACATCGGATCTAACTTCAACATATACAAAATCAAACTATATTAAATAGCAATGCACCAAATATTTTCGGATCTAACAGTAGATCCACCCAACAAATGCACAAATATTAGATCTATAACAACTTAGACAATAAGATAAAATGAGAACTAGATCTAACTATATAGAACCACAAATGCTATGAACTTGGATTTCTTTACATTTCAAATGATGAAAGATACGCTTTAACACTTGAAAATCGAAATAGGATACAATACCTAGTAAAAATTGAACACAAGATGAAGAAATCTCACAATGTTTCTCTCTTTTCTATCTTTTTCTCTCTTCTCCCGCGCCTCTCTCTCTCTCTAAAAATCTATTTTTCTTTCCTTTTTTTCCTTCTCTTTTTGCTCTCGGGTGGAAAATGGCCGCATATAGGCTTCAGCAGGCAGCCGCAGATGCATCTGCGGCTGGCCGCAGATGCATCTGCGGCTGCCTGCTGTGGCCGCCTGGCCGCCGCCTCGGCTGTCGTGTGCCGTTCTCGAGCCTCGTGCCTGTCACGTCTGTCGGTGGCAGCGGTTGCATTCGCGGCCGTCCGGCTTGTTTTTTCGATTTTCGTGCCACGCGGTCTTAATTCGCCAATTTCTGCGGTATTATTTTGGAAAGCTATATTTTTGCAGTCCGGAAATCCCCGAAAAACGTGCCATATTATTCTGGGAGGCTAGTTCGGAGGGATGCGACTTGATATGGAATTTGATAATTGTGCTTGGCTTTCAGGGGGCGCTGCCCCCTACCCCCCCGCCAGCTCACCGGCGAGCTGGGCAGCCGCTCGCTCACCGGGGAGCGAGACCCCCGAACATCGTAAGCGTAGTGGCCATTAGTCGCCTTTTGTGATCAACTCAGGTTTTCTGGATCAACTGTTTGCCTTGCCTCAAGTGACCGAATGCTCGTTGTCCGTTGTGGCGGCTCTGACCGTAAATCGTTGGGGTGGCTTCGTGTTGGGGTCCACCTTCCTTTTCGCATGTCGGGTCAAATGACGATTTTGCCCTCCGGTCAGGGTTAGTACAAAAGTGCAAAATTTGGGTGTCTACAATAATATTGTTGTAAGTTATGAACAATAAAGAAAAGGTTGTACTCGTGTTGAACCGGATCCGAGGTTCAAGGAACCCGGATTTGGGGTCGTCACACATATGACAACGTACGTTCGAGGAATTATTTGTTAATTTTTAAGCATTTTAATTGATTTTGTGATTTATTTAATTTTATGTATTATTATTATTTTTATATTATTTTTATTTATTTTTAATTAAATTATATTTTATTTTGTACGAATTATTATTGAATATTTTTTAGCTTAATTATTTGTTAATTTTAAGCATTTTAATTGATTTTAGGTAATCTATTTAATTCTATGTATTATTATTATTTTTTATTAATTTATATTTTATTTTGTAGGATTTAAAGAATGAATGATAAACTAGTAAATTCTGCAAGTCTTGATGGCATATTCGTGATTACGCAGCAAGGTATGATCTAAGCGCATGGCGTGGCTGTTAAGGGACTTTAGCTAAAGAAAGGGACGACATCGTTTTTCTGTTTTAGCCAAGAGAAGGAATCGTACGCAATGCGCAAAGCATTAAGGGAGTTATCGGGCACTAGAACAACACCATTTTTCTCTGAAGTATTCACCCTATGCGCCACGCGCGTGAAAAGGTTTGACCGGTAGAAGAATGCAATGACGGGACCTATTTGGATAGCGCATTAATTACCAAAAAATGGGATTATTCGCGATTTTTGATTATTTTTTATTCTTACGTGGATTTTAATTCCTTTTTTGCGTAGGATTTTTATTGTACTCCTATAAATACATTATGAGACTCTTATTTTCAACATATTAACATAGATTATAACATATTATATTATATTAAATTAGAGTAAAATAGGAGTTAGTTTTAGAATAAATTAGAGAGAAGGATTTTTATCTGATCTGAATGATATTTTAGCGCGGAGAATTGCAAGGATTGAAGGAAGAATTAGAGAATGCGCTTCAAATACATATTTTTATCTCTAAACTCTTCTCGTTAATTTTTGTAATTTGTACTTTATGGATTATTTTATGGAATTTATTTCTTTTCCAGTCATGTGCTAATTTTTAATTAAGATTGCAATATAACCCTTAATTTTTTTTTTAATTAATAATGATTATATATGAATTGTTTATCATATTTTGTACAATCATATAGTTAATTAACTACAGTAATTAATTGTGATTAATTTATAGAAAATTGGGAGATGGAGTATAGGTTTAGATATGAATATGATAGCATCTGTTTATAAAATCTGAAAGAGTTTATCTGATTAGTATATAGGATAAGAATATACATATGTATCTTTTACAGCCATAAAAAGAATTTGAGCTTAACATATTTAACATAAGAATATAGTGATTTAATTAATTAGTTCTGTTACCTTAGGGTCAGATTTAGAAGGATTTTTTTATATGTCATTGGAAGATGCGTATTGTAACGACCCCGAAATTCGACCCACTTTATCATCTTAATTTTCATATTTATGAAACATTATCTTTCTTACGTCCAAATTTCAGTTCGTTAATAAACCTTTCATCACCTTATTTAAACCCTTAATTGATCCATTATCTGATTTTAAAATCATCAATTACCAAAATTTCGGTATAATTTTTTTTCTTTTTTCTCGATTCAATCGTCGTATTAAAATATTTGGATATTTAAAATCCTTACATTTCGATCCTAGTCCCATGGATCGTAACCTTAACTTATTCTTTCTTTTACACCCATCATAAAGCTCAAAATTCAAAACTTAATATTGTTCGTATCCATACTAACTTTCTTTGTTTCATCGTTCATAATCAAACGTGTAATAATTTCTCACGTAACAATTAATTTGAACATTCACAGTTCACAATTTAATACAACTCGTCCTATCCGAATCCACCCTATATGTATATACAAAATATTCATGTAATCTTGACAAATTATTCACATTAAATCATAATACAAACATATAACGTTCACAACCTTTTAGGAAAATTCGTCTCTACATAATCTGATATTCTTGAAATTCTTTCTTTCCTGCAAAACGTTTATTGAGCAAGTAATGAGCACAACGGCTCAGCAAGTTCAACAGTTATACTTCACGTAACACATACCTTATCATGCTTGGTGTGTGTCATACATCATGTGCTTGTGCTTCTACTATAGCAATATATCTCATATATATTCATATCGTTGCACAGAATACACATTGTGGTCATATTAATCACGTATCACATAACACATAATTTGTATGCAGTTAAAACAAGAATTACATATCATAACATTACAACATTTAACATAAAAAGGGACTGAAGAACTTGCCTGGCGTCCAGTTATTTAAATTGTTAGCTCAAATCCTTAACTCGATCAACCTATGATCATAAAATAATTAAATAATAATTATTTATCTCTTTATGATATTAATTTACTTAATTAATATCATCTCTGGGCCAATTATTAATTTATATGGCCAATTATAATAACCTCATTCCTTAAAATATTTGCATAACTAAATATTTAATATCTTCACGACGGACAACCCAGCTCATAGGATACAATTTAGCATTTTCGGTTGTCCGAAAATTTTATTTAATTATTTTCTAACTTGTAACCTTCTTAGATTAATATTTAAAGTATTTAAATATTAATCCCCAATATTTAATATTTATGCAAAAATATTAAATTTAATGTCCAAACATCATTTCTATATTTTTAGTATTTTTCTATAATTTTCTGAAAATTTTAAACAATTTTTAAACATTTATTTCAATTAAAACTAATTTCTGGGGGCAATTTAGTAATTTCCGCGCCCATAGGGACTTATTCGGTATTTCTCGAAAAGCCCAGGGGCATTTCCGTCATTTCGGCAACGTTAGGGACAAATCCGGAATTTTCCGAAAAGTCCAGGGGCAATTCTGTAACTTCCGCGGCCTTGGGGGACACTTTGGGTATTTCTGGAAAAGGACAGGGGCAACACGGTAATTTTACCGCGTTTCGGTCGGCCGCGCATTGCGCGGCCCGACCCTGGTTTCCCAAAACGTCGTCGTTCGGCGTCTGGTTCCGGAAACTTCCGCCCTTCCGAACGACGTCGTTCGGTCCGTTTCTTTCATCGCCGCGCATTGCGCGGACGTCCCCCAGTCACGCGTCAAAACGACGCCGTTTTACCTAAAGCCGGAAAAAAAAATTTGCTGCACCATGCGCGGCCGACCCTGCACAGTTCCTTCCTCTTCCTGCCGACAACAGTGCGCCAACTTTTCACCATTTTTGCTCACTTTTTTCACCACAAAATAACTCCAAAAATTATAAAAATCATAGATACACATCTAAAAATTATTTAGAATGATTATACTAATTATTTTCTATTTTTCCATAAAATCATTTATCACCATAAATATAAAAATAACTAAATAAATTCATTTTTATACCTTCTCATGCTTTGGAAATCTTCCTTAAACCTTGCTATTTCCTCTCCTTGGTGGTGGCTATGAGATTTTCCGGCGACATGGTGGTGGCGTTCACGGTTGGAGAAGAAAGGAAAAGAAACTTGTGTTTGTTATTTTGTTTTTCCTTTTTTCCTTCTTATTTCTTTTCTTTTTTATAGCAACCCACTTGCCCATTTTTCTTATAAAAAATTTCTACCGACTTAGTTGCACGCCATCCGAATTTTTTTCTTTCTCGAATATTCCACAAACATGCACAAATTAAATATTTAAATACATTACGTAATTGTTTCGTGTAATAAATATTTTATATATAATATATAAAATATTTATTTCAATTCACTAAAAATCATAATATGATTTATAGATAATATTAACACCCTTTTTGGGCATTTTACTTGACAAATTTTGTACACACATAACGCCATGCATGTAAATATTTGAGGTAATTTATACCTCCAAAAATCATAAAATAATTCATATAACATATAAAAATTATTTTTCGTAATTTTTCACTCCGTTACTTGGACAACATGTTACATTAACATGTTCACGTTTCCGAAATATTATTCCTCATAAAAGTCATAATAATTCCATTATACATAACCATAATTTTTATTAAATTAAAACATTCCTTTTTCTAATTTATTATTCAATTTCTTTAATATTCACATTAATTTCTTTATATATAAATTATATAATTTAATATTATATAATTTATATAATTACATTCTCCTTTTAAATAATTTCTTAATTTCCTCCAACTTTATTCCATTTAATCACCTTATATAAATTACATAATTATTCTTATATAATTTATATAATTATTATTTTCTTTATACCTTATTTTAATTTCCTTATATAAATTATATAATTATTATTATATAATTTATATAATTACCTTTCCTTCTCAATTAATTTCTAGATTTCTTCCAAAATTCTTGATAAAATGTAAAATTCAATAATTTTAACTTTTCTTAGTTTCCTCATTAACTTTTATCTTACTTTGGATTAATTTAATTATTAATCCCTTAATTCTCATAATTAATGAAATTTATAATTATCACAATTAAACATAAACACACATATATATACACATAATTCATCTTTCTTACATTTCCATATAACCTTATTTAAAACATAATTTCTGCACTTCCATAATAATTTAATTGTACAATTTATTGTACATTTATCTGACATTTTTCTTATCCTTCATAAATTGTTTTTAAACAACTTATTTACTTTTCAATTTTTTCTAAACCAACACAAATCATCACCATCTCTGTACAAATTTAATTTATCAATTAAATCATATCACATACCTTAAATCACATAATATAATAATTAATTTAACAACCTTGATAATTTAATCAATTAATTCTCATTTGATATTATTAAAGAAATTCTGAAAATTCGGATCCTCACATTCTTCCCCCCTTAACAGGATTCCGTCCTCGGAATCATAATTGTCGTAATATTCATACGTATTTTATTTACAGCATCTTGTTATACCTTTATCTTGATGAATCACAATTAAATCCATACTAATCATATTTTACCTCATTAATTTACATAACTCACATGAATAATCCCATACTAATCATAACTGTCCAAGTATTCAACTCTTAACTCAATTCACAATTTCTTTGATCTCTCATTCTCTAAAAATTTCATTTCTTTAATCATATTTACCCTTACTCAATCCGCTTATTTCATATTCTCTATTCCACCTTCTTGATACTTTACACATTCATCATTCTTTCCTATAAATCTTCTTCACATTTCATAAGTCATTCCTTAATACCTTCATTATTCAATACTAGGCTTTAAATATTAATCTTTACTTAATTCGTCATAATTTTTATTTAAAATTATTTCAAAAATCTTGGGTGTCACATTCACCCCTCCTTCATAAAATTTCGTCCTCGAAATTTCTATGTACTCATACTTTACAATTTCTTTACATTTATTCCACATATCTTTATTTCCTTCATTTCTCGTAGTCATTGCACACTGCAATTTTCTAATCCATCACATTTCATAATTTCTTTACTTCACAATTATTGTTTCCATAATGCTCACACTTAGAAAATTACTACCCCATCCTACCATCCAATATTCATAAGAGTAGAAGAATTCAAAATTTTATTTTGGAAAACTTTCATACTATGCTGAATGAATATTTATCCCGGTTTACAGTACTTCGCTCCCCGAGTACTTCATACTGCAAACCCTGACAGTGGATCAATCTGTCATTAAAGTGATGGATGTTTCACCATACATTGGCACGCCAGATGATCAATCTGCAATGCCTGTGTCTCTTATGCCAGGTGACCATTCAATCAACCTGCAATATTCTTAATCTTTTTGTTCATCTCAGCCTTAGAATTCATTCAAAAGTAATTTGATTTGGAATAACTTCAAAGAATACGAATTCAATAAATATATGTTAAAATTTGTCTAGCTGAATCAATAGCCTAGACTTATACTTCTTCAACGCTTGTCTAGCTAGATCAATTAGCATAGACTTTCTTTTAACACTTTATAATCCGCAGAAATTTTTTAAAACATTCATCATGTCAAAACTTTTCAAAACGTTTAGCCGAGTCAAATGGCAATGACTTATAGCTTTGACATACTTCATAAAACAAAATTATTTATGACTTCGTGTTACCGCATCATCTTGACAGTCCGTTGAGAATTTCATCGTTAATAATTCCTACACCATAAACCATACTTTATGGTGTTGAATCATCTTATGACGAAATAGTACCGCACCGTCTCAACAACACGTTGAGCATTCCGTCATTCATCACATCTGCACCGGGCTAAAAGGTGCGTGGATGATTCTTTTAAAATACATTTTGATGTAAAAACATTTTTGTCTAGCCGAAACAAGTAGCATTGACACTTTTTAAATTGCTTAAAATTTATTTGCATCTTTTTCCAAAACACACTCGTGCCAAATTAGCTTGAGGCCAAAAATTTTGAAGTCTAGCAAAGCTAGAAGAGTGGGAATATCCTAAATTCCCTAACATTCATCTTTCACTTCTTTACTTGATTATTAATTTATTGCTAGGACTATTTTCATTTATCATATTAAAATTTCTATCTACTCCAACTTTTCTATACCCCCGTATAGTTCATCAAACTTGCCACACATTATGAGTCCAGGAACTTACCACAAGAATATGAGTTTTAAAGCTTGTCCTAGCAATATGTAGTATTAGAACATATCAAAGACTGTCCATATGCTAAGGGGCTCTAAACATACCATACGATTATGAGTCATGGACTTACCATATGCATGAGTTTTAAGAACTCGTGCCTAACTTAATATTATATATCTATCAAACCTGCTAGTGCGACTCTAACATTTCAATGATTATCACACAGTAACTAAGTAAACACAAATCCTCCTCCCATACAAAGGATTGTGCAATTCAGTCACCACATGAGTCCTCAAATGAAATTTCGTACCCAAGTTTTCTACCCCCTTATCATGACCTTTCTGTCATTCATGTCTCATCATTCTCTGAATTCTTCTTGTACTATTTCATAGTACCATTTCTCTTTATAGCATCAAGCTATACCTTTTGGACCATTAACAGGTCTTTCTGTTATTTCCCATTTTCATTTGATCCCATCATGACCTTGCTTTATAATCCATTCTTTACTCGTTTCCCTTATCTCATGATCGTATCGTAGTACGATCCTCTCGTTGCTCTTGATCATATTATTATGATTTCTTCCTAGACGTTTTGGATTACCTTGTCATCTTTATTACTTAAATTAGGTGTCCCCTGATTATCTTTGAGATTCATCTTTGAATCATTTCAATTATTCCTTCAAATAAATTTTTAATTAAACTTATAAATTTTCTCAATTCCCTGCCTTCGTTCAGATCTTTCTTAACATCTTTATCTCTTCCTTATAATC
Source organism: Hedera helix (assembly GCA_947179155.2). NCBI lineage: Eukaryota > Viridiplantae > Streptophyta > Magnoliopsida > Apiales > Araliaceae > Hedera > Hedera helix. The sequence continues at coordinate 26,821,696 of OX359264.1, forward strand.
TTATCTCTTTCATATTTCCTTTACTTTAATCAATATCTGAAATCTGCATTTCATAACTTACATCTTTCTATTTCAATCCCCCCGTGTTCATCAAACTTATCACGTATTTGGACTCAGGAACTTACATAATCATATGGTTGAGGAGCTTGTTCTAGTCAGGTCATAGTCGCCCATTCGCTAAAGGGGCTCCACCATACAATCATGAGTCACGAGCTTACTATACGCTTGAGTTTTCAGAACACGCAACTAACTATACTCTTTCTTACTTAGGTTATAGCCTAAGGTATCATTTACCTAAGGTTTATAACCTCTAGCTCTGATACCAACTGTAACGACCCCGAAATTCGACCCACTTTATCATCTTAATTTTCATATTTATGAAACATTATCTTTCTTACGTCCAAATTTCGGTTCGTTAATAAACCTTTCATCACCTTATTTAAACCCTTAATTGATCCATTATCTGATTTTAAAATCATCAATTACCAAAATTTCGGTATAATTTTTTTTCTTTTTTCTCGATTCAATCGTCGTATTAAAATATTTGGATATTTAAAATCCTTACATTTCGATCCTAGTCCCATGGATCGTAACCTTAACTTATTCTTTCTTTTACACCCATCATAAAGCTCAAAATTCAAAACTTAATATTGTTCGTATCCATACTAATTTTCTTTGTTTCATCGTTCATAATCAAACGTGTAATAATTTCTCACGTAACAATTAATTTGAACATTCACAGTTCATAATTTAATACAACTCGTCCTATCCGGATCCACCCTATATGTATATACAAAATATTCATGTAATCTTGACAAATTATTCAAATTAAATCATAATACAAACATATAACGTTCACAACCTTTTAGGAAAATTCGTCTCTACATAATCTGATATTCTTGAAATTCTTTCTTTCCTGCAAAACGTTTATTGAGCAAGTAATGAGCACAACGGCTCAGCAAGTTCAACAGTTATACTTCACGTAACACATACCTTATCATGCTTGGTGTGTGTCATACATCATGTGCTTGTACTTCTACTATAGCAATATATCTCATATATATTCATATCGTTGCACAGAATACACATTGTGGTCATATTAATCACGTATCACATAACACATAATTTGTATGCAGTTAAAACAAGAATTACATATCATAACATTCCAACATTTAACATAAAAAGGGACTGAAGAACTTGTCTGGCGTCCAGTTATTTAAATTGTTAGCTCAAATCCTTAACTCGATCAACCTATGATCATAAAATAATTAAATAATAATTATTTATCTCTTTATGATATTAATTTACTTAATTAATATCATCTCTGGGCCAATTATTAATTTATATGGCCAATTATAATAACCTCATTCCTTAAAATATTTGCATAACTAAATATTTAATATCTTCACGACGGACAACCCAGCTCATAGGATACAATTTAGCATTTTCGGTTGTCCGAAAATTTTATTTAATTATTTTATAACTTGTAACCTTCTTAGATTAATATTTAAAGTATTTAAATATTAATCCCCAATATTTAATATTTATGCAAAAATATTAAATTTAATGTCCAAACATCATTTCTATATTTTTAGTATTTTTCTATAATTTTCTGAAATTTTTAAACAATTTTTAAACATTTATTTCAATTAAAACTAATTTCTGGGGGCAATTTAGTAATTTCCGCGCCCATAGGGACTTATTCGGTATTTCTCGAAAAGCCCAGGGGCATTTCCGTCATTTCGGCAACGTTAGGGACAAATCCGGAATTTTCCGGAAAGTCCAGGGGCAATTCTGTAACTTCCACGGCCTTGGGGGACACGTTGGGTATTTCTGGAAAAGGACAGGGGCAACACGGTAATTTTACCGCGTTTCGGTCGGCCGCGCATTGCGCGGCCCGACCCTGGTTTCCCAAAACGTGGTCGTTCGACGTCTGGTTCCGGAAACTTCCGCCCTTCCGAACGACGTCGTTCGGTCCGTTTCTTTCATCGTCGCGCATTGCGCGGACGTCCCCCAGTCACGCGTCAAAACGACGCCGTTTTACCTGAAGCCGGAAAAAAAAATTGCCGCGCCATGCGCGGCCGACCCTGCACAGTTCCTTCCTCTTCCCGCCGACAACAGTGCGCCAACTTTTCACCATTTTTGCTCACTTTTTTCACCACAAAATAACTCCAAAAATTATAAAAATCATAGATACACATCTAAAAATTATTTAGAATGATTATACTAATTATTTTCTATTTTTCCATAAAATCATTTATCACCATAAATATTAAAATAACTAAATAAATTCATTTTTATACCTTCTCATGCTTTGGAAATCTTCCTTAAACCTTGCTATTTCCTCTCCTTGGTGGTGGCTATGAGATTTTCCGGCGACATGGTGGTGGCGTTCACGGTTGGAGAAGAAAGGAAAAGAAACTTGTGTTTGTTATTTTGTTTTTCCTTTTTCCCTTCTTATTTCTTTTCTTTTTTATAGCAACCCACTTGCCCATTTTTCTTATAAAAAATTTCTACCGACTTAGTTGCACGCCATCCGAATTTTTTTCTTTCTCGAATATTCCACAAACATGCACAAATTAAATATTTAAATACATTACGTAATTGTTTCGTGTAATAAATATTTTATATATAATATATAAAATATTTATTTCAATTCACTAAAAATCATAATATGATTTATAGATAATATTAACACCCTTTTTGGGCATTTTACTTGACAAATTTTGTACACACATAACGCCATGCATGTAAATATTTGAGGTAATTTATACCTCCAAAAATCATAAAATAATTCATATAACATATAAAAATTATTTTTCGTAATTTTTCACTCCGTTACTTGGACAACATGTTACATTAACATGTTCACGTTTCCGAAATATTATTCCTCATAAAAGTCATAATAATTCCATTATACATAACCATAATTTTTATTAAATTAAAACATTCCTTTTTCTAATTTATTATTCAATTTCTTTAATATTCACATTAATTTCTTTATATATAAATTATATAATTTAATATTATATAATTTATATAATTACATTCTACTTTTAAATAATTTCTTAATTTCCTCCAACTTTATTCCATTTAATCACCTTATATAAATTACATAATTATTCTTATATAATTTATATAATTATTATTTTCTTTATACCTTATTTTAATTTCCTTATATAAATTATATAATTATTATTATATAATTTATATAATTACCTTTCCTTCTCAATTAATTTCTAAATTTCTTCCAAAATTCTTGATAAAATCTAAAATTCAATAATTTCAACTTTTCTTAGTTTCCTCATTAACTTTTATCTTACTTTGGATTAATTTAATTATTAATCCCTTAATTCTCATAATTAATGAAATTTATAATTATCACAATTAAACATAAACACACATATATATACACATAATTCATCTTTCTTACATTTCCATATAACCTTATTTAAAACATAATTTCTGCACTTCCATAATAATTTAATTGAACAATTTATTGTACATTTTTCTGACATTTTTCTTATCCTTCATAAATTGTTTTTAAACAACTTATTTACTTTTCAATTTTTTCTAAACCAACATAAATCATCACCATCTCTGTACAAATTTAATTTATCAATTAAATCATATCACATACCTTAAATCACATAATATAATAATTAATTTAACAACCTTGATAATTTAATCAATTAATTCTCATTTGATATTATTAAAGAAATTCTGAAAATTCGGATCCTCACACGTATAGATACTATAAAAAATTCACAGTTAACAATTCTATATAATTAATTAATTAAAAGGGGATTGAAGAAATTTAAATGAAGCATTGGGAAAAATTGTGATCTTAAGTATTTTAAAATCTAATTTTAATCATTTTCATTAGTTTAATTTAGTTGTTAATTTTTATTAGTTATATTTTATAATTTATTGCAATTGTTTAAAATAAAATAAAATTGATATAAAAAATTAGTATATGGTAATAATTATTTTTAATTCTCTATGGGAACGATATCTTGCTTGCCATGATATTGCTATCTGATCTCGTATACTTGCGTGTGAAATCCTAAGTTAAAAATAGGGAAACAATGTGTATTTGATGAAATACAAATCTGAATCGTTTGAAATGTTCAAAAAATTTAGAAGTGAAGTAGAGAAATAAACGGGCAAAAGTATTAAGATTCTTCGATCAGATCAAGGAGGGGAATACTTGAGCAATAAGTTTCTTGATCATCTCAAAGACAATGGTATTCTCTCACAATGAACACCTCTAGGTATGCCTCAGTTGAATGGTGTATCTGAAAGGAGAAATTATACCTTGTTGGACATAGTTTGGTCCATGATGAGTTTTACTGATCTTTTTGTATCCTTCTAGGGTTATGCCCTAGAAACGACTGCATACCTACTTAATAAGGTACTTTCAAAATCCATCTCCAAGACTCTAGATGAGTTATGGACAGAAATAAAATCAAGTCTTAAGCATGTTAGGATTTGGGGTTGTCCAGCTTATTTCAAAAGGTTAGACAATGGTAAGCTAAAGACAAGATCCGACAAGTGCAAATTTGTGGGATATCCTAAATAAAGTTTAAGATATTACTTATATCATCCTACTGATCAAAAGATGTTTGTTGCGAAACATGCTACCTTCTTGGAAAAGGAGTTTATACTTGAAGGGGTCAGTGGGAGTAAGATAAATCTTGAAAGAGTTCGAGAACTGTGAAACACTATGGATCCAACGAAGGAACCTGACCAAGTAAAAGAACCTATTGTACCATAACCTATTTGTAAGTCTAGAAGAGTACCGAAGATATGTGACGCCCCCAAATTCAGTTACCTGTACCTCGAATCTGGTGCTCCACGATCCAACTCATACAACAAACTAGTATCAACTAAATGCAGAATAACATAAATATTTACATTGAGTTAACATATATATTTGCGTCCCAAGTCTCGCAACTGTCACTAAGACATAACACCACTTAAAAATAACAAGTACTACATAAGTCTTAATACAACACTAAATAAAATTTAATTACTACATCTCAATAAGGCTGCTCAGCAACCTTACCTTTGTCTTTATCTTTTCCTGAGCCAGTGCCTTATTAAGACTTAACTGTAATGTTTAAAAGATGTAAGGGTGAGCAACGAGTTTGCTCAGTAAGTAAAAACAATAATAGTAAGTATTTATGTGCAGGAATACCTATATCAAGGTATGTAACAATAATTAAAAGCTCAGGAATTTAGTAAATGAATTTTGAACAATGTAAGTGTCAAAAGTTCTAATTCTGATCATTTCTATTACTGGAAAGACACTATGGACTGAATGATATATATGAAATCAAGAATTTCAATTTTTCCAGATAAATAAATATATTGAACTGAGAGGTCACTATAGACCGTGAACACATGCTTGAATTAACAATATTTTATTGAAAATTCACAATAATAAACAAGTACAATAAGTGATCAGCTCAAAGTACCCTATGTTATGCATAACACTCAGACATGCTATTCATGCACGTGTCGGTTCCCCGACGTAAAATAGTTGTTCATCTTAGCATACTATAAGATTCCTCACCAAAACAATTGGTTTGAATAACTTTCTCAAGAAAATATGATTGATTATCAATCGATCTTATTATTGGTCTAGTCGATACAAATAGCATAGATGTACTTCTTAACACAATTAAAAACAATTGATACATTCAATATTCGTAACTAGGGTTTGAATAATCGTCCAAGGATATAATCATGATATTCAGTCAGGTTTCAAAGATAATAATTTAGTCTTTGCAATTTAGATAAACATGAATTAATCCACCAATTAATTATACTTTTATGAATTAATAAAAGTACAAGTTAAAGTAATTACCTCGATCGTCGACTTTATCTGACTATAATTCCTTATCATTTGAACAACTTACGTTCAACATATTTATCTAACCGTTAACTTCTTTTAACCTTCACGTAACAATCTAATAGATTTGACTTACAAGTTATATATAACTTGGACTCTCAAATCATTACACATATAATTTAAAATAAAATTATTTATTTGTACATTATTGTCTCTCACATTCCCTATTTAATTTATTCATTAATTATTACAAATAAAATAGCACTTCATATTATTTCATTTGTTTCATTATTCTCTATCATCTCTTAATGATTCACACCAAAATGATCTCACTATATTTGTTTATGACTTATTATTACATTATTTGAACACCCTTTATTAATCCACAAATAAAAAAATTTAAGTTACCATTTTATTTGTTTAATTCCCAATTAGAGTAACCTTTAATTTAATTATGCTTCATTAGTACACAATTAAAATAATTCTTAATATTATTTTAATTGTTCATCCTTTAATAATTCACAATCAAAATAATGGTTAACATTATTTAATTGCATATTCTTTATTGAGTTATAATTAAAATAATTCTTAATATTATTTTAATTGTTTAACTATCATTAATTCACAATTAAAATAATTTATAATATTATTTTATTTGCTTATGTATTATTAATCCACAATTAAAATAGTCCTTTAATACTATTATAATAGTCTAAAGAAATATTTAACATTAAATAATCTTTATTATTAACTTTCAAATAAAATAAAATTTTGTTATTGTTTTATTCGTTTAATGTCAACTCACAAATAAAATAATTTTTAAGATATTATTTTATTTGTTTAATATTATTTAATTAATTCACAAATAAAATAATTTTAAAGTATTATTTTATTTGTTTAATATTATTTAATCAATTCACAAATAAAATAATTTTAAAGTATTATATTATCAACTCACAAATAAAATAATTTTAAAGTATTATTTTATTGTTTAATATTATTTAATTAACTCACAAATAAAATAATTTTAAATTATTATTTTATTTGTTTAATAATATATTATTTAACTCACAAATAAAATATATTTTTAATTATTTTATATGTTTATTATTATTATCTTTAATTATTATTATAAACTTTTTTTCCCGTGGTCTGGTCGAGTCGGACTGGTCAATCCAATCGATTTGACCGGTCCGAGTCAACTGAGAATTTTGACCGGCACTGCAACGCTCTCAAATAACAATGGGGGCGGCGTCGCAACGCCCCCTAGTAGAAACCCAAAAATTAATTTTCCAGATTTTGATTTTCTACCTTTTTTTATTCAATACTTCATATCTTACTCATTTTAAATCCAAATGAGTTCAAATCAATTTTTTTACTTCATAAACTCATAAACCTTCAACATTCCAATTTTTATATTATTTTTAAAAATATTTATTTAACCAAAATTATTGATTTTTCAAACTAGAGTTTTATTTTGACATCATTCACAAGAAAATTCACCATAAATTCATTTTAGCTCAATTTTTATTCGTTCCACTTGAAAAATCTTCATATTTCATAGAACTATAACATACAATTTTTAGATCATGCAAATGAGTATCAGATTTTATTTTATTTTTACCCAAATCACATATTTTTACTAGTACACTTAAGGTTTTTATGTTTACATGCATTATTCTTAATCATCTTGACATAAAACACATATCTATCATATATACTCCTTCTCAAATCCTTCCTTGTACCTTCGGACCCTTCATTATCCCACAAGACAATATTTTCCCACAACTAAGTGTAAATATTTACATAACTAGCTACAACATGTTACAAAGGAAAATATTTAGGGTTAGAAATTATTTATACCTTCTAGTAGCTTTATTTCTTTTAGAGATGAAGTTGTAGTAGACCTCTCATTTCCCCTACCTCCTTAGGTTTACTTTGATTTTCCAAATGGCAAGAGTTTCCTCTCTCTCTTTTTAATTTCTCTCCTAAGCTTACTTTCTCTCTTTGCTAGAACTTAACAAATGAAAGCAAACTTTAAAAATTGCCTTGTAAACTCCTATTTATAGGAGAATTCCTATACCAATACACTTCATATACATGTATAAATACATGTATTTAGTCCAATATATATTGGATTTACCCATCCATATAGCTATTAACCATAGGTTAGTCCAAGTTTGGTGAACTAACCATACCTTTGGTACATTAGGCCATATCCAAGCCAATGATTCACCTAAAATAATAATTTTTTTAAACCTTACCCTATATAATTATAACCCCCTACATGGCTCCAACCATAAAAGACAAATAACTTTCTAGCAAATTCTACACACATTAACCTTTAATTTGTAACATGGTAGACAATGTTACATTAATTCATGTGCCCTCCTAATATTCACATTGGGGTTAATTTAATTATCCTCATTAATCTATTGCATTATTTAATTATCTCATAATTAATTAATTAATTAATTCATTCATCCATATCATTATACCGAACAAAGCATATTACAAAAGTTTTAATTAATTAAGTTCATCATCATCATTACTTATTAATTAAATTGCTAATGCTTACCACACAATACATAAATGTATGAGCACACAAATGATTTCTCAAGTAATTTATTAATTTCATTAATATAAGCATTTATAAATTTCTTGGATATTACATCCCCCCCCCCCCCTTATAAAGATTCCGTCCTCGGAATCAGTATAAGGTTACACAAACAAATGGAGGTAATCCCTCTTCATCTTATCTTCTAACTCCCACGTAGTCTCCTCGGCATTGTGGTTACGCCATATTACCTTTACAAAATGGTATAACTTTATTCCTTAATAGTTGTTCCTTTCTATCCACTATTTGCACAGGGATCTCCTCGTACGTCAGATCTTTTTCTAGTTGAATGGGCTCATAGGATATCACGTGCTTATAATCAGGTTTATATGGTCGTAACATTGAAACGTGGAACACATTATGTGTAATGACCACGAATTCTATCTGCCATTGTAATTATAATTATTAAATAATTAGCAATACATTAAAATTTTTGTACTAATTAATTGTGCATTAGATAATTCAATGAATATACTTATGTATGTGTATATTTATTTAAAGTAATAAAGCAAGGTGTTATAATTAATTAAAGCAAGTCTAATCGGATTATATTTTAAATCCAAATGAGGTATCAAACTAGGTCAAATTAATTAACCTAGTAGTCCATGTAATTAATTAAACCTTGATCCATGTAATAATTAAACTAGCCTAATGTTTGTTTTAGTTAAAGGTAACATAGGTTATTTAATGTTAGCCCAATATAATAAATAAATTGAGCACAAACAAATTTAATGAATGAGCCCAACTTATTTAAATCTTAAGTTCAAAGTGGAGCCCAATAGAAAGTCAAAATGTTGGTCAATGGTTATATATATAAGTATATATATATATATATATATATATATATATATATATATATATATATATATGTATATATGTATATAGATGAATAAATGTATATATAAGCTATAAAAATAAAGAAAAAATAGGGGATTTAATCCCATTTTGCTGGAAATAAAGGGGGCCCACATGGGGGTGGTTTGATTGTTCATTGTTGCTTCTTTTATACACAAAGATTTGGTGGTTCAACCACCCTAGTCAATTACCTAGTCATTCAAGTAGTCAATCAATCCAATAGTAATCCAAATTAGCCTCTAATTTGACCAACACTAGTGGATTAGGAGAGTTGATGAAGGATTAGCAAGGGGCTATATATAGAGTGCTCCACCAATACTTTATATTGGTTGGTCATTTGTAAGCATTTCTAGAGAGAAATGAGAGAACATTCCAAGAGAGAAAAGAAATAATACACTTGTGAGTTGAAGAAAATTGCTAGAGGAGGAACTTGGTGAATGACACATAGTTTCATAACTTGCTTTGGAAGGAGAAGAAGAAAAGCACACAAGTCCATAAGGTTAAAAAGTGTTCTAACTCTTCCTAAGTTCATTTTTATAATCTAGATATGTTTTAAATGGTTAAAATATATTTTTAATCGATCAAAAGTTATTTTGATGATCTAGAAGTCTAAAACCATGTTATATTGGTAGATTTGTGGTTTGATATATTTAAATCATAATTTGGTATGTGTAGTATTCATAAAAATGAAAGAAATGTCTATATTAAACTTTACCGGTAAAACCCTAGATGACTATGTGCTATTTATTGTTGTAACTTGAAATGTACAAGTTGGAAAATAAATTTCTATGGCTAGAAAGTTACATATATAAGTTTTTAAGAAAAACCCAACTTGAATATTTCAAAAATATGAAAAAACAAATAAGTTATGGCTTTTACCGCAAAACATGACGTTTTGAAACCTTAAAGTTTTCAATCTTCCCTTGCACGCAACTTTACAGCTATTTCCGTTTGGAATTTGGATTTGTCATCTAAAGATAAATTATAGAGGGGGAAATTCTGATGAGAATGGACTCAAGAATTACCTCAAAATATTTTGAAATGAAAAGGTTATAGCAGTTTTAGTGAAGGAGGGTCGGGTAGTCCAATTTTCTGCCCTAACGGCGTGCCCCACGCCACTTTTAAGCCTATCACGGCATGCCCCACGCCATTTCAATAGATTTATGTCTTCGGGTCGGGTCGGTTTGGTCCGAGTCAGGTCGGTCCCGGTCAAGTTTTATGTGAAAATTTAAGTTGAACTAAGTGTAAAATGAATGTGTTTTTATAATAAATCAATATATGAAGTTTATTAATAACTAATGGGTAGCTAAATGTTTAAAATAAAGACTAATTATAACACAATTAAAAAGTTAACTATTGGTATTGTTTGGAGATTATTAAAAAGTTATTAAATGATGAACAACATTAGTAATTAAATAAAATATTATTAAATGATTAATAATATTAGATAAGGAATAAAATATTATTAAATAATTAATAATATTATAAGATTAATAAAATATTATTAAATGATTAATAGTATTAGAATATGAATAAAATATTATTAAATGATTAATAATATTAGATAATGATTAATATATTATTAAAAAATTAATAATATTAATAATGTAATAAAATATTATTAAATGATTAATAATATTATAAGATTATTAAAATATTATTAAATGATTAATAGTATTAGAATAAGAATAAAATATTATTAAATGATTAATAATATTAGATAATGATTAATATATTATTAAATAATTAATAATATTATTAGACTAATAAAATATTATTAGATTGTTAATAATATTATATAGGAGTTTGAACTATATTAAAGAATTAATGTAGGTCTTATGTGATTAAAATATTATCAAGTGATGATAATATTTTCTAATTGTTTATATAATTATTTGGTTAAGTGTTAGAAGGGTAAGATGTATAGAGGTTATCATATGAGTGTATATATGATACTAATTTAAAGATCAACTTGATTAATTGTTAGGTTTGTTCAAAGAGAATTAAATCGAATTGGTTAGTAGTAATCTACACACGAGGCAAGTTCTCTAACCCTAGTCAATTATTGTTGAACGGTGTTCTATACTTGAAATTATTGCCAAAGCTTTAAGTGGTTTAATTATTTAAAATTATTCCACATCCATATTGTTTATAAAATCGCACTTAGTGCATTTGAAGCTTAATAGTTCTTGATTCATGAATTGTATTAAAAACATCTAAGCTAATTGTTCAGCTAGACATTGCGTTTATAAATTCAATAACTTGAATACCTTTAAAAGCTTATCCAAACCATTGTTTGGTGCGGATTCTTATAGTAAGTCTGAGAATTAAACAACCCCAGATAAAGGGGATTTTATGTCGATAAATCGACTTTTTGCGCAAGATGACTAAATGTAATGCATATACAGCGGGTTGAATAGGTTGATCCCCTTGAAAACCAAACTACTGAAAGGGTCAGAGGAAACTCTATTATACCCTCGTTAGTTTAGGGTCCTTGGTGACCACTCAGCATTTAAGATTCAAATATTCATGTTCAATGAAATTTGAGTCTTGTTTCTTTCACAATTGTTATAACTATTGTTGAAGCACTTGATGTTATTTCCCTTTAATTCATTATATATTGAATCTCAATGACTGTTCTTAAACTTGCTGAGCAAACCAGTTGCTCACCCTTGCTATATCATGAACCATTTTCAGCAAGACCCGAATGCTACAAGAAGGACAAGGGAAAAAGGGAAAGCCAGAGCTGAAATTAGATTATGCATATTAATTAATATGTAATTATTGTTAGTAAATCTTTTGTAATTTCTTAAGATAGGAACTATTTATGTTATGGTTGATAGACCTTGGGATTGTAGCCTTTTTGTAAGGAACCTTTATATATTATTCCGCGAAGTTTAAATGCAATTTATGTATTTAATTATTATTAAGTATTATATAGTGAGAACTAAACCCGAGGTTATGGAACCCAGATTTGGGGTTGTCACATTGGGAATATGCTCCAGTTTAGGAGATAAAGCCACCTTGTACGCCACTTCGCCTACTCCCTTTAGTACCTCGAACGGTCCTATGAACCTTGGACTTAACTTTTCTTTCTTTCCATATCTTATTTTTCCTTTCCAAGGAGATACTTTCAAAAATACAAAACTACCAACTTCAAAATTTTGACTCTGTCTGTGTAAATCTGTATATTTCTTCTATCTATCTTGGGCTGCAGATAGTCGAGCTCTTATTGTCTTTACTACCTCAGCTGTCTGTTACACCAATTCTGGCCCCAAAAGTCGACGTTCTCCACTTCGTCTCAACATAAAGGCGTTCTGTATTTTCTTCCATAGAGAGTTTCTGTAACGCCCCCAAATCCGGGTACCTTGTACCTTAGACTTGGTACGTCACGATACATCATCTTCATACATGTTCTATAACTAATGCAGAAAATATAAACATAAATTGTTTATTCTACAACATTTCCCAAGGCTTCTAACCTTAACTACATATATGCCTTTAGATTCATAAAAGGTTTACACAATTAACTTACATCATATAACAAATTAGTTTTCATGCATAACACTATAATCTTGTCTTTTGCTTCTGTCTCCGTCTCTCCTCGAACATTTGTATTATTTTGAAATTTGTTATCATGATATAGCACGAGTGAGCAACGACTTTGCTCAGCAAGTTTAAATACAATAACGATATATCATGATTGAAAGAATGAATAAGCTTTTGGATTTTCAACAATATAATAATTGTGAAAGAGTACGAATCATAATTTCAATAATTGAATGATTTAATCAATTAATGTTGAGTGTCAATAATAACCATGAACAAATTTAATTGAACCTTATGGTAATGAAGGTGATCAGCCTTTTATACCTGATGAACACATGCAACATGCACTATGTGCAAATCAACAATTTAAAGAGGTAGAATAATTATACAGAATTAAACCACTAGCATGCTTGAAACATAATAACTTGAGTTTGAGTTAGGAACGTGATCAATAAAATAATATATCCTGCTCGAATATAAATTGAGTAGGGTTTAGGAAACTTGCCTGTCTGCTCAGCTACAATTAATGTCTAGCTTTAACTAACTGGCTTTGAAAGACCTAACATTAACAAAGTTGGTCTAATAATTAGTACGGTGTATTTGTACAACTATACACTCACTAAGGAACTTATCTACCACACATAAGTACTAACACATAATTTACATCAGTCAAAACAATATTATTAACCTTATAGACCCTCAATCAATTTAGGCTAATAATTTAATAAGTTAGAAAATATTTTTCTTAAGTGTTGGACTCTTATTAAACCCTTAAACAACTTATTACAATTATTTAATTAAAGCATAATTAAATTCAAATTATTTTATTCACTCAATCTCTATTTAATTACTATTTAATCTTGATTAAATAGGAATTAATTAATTATCTTTAGTTATTACTTAAAATAAATAATAACTAATTGTACTTACTTATTATTTAATAATAATTAAATAATAAATAATTATTGATTTAATTTTAACCTTCTTTAATTTAATATTAATCAACTAATAATTAACTAAGAAATTAACCTCACTTATTATTTAATTTAAAGAAATTAAATAATAGTTTATTAATTTTAATCCTCTTTAATTGTTATTTAATGTCAATTAAATAATAATTAATTATTTAGTTAATTTTAATTATTATTTAAGGTTAAATAATAATCAATTTATTTATCCTTATTTATTATTTAAATTAAATAATAAATTATTACTCTAATAACTTAATTTCCATTAATCATTATTTAATGCTAATTAAATAATAATTAATTACTTAATTATCCTTATTTATTATTTAATAATATTTAAATAATAAATAATCAATTTATAAATTTTTATCTCTCTTTAATTATTATTTAATAAGAATTAAATAATAATTTCTAATTTGTGACCTTTATTTATTATTTACTCTTAACTAAATAATAAATAATTAGTTTAAACACTTTCTCATGATTTAGTTACTATTTAATATAAATTAAATATTAATTACCTAGTTACTTTCTTTATTTACTATTTAATTATCAATTAAATAATAAATAATTAATTTATTTTCTCCAAACATGTTGATATTATTATTAAATACATAAAGAACATATTTAAGATTTAATAACAATTTATTTATAATTTTCTTGAATTATTAGCTAGGTAGTCACAATTTAGTGTACCTTTTCACCATAAATAATATGAAAAATACCAATTTTTAGAAATAATATCATTTCAATACCTATAACACTTCAAATAATCAGTTGGTTATTTGTTCATGTAATATCCCAGATATTTTCAAGATTTTAAATAATATCTTAATTGATTTACTTAAATGTTAAGGTTTAAAATCTAGAATTTGAGAAGTAAGATGTGTAGAAAATGGGTAAACATTTTTTTTAACATAATTTATTTGTTAGAAAATAAATGTGGGAATATTGTAATGATGCATGTAGAGAATTTATTAAGGAAATAAATTCAAACGAGAAGTGAAGGTTGATATACATATATACCTAAAGTGTGCTTGTTAGCCAAACAAGAAAATGAGTAAATTAATACTCAATTAAACTAATAAATTAATTAGTTTAAATATGAAGTCATGAAATATAATTAATTAGGTTCATTATATTAATATGAGTTAAAGTTGTGGAAAATTTAGGATGATTGTCTGGAATGACAATATCAAGAAGTTAATTAATTAAGCAATTAACTTAAGTATTAAGTTGTGGTATAGAGCCCAATATTGATTTAATTGACTAGCTCAATGAAATGGTGTAACAAGCCCAATAGAGATGTAGAGAAGCCCAATGGTGGGATTTAATTTCCAAGCCAATGATCTAATTAAATTGTGTCAAACCCAAGCTCAATAAATTAATTACGGTAGCCCAACTTAGAGTTTAATTATTTTAAGTGTTGGGAGTCCTAAAGGAATTAATCTAGTAGATTAAATTTAAGGAAATTAATGTATGAATTGGATTATATAATTTGTCCGAGGAAGTTATTGAATTAAGTTTAATAAAGGAAGTTCGATTAATGGATTTATTAACGGACTAACTTAAGATTATTTTGTGAGGACCCTTAATTAAATATTCGATTAATATTGAATATGACAAGTGTAAGTTGATTATGTAAATTAAATTAAATTTGATTATTATATTATTCCTTAATTATTTAAACAAGTCATTTAATTAAATTAAGTGATGGACTTGTAGAAATTTTTGAATGATTGAGTATTTTATTAGTCTAGCCCAATGTTTTAATTAATTGGGAGCCTAGCAAAATAATTTAGTAGCTCAACATTTTTAATGGATCAAATGAGTATAGTTGGCCCAAATGATTAAATTCCAAAGCCCAAATATTGACCCATTGATAAATTAGCTTCTAGAAGGTTATTTTCTCCAATTAGGCAATAAAAATAAAGGAAAATTTGGTCATTTTAAGGAGTATGGCTGGTGGAAATGATGGAGTGTGGACTCCAAAAATTTATTCATTTTGATTGCTTGAACTAGAGTATGGAACACTCAACACTTTTGGCTAGCATTTTTGAAAATATGTTGAAGTCCATTGTGTAGATATATAGGTTGTATGTATATACTTCTTCCACTATAAATAGAAGACATGGGTGATGTGTTTGAGGGTTCCAAAAATATTGCTAGAGAGTCTTTTATTATGTGTTAGTAAATTTTAGTGAGTTAACTCGGTGAGTTAAAGAAAAAGGGTAGTGAGTTAGTGAGTTCTTTAGTGAGTTACTACCGAGTCAAGTGAGCCAAGTCTATTTCTTCAAGAGGAGTGTTCTTGGATGTCATCTAACTCCATCATCTATTTTGGAAAGGAGAGAAAAGTAACTCACAAGTCTAGAAGGTGTAACACTAACCCTAAACCCTAGTTTTCAAGTTCATTATGTTTTATATTGATTATTTATGGTAGAAAAATTATTCTCAAGTTCTAAATATTTATATCCATGCTAGATTGGTAGATCTAGGGCTTAACATGAATATTTATGGGTGTTGGTGTCGAAAAGTTTAGCAAAATGTATGAGAACGATTTTTACCGACGAAACCTTAAACGAACGTGTGATTTGGAGCTTTATATTTTGAAACCTAAAAGTTAGGTATGAGATTTTCTTCTTTGATATGGTAAATATATAAGTTAAGAACAAAACCTAGTTGGTATAATGTTCATATGAGTTGTTATGGTTAAGATATGATTTTTAAAACCAAGGATTGTGAAGTTAGTTTTCACTTTTCCCTTGTGAGCGATTTTAAGCATAGACCCATTTGGAATTTGGATTTGTGATATAAAGAGAAGTTGTAGAGGGGGAAATTCTAATGAGAATGGACTCAAGAATCACTCCAAAATATTTTAAAATGAAGAAGTTATGCAAGTTTTAATCAAATGAGCAAAAGTTGAAAAATCAGGAAATGACAATTCTGCAGATTCTGCAAGAGGAGGGCCGGGGCCCTTGTTTCTTTTGTAAAAGGAGGGTCGGGGCCCATGACACTGTTCACGGCCAGTGAGTTTCCGTTCCGGGTCGGGTCGGGTCGGTTTGGGTCTTTTAAGTCCAAAATTGATAAAATTGCTTAAAAATTAATATAATTAATTTGGGACCCAACTTTAATAATTATTTATTATTTATAATAAATAATAAATAAAGTAAATAAAAGCTATTATTATAATTAATTATTATTTAAAGGATATTAAATGGTAATTAAAGAAAGATGAAGTTAATAAGGTAATTATTTATTATTTTAATAAACAAGGATAATTAGTTAATTGTTATTTAAATGATATTAAATAATAATTAAAGGGAGATAAAGTGAATAAAATGATCATTTGTTATTTAATGAATATTAAATAATAAATGAGATTAATTAACTAAGAGATTATTAATTAAATAATCATTAAAGGATTTGAGGATTGTTAAAATATTATTAAATGGTTAATAATATTAATAAGTGATTAAAATATTATTAAATAGTTAATAATATTAATAAGTGATTAAAATATTATTAAATGGTTAATAATATTAGTAAGTGGTTAAAATATTATTAAATGGTTAATAATATTAATAAGTGGTTAAAATATTATTAAATGGTTAATAATATTAGTAAGTGGTTAAAATATTATTAAATGGTTAATAATATTAATAAGTGGTTAAAATATTATTAAATGGTTAATAATATTAATAAGTGGTTAAAATATTATTAAATGGTTAATAATATTAATAAGTGATTAAAATATTATTAAATGGTTAATAATATTAATAAGTGATTAAAATATTATTAAATGATTAATAATATTAATAAGTGATTAAAATATTATTAAATGGTTAATAATATTAGTAAGTGATTAAAATATTATTAAATGGTTAATAATATTAGTAAGTGGTTAAAATATTATTAAATGGTTAATAATATTAGTAAGTGGTTAAAATATTATTAAATGGTTAATAATATTAATAAGTGGTTAAAATATTATTAAATGGTTAATAATATTAATAAGTGGTTAAAATATTATTAAATGGTTAATAATATTAAGAAGTGATTAAAATATTATTAAATGGTTAATAATATTAACAAGTGATTAAAATATTATTAAATGGTTAATAATATTAACAAGTGATTAAAATATTAGTAAATGATTAATAATATTAACAAGTTATTAAAATATTATTAAATGATTAATAATATTAACAAGTTATTAAAATATTATTAAATGGTTAATAATATTAACAAGTTATTAAAATATTATTAAATGGTTAATAATATTAATAAGTGATTAAAATATTATTAAATGGTTAATAATATTAATAAGTGATTAAAATATTATTAAAAGGTTAATAATATTAATAAGTGATTAAAATATTATTAATAAAAGGTTAATAATATTAGTAAGTGAGTAAAATATTATTAAATGGTTAATAATATTAATAAGTGAGTAAAATATTATTAAATGATTAATAATATTAATAAGTGGTTAAAATATTATTAAATAGTTAATAATATTAATAAGTTGTTAAAATATTATTAAATTGTTAATAATATTAATAAGTGATTAAAATATTATTAAATTTTTAATAATATTAATAAGTGATTAAAATATTATTAAAGGGTTAATAATATTTGATTGTAGTTATATATTATCAAAGGTAAATAATATTTTGAGATATTTGGTACATTATTAAATGTCCAAATCATTAAGTTGCGTAAAGAAGAAAGTTTAATTGAATTAAACCAAGGTAAGAGTCCATTAGTGATTAAATATTAGACAACTTATAAAATATAGGTTGTATGAAGAACGCAAGGTATTGGTGAAAGATGGTTAAGCGTACCCGATATGTCCAACTAGGTTTGGGCTAGGGGTTTTGTCCGGAACTTAAGGGTTCGTTTGTCGGACATCTTAAGAGTTAATAATTTAAAGTTAGAGTCTTATATAAAGGCTAAGTAATAGTCATTATATCTAATGATTATTTCAATTTCCTATATAAATTGTAGGTTGAACGCAAGACGCAAATAAGCGTAACTGGTAGAAGCGAATCAGGCAAGTTTTTCAGAACTTGCTCCTATGTGCATTAAAATGCTACACTTTGATGTTATATTATTAACATGAAGATATTTTGATGATATTTGTGATATATGAATAACATGAGATATGGTTACATGTGAAATATGTACCGATATGAAGCATGATTTGCTAGATGCTAGTTGTTTATTGTATGTGATGCATAAGAAGTATGAACCATTCATAAAATGAAATGCATGATGTAAGAATAAAATGTAGAGCATGTATAATATGTGAAGCATGTAATGTGTTATGTGTAACTGTTGAACTTGCTGAGCCGTCGTGCTCACTCTTGCCTAAACCAACATTTTCAGATAAGGCTAGTTACCTGAAGTTCTCAATAAAGAACAAGGAACAGGAAAACATATTACTTCCATTGAAGATCTAAATATCTATTATAGATATCAGTCCGAATTGGACAGGTAAATGATTGCGTAGCATAAGATATTGTTGGTACGTTATATGATTGTTAAATACTCAAGTTGATTGTAATAGAATGTCGTATCAGGTATGATATTAAGACATACTAGGAATGTATAAAGATTTCGATTCTGGAATAGAAAGAGATGTTATAAAATTGTAAATAAATGGTTATTTACCAATTATAATATTGTTGTAATTCTTAAACAATAAGGAAAAGGTTGTACTCGTGTTGAACCGGATCCGAGGTTCAAGGAACCCGGATTTGGGGTCGTCACAGTTCATATTTTGTAAAAATTTAAAAATACTTTTTATTATTTTTCATACATCTAGTAAGCTTTTATCATTTAATAATTATGAAAAATAACTACTGACATTATAAAAATACCATTAAATTCCAGAAAATAGTACACGAAATTCCAAGCAACTTTCTAGTTTGGGCTGTCACCGGAACCGGCCGGGAAATGGGTGAACCGGCCGCCGTAATGCTCCGACCGGTTCACCGGAAAAAAAACCGGCAATGACCGTTTTAGCTTTCCAGATTCTGCCTATTTTTGGGGTCTCTTACTAAAACCTTAATAACTTAAGTTCTATAACTCCGATGGAGCTCTACTTTATATTGTTGCGTTCTTATCTTCTCAAACTACAAATTTCCGTTATTGGATTAATTTTTCGGACACGATTTGACCTCCGAAAACAGCCTGGAACCGGATTGTTCACGCAAAACTTCCGACAGTGGAGTGTTTTAGTTGAAAAATCATATCTTACTCGTTTTAAATCGGATTTTAGTCATTCAAGTTGGAGAATTTTCATAACTTCAAGATCTATCCAACAAAATTGACGGATCAAAAATCCAATTTTCCGATCGTGAACAGTAATTTCGGGAACAGGCTGTTCAGATTTAGTTTTCCGGTAAACTAGATTTTCAAAGTTTGAACATTTTTTTCCAACATTAAAGCTTATAAAACATAAGTTAAACTCATGATAACCTATATAAATATACATAGCATGATTTTAACTATACCAATCATTATGTTAATATTTCTACCATGAACTTGAAAGGAAAAATAAGATTAGGGTTTTCTAGGTTTTTCCCCCCTTACCTCTTGGACCTAATGGCTTGTTTTCTCTCCTTCCCAAA
This sequence comes from Hedera helix, assembly GCA_947179155.2. Classification (NCBI taxonomy): domain Eukaryota; kingdom Viridiplantae; phylum Streptophyta; class Magnoliopsida; order Apiales; family Araliaceae; genus Hedera; species Hedera helix. The sequence continues at coordinate 26,842,177 of OX359264.1, forward strand.
GTAAAGGATGGTGCTTGATGGCATCAACACTTCCTCTTATTCTCCTCTCCAAGAACTTTTCCTCTCTTAAGTATATTTGCTCTCACTTCTCTCTAGACTTTCTCTCTAGCTTGAAAAATGGAAAAAGAAGAAATGACTAACAAAAGCTGCTAAATTGTAAGTATACTTACAATTTGGATAGATATAAAATCTATATCTATTAAAAATACCATCATGAGGGTAGTTGGAGACTTGTGCAAGAAATGTAGCTAAGGACTAAGTTGGTGAAAAGAAGAATGGTGTTCATGTACTAAAAACTCAAACAAGCAACCTAATATAAAATAAATGGAAAATAAAATAATCATTTTACTCCTTCAATCACCTCATACAAGGCTGATGCATACATTTGTCCCAAAACAAATGTCACATTGGCTTGCTTAAATAATTAAATGTGTTATACACTTACATTTACAATTTGGTTTATTATTTATATTACATTTAATAACCATTGGACTCCAATAAAATGACTTGAACTATTATTTAGTCAAATCTATTTAATTTAACATTGGACTAATTAATATAACCCAAAAGATTGGTTATTAATTTTGTTACACATTAATTATTCAATCCATAATTAAATAGTAATTGAATTGATTAATTAATTAAATACTCTAGCACATAAATGTTAAATTTCTAAATGGACTAATAAATATTATTATTAATATTTCACATTATTTACATTAATTAATAATCATATTAATTAATTTATTATATTTAATTAACTCATTATATTCAATTTAATTAAATATTTAATTAATAGGAAACTTATCAATTATTTTAATATTAAAACTTTAGAGTTTGTATATATATATATATATATATATTATTTATACACATTACATTACTTCAAAAACAATTTCACAATAAATTATGAAATTAAAATAAATACGATATATAATTTAATAGATATTATTTAGGCCATAAATTAAATTATTTAATACATTTACATTAAATAATTCATTTCTCATCAACTATGGAAATAAATCCATTTACCCGAAAATACATTAAAGTAATAATACATCTACTCAATTTCTTATTTAAATAATTTATTAAATTATTTAATTAATATTACACAAATAATTGTATAATTAAATTTCTCACTCCCATAAATCATTTACAATGATTTATTTAATTATAGCATATATTCATTTAATATATTCAGTTACTATTTAAAATTACTAAATTAATTTAATCCTTTTATATATATATGAAATTAAATATTGTACAATATATATAATTACTATTCTCCCTTAATTAATTTAACTACTTTATATAATTTATAATTTTATAAATTACATAATTATTCCTCACAAATAATTTATCAATAATTTGCATAAATATTGATTAATGAATATAATCAATATAATAACTAAATTAATTCCACAATAAACATTTTAATTCAATTCGGATTAATTTAATATTAATTCATTTATTTACCACAATTTAATTAACCATTAAATTATGTTACTAAATATGGACATATACATATTCATATAAATACATATTTAATTTACACGCAACCACGTCACATAACTATATAACTCCACTAACTAATTCTCTTAATCTAATTAGACTTGCTATTAGTCAAGCTTATTGAATTATCACTTTACTCGCTAACTTATCAAAAATTTTGATATTACCATATCTAAGTTAGTCCATTAAATTTAATTTGGACCTCTATTTATCTACCACTACTAGGTTATCAACTCCAAACTTTATTAAATATTAAATATTTTATTTCTAATTCATTTAAATATCTGGGATATTACAGTTTCATATGGTGGCATGTCAATGCTCGCATGATAACTATTGTTATAAGCAAATTCGACAAGAGGTAGGTGGTCATCCCAGTTTCCTTTGAAATTCATTACACAAGCTCTGAGCATATCTTATAAGGTCTAAATTGTCCTTTCGCTCTGCCCATCAGTTTGTGGATGGTATGTAGTACTCAACCTCAGCTGTGTTCCCATTCTCCGTTGTAAGCTTCTCCAAAATTTTGACGTGAAGTGCGGATCTCGATCGAAAACAATCGATACCGGTACCCCATGTCGTGAAACAATTTCTTTTATATACAATTTTGCTAATTGATTAAGATTAAATCGGATCTTGATTGGCAGAAAGTGCACTGACTTTATCAATCTGTCTATGATGACCCATATCGCATCATAACCCTTCTGAGTGACTGGAAGTCCTACCACAAAGTCCATCGTAATGTGCTCCCATTTCCATTCTAGTATCTCCAACAGTTGAAGTAGACCACTCGGCTTCTGATGTTATGCCTTTATTCTTTGACAGGTTAGACATTTACTGATATACTCTATGACTTCCCGCTTCATATTAGGCCACCAAAAATGTTGGCAAAGATCTCGATACATTTTCGTACTTCCTGGGTGAATTGTGTATGACGAATTGTGTGCCTCTTGCAAAATCTCATCTTTTACTACAGGCTCTACTGGCACCCACACTCTTCTTTCTAACCTTAAAATCCCATCATTATCTAGTTGAAATTTCTCTTCCTCATTTTCTGCAATTCTTCTCCTTATTCGTTTACACTATTCATTTCCTTATTGAGCTACCTTTAATCTACCCAACAACATTGGACGAGCTTCCATAACAAATAATTTGCCTTCCGACTATTTTGGATCTCTTACTTCTATTTCCAACTTTCCCATCTCTCTTATAAGCTCCTCCTGAGCTGTTAACATTAACAATTTCTCTCTTCCATTTTGATTTAACGCATCTGCCACTACATTCGCTTTTCCCGGATGATAAAGGATATCGCAATCGTAATCCTTAATCAACTCCAACCACCTTCTTTGTCGCATATTCAGCTCCTTTTGTGTGAAGATATATTTTAGACTTTTATGGTCCGTATATATCTCACATTTCTCTCCATAGAGATAGTGCCTCCAAATTTTGAATGCAAAAACTACTGCCGCTAACTCCAGGTCATGAGTAGGGTATTTCTTCTCATAATCCTTCCGTTAGCGTGACGTGTACGTAATGACCTTGCCATGTTGCATTAACACACAACCAAGACCCTTGTGTGACGCATCACTGTACACCACAAAACCTCTCGTACTATCTGGTAAGGACAATACAGGCGCTTTGCTCAACCTCTTCTTCAATTCTCTAAAACTTTCTTCACATTTCTCCGTTCAAATAAACTTCACTGTCTTCCTCGTTTGATTGGTCAATGGTATTGCGATCTTCGAGAAGTCCTGAATAACTCTTCGGTAATACCCGGCTAAACCTAGAAAACTTCGTACTTCCATCGGTGTCTTCGGCTGCTCCCAATTAATCACCGCCTCCACTATAATGACCACGAATTCTATATGTCATTGTAATTATAATTATTAAATAATTAGCAATAAATTAAAAATTTTGTACTAATTAATTGTGCATTAAATAATTCAATGAAAATACTTGTGTATGTGTATATCTATTTAAAGTAATGAAGCACGGTGTTATAATTAATTAAAGAAAGTCTAATTGGATTATATTTTAATTCAAATGAGGTATTAAACTAGGTCAAATTAATTAAACCTTGATCCATGTAATAATTAAACTAGCCCAATGCTTGATTTAATTAAATGTAAATAGGTTATTTAATGTTAGCCCAATGGGATAAATAAATCGAGCCCAAACAAATTTAATGAATGAGCCCAACTCATTTAATTCCTAAGTCCAATGTGGAGCCCAATAGGAAGTCAAATTGTTGGTCAACATTTATACATATGTGTATATATATACATATGTGTGTATATGTATATATATATATATATAGAGGTGTATCTATGTAATTAAAGCAATTAAAAATAAAGCAAAAATGGGCAATTTAATGCCCATTTTGTCGGCACTTTAGGGCCCCACAAGGGGGTGACTTGTTGCTCATGTTGCTTATAATTCACTCCAAGCTTTAGTTGGGCACCAACCCTAGTCATTCACAATGTCCATCACCTAGTCATTCAATCAAATAGTAATCCTAATTTGCTCTAATTGGACCAACACTAGTGGATTATGAGAGTTGATGAAGGATTAGCAAGGGGGCTATACATAGAGTGCTACACCAATAATTTATGTTGGTTAGTCATTTGCTAGAGCACAAGAGAGAAAAGAGAAAGCATTCCAAGAGAGAGAAAGAGATAAAATACTTTGAGGGTGGAAGATAGTGCTAAAGGAGGAGATTTGTGGATGACCCAAAGCTTCATAACCTACTTTGAAAGGAGAAGAAGAAGAAGAGAACACAAGTTCATAAGGTTCAAAAGTGCTCTAACTCTTCCTAAGTTCATTTTTGTAGTATTGATATGTTTTAAATTATTAAAATATATTTTTAACCAATCAAAAGTTGTTTTGATGGTCTAGAAGTCTTAAACTATGTTATATATGTATATTTATGGTTTGATATGTTTAAATCATATTTTGGTATGTGTGTAATGCATAAAAATAAAAGAAATGTCTATATTGAACTTTACCGATAAAACCCTAGTTGATCACGTGCTATTGAAATGTACAAGTTGAAAAATGAATTTATATGGCTAAAAAGTTAAATCTATGGGTTTTTAAGAAAACTCAACTTGAATATTTCAAAAATATGGAAAAACAAAGAAGTTATGGATTTACCACAAAATAGGTTATTTTGAAACCCTAGATGGTTCGATCTTAATTTTTGGGTCAAAACATTTTCAAAAATGTGATTGAACCATGAAATATTGTAAAACAAGAAGTGAGGAAGACAACAACACTAAGTTAGTGTCATTTGAATGTGTAGATTTTATTTTATTCAAGTTTGAACCAATAAAAGCAAGGATTTGTGAAATTAGTTTTCACTTAGTCCTTGTAAGTAGTTTTGAGACTAGTTAGGTTTGGAATTTGGATTTATGATCTAAAAAGAAGTTGTATAGGAGGAAATTCTGATGAGAATGGACTTAAGAATCACCCCAAAATATTTTAAAATAAAGAAGTTATGGCTGTCAGAGCGATGGAGGGTTGTGCTGCCCAAAAAATTTACTTTTCTGAAAAATGGCCGAGCACACCTGCACTCTTGGTAGGCGCAGCTGTGCCTGAGTACACTGCCTAACAGTTTTTTTTTTAGGTCCGGATAGAGTCGGGTTAGTCCGGGTCGAGTTTTCTTTGAAAATTTAAGTTGAAATAAGTGTAAAATGAATGTATTTATGTAATAAACTAATATATGGAGTTTATTAGTAACTAATTGGTAGCTAAATGTTTAAAATAAAAACTAAGGTTAACACAATTAAAAAAATTAACTATTGGTATTGTTTAAAATAAGATATTATTAAGTGGTGAATAATATTAATATGTGATTAAAAGTTTGTGAAATGATTAATAACATTTATAAATGATTTAGATATTATTACATGGTTAATAATATTAGTAAGAGATTAAAATATTATTAAATGGGTAATAATATTAACAAGTCAATAAAATATTATTAAATAGGTAATAATATTAGAATATGAATAAAATATTATTAAATAATTAATAATATTATAAGACTAATAAAATATTATTAGATAAGAGTTTGAACTATATTAAAATAATTAATATAGGTTTTATGTAATTAAAATATTATCAAGTGATAATAATATTTTTAAGTGTTTATATACCCTTAACTATAATTAATTGGTTAAGTGTTAGAGATGTAAGATGTATAGAGGTTATCATATGAATGTATATATGATACTAATTTAAAGATCAACTTGATCAATTGTTAGGTCTATTTAGAAAGAATTAAATTGAATTGGTTAGCAGTAATCTACACACGAGGCAAGTTCTTTATCCTTACTCAAATTTTATATTGAGCAAGTTCTTTAAATCTATTCAATTATCGTTGAGCAAGTATCTACACTCATATTTATTTGTCAGAGCTTTAAGTGGTTTAATTATTTAAAGTTATTCCACATCATTATTGTTATTGTATTCGAGCATAGTGCATTTGCAAGTGTAATAGTTCATTAATTCAAGAACTGTTTAAGAATGTCTAAGCTAATTGTTTCAGCTAGACAATGCATGTTTAAATTCATCAAATTGAATATTTTAAAAGCTTATCCAAACCATTGGTTGGTGCGGATTCTTATAGTAAGACTGAGAACGAACAACCCTATATAAGGGGATTATTTTATTGGGAAACTGACCCTTGCGTAAGATGTCTGAATGTTATGCATATACATAGGGTACAAGAGGCTGATTGTGACACTCCGAATTTTTAGAGTAATTCCAAATGTGGATTATGATGAATTAAGTAAAGGTTATATGATAAAACCTAGTTTGAATGACAGAATGTATTAAGGAATGTGTATATATGATCTCATATATGATCAATGTGTTATAAATGACCTGTGTGGTTAAAATGGTTAAGGGGGACTCTTGATATAAATCAGGGTCTATAGAACGTATATGGACCAGTTATTTATGTAAAGTGTACTAGCAATGTAGCATATCATGAAATTATAATGAGAATAAATTTAGAGGATTAAATGGTAATATAAAGGATTAAAGATGAGTGATCGATGGTAATGCCTACATTAAGGCAATTTGAAAGGAATTATCGAAGACACGATGTTATGTGTCAGCAGGTAATAAAGTGATTATGTGTATATGTTTATGTGATCGAATATAGAAAGAAGAGTTAAAGTTAAAAATAAAATAAAAAATTATGTAAATAAGGATAGTACATGTAAATTGAGCTTACGTTATAGGCCTGGAGAGGCGAAGGTATGAGGATGATAAGTTAAGCTGAGTATGTAAATGTAGTGAAGAAAGAACCGTGTGATCAAATCGGTTTATTTAGGAATTGTGGGAGATTAAGTGCATGATATATGTATTTATGGAATTTGTTAAGGAAATTGTATTAAATGATGAAAATAAGATAATCATGATACAATGTGTAAAGACAAAAAGGTAATACTCGTAAATATGAGTATAAGGAACGTAGATTCCATGTATGTTGAGAATTAGCTTATGTGAGTGAAGTAAATAAGTGAAAGGATGGTAAAGTCATAATAATGGTGTTATGAGTTAAAAGGATAAAAACGATGGATTTTGATAATTCGGTCGAGGTTCGCTTCTCGAGGAAACAGTTTATGGAAAAGGGAGTAATCCAACTATTTGAGATATCAGAAATTAAAATTTGTGAATTATGGAACTAAGGAAGCTCATAGAGAATTAAGTATGAAATTATATGCAAATTGATATTTATTATAAATTATTATAATTGATTGATGAAAATAGTATTTGGAAGTGCGACAAGTGTTTTGAGACAAGCCAATTATGAGGTATTTAATGATGAAATAAAGTTCAAACATGATGAAGCAAGTTTGGATCAAAACGGGCTTGAATTGAATTGGAAAAAAGCAAATTGGGAATTAATTTCCTAGATTTTATGGTATAATGACTATATTACCCTTAGTAAGTTATGTAATGACATTCATGTCCCAAAGTGGAGTAGTGACTATTTTATCCTTGGTTAGTCATGGGAATTGTCTAAAAAGACCCCAACCATGCATGGTTTATAGTTAACTAGATTCGTTAAGTGTTGGAAATATAATATATGTATGGATATACTTGTAGCATGAACAACTTAGCTGATGTTCTTCATTTCCTTCGAAGTTGCTAGAAAAGAAAGAGCAAGAGAGCAAGAGAAGGAGGCTAAGGTTGTACAAAAGCCATGAAGGATTGTTAGAAAAATGTACAAAGGAAGATGAAGAAGCTATCAAAATGGAATATACGTCTCTTAGAAGCTTCAAAGCTAGAGAAAAAGGAGCCACAAGAAAGGTATAAATGAGTTTAAACTTTAAAACTCATGTTTCATATGTTTAAGTCGAAGAATATGTGTAGCCATGCAAGAATTCATGGTTAGATGTAAGGCTCATGTTAGATAAATGCTATATGTTTGATAAATCATGGAACCCTATGTGTTGGAGTTAGTAGAACAAAGGTGATGCATGTTTTCAAGTTAAAAATCATGAATTATTGGTTGGTCAGGAGTTGTATGTTGGAAATTTTGATGAACACATAGTTCAAATGTATTGATCATGTAGGAAGCATGAGAAATTTCCTGTCAGAAAGCTTAAAAGAATCATAAATGGAAGAAAAACATATTTGGCTAAGGGAAGTTTAAATATTAGGCTATAATTGGTGTATAAACTGAATCGCAATCTGTAAAGTGCATTAGAATATGCAGTTGGAAGTTATGTGGACTTGTATAATTGTTAAATGTGTATATGATTTCCTATGTGGTGTGTTGAGCTTAAGTTGTCTAGTGAGTTTAAGTTGTGAATTTGAAAAGTTAGTAAAAGTTGGCAAAATGACATTAAAGTGTGATTTTTGGCAATTTTGAGAAATTAAAGGTAAAATGGAAACACATGACTAGTTTTTATGTAAATACACGTGTGTAGGTTGCTTTGGTAATCAACAGAATCAAATTTGAATGAATTGGCGATTCGAACGATCAAAAACAATCGTTTCGACCTGAAATGGAATTTTAAGGACAAATATCGTCTCGTGCGAAGTTTTACGGTTTTGAAAGTTTGGACATGTCATATATGACATATGTGAGCTATGTCAAGTGTTGGATTGAAGTTTTAAAGCTTATGGCTAAAAATCACAAAGTTGGAAAAGTTGGATTTCAAAGACTGAAAATTTTCTGAGTCTGGAATTTGTGTTGAACAGCCCTCCTACGGGCTAGTTTTTCTATGTTTTAATGAAGCCAAATGGGGAAAGAGAAAAATTTATAAAATACTATGTAGTAAGGTCTAGCACTATTCCAAATTTGGTGTTAATTGGATATGTGGTGAAAGAGTTAAAAGTCACCAAAGTAGTAGCAAAAAATTCAGAATCTGATGCAGAGGCACTGTGTCGGGGCACAGTGTTTTGCACTAAACACTGCGTTGGGGCGCAATTACTGTTCATTGGCCGAGGAGATTTCGCTGGCAGCGAGGTTTAGTGGCGCCGGGGTGAAGTTGCCCTGTCCTTGAATTTTTTTTAAGTTTTTGAAATGCTATATTTTGACATGTAATGATAAGGATAAGTTATGAAAACCCTAAATGAATAAGAATGGACTATATAAAGGGTGTTAATGTATAATGAAATGATTAATGGCATAACATAACATGCCTACAGCTAAGCCAAAGCTTGAGATAAGTTATAAAAAGGTTGGGAGCAAGCTAGGATGTATTATTAACCTACATAAGGTATAATACATCATAAGTGATATGATTAGAGACGAATGATTATGTAATTATGATAATTTTGATGAGTTATAATAAGTCTTATAAGCTTATATTGATGTATAAATTTTGTATTGACATATAAGGTTCAGATTAGCAACCGAGGCGAGGAAGGATAGAACGACCAAGCGAGGCGGTAAAAGGTTAAGTTAAATAAATGCTAAACAGACAAGTTTTTCAGACTTAAGTGTACTAATTGTACTACGTGAACTATGTGATAGTTGAAATGGGCACTCCGTGCCATTACGTGATCTAACTGTTAAATGCAATATGTGATATTACGCATAGCATGGTAATTAAAGGATGCACGACGCATTGATATAAATTGTAAGCATGCAAGGTGTTAACTGAATTACTTGCTGAGCTTTATGCTCATTCTTGCTATTAACTAACATTTCAGGTAAAGAATAAGAAGGCCGGAGGTTCCGGTGACGCTAAAGGTAAAGAGGGATGAATGCATTAATATGCGTGAAGAGATTTGTTGTATGTCAAGGTTATGTAATAAGCTGGTTTTAAATTTTAAACCATGATTATATTAAGAAATGAATGATTTGTAATTTTAGAGAAATGTATGTATATTCCAGAGAGAGAATATAAATGATATAATTAACATATTATGTTTAGTCAAGTTGACATGTAATAAACTCGTGTATATGCTACAGCTGTATATAAACAGGTTAAGCAAGTAGGATAATGCATGGATAGTTATGGATGGTACAAACTTGTGTATGTTGATACTTGTATGAATATAGATATGATAAATGTCTGTTTGTGAGCAGGAATAGGTACATAATAGCTATATTTGGACAGAGCCATGTATGAATAGTTCATGGCGAATTTTAATTACAGATTAAGTTAAATCATGAATTCTATATGATTATAAAATGAAATAGACTCGGTCGCAATTAATAAGTGTCGACTTAACTGCTAATGAATAGTAAATTGAATGTTGCGATCCTGAGACAGATAAGGGATGTAAGATAAAGTTTTGATACAAAAATAAAAAATGGATCAATTAAAAAGGTATTAAAGGATTAAAAGTTAAGTTTAATGCACGAGATTGCCATAAATATGTTTTATGATTATAAAAATGGATTTAAAGTTAATGATTATGTAATCCAGACGTAATCGGATTGATTAAGGAAGGTTGGGATCTTGGGGCATTACAAGTGGTATCAGAGCAGACAGGTTATAGACCTTAGGTAGGAGTACCTTAGGCTATGACCTTTGTGAGAAAAAAAAGAATATAGTAAAGTAATGGACTCTAGAGGAGTTGTGTGTAATAAAGAAATGAATTTTGGGAATTCAGGATTAAGGAATAGTAAAAGATATTTTAAGATAAGCAATGATAAAGGGAAAAAGGGCAATGAGATTGTAGACACCCAAATTTTGCACTTGTGTACTAACCGTGACAGGAGGGCAAGATCGTCACTTGACCCGACATGCGAAGAGGAAGGTGGACCCCAACACGAAGTCACCCCAACAACTTACGGCCAAAGCCGCCACAACGAACAACGAGGATCAGGTTACTTGCGGCAAGACGGACAGTTGATCCAGAAGAACCTGATTCGATCATAACTAATGGCCACTACGCTTACGATGTTCGGGAGCAATTCATACATTAGGTAACAGCCTTCCGAAATAATACCGCAGAAATTGGCGAATTAAGACCGCGCGGCACGGAAATCGAGAAAAGCAAGTCGGACAGCCGCGGATGCACCTGCGGCCACCGACAAACGGGACAGTGCGCGGCTCGAGGACGGCACACGACAGCCGAGGATTCGGCGCGGACGGCTGGCAAGCCCAGCCGCAGATGCACCTGCGGCTGCCTGCGGAAGGCTATAGATTGCCATTTCCACCCGAGAGTTCGAGAGAGAAGAAAGAAAAATAGATTTTAGAGAGAGAGAGCGCGAGGAAGAGAGAGAAAAGCTCGGGTTTTGGCTTAAATCAAGTGAAACTTCATGTTCTTTTGCTAGATAGTCGAATACTCTTGTGATAAAGCTCGATTCGTGAAATATAAAGCTTCGTTTGGTCTATTACAAGGTGAAAAAGGGTGTTTCTTTTGATGTTTTCTTGTTTATATTAATGTGATAATCTTGTGTTTGGGGTTTGTTTAGCATAGAATGTTGTTGTATTAATGATGATCCATGGATTAGGGATTGTTAGCGAGGGTTCCTTTGGAACATAATCTCCTCCTAACGCCCCGATGACATCCGTATGGTGATATATCGTTCGTTGTAGTAACGAGTAGTTTGCAGTGATTGAGTTGTGATATTTGAGCTATGTAGTACAATAGCAATGTTTAATATTGTTGGATTTGTATTGGTGTTGGTTGTGCAACGATTTGGGTGAATGTGAGCCTAGGGAGGAGATCCTCGTGGTCAAATCCTGAAGATGGACATTTTTGGATATATGTAATCATTAGATAGGATTTATGGTGGTGTAAATGTAATATTGGGCCTTAAGGCGATACCGAATCGGAATCGGGTTAAGGCCCCGAAATAATAAAGATATGTGATTGTGGTTGTTTGGGGTTGTCTGGATGGCTCACATGCCCATGGATAGCCCCGACACGTTTTAAGTGCTTAATTTAATTTACGACACAAAATGATTTTCCAAAAATAAAGCAAATGATAAAGATTTTCTAAAAAGAATCAAATTAGGATATTAGATTCACGAGGTGGTAAAATTAAGAGTTTTGACGAAACTTTGATCCTTGTTTGACGAAAAGGCTACATTTGGTTTTTAAAATGTCATAAAAGATTTGTTCGTAAAAAAAAAAAAAAAAAATAATAAATAAACATTTTCATTAAACTATGTGCATAGGGTTAAAGAGTTCTAGAAGTTGCCTTCATTTTATTTATATTAACCGTTAGAAGGCAATGTATAGTCTCGATTCCTATTTGACAAAAGTTTAAAACTATTGTTTTCTAAAATGACATCTATTAAAAAACCCTCAACGTTTTCGAAATTAAAATCAATCTTTCTTATAAAAAGTGAAGCCTCGTCATTTGGGTCAAAAGACGTCTAAACGCTTTCCCGACAAAACTCATTTGCCATATAAAATCAAAGCAGCTTTTATGCAAAAGTCACCACAAACACCACCTAGGCACGCACGCACACACAAGCAACACACACATTTTAAGATTTAAAAGGATAGGAAAACATCGAGATTGCGGTAACCGTGTTTCACGGAAGTCGGGGGGTGCCTAACACCTTCCCCTCGCTTAAGCAAGCCCCCAAACTCTATGAATCTCGGTTCGCGGACCAATTGAATCGGAGTCACATATGAGCCAGCGATTACGAAAACCAAATTCGGATGAGTTGGTACATCCATTTCAAATATACCAACTGGCGACTCTGGTCAATTGGCTCATCATAAAATCGATCTTTCAAACCCCGTCGACATTCAAGCCGACCCCTTTTTTCAAAACCACATCTCAATCCAAAGGCTAAAAATGGAAAAGGGCTCTTAATATTAAAAATACGAAACGACGAAAATCCCGGCGTCGACAGCTGGCGACTCCGCTGGGGACATTAGAGGGCTTAGGCCGCGTCTCAAATCTTGATGTTTTCCTATCCTTTAAAAATCTAAAAAATGTGTGGTTGCGTTACTTTTGATTAATCTACCTTTTGTGACTGTATGAATGAATGTGCGAGTTTTGTGATTGCTTTACGAATGTCTTACTTTAATGTCATCATTTGCATACGGTGAGGTACGATGAATGTATGATGAATGTATGTTGAGCTGTTCCTCCTCCTGAGGCATACCCGTCGGATGTGGATTACTGGACTCAAAGGGGTGCTCCCCGGCGAGGCTCAGGAAAAGCGTCCACTCAGATCCAATCCAATTGAAAGATCGGATTCACTCCCTTCGAGTATGTTGCGAAGATCTGGGAACCTTCATGCCGAAAAGCCCGCGAGAGTAACTTAGGGCAGGTCAGCCTCCGATAAACCCAACGCGCGGGAAGTCTCTTCATACCCTTTTACGTTTTACGCACGTAATATCATACTGTAGTCAATCATTTTGTACCAACCACGTTTGTCCAAATAAAAGTACTAAACCTCTGTTTTACAGGGACAGCTTGGAGAGTATCATAAATTGCACGGTGTCATTACCTTGGTTAAAATAAAAGGACACTGACCCTGTTTTGCAGAAAAAGATTACAAAACCCAAAAATACAAAAATAATGGCTTTAGCATGCATCTGCCAATAGCATTTCCCGGAACTAAACCTTGGCATACTTTATTTGCAGGATTGCTCCCCAAACCCGTCTCCGATCTAAGAAAGCCAGAGAATCAACAGTCGAGATGGCTGAGAACCCTAATCCTGACCTGACTCCTGTATCTCGGGAAGAATTCAACGCTGTGAAAAATCAAATGACGGAGCTGACTATGTTGCTTAAAGAGCATTTCAAACTAAAGTCAGGGCCACAACCCGAGGACCAGCCGGGACCCTCATCTCAAGGGAGCGGGCCGACCCCAGAAACTCCAAAGGTTGAACCGACAAAACAAGTCATTATCATTCCAGAGGATGAGGTTGCCAGCACTGTCAGCAAGAAAATAAAACAGATGGAGGAGGCCATCAAAACTATGAAAGGAATCGGGTCATATGGCAGTGTTAACTACTCCGACTTGTACATCTTTCCGGGAACCAGATATCCCGAGAAGTTCAAGCTCCCCGAAATTGAAAAGTATAACGGGTCAGGGGATCCTTATACGCATCTGAAAGTATACATTGGAGAGCTAGGGGGATATGCTGAGGACGAATCATTGAGAATGCAACTATTCCAAAAAAGCCTGACAGGGGAGGCTAGGACATGGTATGCGAGATTGGATAATGCCAAGATCCACAACTGGGAGGAGCTGGCCCACACTTTCCTAACCCAATACAGCTTTCAGTCCCAAATGGCCCCGGACCGATACCAGATGACGAAAATCAGGAAGCAGACCAATGAATCTTTCAGAGACTATGCTCAGCGGTGGAGGAGGATGGCAGCCCAAGTGAACCCACCCATGAGTGAGGCAGAAATGGTTATGACTTTCATCGATATACAAGAGGCCCCTTACTATGAAAGGGTGATAGCGGGAATAGGAAAGCCTTTTGCGGAAATGATCAAACACGGGGAGATGGCTGAGATGGGTTTAAAATCAGGGAAAATTAGATACTTCACTTCTCTCGAGGCTGATGCGGAGCAAATCCAGAGTGGAAACTATGGTAGTTCTTCCCGGAGACCCCAGAAGAAAAAGGAAGAGGATGTGTCCCTGGTACTGCAAGGACTATCTGGGAAAGCAATGACCAGCCCCCCGGCCCGCATGCAAAGAAATGAGGCCCCACGACCTTCAAATTTCAACAATCAGAGATATGACGGGCGCCGAAAATTCGAAAAGCCGCCAGAGAGGGAGTTCACCCCATTGGGAGATTCATTGGAGCATATACTGGCCATGTTGGTAGGCCAGAAAAAGATTACAGAGCTAGCGCCTCCGTCAGACCCGAAGAGCAGGAGATATGACCCTAGCAAGAGATGCGCTTACCACTCGGTTTCCCCAGGGCACGACACCCAAGAATGCTGGTCACTAAAACATAAAATCCAGAACATGATCGACAACGGAGAGATAGTGGTAGAGCAACCGGAACCCCCAAATGTAAAGGCCAACCCTCTTCCCGAGCATAGTGGAGGAGGCGTGAACGTAATAGAAACTAGTGGGGCGCAGGGCCCCTTGAAATTGAAATACATAAGGAGGATAGAAGAAGAGATCGCTATGACCAATGCCCAGGAGGGTGCGCAAAACGGGCCTATCAAGTTGGTTGGCGTGATTCGAGATACCAAAGCGGAGCCTATCCGGTTGTCGGCCCCAAGACCCCTTGTTATAGCAGCCAGGTCACAATTACCAATTACCAGTCTGAAGGCTGTCCCGTGGAATTACGGGGGGAAGACCGAGGAGGAGGCCAGTTGTGCATCAGTTAGCTCTAGGGGGAATCCACTGTATCTACCTAAGCGGGTCCTTGAGAACACGAGAAAGGAGAACGGGAAAATATCGGAGGAAAAAGCGTTGGAATTTTGGGAGAAAATGAATTACGGCAAAGCGAGTGTGGTTAAAACTCTGGAGGTACAACCGCCCCTGACATCAATCTTGGATCTTGCATTGGCATCAAATGATCATCATCAGATATTGAGCAAAGTCCTGGAAGAGGCTCATGTCCCCAAATCAATTAGTACGGAAAGATTTGGCCACTTGGTGGGCCACCTATTGGACAGCAATGTAATATCATTTACCGACGACGACATCCCCGAAGAAGGGAGGGGGCACCGGAGGCCGTTACACATTGCGGTTATCTCCTCCGGGTACGTGATGAACGTAGTCTTGATTGATGGGGGGTCAGCCCTGAATATTTGCCCATACAGTACTCCGGAGAAGATGAAAATCAACCCTAAGCGCCTGCGGGCCAGCCAGGTGGTGGTAAGGGCGTTTGATGGATCTCGAAAGGACACGGTAGGGGAGATTGAGCTGCCGGTGGAGATCGGGCCTTATACTTTTGACATCTCCTTCTAGGTGCTAGATATCTCGGCCAGTTACAACATGCTACTAGGGAGGCCCTGGATTCATATGGCAGGGGCAGTTCCCTCCACCCTGCATCAGCAAATAAAGTTTATCATTGAGGGGCACTTGGTAACAGTCGTCGCAGAATCTGACTGCCCCGTTCCATCTGTAAAAGGCATGCCGGTGATCCATGTGGACGAGTCGGCCGAACCGATAAGCTATCAGGCGTTTGAAATCAGCACCCCTCAGTACAAGCAGTTGGGAGCTCCGGAGTTAAAACGTAAGATGTCCCCCGAGCTCACCTTCGTTGCCCGGGAAATGATGGCAATGAACTTCCAGCCGGGGCAAGGGCTGGGCAAGCACAATCAAGGAATCACCGAGCCTATCCAGATACCAGCACAGTCAGGCAAGACAGGGTTAGGGTATCACGGAGGGATAAGGCCAAGGAACTCATACAAGAAAATTCCCGTTCGGATAACCGGAGTCCCGATACCGAGAGCCGATAATGAACAATCCCTGAGGATAATCAAGCCTGCGTCTGAAGCAGAGGATAAGGTGGAGGCTCCCCCAGTCAAGGGAGTGGCCCAGCAGTCGGATTTCTTACAGGAAATTATGGAACAGTTCGAGAAAAAGTGTCATCTCCCGGGACAGTCAGGCCCCAGTGGAAAGGGAAAGGAAGAGATGTTTGAAGGCAAGCAGATCATGCCATTTATTAATTGGGCCGGGTTAGAAGTGCCCGAGGAAAGTGAAAATGAAAGCCGAAACCAAGTTGCCGCAATCATTGAGGAGGTGCCAGATACAGAGATCCCCTCCATCACTAGCTATAAAACCGAAGTGATCCCCAGGAATTGGACCGTACAGCCAGTTGTATCTAGAAAAGGGTAAATGCCGGAGTGTCCGGGAGCCTGGTCCAGTAGGGGGATCAAGGGGTTTTTAAGACGGTGTTTTTGTTTATGTGTCTGCACGTCTATTTCATTTTTGTCATGATTATTGAAAGAGAAAGTCATGTACTTAATGTTTATATATATGACAAATATTTTTGTTTCATGTCAGGTGTACCGATTTGAGTCGTTCTAGCCTAACAAACGATTTTACAAATTTGAAAGACGATTATGATTTTGATATAGAACTGGATTTCGATTTGATGGGAATTGAGCAGGACGAAGCAGGTGATGACGACGCTCCGGACGAGATCAAAGAGTGGGTCGAGGATAAACCCAAACCCAACCTAGACCAAACCATCACCATCAACATAGGAACCCCTGAGAATCCCAAAGAGCTGAAAATTGGGGCAGACCTGACTCCCGACCAGAAAACAGAGGTAGCTGAACTTTTGAGCCAATATGAGGATGTGTTTGCTTGGTCACACGAAGACATGGTCGGTTTGTCCACGGACATTGTGGTGCATCGATTGCCTATCAAAGAGGGTTTTAGGCCAGTTAAGCAGAAGCTGAGAAAATTAAAACCCGAATGGAGCTTAAAGGTGAAGGAAGAGATAGTCAAGCAATTCAAGGCTGGGATCATCATGGTATCCACTTACCCAGAATGGCTTTCCAATATAGTTCCAGTGGCGAAGCCCGGAGGAAAGGTGAGAGTATGCGTCGACTATAGGGATCTGAACAAGGCCAGTCTCAAGGATAACTTCCCAGTGCCTTTCATACACATCTTGGTGGATAATACGGCTCAGTATGAAATGTATTCATTCGTCGATTGTTTTGCGGGATATCACCAGATAATGGTGGCGGAAGAGGACCGAGAAAAAACTGCCTTCATCACCCCCTGGGGCACGTTTTGTTATAGGCGACTTGCTTTCGGCCTCACAAATGCGGGAGCCACTTATCAGAGAGCCATGATGGCCCTATTCCACGACATGATGCACAAGGAGATAGAGGTTTACGTGGATGACATTATTGTGAAATCGAGGGCGGAATCTGACCATGTGACTCACCTTAAGAAGCTATTTGAGCGGCTCAGGAAATATAATTTGAAGCTCAATCCAGCCAAGTGTGCCTTCGGGGTCCAATCAGGTAAGCTCCTTGGATTCTTGGTGAGCAATCGAGGCATCGAACTGGATCCGGCTAAGATCAAGGCTATTGTGGATATGCCAGCTCCCCGTACAGAGAAAGAGATAAGGGGATTCTTGGGGAGGATAAACTTCATCAGTCGGTTCATATCCCATCTAACCACCACCTGCGAACCAATTTTCAAACTGTTAAGGAAAGATGCCTCCCGGAAGTGGAACAGTCAATGCCAAAAGGCCTTTCAGACTATTAAGAAGCAATTAACAGAAGCGCCAGTGCTGGTACCCCCAAAGGATGGAATTCCCCTTTTCCTGTATATATCCGTAAATGATATGGCGATGGGTTGTATGATGGGGCAGAAGAGTGAATCCGGTAAGGAGCATGCCATCTATTACCTCAGCAAGAGATTCAGCAGTTGTGAGCAGAATTACACGCCGATCGAGAGAACATGTTGCGCCTTGGCCTGGGCTGCTATGAGGTTACAGCATTACCTTCATGGACACACTACCTATTTAATCTCACGAGTCGACCCCTTGAAGTATATATTTGAAAGACTAATGCTGAATTGTCGATTGTCGAGGTGGCAGTTAATCCTCCAGCAATTCGACATCCTTTATGTTACCCAGAAAGCCATGAAGGGGCAGGGAATTGCAGATCAATTATCAGAGATGCCGACAGGGGGGATGGAGCCTTTAGAGACTTTCCTGCCGGGTGAAGACATACTGTGGGTCCAACAGGCGAGGTGTGATGACGAAGGGCAGTTTTGGAAAATGTATTTCGACGGTGCCATGAATGCTGAAGGAGCTGGAGCTGGAGCGGTCCTGGTCTCCGTTACGGGCGAGCAATACCCTGTTCTCACCAAATTAAAGTTCAGTAATTCAAACAATACGGCTGAATACGAAGGATGTATATTGGGACTGAGATTCGCCCGCAATATGGGAGTGAAAAGATTAGCCGTGTTCGGAGATTCAGAATTGGTAATCAGACAGGCGACAGGGGTGTATGGCACCAAGGAGCTTCGGTTACTTCCATACCACCGGTGTGTAATCCGGTTGATGCAAGAATTTGAAGACATAGCTTTCCGACACATTCCCAGGGGGCGGAATGACTTTGCCGATGCATTGGCCACCCTGGCTTCGTTAATCCATGTACTCAAAAGCAGAGCCACTCCGCAGATTGAAATAACAGTGCAAAATGCTCCCGCTTACGAAGAATATATATCGGAGTTATCAGAAGATGTGGTTCAGCCAAATCAGCCCTGGTATCATGACATACTGAAATATTTGAGGGATAGATCGCTCCCCGACCAGGCGAACCGAACGGAAAGGCAGAGAATCCAGAAGATGGCGATGAAATTCTATTTAAGCGGAGATTTCCTGTATAAGAGGGATGTAGGCTTGGGACTATTGCGATGTGTGGACGAAACTCAAGCACAAAAAATCATGGATGAGGTGCACGGTGGAGTATGTGGGCCGCATATGAGTGGACCGATGTTGGCCAAGAAAATTCTGAGGACGAGGCATTTCTGGCTATCAATTAAGGCTGACTGTGACGATCATGTCAAGCGATGTTTCCAATGCCAAGCACACGGTAATGTGATGCATGCGCCTCCTAATGAACTACATTGTATGACTTCCCCTTGGCCTTTCTCCATGTGGGGTATGGATGTAATCGGACCCGTGGAGCCCAAGGCGAGCAACGACCACCGGTTCATTTTCGTCATGATTGATTATTTCACTAAATGGGTGGAGGCGGCTTCTTTCCCCAAAGTAACGCAGGAAGTTATAGTCAGTTTCATCAGGAACAATGTCATTTGCCGATACGGACAGCCTGAAATCTTGGTGTCCGACAATGCCAAGAACCTGAACAATGCCCTTATGAAGGAGTTATGTGCCCAATTCAAGATCAAGCATCTCAATTCTGTCATTTACAGGCCCAAAATGAATGGGGCCGTGGAGGCGGCGAATAAGAATATAAAGAGGATTATGGCAAGAATGTCTGCCAATCATCGGGGATGGCCAGAATTGTTACCCCTTACACTGTTTGCATATCGGACATCAGTTCGTACGTCTACAGGGGCAACTCCTTACGCTCTGGTATATGGGATGGAGGCCGTTTTGCCAGTTGAAATGGAGATGGCATCCCTCCGAATTTTGCTCGATGCTCGGATTGACGAGGAGGATTGGATACAAAGTCGGTATGACCAACTAGCCTTAATAGATGAAAGAAGGGTGGTGGCTATATTACACGGTCAGTTATATCAGCAACGCATCTCTCGATCGTACGACAAAAAGATACGATCCCGAAAGTTCAAAGAAAATGATTTAGTGCTAAAGAGGGTCATGCCCTGTCAAGACGAAGCCAAAGGGAAATTCGCTCCAAATTGGGAAGGACCCTTTGTGATCAAGAAAGTCCTATCTGGAGGGGCCCTCATCCTACAAGAAATGGATGGCGAGGTATTCCCGCAGCCCCTGAATTCTGACTCTGTGAAACGGTTCTATGCTTAAAAAAAAAAAAAAAAAAAAAAAAAACTCTTTCTAGCTCCCTTTTAACTCGAACTACGTGGGACCTGATCTCCTGACCTTGTGGGAGTACGTAGGCAGCCATCATGGCACGGTCTGTTCTATATAAAATAATAAACCTTGTCCCTATACCAAGCCCACTTCCAGAAAACCCCGAAGCCCTACTTTGACAAATACATTCCAATCCCCAAACCTAGCCACATAATTAGCCCAAAGTCCAAGACTCACTCCGATGAAATCAGAATGGCATGCGGCAACATCTGTGGAGTTCCAATCAAGACTTGAGGAAAAAAATAAGGCAATATATCGAAATCATAATCGGCTGGATAAAATGAGGATCCAATGAAGGGCGACGATGCATCAAAAAGGAAAATGACTAAACCATAAATATTTCTTATATATACAAAACATTTTGATTACAAGTCTGTCTTTTAAATAAAAGTGATGAAACTGACATAGTCCGTGCAGGGAATAAAATCGTCTACAGGTCAGAAACCAGCTGGAGCAGGATAGAGAGAATAGTCGAGGCATCATAAACCTCCGGCTCACCCGCAATCTGCTGTCCCATACTGTCAATCCGAGTCAAAAGAGCAGCAGCACTGGTAACAGTCGCGGAATGGCCCTCCATGACAACTCTGACCTGCTCGATAACACTATCTCTGGCAGATAGGACGGCATCACGAGCTAGTACAGCAGCATCCCGCTCCGCGTGGGCGGTATCCCTCTCAGTCTCAGTAGTACTCAAAGCTGACCGGAGCCGGGTACCCTCAATCGTTAATCTCTGGATCCGATCCGCCAAGTCAAGGGAATGGGCATGTACCGAAGTAGAAACCTCCTCCACATCAGATCTGGGCGCTAATCCTGAAAGCTCCGGAGGAATGACCACATCTGAACCGGTCTCAACCGGGAAAGGTCCCCGAGAACTATCCAAGGCCCCAATCTGGTCCAAGTCGGCAATATCAGAATCTCCTCGCAACCATAGTAGATAAGCAGGTGTTTGACCAGAATGACTATCCCCGAACTCAGCCGAGACCCGATGTGACCAAAGATCATATACATTCAGCAGCTCCCTCTCCGTCTGAGGCGATATGAGAAATCGATAGTCCGCTGCTCCAGCAAAGAGATGGAGATCCTGCATCTGGTCAAACTGCCCCATGACAGCTAAGGGATGATAAGTCGTTACCCCCCCTCAAGCCGAGAAGAGGGAGGAAATCAAAAGGTGGCACATGAGTCAGGAAACTCTGGAAGGAGCAATAACCCGAATAAATCAGAATATGGAAAGGCTCCTCAATGGCCGATAAGAACTCCCTCCAGGAGGCTGTATCAGTACATCGCCGGGGACGGAAGGAGAACTGCATGGCCAAGCTGTGGCTAAAACAAAACCCATGCCGACGAAACTGCCCGATAGGTCTGAGGTGGCTCATAAACCATACATACAGCAAAATAGAGCTTCCCCTGAACATGCGACCAGAGAAGGAATGACAATACGAGGCCGATAGGTAAGTCTCGGCAAGTATCATGGGAAGGATAGTATGATCCTCCTGAAGGGCCTGAACCGCTACAATAACCCGCATGTCCAGGAGGTCATCCCCTGCGGGCATGTACAGAACTCATATGACACAAGCCATCAAAACATCCACTCTCAAAGCGCCCTAGCGCTCCTCAGACACTGAAAAATCACTGGAGAATCTAGAAAAGCTATCCACCGAACCGAATCTGTCAATCAAGAAGGATAGAGGAACCAAATGGCTCGAGGAGATCACAGATAACAGGGCTGTCCTCCGCAAGCCCGTGAAAGTCAGGAACTGACGGCGCATATGGCCTGAAGTAACCCGTGCACAGGGACCATCTACTGATAACCCGGTGAAGCGAGCATACTCCTTAAGGGTGGGAGTCAGATACTCCAGCCCAAATCTGAAAACATGTCTGTCCGGGATCCAACAACTGAGAATGCCATCAACAAAGCCCGGCGGCTCCTGAAATGACAAAAGAGCCATGGAGTGTCCCAAAAGACCCTCTGCGATGATACGGTCAGAGGGTAGCAAACTATCCAGCCACAAGCGGAGCCTGCCAATAATCCCTGAGGAGGCGTAGGGGTCCACGCGAACCACGTCCAGGGATGACATCTGTAAAAAGCAGTATCAAAAGACTATACAGGGGTCAAAATTTTTGCTTTATCGATATATATAACAAATCATGCATCATGCGAGCTATAAAGGAATAAATAGATCATCATAAAGAAAAGATTATGCATAAAATAAAGATAATTCTGTACATAATACATGGGATGAGAAATAATAAATGACAAATAAAACAAACAGGTTCAAATACAGGGGTCCTAGCCTATCTAAATCTAGCAGGCGCACTATAGGCCCTCAATAAAGGTGTCATCATCAAACTGGTTCGCATGACCCACGTCCCCGTGAATGGAGGCCTCAACGCCAAAGTTCAGATCGGGACAAGAATAGGGCGGAGCCGGGGCATCCGATGAGCCGGGAACTGCACCGAAGTCAGGTCCATACGGGTCTGCAGCATAAGCTTCCTCTGGATCCCGGCCCAAGCTCCGAACAAAAGATGACAGTTGGTCCACCCGCCGAGTCAAGGAAGCAATCTGGTCTGAGTGGGTGGGGACCCGAACACACTCCATCCAGTTTGTCATCATCACAGACCCGTGAACCAGGTCTCCAAGGAAGAAAGTGGCCCGAGTCTGAGGCCCAATGGTACGAGGTCTCCACCAGACGCTAAAACTCTCGCTCGTCTGCGGGCCGTCAGATAGCATATATCCATCTTCCCCGGCTGTCACTACCTCCGGGAGATGGGAATCCATGAGCCAAAATCTCCGGGAGGGAGGAGCGAAAGGGATACGAACCTCCCCAGAAACGCATCTGATGGCCCGCTCCCCCAAATACAGCTCCCATCCACCATAAGTCAGGAAGGGAATACGACGAGTGGACAGGGCAAACTCCTGGTCCGCGGCGTAACCACCGGCGAGGCCAGCCGCCAAATGATCCGCAGTGTAAGGAACCCATGTCACATCCGCCGAAGAGATCATCTCTAACTGCAGCCGACAGTGGGAGAAGCTATCTGACACCGGGGTCTCCGCCAAAGTGCTATGATGCCATCGACGACCCCGGGGGTAAGTCTCTGGACCGAGGGTAGTCGTAAGCAGGGTAGCCGCTCATAAGCCCAGAACTGATAAACAAGGAAAAAGGGACGTAAGTACCCAGGGCGGCAGATGAATGAAACAAATTAAAAGCGGCTAAATGAATGGGACTTACCAGCAGAAAGGGATAAAACCCCAGCCAGGCATCCGTCTGCCCCTCTGAGCGAAGGCGAAGGCCGTGGAGGAAATAAGCAAAGGTGAAGGAACCCCAGTCATAGTCCCCGATCCGATCCACATCTCGAGTAGCACCGACGATACCAAAATGGATGGTCGAGGAGTTGTTCCCCAGAAAGCAGCCCCTCATGATAGTCAGGAATAGACGCCGGAGCAGGAAGTCACGAGCGTAGCGGTCCTCGGGAAATGGCACGGAAAGAGCCCCTCCAATGGCATCTACAGCCAAAGCTCCGGATCGGATGCTGCAGGCCTTAAAGACCTTATCCTGAGGAGTGAACCCCAACAAGGATCGAACGGTTACGGGAGTGATGTCTGGCTCCAGAGGAACACGGGGTCCAGAGAACTCCACCCCGGTAATGTAACGCCAGTCTAGAGGGGTCAACAACAGCTCGCAGTCCAGTAGGTGAAGCGACTGGGTCTGGTGGAACCAGCGCTCAGACAGAGCCCTCATATAGCCCCACGGACATCGACGGGGGGGCAATGGTAAAGAAATGTCTGAACCCCCAAGAGTCTACCATTCCCCTGTAGTCAGGATGCAACGCGTGGTAGAGGGTGTAAATGCTGAACCAGTTACCCCGAGGCTGGGTAAACTCAGGAACCTGCGACAGCCGCCGAAACAGTCAGTCCTGATAATCTCACAAGGTTGAATGAAATTAAATAACGGATATACCTCGTTAGCCGCAAGGTATGCTGAGGGGTGACGACCGAGATCAGGACCGAGCAGATCCGGTATCCTAGCACGGGCCCCAGGTAAGGTCCGACGCATGGGAGGAGGAGCCGCTGTGCCCGAGGGACCCGCCTCTGCCTCCGCTGGGGCGTCCTCATCCACATCAGGCTGAACGAGGCGAATAACAGACTCAGCCAGCCTACGGGAATGACTAGTCAGGACTGGAGCTGGAGCTGAAGTGGTCGCTCTACGACGACGGACACCCGACGCTCGGGGCACTGAGGAACCACTGGGAGCATCTGGATCCATAACTGGAACGGTATCACAAAATAAGGTACACCTTTAGCTCGTTATCTTTCAAAAGCCTTATTGCATATTGCTAGAAATAATAGGGTGGCATAGCATGATGTGAAAATAGAAAATGCATAAATAAGTCCCTAGGGGTGCGCTAGATTTCCCAAAATTTCGGCAGAGTTTCATTTGTAAAATGGACATCCCATGCACAATCAGGCATGTTTTATCAAGTCAGACGACCAACAAACCCAGAATGCGAGTGAAAAATAATGCCTCAAGAGCATAAAATGACTAAAGCAATGGAATTTTCAAAATAAAGAGGCATTTCTACGAAACCCGGTATTTATCTATGCTACGGGCAACACAAGTATCATATATAAGCATGCATTGATAAAATTAAAATATTCAAACAAGCAAATGAATAGTCAAATGAAAGCAAAAATCAAAGAAAAAGGAATTAAAACGTTACCCAAAGTGTGTAGACTGATTTAATCGGAGCAGAATTTCCCAAAAGTTGCCCGAAAGACGAGAAGGCTGGGTGGGGGACGAGGAAAACCGAGAACGAGAGAAAGGAAAAGTGAGAAAGTGACTAGATCGTGAGGGGTCGCGATCTGAAATAGGACCGATCCTAGCCGCAGATGCAGCTGCGGCTGGCCGCAGATGCACCTGCGGCTGGTCTCGGTGCCCTTTTGGCCTCCCTGCTCGGCACCCCAAGCCAACATATACCTTGTCCCATGTTAAAATACAAGTTTTAGAACCAGAGACCTGACCAATTCAAAACGAACCGTCAAATACGATCCCTGACCAATTCAAAAAACGACCCGTCAGATACGATACCTGACCAATTCAAAAACGACCCGTCAGATACGATACCTGACCAATTCAAAAACGACCCGTCAGATACGATACCTGACCAATTCCAAAACGACCCGTCAGATACGATACCTGACCAATTCAAAAACGACCCGTCAGATACGAGACCTGACCAATTCCAAAACGACCCGTCAGATACGATCCCTGACCAATTCAAAAACGACCCGTCAGATACGATACCTGACCAATTCAAAAATGACCCGTCAGATACGATACCTGACCAATTCAAAAACGACCCGTCAGATACGATACCTGACCAATTCAAAATGACCCGTCAGATACGAGACCTGACCAAACCAAAAACGACCAGTCAGATACGATACCTGACCAATTCAAAAACGACCCGTCAGATACGAGACCTGACCAAACCAAAAACGACCAGTCAGATACGATACCTGACCAAACCAAAAACGACCAGTCAGATACGATACCTGACCAATTCAAAAACGACCCGTCAGATACGAGACCTGACCAATTCAAAACGACCCGTCAGATACGATACCTGACCAATTCAAAACGACCCGTCAGATACGAGGCCTGACCAATTTCAAAACGACCCATCAGATACGAGACCTGACCAATCCCAAAACGACCCGTCAGATACGATACCTGACCAATTCAAAATCGACCGTCAGATGCGAGACCTGACCAATTCAAAACGACCCGTCAGATACGATACCTGACCAGTTCAAAACGACTCGTCAGATACGATACCTGACCACTTCAAAACGACCCGTCAGATACGATATCGGACCAATTCAAAAATGACCCGTCATATACGATACCTGACCTTTCAAAAAAAAAAAAATATAATAACCCGCCGGGGATGAGACCCGGGCAGTGTTCATTCATAACTTTGAGAAATGACCTCTACGTGAATATATTAAATGTGACATCGCATCATCTCAACGTACGCGCGACATCACTAAGTATATATTTGGCATTTTCATGCATCGGGTGCCTACTTCTTTATCATGTCCATTTCATATTTCATTCCCTAAACATGATAAAGAGGGGCAGCTGTAGACACCCAAATTTTGCACTTGTGTACTAACCGTGACAGGAGGGAAAGATCGTCACTTGACTCGACATGCGAAGAGGAAGGTGGACCCCAACACGAAGTCACCCCAACAACTTACGGCCAAAGCTGCCACAACGAACAACGAGGATCAGGTTACTTGCGGCAAGACGGACAGTTGATCCAGAAGAACCTGATTCGATCATAACTAATGGCCACTACGCTTACGATGTTCGGGAGCAATTCATACATTAGGTAACAGCCTTCCAAAATAATACCGCAGAAATTGGCGAATTAAGACCGCGCGGCACGGAAATCGAGAAAAGCAAGCCGGACAGCCGCGGATGCACCTGCGGCCACTGACAAACAGGACAGTGCGCGGCTCGAGGACGGCACACGGCAGCCGAGGATTCGGCGCGGACGGCTGGCGAGCCCAGCCGCAGATGCATTTGCGGCCAGCCGCAGTTGCACCTGCGGCTGCCTGCGGAAGGCTATAGATTGCCATTTCCACCCGAGAGTTCGAGAGAGAAGAAAGAAAAATAGATTTTAGAGAGAGAGAGAGCGCGAGGAAGAGAGAGAGAAGCTCGGGTTTTGGCTTAAATCAAGTGAAACTTCATGTTCTTTTGCTAGATAGTCGAATACTCTTGTGATAAAGCTCGATTCGTGAAATATAAAGCTTCGTTTGGTCTATTACAAGGTGAAAAAGGGTGGTTCTTTTGATGTTTTCTTGTTTATATTAATGTGATAATCTTGTGTTTGGGGTTTGTTTAGCATAGAATGTTGTTGTATTAATGATGATCCATGGATTAGGGATCGTTAGCGAGGGTTCCTTTGGAACATAATCTCCTCCTAACGCCCCGATGACATCCGTATGGTGATATATCGTTCGTTGTAGTAACGAGTAGTTTGCAGTGATTGAGTTGTGATATTTGAGCTATGTAGTACAATAACAATGTTTAATATTGTTGGATTTGTATTGGTGTTGGTTGTGCAACGATTTGGGTGAATGTGAGCCTAGGGAGGAGATCCTCGTGGTCAAATCCCGAAGATGGACATTTTTGGATATATGTAATCATTAGATAGGATTTATGGTGGTGTAAATGTAATATTGGGCCTTAAGGCGATACCGAATCGGGATCGGGTTAAGGCCCCGAAATAATAAAGATATGTGATTGTGGTTGTTTGGGGTTGTCTGGATGGCTCACATGCCCATGGATAGCCCCGACACGTTTTAAGTGCTTAATTTAATTTACGACACAAAATGATTTTCCAAAAATAAAGCAAATGATAAAGATTTTCTAAAAAGAATCAAATTAGGATATTAGATTTACGAGGTGGTAAAATTAAGAGTTTTAACGAAACTTTGATCCTTGTTTGACGAAAAGGCTACATTTGGTTTTTAAAATGTCATAAAAGATTTGTTCGTAAAAAAAATAAAATAAAATAATAAATAAACATTTTCATTAAACTATGTGCATAGGGTTAAAGAGTTCTAGAAGTTGCCTTCATTTTATTTATATTAACCGTTAGAAGGCAATGTATAGTCTCGATTCCTATTTGACAAAAGTTTAAAACTATTGTTTTCTAAAATGACATCTATTAAAAAACCCTCAACGTTTTCGAAATTAAAATCAATCTTTCTTATAAAAAGTGAAGCCTCGTCATTTGGGTCAAAAGACGTCTAAACGCTTTCCCGACAAAACCCATTTGCCATATAAAATCAAAGCAGCTTTTATGCAAAAGTCACCACAAACACCACCTAGGCACGCACGCACACACAAGCAACACACACATTTTAAGATTTAAAAGGATAGGAAAACATCGAGATTGCGGTAACCGTGTTTCACGGAAGTCGGGGGGTGCCTAACACCTTCCCCTCGCTTAAGCAAGCCCCCGAACTCTATGAATCTCGGTTCGCGGACCAATTGAATCGGAGTCACATATGAGCCAGCGATTACGAAAACCAAATTCGGATGAGTTGGTACATCCATTTCAAATATACCAACTGGCGACTCTGGTCAATTGGCTCATCATAAAATCGATCTTTCAAACCCCGTCGACATTCAAGCCGACCCCTTTTTTCAAAACCACATCTCAATCCAAAGGCTAAAAATGGAAAAGGGCTCTTAATATTAAAAATACGAAACGACGAAAATCCCGGCGTCGACAGAGATCTTAGGAGAACAAAGATTAAGGGACTTTGGTGGGTTGTGAATGGCAAGAGAAGATTAAGGGATTCTTAATGAGTTATGGATTATAAGATATGAATAGGGACTTTGAATGAGTTATGAATTGTAAGATAAATGAACTCTTGATGAGTTGTGAGATATGAATTGATAAAATTCATATCAGGAGAGGTAAAGGAAAGGCTAAGTTGAGGAAAAGTTTAGGGTATGAGGGATTTTTCATTGAGGACTCATGGTAGTGGCTGAGTGTGCACTTCCTTATATGGGCTGGGATTTGTACTTAATTAGCTTACTATCGTGATAATCAGTGGAGATCTAGCATCACAATATCGGTTATGTATATTGAGAAGGTAATTCTTTTCTTCTACATGTACTTGATACATAGGAAGTGAGAAGTATTAAGTGAGAAAGATTAAGGTTAGTTGCGTGTTCTGAAAACCCAAGTGTATAGTAAGTTCGTGACTAATGATTATATGGTGGAGCCCCTTAGCGAATGAACGATTATAGCCTGACTAGGATAAGCTCCGTGAACCATATGGTTGTGGTAAGTTCCTGAGCCTAAATGCGTGTCAAGTTTGATGAACAGGGTTAGGTTCAAGTAGAGAACCATAAGTTGAAAGATATAGTTCTCAGATACTGGCTAAGATTAAGGATATATGAAGAGATAAAAATATAAGAAATGATTGAATGAGTTAAGGAAGGAAGCAAAGAAGAGATTATTAGGATTGGGTAGGCAATCCACTCTTCTATCTATGCTAGACCATCGAAATGTTTTGTTCAAGTATCAAAATGTAATATTTTTAAAAAAAAAAAATTTTGTGATTCATGGTCTATGCCAATTGATTCGGCTAGACAAAGTTATTTTTAAAACTGCAAAATGTATTTATAAAACTATTGTCACACTATTGAATATGGTGTGAAATGATGGCACCAAATTTTGAGCCAATGATGGCATTCTCAGAGCATAGTAACAAAAGTATAGAAGTGGGAGTTTAACCACTGAAACATCGTTACATGTTGCAATGTGATGCAGTCATGGTGAAAATGAATGTTTAAAAAGTTTCAAGTTTTTAAGAAATGAACAGTTTAATGATATGAGTCTATGCCACTTGTTTCGGCTAGACCATTCTGCTTAAAAATTGAGTAAATATTTTTGGATCCAGATAATGGATAAAGAAAAATGTTTTGAAAGTCTGAGGTGAAAAACCCTGAAAAGGGGATATGATACAGGGGTTGGTTAACACGGTTCAACCCAAAAGGAAAAGTGAAAGGGTATAATAGGCTGATCACCTAGTGTACTAAAGGGCCAAAAGACATAGAGTGGTGTGGTTGCATCGTGAACTCATGTTCCTGGTCTTTATGACCCTTGGGTATTTTCAGTCTTTGTGACTATTAATATTCTTAACAAGTTCATTGGTCTTTATGACCCCTTAGCAAAAGAATAGCAAAAGTTTTGTTTTATAAACAAAAGTTTTATGTTTTATGAAAAAGCTACTCTTATTTATTCTTGCTGCTTCACAGTTATTGAACAATTGTGGAGATTCTTAAAAGACATTCCAACCTCCTGGAATGAAGGATAGAAAGGGGTAAGATGGGTAGAGAGAAGAGAGAATGTAAAGGTTAGTTAGAAACCTAGCTATGTTGAATTGAATTCAAAGAGTTATGTATGGTATAATTGATCAAGATATGAGTACCCAGCAATTTCCAGGACAAATTATTTTGAAGGAAGGGTGAATGTGACACCCTGGATTTTTAGAGTAATTCCAAATGTGGATTATGATTAATTAAGTAAATGTTATATGATAAAACCTAGTTTGAATGACAAAATGTATTAAGGAGTGTGTAAATATGATCTCATATATGATCAATGTATTATAAATGACCTGTGTGGTTGAAATGGTTAAGGGGCACTCTTGATATAAATCAGGGTCTATAGAACGTATATGGATTAGTTATTTATGTAAAGTATACTAGCAATATAGCAAATCATGAAATTATAATGAGAATAAATTTAGAGGATTAAATGGTAATATAAAGGATTAAAGATGAGTAATTGATGGTAATGACTATATTAAGGCAATTTGAAAGGAATTATGGAAGACACGATGTTATGTGTCAGCAGGTAATAGAGTGATTATGTGTATATGTTTATATGATCGAATATAGAAAGAAGAGTTGAAGTTAAAAATAAAATAAAAAATTATGTAAATAAGGATAATACATGTAAATTGAGCTTACGTTATAAGCCTGGAGAGGCGAAGGTATGAGGATGATAAATTAAGCTGTGTATGTAAACGTAGTGAAGAAAGAACTGTGTGATCAAATCGGTTTATTAAGGAATTGTGGGAGATTAAGTCCATGATATATGTATTTATGGATTTTGTTAAGGAAATTGATATTAAATGGTGGAAATAAGATAATCATGATACGATGTGTAAGGACAAAAAGGTAATACTCGTAAATATGAGTATAAGGAACGTAGATTCCATGTATGTTGAGAATTGGCTTATGTGAGTGAAGTAAATTAGTGAAAGAATATTAAAGTCGTAATAAGGGTGTTATGAGTTAAAAGGATAAAGGACGATGGATTTTGATAATTCGGTCGAGGTTCGCTTCTCGAGGAAACGCTCTATGGAAAAGTGAGTAATCCAACTATTTGAGATATCAGAAATTAAAATTTATGAAATGGAACTGAGGAAGCTCATAGAGAATTAAGTATGAAATTATATGCAAATTCGTATTTATTATAAATTATTATAATTGATTGATGAAAATAGTATTTGGAAGTGCGACAAGTGTTTTGGGACAAGCCAATTATGAGGTATTTAATGATGAAATGAAGTTCAAACATGATGCAACAAGTTTGAATCAAAACGGGCTTGAATTGAATTGGAAAAAAGCAAATTGGGAATTAATTTCCTAGATTTTATGGTATAATGACTATATTACCTGTAGTAAGCTATGTAATGACATTTGTGTCCCAAAGTGGAGTAGTGACTATTTTATCCTTGGTTAGTCATGGGAATTGTCAAAAAAGACCCTAACCATGCATGGTTTATGCTTAACTAGATTGGTTAAGTGTTGGAAATATAATATATGTACGGATATACTTGTAGCATGAGCAACTTAGCTGATTTTCTTCATTTCCTTCGAAGTTGATAGAAAAGAGAGAGCAAGAGAAGGAGGCTAGGGTTGTGCAAAAGCCAAGAAGGATTGATAGAAAAGTGTACAAAGGAAGATGAAGAAGCTATCAAAATGGAAAATACATCTCTTAGAAGCTTCAAAGCTAGAGAAAGAGGAGCCACAAGAAAGGTATAAATGAGTTTAAACTTTAAAACTCATGTTTCATATGTTTAAGTCGAAGAATATGTGTAGCCATGCAAGAATTCATGGTTAGATGTAAGGATCATGTTAGATAATACTATATGTTTGATAAATCATGGAACCCTAAGTGTTGGAGTTAGTAGGACATAGGTGATGCATGTTTTCAAGTTAAAAACCATGAATTATTGGTTGGACATGAGTTGTATGTTGGAAATTTTGATGAACACATAGTTCAGATGTATTGATCATGTAGGAAGCATGAGACATTTCATGTATGAAAACTTAAAAGAATCATAAATGGAAGAGAAACACATTTGGTTAAGGAAAGTTTGAATATTAGGCTATAATTAGAGTATAAACTGAATCGCAATCTGTAAAGTGCATTAGAATGTGCAGTTAGAAGTTATGTGGACTTGTATAATTGTTAAATGTGTATATGATTGCCTATGTGGTGTGTTGAGCTTAAGTTGTCTAGTGAGTTTAAGTTGTGAATTTGAAAAGTTAGTAAAAGTTGGCAAAATGACACTAAAGTGTGATTTTTGGCAATTTTGAGGAATTAAAGGTAAAATGGAAACACATGACTAGTTTTTATGTAAATACACGTGTGTAGGTTGCTTTGGTAATCAACAGAATCAAATTTGAATGAATTGGCGATTTGAACGATCGAAAACGATGGTTTCGACTTGAAATGAATTTCTATGGACAAATATTGCCTCGTACGAAGTTTTACGGTTTTGAAAGTTTGGACATCTCATATATGACGTTTGTGAGCTATGTCAAGTGTTGGATTGAAGTTTTAAAGCTTATGGCTAAAAATCATAAAGTTGGAAAAGTTGGATTTCAAAGACTAAAAATTTTCTGAGTCTGGAATTTGTGTTGAATAGCACTCCTACGGGCTAGTTTTTCTATGTTTTAATGAAGCCAAATGGGGCAAGAGAAAATTTTGTAAAATACTATGTAGTAATGTCTAGCACTGTTCCAAATTTGGTGTTAATTGAATGTGTGGTGAAGGCGTTAAAAATCACCAAAGTAGTAGCAAAAAATGCAGAATCTAGTGCAGAGGCACTGCGCTGGGGCGCAGTGTTTTGCATTAAACACTGCGCCGGGGAGCATTTAATGTTCATTAGCCGAGGAGATTTCGCTGGCAGCGAGGTCTGATGACGCCGGGGCGAAGTTGCTCTGTCCTTGAAAATTTTTTAAGTTTCCGAAATGCTATATTTTGACATGTAATGATAAGGATAAGTTATGAAAACCCTAAATGAATAAGAATGTGCTATATAAAGGGTGTTAATGTATAATGAAATGATTAATGGCATAACATAACATGCCTAAAGCTAAGCCAAAGCATGAAATAAGTTATAAAAAGGTTGGGAGCAAGCTAGGATGTATTATTAACCTACATAAGGTATAATACATCATAAGTGATATGATTAGAGATGAATGGTTATGTAATTATGATAATTTTGATGAGTTATAATAAGTCTTATAAGCTTATATTGATGTATAAGTTATGTATTGACAGATAAGGTTCAGACTAGCAACCGAGGCGAGGAATGATAGAACGGCCAAGCGAGGCGGTAAAAGGTTAAGTTAAATAAATGCTAAACAAGCAAGTTTTTCAGACTTAAGTGTACTAATTGTACTACGTGAACTATGTGATAGTTGAAATGGGCACTCCGTGCCATTACGTGATCTAACTGTTAAATGCAATATGTTATATTAAGCATAGCATGATAATTAAAGGATGCATGATGCATTGGTATAAACTGTAAGCATGTAAGGTGTTAACTGAATTACTTGCTGAGCTTTATGCTCACTCTTATTATTAACTAATATTTCAGGTAAAGAATAAGAAGGTCGGAGGTTCTGGTGACACTAAAGGTAAAGAGGGATGAATGCAATAATATGCGTGAAGAGATTTGTTGTACGTCAAGGTTATGTAATAAGCTGATTTTAAATTTTAAACCATGATTATATTAAGAAATGAATGATTTGTAATTTCAGAGAAATGTATGTACATGTATGTATATTCCAGAGAGAGAATATAAATAATATAATTAACATATTATGTTTAGTCGAGTTGACATGTAATAAACTCGTGTATATGCTACAGTTGTATATAAATAGGTTAAGCAAGTAGGGTAATGTATAGATGGTTATGGATGGTACAAACTTGTGTATGTTGATACTTGTATGAACATAGATATGATAAATGTCTGTTTGTGAACAGGAACAAGTACATAATGGGTACATTTGGACAGAGACATGTATGAATAGTTCATGACGAATTTTAATTACAGATTAAGTTAAATCATAAATTCTATATGATTATAAAACGAAATAGACTCGGTCGCAATTTATAAATGTCGACTTAACTGCTAATGAATAGTAAAGTGAACGTTGTGATCCTGAGGCAGAATAAGGAATGTAAGATAAAGTTTTGATAAAAAAAATAAAAAATGGACTGCATTTATGGTCAATTAAAAAGGTATTAAATGATTAAAGGTTAAGTTTAACGCACGAGATCGCCTTAAATATGTTTTATGATTATAAAAATGGATTGAAAGTTAATGATTATATAATCCAGACATAATCGGATTGATTAAGGAAGGTTGGGATCTCGGGGCGTTACACTGATCCCCTCGCGTACCAAAATATCAAGGTGGCAGATCTATATCTGTCTTACCTTTAGCAGCAGTTCATGGTCCTTAAAGACCACTTAGCAGTAAAGATTCAATCCTTTCTTTTACACTGAAAATTGATTATTATTCTTTCATAATTGTTATCTATTGTTGAAACCATTGATGTTATTTCCCATTCCATCATGATATATCTTATTTTAACTGTTCTTAAACTTGCAGAGCAAGCTAGTTGTTCATCCATGCTATATCATGATTTATATTTCAGCTAAGCCTTAAATCGGACAAAGGCAAGGAAAAATCCAAAGCTTGGACTAGCTTATTGCATATTAGACTAATTACTTGTTATATAATTTCTTTTGTAAATATTTTATAATCCCTTAAGATATGTACTGTTATGTTAAGGTTAGTCGACCTTGGGATTGTAGTCTTTTTATAAGAAACTTTATGTATTATTCTGCGATGTTTAATTAAAGTTTATGTTTAAGATGTTATTTAGTATTGTACAGTGAGGAACCAAACCCGAGGTTATGGAACCTGAATTTGGGGTCGTCACATCCACCTTTATAGGATCCATCGATATTCCATCCTTAACAATTACATGTCCCAAAAATTATACCTTCTCCAACTAAAACTCACATTTGGAAAACTTCGCATATAACTTCTCTCTCCTCAATGTCTCCATCACCACTATCAAATGCTCCACGTGCTCCTCTTCTGTCTTTGAATAGATCAAAATATCGTCAATTAAAACTACCACAAACTTATCCAAATATAGCTTGAAAAATCGATTCATCAAGTCCATAAATGCTGCTGGCGCATTTGTCAGTCCGAAAGACATTACTAAAAATTCGTAGTGTCCATATCGAGTCTTGAACGTCATCTTTGGTACATCTTCTGTTCGTACTTTTAACTGATGATAACCCATTCTCAAATCAGTCTTTGAAAAACACCTCACTCCCTTCAATTGATCAAAAAGATCGTTAATTCTTGGCAATGGATATTTATTCTTGATGGTTACTTGTTCAACTCTCAGTAGTCGATACAAAGTCATAACGATTCATCCTTCTTTTTAACAAACAAAACTGGTGCTCCCCATGGAGATACATTCGGCTGTATATATCCCTTATCTTGTAACTCTTGTAGTTGTATCATCAATTCCTTCATCTCAACTGGTGCCATTCGATACGGAGCCTTTGAAATCGGTGTCGTTCCTGGCACTAGATCTATTACGAACTCGATTTCCCTGTTTGGAGGTAGACCAGGCAATTCGTCTGAAAATACATTCAAAAATTCTTTTACTACCGGTATACTATTCATTTCTACTCCCACTTTTTGAGTATCTATAATATGAGCTAAATACCCCACGCATCCCTTCCTCAGTAATTTCATGGCCTACATCATCGTTAGACAGCTATATTGCCTAGGCGATGTACTACCATAAAATACTACCTTAGACCGATTAGGAGTCTGAAGGTTCACACTTTTCTTCTGACAATCAATTACTTCCCCGTAATTATATAACCAGTCCATCCCTAATATCACGTCAAACTCTCCCAATCTTATAGGGATTAGATCTATCGGTAGTTTATGTTCCCCAATTTCTGCGCAACAATTTCTATGTACAAATTCTACGAGGATTACTTACTTGTTAGCGACTTCTATATTTAAAGGATTTTCTAACCGTTCTTGGGGTAAATTTAAACGTCGAGCAAATTAATCAGACACAAATGAACAGGTAACCCCTGAATCAAATAATACATAAACATTTATATTATTGATTGAGATAATACCTGACACCACGTCCTTGGATGCTACCGCATCCTGGACTGTCATGTTGAATGTTTTGGCAGTTGGTCGGCTTTATTGAGTAGGATCTCCAATCATTAGCTTACTTCCTCCACCTTTGTTGCCACTTCCTCCATTGTTTCCCCTTTTTGGGCAGTCTTTGATTTGGTGGTCAGTTGCCCCACAAGCAAAACATCCTCAAATCTTCTTTAGGTTTGGGCAATTTGGTGAAATGTGCCCCTCTTGACCGCATTTGTAACACACATTACGTCCCTTCCAACACTCCCCTTGGTGATTCTTTTCACACTTTGGACATGCATCGCTCTTCTTTTTCAATTCTCCTTGTCTAGATTGATTGATTATTATTGTTGTTGTTAGTGTTGTCCCACTTTCTCTTTACTAAATTACTTCCACCGCTGCTACTACCTCCTCCGCGATTATCTGTCCCACTTTTCTTGTTCTTCTTATCTTTATTGTACTGACTCAAGGCCTCGCTTCCTTCTTTAGCTATGATGTCCTTCTCTAACAAACTTCCAAACGAATCAAATTGAAAAATAGATACCTTGCTATGCAACCAAGGTTTCAATCCTTGTTTGAAACATCGAGTCTTCCTCTCCTCAGTATCTACCTTATGCGGTGCAAAACGCCCGAGTTCATTGAATTTGGCAGCATACTGTGCCACCGTCATTTTTCCCTGCTTCAACTCTAAAAACCTAACATCCATCCAGTTCTTCATGCTTTTGGAAAAGTAATTTTCGAAAAATAGTTCCTTAAATCGGTCCCACGGTATGACCCTTCTCCAGCCCTCTGTTAATTCTCTTCCCACCGGAAATTTGCTTCCCCCTTCATCATATACGTAGCAAATGCAGTCTTTTGATCATCTCCTACCCTCACGATTTCAAATGCTTTCTCTATCTCTTTGACCCAGAACTGGGCCTCGATCGGATTGGATGTAACGACCCCGAAATTCGACCCACTTTATTCCCTTAAACTTTGTATTTATTATACAATATCTTTATAACGTCTAAATTTCGGTCCGTTAATAATCTTTAATTACCTTATATAAACCCTTAATTGATCCATTATTTGATTTTAAAATCATCAATTATCAAAATTCTCGTATAAATTTTTCTTTTTCTTTTAATCAATCGTTGTATTAAAATATTTGGATATTTAAAATCCTTACATTCTGGATCCTAGTCCCATGGATCGCAACCTTTACTTTTTCTTTTCTTTCTGTAACCAGTATCATAAAACTTGATATTCAAAACTTAATGTTGTTCATATCCATACCAATTTATTCTTGATTTCATAATCCATAATTAAGTCATTTAGTAATTTCTATCACAACCTCTATCTAGTATAATCAAAGTTCAAAATTTGACTTTACATATCCTGTCTGAGTTCAACATATATGTACATACATATTATCAATATACACTTAATAACTGTATTCACATTAAATTATGTTATTGAAACATAACAATAACATTCACAACCTTCTGTGATTATCCATCTTTATATCATCTGACACATTTGAAATTTATTTATTTCCTGCAAAATATATATTAAGCAAGTAATGAGCACAACGGCTCAGCAAGTTCAACAGCTGTACTTCACGTAGCACATACTTTATCATGCTTGGTGTGTGTCATACATCATGTGCTTGTGCTTCTACTATAGCAATATATCTCATATATATTCATATCATCGCACAAAATACACATTGTGGTCATATTAATCACGTATCACGTAACACATAATTTGTATGCAGTTAAAACAAGAATTACATATCATAACATTTCAATATTTATCATAAAAGGGACTGAAGAACTTGCCTGGCGTCCAGTTATTTAAATTGATATCTCAAACTCTTAACTCGATCAACCTATGATCATAAAATAATCAAATAATTATTATTTATCTCTTTATGATATTAATTTACTTAATTAATATCATCTCTAGGCCAATTATAAATTTATATGGCCAACTATAATAACCTCGTTCCTTAAAATATTCCTTTAACTTAATATCCATTATCTCTAATACAGAGAACCCGGCTCATCGGATAAAATTTAACATATTTGGTTGTCCAAATTTTCATTTAATCATTTTCTAACCTTTAAACTCATTAGATTAATATTTAAATATTAACCCCCAATATTTAATATTTTTACAAAAATATTAAATTTAATGCCCAAACATCATTTCTATATTTTTAGTAATTTTCTATAATTTTCTATGATTTTTAAACAATTTTTAAACATTTATTTAATTAAAAACTGATTCTGGGGGCATTTTAGTAATTTCCGCGCCCTTAGGGACCCATCCGGCATTAACAGAAAAGATCCGGGGCATTTTCGTAATTTCCGCGGCTTTGGGGACATAACCGGAATTTTCTGGAAAGTCCAGGGCTATTTTCGTAATTTTCGCACTCTAGGGACACGTTCGGTATTATCGCAAAAAGACCAAGGGCACGCTGGTAATTTCCAGCCGTGCCGGTCGTCCGCGCAACGCGCGACGACTGTTTCTGCCGACGCCCAAAACGACGTCGTTTCGCCAATCGATTTCTGGGTTCCGCGCAATGCGCGGCTCCCTCCCTTCCGCGCCAAGAAACGACGCCGTTTCGTCGCGCGCGTATGAAAAAAAATGGTCCGCGCAATGCGCAGACCGTCCCTTCCTTCTTTCTTTCTTTCCCAGCCATACACAGTAGCCAACTTGTACAATTTCTTCCATTTTTGTTCAAAAATTTCTCAACATAAATACTTCAAAAATCATGAAATTCATAGGTATACATCTAAAAATTATTTAGAATAATTATACCATTTATTTTCTAATTTTTGACAAAATATAATTAACACCTTAAATACCAAAATAATTAAACAATTTAGTTTTATACCTTCAAACTTGAGAAGTCTTCTCATGAAGCTATTATATTCCTTTGTTGGCAGCAACCTTCTCTCTCTCTCGGCTATGGAGGCTCATGGTGGCCTATTGGTGGTCTCGGGTGGAGTAGGAAGGAGAAGAGAGTATTTGTTATCTTTTCTTGCTTTTCTTCCTCTTATTCAATTCTTCCCTCTTTATATAAGTCATATACTTAATCATTTTGGAACAAAAATAAATTCCACCGCCTTAGCTTCCTTCCCGAAAATTCTAAAACGCCACAAATCATGCATAAATTAAATATTTAAATACATTACGTAATTATCCCGTATAATAAATATTTTATATAATATATATAAAATATTTATTTTAATTTACCAAAAATCATAATATGATTTATAAATAATATTAACACCCTTTTTGGGTACTTTACTTGACAAATTTTGTACACGCATAACACCATGCATTTAATTATTTGAGATAATTTACACTTCCAAAAATCATAAAATAATTCATAGGACATATACAAATTATTTTTCATAATTTTTCACTCCGTTACTTGGACAACATGTTACATTAACATGTTCACATTTCCTCAATATTATTCTTCATAAAAGTCATAATAATTCCATTATACATAAACATAATTTTTAATAACTTAAAACATTCTTTTTTCTAATTTATTATTCCATTTCTTTAATATTCATATTAATTTCTTTTTATATATAAATTATATAATTTAATATTATATAATTTATATAATTACATTCTCCTTTTAAATAATTTCTTAATTTCCTCCAACTTTATTCCATTTAATCACCTTATATAAATTACATAATTATTCTTATATAATTTATATAATTATCATTTTCTTCATACCTTATTTTAATTTCCTTATATAAATTATATAATTTATTATTATATAATTTATATAATTACTTTTCTTTCTCAATAATTTCTAAATTTCTTCCAAAATTCTTGATAAACTCTAAAATCGATAACTACAATTTTACAACTTCCTCATTAGCTTTTATCTTACTTTGGATTAATTTAATTATTAATCCCTTAATTTTCATAATTAATATCATTTATATTTATCACTTAAACATATACATTTATATATAAAAATGTATATATATAAAAATATACATATTTAATTCATTCCTTTCATATTATCACATAACCTTATTTAAATATAATTTTTGCATTTTCATAATAATTTAATTGTACAATTTATTGTACAATTACCTGAAATTCTTTTATTCTTCATAAATTGTATTTACACAATTTATTTACTTTTCAATTATTTCAAGTTCACATAATTTATCACCATCTCTGTACAAATTTAATTTACTAATTAAATCTCATCACATACCTTAATTCACATAAAATAATAATTTCTTTACACAACCTTGAAAATTGTGTCTATTAAATTCTTATTTAATCTTATTAAATAATTCCGAAAATTCGAATCCTCACATTCTTCCCTCCTTAACAGGATTCCGTCCTCGGAATCATAATTGTCGTAATACTTATACGTATATTATTCATAGCACCTTGCTATACCTTCATCTTGATGAATAACAATTTGATCAATAATAATTATATTTTACCTCTTTAATATCCATAACTTACATGGATAACCTCATAATGGTCATTACTGTCAAAATATTTAATTTACAAATTCTTTATAATAGTACATTTCATATTTCTCTAAAAATTTTATGAACAACACTTTAATTCATTTCTTGCTATACTTATTAAGATAATTTCTTATTCTCCGAAAAGTTTCATCATAATTCTTTTCTTAATTCATATAAATCTTCTTCACGTTTCTTTTCATCCTTTTCTTCTTAATTCACATTCATAATCCTCTTCATATTTCATAATTCATTCTTTACTACCTCCATTATTCAACATTAGGTTTTAAATACTAACATTTACTTGATTTATCATAATCCTTATTTAGAATTATTTTAAAATTCTGGGGTATCACATTCACCCCTCCTTCATAAAATTTCGTCCTCGAAATTTCTATGTACTAATATCTCATTCATTTTGAACATTTATAATTCCCTTGCACTCATTCCACATATATTTCTTTCATTCCGTCCTCGTGGTCATTACACATTGCCATTTCTAAACTATCACATTTCCTAGTTACTTTACTTCGCAATTATTACTTTCCTTACCACTCACAATCAAATAATAATAACCCATCCTACCATCCAATCTTCATAAGAGTAGAGGAGAAATAAAACTTTTTGTAGTATGCTGAATGAACTTTTATCCCGGTTTAACAGTACTTCACTCCCAGAGTACGTCGTACTGCAAACCACTGACAGTGGGTTAGTCTGTCATTAAAGTAAACATGTACCCCGGTTACAGTACTTCACTCCCAGAGTACGTCGTACTGTAAACCCTGACAGTGGATCAGTCTGTCATTAAAGTGATGTATATTTAATCCGTAATTTGGCACGCCAGTAGAACAATCTGTCACGCCCGTATTTCTTAATCTTTTTGTTCATCTCAGCGTTAGGATTCATTCAAAAGTAATTTGATTGGTTATAACTTTCAAAGAATTATGAATTCAACAAATATTTCAAAATTTGTCTAGCTG
This sequence comes from Hedera helix, assembly GCA_947179155.2. Classification (NCBI taxonomy): domain Eukaryota; kingdom Viridiplantae; phylum Streptophyta; class Magnoliopsida; order Apiales; family Araliaceae; genus Hedera; species Hedera helix. The sequence continues at coordinate 26,884,179 of OX359264.1, forward strand.
AATCAATAGCTCAGACTTATATTTCTTCAACGCTTGTCTAGCCAGATCAATTAGCATAGACTTACTTTTAACAATTTATAACTCGCAGAAATTGTTAAAACATTTATCATGTCAAAACTTTTCAAAACGTCTAGTCGAGTCTAATGGCAATGACTTATAGTTCTGACATATCTTCAAAAATCAAAATCATTTATGACTTCATGTTACCGCATCATCTTGACAGTCCGTTGAGAATTTCATCGTTAATAATTCCTACACCATAAACCATACTTTATGGTGTTGAATCATCTTATGACGAAATAGTACCGCACCGTCTCAACAACACGTTGAGCATTCCGTCATTCATCACATCTGCACCGGGCTAAAAGGTGCGTGGATGATTCTTTTGAAATACATTTTGATGTAAAAATATTTTTATCTAGCCGAAACAAGTAGCATAGACACTTTTTAAATCGCTTAAATTCATTTGTATATTTTCAAAGCATATATGTTTCAAGTCAGCTTGAGGCCAAAAAGTTTGAAATCTAGCAAAGCTAGAAGAGTGAGAATATCCTAAATTCCCTAACATTTTAACACATCTGTCACTTCAGTTCTTTTACTTAAATATTTAATTTATTGCTAGGACTATTTTCATTTATCATATTGAAATTTCTAACTACTCCAACTTTCTATAGCCCCCGTATAGTTCATCAAACTTGCCACACATTATGAGTCCAGGAACTTACCACAAGAATATGAGTTTAGAAGCTTGTCCTAGCAATATGTAGTCTAAGAACAAATCAAAGACTATCCATATGCTGAGGGGCTCAAAACATACCATACGATTATGAGTCATGGACTTACCATATGCATGAGTTTTAAGAACTCGTGCCTAAACTTAATATTGTCTATCTATCAGAAACTCTTAGCGCGACTCTAACATTTCAATGATTATCACATAGTAACTAAGTAAACACAAATCCCCCGCCCATACAAAGGATTGTGCAACTCGGTCACCACATGAGTCCTCAAATGAAATTTCGTACCCAAGCTTTTTTTTTTTTTTTTTTTTTTTTTTTTCCTTAACATAACATTTCTCATCATTCATGTCTCATCATTCTCTGACTTCTTCTTGTACTATTCCATAGTACCATTTCTCTTTATAGCATCAAGCTATACCTCGTTGACCATTAACAGGTCTCTCTGTTATTTCCCATTTTCACTTGATCCCATCATAATCTTGCTTTACAACCTACTTCTTACTCGCTTCCCTTATCTTATGATCGTATCGTAGTACGATCCTCTCACTGTTCCTGATCGTATTATTATGATCTCTTCCTATACGTTTTGGATTACCTTATCATCTTTATTGCTTAATCAGGTGTCCCCTGATTATCTTTGAGATTCATTTTTGAATCATCTCAATTATTCCTTCAAATAAATTTTTAATTAAACTTATAAATTCTCTCAATTCCTTACCTTCGTTCAGATCTTTCTTAACATCTTTACCTCTTCCTTATAATCTTATCTCTTTCATATTTCTTTTACTTTAATCAATATCTGAAATCTGCATTTCTTAACTTACATCTTTTCCATTTCAATCCCACCGTGTTCATCAAACGTATCACGTATTTGGACTCAGGAACTTACCACAATTATATGGTTGAGGAGCTTGTCCTAGTCAGGCCATAGTCGCCCATTCGCTAAAGGGGCTCCACCATACAATCATGAGTCACGAGCTTACTATACGCTTGAGTTTTCAGAACACCCAACTAACCGTACTCTTTCTTACCTAGGTTATAGCCTAAGGTATCATTTACTTAAGGTTTTATAACCTCTAGCTCTGATACCAACTGTAACGACCCCGAAATTCGACCCACTTTATTCCCTTAAACTTTGTATTTATTATACAATATCTTTATAACGTCTAAATTTCGGTCCGTTAATAATCTTTAATTACCTTATATAAACCCTTAATTGATCCATTATTTGATTTTAAAATCATCAATTATCAAAATTCTCGTATAAATTTTTCTTTTTCTTTTAATCAATCGTTGTATTAAAATATTTGGATATTTAAAATCCTTACATTCTGGATCCTAGTCCCATGGATCGCAACCTTTACTTTTTCTTTTCTTTCTGTAACCAGTATCATAAAACTTGATATTCAAAACTTAATGTTGTTCATATCCATACCAATTTATTCTTGATTTCATAATCCATAATTAAGTCATTTAGTAATTTCTATCACAACCTCTATCTAGTATAATCAAAGTTCAAAATTTGACTTTACATATCCTGTCTGAGTTCAACATATATGTACATACATATTATCAATATACACTTAATAACTGTATTCACATTAAATTATGTTATTGAAACATAACAATAACATTCACAACCTTCTGTGATTATCCATCTTTATATCATCTGACACATTTGAAATTTATTTATTTCCTGCAAAATATATATTAAGCAAGTAATGAGCACAACGGCTCAGCAAGTTCAACAGCTGTACTTCACGTAGCACATACTTTATCATGCTTGGTGTGTGTCATACATCATGTGCTTGTGCTTCTACTATAGCAATATATCTCATATATATTCATATCATCGCACAAAATACACATTGTGGTCATATTAATCACGTATCACGTAACACATAATTTGTATGCAGTTAAAACAAGAATTACATATCATAACATTTCAATATTTATCATAAAAGGGACTGAAGAACTTGCCTGGCGTCCAGTTATTTAAATTGATATCTCAAACTCTTAACTCGATCAACCTATGATCATAAAATAATCAAATAATTATTATTTATCTCTTTATGATATTAATTTACTTAATTAATATCATCTCTAGGCCAATTATAAATTTATATGGCCAACTATAATAACCTCGTTCCTTAAAATATTCCTTTAACTTAATATCCATTATCTCTAATACAGAGAACCCGGCTCATCGGATAAAATTTAACATATTTGGTTGTCCAAATTTTCATTTAATCATTTTCTAACCTTTAAACTCATTAGATTAATATTTAAATATTAACCCCCAATATTTAATATTTTTACAAAAATATTAAATTTAATGCCCAAACATCATTTCTATATTTTTAGTAATTTTCTATAATTTTCTATGATTTTTAAACAATTTTTAAACATTTATTTAATTAAAAACTGATTCTGGGGGCATTTTAGTAATTTCCGCGCCCTTAGGGACCCATCCGGCATTAACAGAAAAGATCCGGGGCATTTTCGTAATTTCCGCGGCTTTGGGGACATAACCGGAATTTTCTGGAAAGTCCAGGGCTATTTTCGTAATTTTCGCACTCTAGGGACACGTTCGGTATTATCGCAAAAAGACCAAGGGCACGCTGGTAATTTCCAGCCGTGCCGGTCGTCCGCGCAACGCGCGGCGACTGTTTCTGCCGACGCCCAAAACGACGTCGTTTCGCCAATCGATTTCTGGGTTCCGCGCAATGCGCGGCTCCCTCCCTTCCGCGCCAAGAAACGACGCCGTTTCGTCGCGCGCGTATGAAAAAAAATGGTCCGCGCAATGCGCAGACCGTCCCTTCCTTCTTTCTTTCTTTCCCAGCCATACACAGTAGCCAACTTGTACAATTTCTTCCATTTTTGTTCAAAAATTTCTCAACATAAATACTTCAAAAATCATGAAATTCATAGGTATACATCTAAAAATTATTTAGAATAATTATACCATTTATTTTCTAATTTTTGACAAAATATAATTAACACCTTAAATACCAAAATAATTAAACAATTTAGTTTTATACCTTCAAACTTGAGAAGTCTTCTCATGAAGCTATTATATTCCTTTGTTGGCAGCAACCTTCTCTCTCTCTCGGCTATGGAGGCTCATGGTGGCCTATTGGTGGTCTCGGGTGGAGTAGGAAGGAGAAGAGAGTATTTGTTATCTTTTCTTGCTTTTCTTCCTCTTATTCAATTCTTCCCTCTTTATATAAGTCATATACTTAATCATTTTGGAACAAAAATAAATTCCACCGCCTTAGCTTCCTTCCCGAAAATTCTAAAACGCCACAAATCATGCATAAATTAAATATTTAAATACATTACGTAATTATCCCGTATAATAAATATTTTATATAATATATATAAAATATTTATTTTAATTTACCAAAAATCATAATATGATTTATAAATAATATTAACACCCTTTTTGGGTACTTTACTTGACAAATTTTGTACACGCATAACACCATGCATTTAATTATTTGAGATAATTTACACTTCCAAAAATCATAAAATAATTCATAGGACATATACAAATTATTTTTCATAATTTTTCACTCCGTTACTTGGACAACATGTTACATTAACATGTTCACATTTCCTCAATATTATTCTTCATAAAAGTCATAATAATTCCATTATACATAAACATAATTTTTAATAACTTAAAACATTCTTTTTTCTAATTTATTATTCCATTTCTTTAATATTCATATTAATTTCTTTTTATATATAAATTATATAATTTAATATTATATAATTTATATAATTACATTCTCCTTTTAAATAATTTCTTAATTTCCTCCAACTTTATTCCATTTAATCACCTTATATAAATTACATAATTATTCTTATATAATTTATATAATTATCATTTTCTTCATACCTTATTTTAATTTCCTTATATAAATTATATAATTTATTATTATATAATTTATATAATTACTTTTCTTTCTCAATAATTTCTAAATTTCTTCCAAAATTCTTGATAAACTCTAAAATCGATAACTACAATTTTACAACTTCCTCATTAGCTTTTATCTTACTTTGGATTAATTTAATTATTAATCCCTTAATTTTCATAATTAATATCATTTATATTTATCACTTAAACATATACATTTATATATAAAAATGTATATATATAAAAATATACATATTTAATTCATTCCTTTCATATTATCACATAACCTTATTTAAATATAATTTTTGCATTTTCATAATAATTTAATTGTACAATTTATTGTACAATTACCTGAAATTCTTTTATTCTTCATAAATTGTATTTACACAATTTATTTACTTTTCAATTATTTCAAGTTCACATAATTTATCACCATCTCTGTACAAATTTAATTTACTAATTAAATCTCATCACATACCTTAATTCACATAAAATAATAATTTCTTTACACAACCTTGAAAATTGTGTCTATTAAATTCTTATTTAATCTTATTAAATAATTTCGAAAATTCGGATCCTCACATTGGTCGTCCCATTAAATTTTGGGGGTCCTACATTATTAAAATCCTTGAAATTTGCCACAAGAACTGTTGGAAGGTTCTGATTTACTGGTTCCGGGTTTCTCCCCTGAAAGGCGCCTTCTAATAATTCTACCAATCTCTGTACTGGGTCTCGATGACCTTCTTCGTTGTTTACAGACTCTTCTTGTGTAGATTGAACTGGTTGTCTACGTCATGGCTGTATTTTCTGTATATTAAAGAAAACTTAATATTATATCTCATTACATTCTTTTAAATTTATCCTTTAATGCACAATGCAAATAGCACATTTTAATAAAGACGTTTATATTCATATGCCAATAAGTAATACATCATACATGAAACACCTATATCATACCGCTACAAACACCAACATTTATCCCCTAATATAACAAAAGGTGGGGATCTTTAAGAATACTACCCCGCTGACAAATACAAAAGTTGGGGTTTACACACACCATCCTATATAAGAGTTCGGGATTTACAATCCATCATAAACAAAAGTAAAGACCATCCTAATAAATATACATAAATACATTGAATACAAAATACAACAAGCTACTAGTCCATCAGCACATACTGCACTCTATAGCACTCTCATACGCGATCTGTCCCAAATAGATTGCCAACTACCTGCTAATAGTATGATAAGTCTGTCCCGCCTCAGCTGGATAATGACGAATACCGTCCATCCATATCTCAAATGTTGTGCTGAAAGCATAACTCATCCTGTTCATCTTTCTTCTTTTTCCTCTCACCTCATCCTCGAGGTCACTAACTCTCTCTTTGACGCCCTCCGACATCCCCTCCTGCTGGATCCGATCAGCCACTTCTTTCTCTAGCTGAGCTCGTAGAGCCTCCTTCTCGGTTCTCTCAATCTGTAGTTGATGCACTGCCTTCTCTAACTTTCCTACCAACTCCCTATTATGGGCCCACAAATACTGTAACGTGGCCCCAATCTGTGCCCAGACCTCTAGGCGCCCCTGCACCTCGGCCTCTAGCTCTTGGATCCTCTCCTGGTGCTCCTGGGCCTCCTACTCCAGCTCCTCAATCCTCTGCTCCTGCTCTATAGTGCGCTCAACATAATCCATCAAATCATCCCCAAAGGCATGAAATACTAGGGATCCTCCATCTGACCCTTCTATCGGCACAGTCTGTACATCTGTAACACCCTTTGCAGACTGCTTCTCAGGGTCCTCCTCCGACTCTGTCTCTATAGCTGTAATGGGCTCTACTCTGGGGAGTGACTTTAGGACTATGTAGATGTCCCTTGGCTCATCTTCCATCAATCTACTCAGCTCACCTAACTCTAGCATCCTACAACCACAATCACAAAACTAACAAACTCTATCAGTATCTCAAAATAAAATATAAGTTCAATTTATGGAATGAAAATATATTTCATGACACTACAAACTCTCTATGACAAGTCCACTAGCACGTAAAACTCTACATGAGTTTTATCTAATTCTATTATAACTCTCTCTTTCCTAAGGTTATAGCCTAAGGATCTTTTTCCTAAGGTTTATAACCTACAGCTCTGATACCAACCTGTGACGCCCCTAAATTCAGATACATGTACCTCGAATCTGGTGCTTCACGATTCAACTCATACAACAAATTAGTATCCACTAAATGCAGAATAACATAAATATTTACATTGAGTTAACATATATATATTTGCGTCCCAAGTCTCGCAACCGTCACTAAGACATAACACCACTTAAAAATAACAAGTACTACATAAGTCTTAATACAACACTAAATAAAATTTTATTACTACATCTCAATAGGGCTACTCAGCAACTTTTCCTTTGCCTTTATCTTTTCCTGAACCGGTGCCTTGTTCACACTTAACTGTAATGTTTAAAAGATGTAAGGGTGAGCAACGAGTTTGCTCAGCAAGTAAAAACAATAATAGTAAGCATTTATGTGCAGGAATACATATATCAAGGTATGTAACAATAATTAAAAGCTCAGAAATTTAGTAAATGAATTTTGAACAATATAAGTGTTAAAAGTTCCAATTCTGATCATTTCTATTACTGGAAAGTCTTTATGGACTAAAGGATATAAATGAAATCAAGAATTTCATTTTTTTCAGATAAATAAAGATATTGAACTGAGAGGTCACTATAGACCGTGAACACATGCTTAAATTAACAGTATTTTAATGAAAATTCACAATAATAAACAAGTACAATAAGTGATCAGCCCAAAGTACCATATGTTATGCATAACACTCAGACATGTTATTCGCGTACGTGTTGGTTCCCCAACGTAAAATAATTGTTCATATCAGCATACTATAAGAGTCCTCACCAAGACAATTGGTTTAGATAGTTTTCTCAAGAAAATATGATTGATTACCAATCGATCTTATTATTGGTCTTGCCGATACAAATGGCATAGATGTACTTCTCAACACAATTAGAAACAATTGATACTTTTAATGTACGCAACTAGGGTTCGAATAATCGTCCAAGGATATAATCATGATATTTAGTTAGGTTTCAGAGATAATAATTTTAGTCTTTGCAATATAGATAAACAGGAATTAATCCACCAATTAATTCTACATGTACGAATTAATAAAAGTATAAGTTAAAGTACTTGCCTGGATCGTCGACTTTATCGAACTGTAATTCCTTATCCTTTAAACAACCTAGGTTCAGCATATTTATCTAACGGTTAACGTCTATTAACCTTCACGTAACAATATAATAGATTTGACTTATAAGTTATATATAACTTGGACTCTCATATCATTACACATATAATTTTAAATAAAATTATTTATTTGTACATTATTGTCTCTCACATTCCTTATTTAATTCATTCATTACTTATTACAAATAAAATAACACTTCGTATTATTTCATTTGTTTCATTATTCTCTATCATCTCTTAATGATTCACAACAAAATGATCTCACTATATTTGTTTATGACTTATTATTATATTCTTTGAACACCCTTTATTAATCCACAAATAAAAAAAAATTAAGTTATCATTTTATTTATTTAATTTTCAATTAGAGTAACCTTTAATTTAATTATGTTTCATTAGTACACAATTAAAATAATTCTTAATATTATTTTAATTGTTCATCCTTTAATAATTCACAATCAAAATAATGGTTAACATTATTTAATTACATATTCTTTATTGAGTTACAATTAAAATAGTTCTTAATATTATTTTAATTGTTTAACTATCATTAATTCACAATTTAAATAATTTCTAATATTATTTTAATTGCTTATATATTATTCATTCACAATTAAAATATTCCTTTAATACTATTTTAATTGTTGAAAGAACTGCTTAACATTAAATAATCTTTATTATTAACTTACATATAAAATAAATTTTTGTTATTATTTTATTCGTTTAATGTCAACTCACAAATAAAATAATTTTAAAGTATTATTTTATTTGTTTAATATTATTTAATCAATTCACAAATAAAATAATTTTAAAGTATTATATTATCAACTCACAAATAAAATAATTTTAAAGTATTATTTTATTTGTTTAATGTTATTTAATTAACTCATAAATAAAATAATTTTAAATTATTATTTTATTAAACTCACAAATAAAATAATTTTTTTTAATTTTTTGTATGTTTATTATTATTATTTTTAATTATTACTATAATTTTTTTTTCCGTGGTCGGGTTGGGTCAGACCGGTCAACCCAACCTGTTTGACCGGCCCGGGTCAACTGAGAATTTTGACCAGCGTTGGAGCGCTCCCAAATAACACTGGGGGGCGGCGCTGCAGCGCCCCCTGGCAGAAACCCAAAAATTAATTTTTTTAGATTTTGATTTTCTACCCTTTTTGATTCAATCCTTCATATCTTGCTCATTTTAAATCCAAATGAGTTCAAATCAATTTTTTTACTTCATAAACTCATAAACCTTCAACCTTCCAATTTTTATATTAATTTTAAAAATATTTATTTAACCAAAATTATTGATTTTTCAAACTAGAGTTTTATTTTGACATCTTTCACAAGAAAATTCACCATAAATTCATTTTAGCTCCATTTTTATTCGTTCCACTTGAAAAATCTTCATATTTCATAGAACTATAGCATACAATTTTTAAATAATGCAAATGAGTTACACATTTTATTTCATTTTTACCCAACTCACATGTTTTCACTAGTACACTTAGGGTTTTTATGCTTAGATGCATTATTCTTAATCATCTTGATATAAAACACATACAAACACATATCAATCATATATACTCCTTCACAAATCCTTCCTTGTACCTTCGGACCCTTCATGATCCCACAACACAATATTTTCCCACAACTAAGTATAAATATTTACATAACTAGCTACAACATGTTATAAAGGAAAATATTTAGGGTTAGAAATTATTTATACCTTCTAATAGCTTTATTTCTTTTAGAGATGAAGTTGTAGTAGACCTCTCCTTTCCCATACCTGCTTAGGTTCACCTTGATTTTCCAAATGGCAAGTGTTTCTCATCTCTCTTTTTAATTTCTCTCCCAAGCTTACTTTCTCTCTTTGCTAGAACTTAACAAGTGAAAGCAAACTTTAAAAATTGCCTTGGAAACTCCTATTTATAGGAGAATTCGTATACCAATACACTTCATATACATGTATAAATACATGTATTTAGTCCAATATATATTGGATTTACCCATCCACATAGTTATTAACCATAGATTAGTCCAAGTTTGGTGAACTAACCATACCTTTGGTACATTAGGCCATATCCAAGCCAATGATGCTCCTAAAATATATTTTTTTAAACCTTACCCTATATAATTATAACCTCCACTTAGCTCTAAGCATAAAAGACAAACAACTTTCTAGCAAATTCTACACATGTTGACCTTTAATTTATAACATGTTGGACTACTATGTCACATTAATTCATGTGCCCTCCCAATATTCACATTGGGGTTAATTTAATTATCCTCATTAATCTATTGCATTATTTAATCATCTCATAATTAATTAATTAATTAATTCATCCTAATCATTATATCGAATAAGGCATATTACAAAAACTTTAATTAATTAAATTCATCATCATCATTACTTATTAATTGAACTGTTAATGCTTACCACACAATACATAAATGTATGATGACACAAATAATTTCTCAAGTAATTTACAAATTTCTTGGAAATTACAAGCTACCTAAGATGTATGAATTCAACATAGAGGATGATGATGAGGTACGCGTTATAGGTGATGATGATCCATTAACATATGAAGAGGCTATGAGTAATAAAGACTAATAGATATTGCTTACGGCCACGAAATTCGAGATGGACTTCATATATGAGAACCAAGTATGGACTTTGGTTACTCCACCTAAGGGCATAAAGCCCATTAGGTGTAAATGAGTTTTTAAGAGAAAGGGTGGAGCAGACGGCAAGATAGAGACCTCTAAGGCCCAACTGGTTGTAAAATATTTTAAACAAAGGCAAGGAGTTAACTATGACAAAATCTTCTTATCAGCAGCTATAATGACCACGAATTTCATTAGTCATTGTAATTATAATTAATAATTAATTAGCAATGAATTTAAAAATTTTGTACTAATTACTTGTGCATTAGATAATTAAATAATGTACTTGTGTATGTGTATATTTATTTAAAGAATTAAAGCAAGGTGTATAATTAATTAAAACAAGTCTAATTGAATTATATTTTAAATCCAAATAGGGTATTAAACTAGGTCAATTATATTTACCTAGTAGCCCATATAATTAATTTAATTATTAGTCCATGTAATTAATTAAACAAGCCCAATGCTTGATTTAATTAAATGTAACCTAGAATAATTAATGTTAGCCCAATGTGATATTTAAATTGAGCCCAAACCAATTCAATGGATGAGCCCAATATATTTAATCCTAGGGTCCAATATGAAGCCCAATAGAAAGTCAAAATTGGCCAACATTGTTACATATATGAACATATATACATTGGAGTATATATGCATAATTAAAGCATTAAAATTAAAGCAAAAATGGGTGATTAAATCCCATTTTCCAGCAATTTAGGGGGGCCCACTTGGGGGTTGCTTGATCTTCATATTTCTTCTTTTATACATTATGTCATAGTAGGTGAACCACCCAAGTCATTCAACTAGTCCATCCATGCTATAGTAATCCAACATACGCTCTTAATGTGACTATGTTGGTGAATTAGGAACGTTAATGAAGGTTTAATAGATGGCTATATATAGAGTGCTCTAAATACTTTAAATGTTTGTTAGTCATTTGCAAGTATTCTAGAGAAAAGAAAGTGAGAGCATTTGTGAGCATTTAAGAGATACACTTGGGTGTTTAGTGAAAAAGCTAGAGAGGGAGCTTGGTAAATTTCACAAAGCATCATCATATACTTTGGTAGGAGGAGAAGAAGAGCACACAAGTCACAAAGGTTTAAAAGTGCTCTAAACTTCTCTTTATTTCATTTTTGTAATCTAGAACGATTTTGAACGGTTAAAATCTATTTTTAACCGATCAAAACTTATTTGATGGTCTAGAAGTATTTAACTATGTAATATAGGTATATTCATAATTTGATGTGTTTATATCATGATTTGGTATGTGTCTAAAGCATAAAATTACTAGAAATGTTCATAACACACTTAACCGGTAAAACCCTAGTTGAGCATGTGATGTTTAATGTTGTAGTTTGAAATGTACAAGTTGAAAAATAGATTTTTATGGCTATAAAGTTATATATATGAGTTTTAAATAAAACCCAACTTGAAGCTTTCAAAAATATTGAAAAACAAAGAAATTATGGCTTTTACCGTAAATGATGTCATTTTTAAACCCTATGTAAGACCCCGAATTTTATGAAATACAAAATTTAATTTTTCTTCATATATATTTTTCCTGAAACAGTAAGTGGTTAAATTGATAAGGTTAAAAGTTAAGGATGTTATGTGCAAATTTTTTTATGTCGGACAATATTCGTTTGGTCGGAGAATATTCGTTTTGTCGGGGAATATTCGATTCGTACGACGGCGCCGAAATAACAAAATAATGGTGGACCCCCACAACGAATTATTGTCGAATATAGAAAGCGACATATGTGAGGATCCAAATTTTCAGAATTTCTTTAATAAAATTAAATAAGAATTTAATTGATAAAATTATCAAGGTTATTTAAATTAATTATTATTTATGTGATTTAAGGTACGTGATGAGATTTAATTAGTAAATTAAATCTGTACAGAGATCATGACGAATTATGTGAATTTAAAATAATTGAAAAGTAAATAAATTGTGTAAATACAATTTATGAAGAATAAAAGAAATTTCAGGTAAATGTACAATAAATTGTACAATTTAATTATTGTGGAAGTACAGAAATTATGATTTTAAAGGAGGTTATGTGATAATGTAAATGCATGAATTAAATATGTATATATTTATATATATACATTTGTATATATATGTGTGTTATGTTTAATTGATAATTATAAATGTTATTAATTATGGAAAATAAAGGGATTAATAATTAAATTAATCCAATTTTAAATGGAAAATTAATGAGGGAGTTGTAATAATATAATTATGAATTTTAGATTTTATTAAGAATGGTGGAGAAAGTTTAGAATTTATAAAGAAGAGATGTAATTATATAAATTATATAATAATAATTATATAATTTATATAAGGAAATTAAAGTGAAATATGAGAAAAAAATAATAATTATATAAATTATATAAGAATAATTATGTAATTTATATAAGGAAATTATATGGAATAAAGTTAGAGGAAATTAAGAAATTATTAAAAAAGGAGAATGTAATTATATAAATTATATAATTTATATATAAAGAAATTAATATGAATATTAAAGAAATTGAATAATAAATAAGAAAAAGGAATATTTTAGGTTATTAAAAATTATGTTTATGCATAATTAAATTATTATGACTTTTATGAAGGATAATATTTTAAAAACGTGAACATGTTAATGTAATATGATGTCCAAGTAATGAAGTGAAAAAATTATGAAAAATAATTTTTATAAGCTATATGAATTATTTTATGATTTTTGGAGGTATAAATTACCTCATATAATTACATGCATGTCATTATGCGTGTACAAAATTTGTCAAGTAAAGTACCCAAAAAGGGTAATAATATTATTTATAAATTGTATAATGAATTTTGGTGAATTAAAATAAATATTTTATATTTATTATATAAAATATTTATTACACGAAATGGTTACGCAATGTATTAAAAATTTAATTATTGCATGGAAATCTCCCGAAATTCAAAGGCGGTGGTGTGCATAGTTGAGGCGGTGGATGTGAGTGTAGGTGTTAAAAATAATTTATACTATTATGTTTATATAAGGAAAAAAGGAATAAGAAAGGAAATGGAAAAGAAAAAACAAACAAAACATAACAACTCTCCTTCTCTCTTTGCTTTCCATCTGAACACCACCACCCGCCGCCACCATGCCACCCAAGACCACCATAGCCACCAAGGGGAGGAAATACCAAGCTTCAAGGAAAGATTTTTGAGTGCTTGAAAGGTATAAATCAATTTATTTGATTTAATTGTGTATTTATGGTATTAATTAAATTTTGTGAAAAAAATAGAAAATAATTAGTATAATTATTCTAAATAATTTTTAGATGTATACTTATGAATTTCATGATTTTTGGAATTATTTTGTGGTGAAAAAGTGGTTTAAAAATGGTGAAAATTTAATTATTTTTGAAAAGGTGGTGTACTATGCGCGAAATCTGAAGGAGAAACAGGAACAGTAGCCCGCGCATGGCGTGGGCGTATTTTCGGTAACAGGCGACGAAACGGCGTCGTTTTGGAGCCGGGAAGACGGGTCGCGCCTTGCGCGGGTGAAGTTTCCGGAAACGGCCAAGGAACGACGTCGTTTTTGGCGCGCAATACGGATGGATCGCGCAATGCGCGGCCGGGGCGAAATGACAGTTTTGCCCCCGAACTATTCTGGAAAGGACCGGCGTGTCCTTTGGCCACGTAAAATGACGGTTAGGCCCCTGAACTTTCCGAAAAATGACCAACGTGTCCCCAGGGTCGCGAAAATTACAGAAATACCCCTGGACTTTCCGAGAAATTCCGGTTATGTCCCTAAGGACGCGGAAATTACCAAAATGCCCCCAGAATCAGTTTTTAATTAAATAAATGTTTAAAAATTATTTAAAAATCATAAAAAATTATAGAAAAATACTAAAAATATAGAAATGATGTTTGGGCATTAAATTTAATATTTTTGTAAAAATATTAAATATTGAGGATTAATATTTAAATATTTTAAATATTAATCAAATAGGTTTAAAGGTTAGAAAATGCTTAAATAAAATTTTCGGACAACCAAATATGTAAATTTTATCTATTGAGCCGGGTTGTCCGTAGTGAAGGTATTAAATATTAAGTTATGCTAATATTTTAAGGAACGAGGTTATTATAGTTGGCCATATAAATTAATAATTGGCCCAGAGATGATATTAATTAAGTAAATTAATATCATAAAGAGATAAATAATTATTATTTGATTATTTTATGATCATAGGTTGATCGAGTTAAGGGTTTGAGCTAACAATTTAAATAACTGGACTCCAGGCAAGTTATTCAGTCCTTTTTATGTTAAATGTTGAACTATTATGATATGAAATTCTTGTTTTAAATGCATACAAATTATGTGCTATGTGATACGTGTTTAATATGACCACAATGTGATCTTTGTGCAACGATATGAGATATATTGCTATATTTGAAGCACAAGCACATGATATATGTCACACACCAAGCATGTTAAGGTATGTGCTACGTGAAATATAAACTGTTGAACTTGCTGAGCCGTTGTGCTCATTACTTGTTTAAAATAAACTTTTGCAGGGTAAAGAAATAAGTTTCAGGAATATCAGATTAAGTTTGAGATGAAGTACCTAGAAGGTAGAAAACGTGCTTGTTATATTGTTAATATTATAATTCAGTGTGAGAAATTTGGTAAATCACTGTGATGAATTGTATGTATATATAAGTTGAACATGGATATGATAGAAGTTCAATTATGAACTGTGATTGGTCAGGATAATTGTTACGGTAGAAATTATTATATGTTTGATTACGAATGACGCAACAAGGAATATTTGTATGAAAATAAATAACAGTAAATTTTAAATAATGAGTTTTATGAGACGTGTAAAAGAAAGAAAAAGTTAAGGTTGCGATACAGGGACTAGGATCCAAGATGTAAGAATTTTAAATATTCAAATATTTTAATACAATGATTGAGAAAAAGAAAATTTATACCGAAACAAATTGTACTTGATGATTTTAAAATCAATTTATGGGTAAAAGAAGGTGATTAAAGATTTATTAACGGACCGAAATTTGGACGTAAGAAAGATGATGTTTAATAAATATGGGAATTAAGGTAATAAAGTGGGTCGAAATTCGGGGTCATTACAACATACGTAACCTTTTCTAAATAAATATAGTCAATGGTACTATCACCTTGAACTGTTAAAATACCCGGTGATAAAGGAATAGTAACATACGGTATTACATAGTAGCACACGGTATTGCACAGTAACACACGGTATTGCACAGTAACACACGGTATTGCACAGTGTTTCATATTATTAAACTGATAAAGTGGTTATTGTACTATATTGACTTTATTGAACCAATAATTGTCACATGCATAATAATTCATATTATTGTGCTGATAATTGTCACAATAGCATATGCACAATAATTGTGAATTATTGTTGAATAATTGAATTGATAAAATTATTTGTTTTTATTATGATAAATTATATAAAGTTATTTGTTTTTATATATAAAGTTAATTGATTTATTTAAAGCTAGTTGTAGACACCCAAATTTTGTACTTTTCTACTAACCCTGACAGGAGGGCAAAATCATCACTTTACCCGATATGCGGAAAGGAAGGTGGACCCCAACACGAAGCCACCACAACAACTTATGGTCAAAGCCGCCATAATGAACAACGAGCATCAGGTTACTTAAGAAAAGGCAAACAGCTGATCCAGAAAAACCTGATTGGATCACCAAAGACGACGAATGGCCACTACGCTTACGGTAGTCGGGGGTGTCGCCAGTGAGCTGGCGGGGGTATAAGGGGGCAGCGCCCCCTGGAAGCCAAGCACAAAGAGCAACTTCTATATCAAGTAACATCCCTCCGAAATAATACAGCAAAAAATGATGTTTTTAGACTGCGTGACACGAAAATTGAGAAAAGGAAGCAAGGTAGCCGCAGATGCATCTGCGGCCAACGACAAGTTGTCATTTTTCGTGGCTCGAGAAAACACACGGCAGCCGAGGCGACAGCTCAGACGGCGACCGCAGGTAGCCGCAGATGGATCTGCGGCCAGTCGCAGATGCACCTGCGGCTGCTCCCAGTCACCTATACAACGCCATTTTGCTCTGCCGAGAGGAGAAGAAGAGATTTTTTAGGAAATATAGAGAGAGAAAAGCGAGTTTTAGAGAGGAAAAGGCTCGGGTTGGCCAAAAATAGAAGGAAATTAATTTTTCTTTGCTCCAATACTTAGTCAATCTTGTGTTATCTACTTGATAGTGAAATATAAGGCGTTTCTTGGCGTTTTGCAAGGTGAAAAAATGGTGTTTTCCTTGAAGTTTTAACTTGTTTTATTATCATAATGTTTTGTTATTGAGTTGTTTGAATGTAGTATTTTGTTATATTATTGAGGATCCGTGAATTAGGAATTATTAGTGAGGGTTCCGTTGGAACGAACGTTCCTCCTAATGTCCCGATGATATCCGTATGGTAATATGTATTTCATTGTGTTAATGGGTAGTCCATAGTGTTGGGCTTGCAAATTCTGGTTCTTGCGGTATAGTAACAAGTCTAGTGTTATTAAGTTTTCCTTTGTATGGTTGTGTGGTGATTTTGGGGATTATGAGCCTAGGGATGAGATCCTCATGATCAAATTCCGATGATGGACAAATTTTTGTGTATGTAGTCACGGCAATGGGTCATTTTTCTACATATGTAAATATCGGGCCTTAAAACGGTATTAAATCGAAATCGGGTTTAAGGCCCCGTAATAGTTAAATCTGCGATTGAGGCCGTTTGGGGTTATTTGGATGGCTCACATGCCTAGGAATATCCTCAACACTATTTTAATGCTTGATTTTCCTTTTCGACACGAAAAAAAGGATTTTGGAATGAAACGATGAAGCTTTTCATAAAATTAAGCAAACTAGGATATTAGATCATTCGTAGGCTAAAATAAAATTGGAAGTATCGGACGAGCTCCATTCCTATTTGACGAAGGGTTCGAAAACCTTATTTCACAAATGTCACCATTAAAGATTTTGCTAGCAAAAAACGAAAGCTTAAAGAATGAACTTTTCAAAACGAAACGAATCCTTCGTGGGTCAACGAGATTTCAGAAGTACTTTCGGAAATAAAGCATTCTAACGATTTTCATAGGCACACACATGCACACACACATTTTAGGATTTAAAGAAAAGGAAAGCATTAAGATAGCGGTAACCGTGTTTCACAGAAGTCGGGGGGTGCCTAACACCTTCCCCTCACTTAAGCAAGCCCCCGAACTCTATGAATCTCGGTTCACAGACCAATTAATTAGGAGTCACATATGAGCTATTACGATTACGAAAACTAAAACTTGGATGAGTTAGTACATCCATTGCAAATATACCAACTGGCGACACTGGTCAATAGGCTCATCATAAAAATCGACCTTTCAAACCCCGTCGACACTTGTGCCGATCTTTTCCAAAAATCACATCTTAAATCCAAAGGCTAAAATTGGAAAGGGTAATTATTAAAAAAGGAAACGATTTTCCCGGCGTCAACATTAGTTGTTTTATATATAAAGTAAATTGAATGGTATAGATTAAAAGATGATCTTTAAATGAATGGTTTAGATTAAGGAAATCTTAAAAGATGAAAAGAGTGGTATGGATTAAACATTATCTTAAAATATACGATTTGGATTAAATTAGAAAATCTTGGTGATGATAAGATTTTTTGCTATAAATAGAGGCCTTAACTTAAGGATTTTTTATAAAAAACTTCCTTGCTTATTCTTCCTTTCACTCTCCAAATATTTCTTTGTATAAGTTCTCTTTGTACGAGTACTGACCAAGTAAGTCTTTTTATAAAAGTTATATAAGTAACCACACACATCACACGATATTTATAAATCTTCCTTTAGAAGACTCTTCCTTTGGAAGATTCATTTTGAAAAGCTTCATTTGGAAGATTTATTTTGAAATATTATTTTCTTCAAAAACTATATTGAAGTTATTCTACTTTATTTTATTAAATCACTTTTGATGATTTCATACGAATTGGTATACACCATAAAATTATATATGGTAGTTACTAATTAAATTATAAAAATATAGGTTGACCAACTTCATATCCAGTCACGTGTTAAGGTAAGGGATACCATCTTTTTCATCCTCCATTATTCAAACTTACTATGGTAAGGGATTATCATTATTTGATTCTCAAAAATAATATCGTTTCTTTCTTACTCGTACGATGTGTCATTTATCTCCATATATTAATTTGTGGGAATAACCTGACTACGCGGACTACCGCATGTTTGGTGAATAACCTTTCATAGTCATTACTCATTAATCTCTGAGAATAACCCGACTACGCGGACTACCGCATGTTTGGTGAATTACTCTTCGTATTCATTTCTTATTTGTCTCTTGTTGGTAAAGTTTCCTGAAATGATTATATATTCTTTAATAGTTTGCACTTCATCTAATATCATTTCAACTGAACCTTCCTATTTTTCTAAATCTTTCTATTGAACCTTAACTGTTATTCTGAACTGTTGATCTTAAATATCATTCTTGAATTTTAGTCCACGTCATGTTGACAATTTGGACATTATTTGAATCTGCATAAAGAAAAATCATAAACTTTCGATATTTATTGATTTTACAGTTTCTTCTGATTCATCATCTATATCACGGTTGTTATTCTAATCATCAAGAACCATGTTGTTGTGAATATCTGTGGCCTGGGCACAGATGATAGGATAAAGGTGATATAATTGTTGTGTCTTTTAGGGCACGTGGTGAATATTCTCTTTGGCCTGGAGCAAAGATGAGCTGTTGTTGGTATGATTATGACAAAAGGCTGAAAACTGGTATAATCATTACGTTGGTGTTGTATTTGAATATCTTTAGCCCGTAATACAAAGATGAACTATTGACTGGCATGATTATAATCAAGAACTGGAAATTTATATTATCATGACCAGTGGTGTTTAAGATGATAAAAGTTGATGATATTTTTCTTAAAAAGAAACGCAAGTAGACATCATAGTCTACATTATTCTTCTAATAGATTGCTTTCCGCTGCTATTATTGATATAAAGCTTATTGTCTATTATATTCAATTAAGAACTCAACTGTTGAAGGCTAATGATAATTTATTTGTCATTATCTTAGTCATGATATTTCTTACTGGGCTATTTGAGCTCACCCTTTCCTTTGTTCCATTGTTTTTCAGAAAATGAGAGAATAGCCGGGTCTAGCAGGGGAATGGAGTGACGGTCCGGGAGATAGCGATTGTAGTCTTCACATATTGTATACAGTGTGACAATAATAGTGAAGACTTAGTTGTGTATTATTGATTTCTGTATTTCTGTTCTATGTATTATTTGTATTAGAAATTGTGTATTTTATGGCGTCTCAAATTGGGCTATGTAGGCCTAGATTTGGGGGTGTCACATTTGGTATCCGAGCTTAGGGATATGATCTTTAATGGAGATCTAGGGTAGAAGTAGGAGGAGAGAGACGAATAGATTACGTCACTAGTATGTCCTACATAAAATTTTGTTATCTAATATGTTGGCTTGAATGTAGGGACAAGAAGTGACGAGTCAGTTTGTTTAACTAACCTTTATCTTATGACCGCAGTTAAGAATGACTTCTGAAAATCAGGGAATGAATTATCCACTGCCCGAGGCGAATGTAGCTGAGAATCAGGAAGCTACAAACAATCCTCCTGCAACTTCAGAAAATAATGCTGGTGATCGTGCAAATCAGCATGGTTTCTTTAGAAACTTCATGCAATTTATCCAAAATCGGCCAAGGGGAGGTCGTAATGATGGAAACATTGATAATTCAAGGATTCTCACCGTTAAACAATTTAAAGAGTTGGGACCATCTGAATTTTTCGGGAAGCCTGAACCACTCAAAGCGGAGGCATGGTTGAAGCAAACGACAAAAATACTTGATGTCCTGCGATGTGCAGATGATCAGAAGGTGTCATTCGCTACCTTTATGTTTCGAGGGGAGGCAGACCATTGGTGGGAGGCGGTAAAACGCATCCATCATTCGGCTCTCGAAATGTCTTGGCTGGAATTCCAAGAGCTGTTCAACGAAAAGTATTTTCTAGAAAGCATCCGCCATATGAAGGAGGTGGAGTTCATAAAACTAGAGCAAGGAAATATGTCAGTTTCACAATATGAAGCTAAGTTTGCCGAACTATCTCGTTTCGCGATTCATCTAGTGGATGACGAAGCACGGATGAGTCGGATGTTCTTACGAGGTTTGAGATTCCAAATTCGTCAACACCTTAGCTCTCATAAATTGAATTTATATTCAGATGTTGTCGATAGGGCTCAAAGGGTAGAGCAAACAGATGAAAAATTACAGCCAAGAGTCAATAATCAGCGTAGAGAGAGAAATGACAACAACCACAGGAACGAGAACCATAAGGGAGGTAATCAGCAATTCGGTAGTAATCCCGCATCGAATAATAGAAGAGGAGAATCCAGTAGGAATAATTTCAAGAGAAAGAGATTCCATAATGATTATGGAAGAGCACCGGCACCAGTACCAGCACCAACACTAGTACCAAGGGGAGGAGATCCACCACCGGTAAGATGTTACAAGTGTGGTCAGGAGGGCCACATCAGCCCAAACTGTACTCAACAGTCTAAGTTGTGCTACAGTTGCGGAAAAGAAGGTCATGTGGCTCGATTTTGTCCTGCTTCAAAATCAAGTCCAGTTGCAATGATGGTACCAAAAGCTAGCATGGATAAGGGAAAATATGTAGTTCAAGGGAGAGCTTTTGTTGTGACATCCCAAATGGCATGAAACCTGAACGAGGTGATAACCAGTAAGCTATTCATAAATTCTCATGAAGTCTATGCCTTGTTAGATACTGGTTCTACCCATTCTTTTGTCTCACCTACGTGTGCTCAACGATTAAACTTAACTCCTGAAAATTTGAACTTTGACTTATCAGTTGAAACCCCATTAGGAGCAATAGCCATTACATCTACGATATATAAATCTTGCTTAGTTCAAATCAATAGCCTTATATTACCCGTTAACCTTATCTCTTTGGAAATGCATGAATTTGATGTGATTTTAGGAATTGATTGGTTGACTAATCATCATGCTAAAATTGATTGCTTTCAAAAGATCATTAGTTTTCATAATCCTAATCAACCTGTCATACAAATTCAAACCATAAAACCATTGAAATCCATAACTGTCATTTCTAGCCACAAAGCCACTCGTTTATTGAAAAACGGATGTTAAGCCTTTTTAGCTCATGTCACTGACTTGAACAAAGATGTGTCAAACTTGAATGATATTGCTATTGTTAATGAGTTTTCTGATATTTTTCCCGATGAACTTCTCGGCTTACCTCCAAATCGGAAAATTGAATTATGTATTGATCTTAAACCCGGTACCAAGCCTATTTCCAAAGCCCCATACCGAATGGCTCCTATTGAACTTCAAGAGCTAAAGGTCCAACTACAGGAATTGTTAGATACTGCTTTCATTCGTCCGAGTGCATCGCCTTGGGGTGCCCCTATTCTTTTTGTCAAGAAGAAGGACGGGAGTATGAGATTGTGTATTGACTACCGAGAGTTGAATCATGTCACCATAAAAAACAGGTACCCGTTACCTCGAATTGATGACATATTTGATCAATTGCAGGGTGCTCAACATTTCTCAAAGATTGATCTTCGCTCTAGATATCATCAGTTAAAAGTTAAAGCTGATGACATTCCAAAGACTGCTTTCAGAACCCGCTACGGGCATTATGAGTTCTTAGTCATGCATTTTGGACTAACAAATGCTCCTGCAGCTTTCATGGACATGATGAACCGGATATTCAAAGAATATTTGGATCATTTTGTAGTTGTCTTTATTGATGACATTCTCATATACTCCAAGAGTCGTGAGGATCATGAACAACACCTGAGATTAATATTCCAAAAGCTACGTGAGAACAAGTTGTATACCAAGCTGAAGAAGTGTGAGTTTTGGCTTAAGGAAGTCACGTTCCTTGGGCATGTGATTTCCAGTCAGGGAATATCAGTTGATCCGACAAAGATTGAAGTAATATTAAATTGGGAGCAACCTAGGTCAGTAACTGAAGTCCGAAGTTTTCTGGGCTTAGCTGGTTATTATCGGAGATTCGTAGAAGGATTTTCTCGAATCGTCACTCCATTAACTCAGCTGACTCAAAAAAGCACAAAATTCATATGGAACGAGGAATGCGAGAAGAGTTTTTAAAAACTTAAGAAGAGACTTATTTCAGCTCATGTTCTGACTATACCATCAGGATCGGGAGAATTTGTTATCTACAGCGATGCTTCAGGCAAAGGTCTAGGCTGTGTACTTATGCAACATGGAAAATTTATAGCCTATGCCTCTTGACAACTCAAAGATTATGAGAAAAATTATCCTACTCATGATTTAGAGTTGGCAGTAGTTGTTTTCGCATTGAAAATCTAGAGGCACTACTTGTACGGGGAGAAAGTGGAAATCTTCACGGATCACAAAAGCCTCAAGTATTTCTTCACCCAAAAGGAACTCAACATGCGGCAACGACGTTGGCTTGAGCTGTTAAAGGATTACGACCACACCATCCAGTACCACCCAGGAAAAGCAAATGTTGTAGCTGATGCTTTAAGCAGAAAATCTTATGCGAGTACAAGTGCAATGCTGACTACGCATAAATGTATTTTGTACGACTTACAAACGATGGAGGTAGAGTTAAAGCCACCAGGGACCCACATGAAGATTGCGCACGTACAAGTAGAACCAGCTTTAATTGATAAAATTAAAGCTGTTCAAGCTACTATTCCAAAAATGATGAGTATGATGAAGAAAGTACAAGAAGGTACTATTCCAAAAGCAAGAATCGACAAGAAAGGAATACTTCGACTCAACTCTCGACTCTGTGTTCCTAAAGACCCTAAATTAAAACATGAAATCATGATGAAGGCACACAACACACCGTTTGCAATTCACCTGGGAAGTACCAAAATGTATCGTGATCTTCGACATACATTTTGGTGGAACAATATGAAGAGGGAAATTGCAGAGTTCATCTCAAGGTGATTAACTTGTCAACGTGTCAAGGCAGAGCATCAAGTGCCTAAGGGTCCATTGCAATCACTCGAAATTCCAGAATGGAAGTGGGAACACATCACTATGGACTTCGTGATGGGTCTTCCCAAAGTTTTTCAAAGCATTGATGCGATTTGGGGCATCGTAGATAGATTGACCAAGTCTGCTCATTTCTTGCCTATAAGAGAAAACTTTTCAATCGAGCGTCTGGCCGGTATATACGTAAATGATATTGTAAGATTGCATGGCATGCCAGTTTCCATAGTTTCTGATCGAGATCCTAGATTCACTTCACGCTTTTGGATCAGTCTACAAAAAGCTATGGGCACCGAGCTACGATTTAGTTCTGCATACCATCCTCAAACGGACGGACAATCTGAAAGGACGATTCAGACTCTTGAAGATATTTTGAGACTTTGTGTGCTAGACTTCAAAGGAAGTTAGGACAAGTACTTGTCATTGGTTGAATTCTCCTACAACAACAGTTACCAAGCAAGCATAGGCATGGCTCCATTTGAGGCTTTGTATGGACGAAAGTGTCGCTCTTCAGTATGTTGGAATGAGGTAGGAGAAGCAAAATTGTTGGGACCCGAGTTGGTACGCTTGACAACAGAAAAGATCCAAATGATCCGACAACGAATACAAACTGCGCAAGAACGACAAAAGAATTATGTTGATCTTCATCGGAGAGATGAGAGATTCAACGTCGGAGATCATGTATTCTTACGTGTTTCTCCAAGGAAAGGAGTTACGAGATTCAAAAAGAGAGGAAAGCTCAACCCTCGATTTATTGGCCCATTTGAAATTCTCGATCAAGTAAGAACCGTAGCCTACAGACTAGCTCTACCACCAAGTATGTCTCACATCCATAACGTTTTTCACATATCTATGTTACGTAAATATGTGAAGGACCCAAACCACGTCATTGAGTTAGAACCGGACGTTATAGAAGAGGATTTAATGTACGAGGAGGTATCTGTCAACATCTTAGATAATAAGGAGCAGATCCTACGCTCAAAGGTTATACCTCAAGTTAAGGTTTTATGGGGAAACCAAGATACTGAGGAAATGACCTGGGAGCTAGAATCTGAGATGAAATATAAGTATCCTTATCTCTTCTAAATGCCAGGTACGTCAATTTCGGGGACGAAATTTCATAAGGAGAAGAGGTTGTAAGACCCGAATTTTATGAAATACAAAATTTAATTTTTCTTCATATATATTTTTCCTGAAATAGTAGGTGGTTAAATTGATAAGGTTAAAAGTTAAGGATGTTATGTGCAAATTTATTTATGTCGAACAATATTCGTTTGGTCAGAGAATATTCGCTTTGTCGGGGAATATTTGATTCGTACGACGGCGTCGAAATAACAAAATAATGGTGAACCCCCACAACGAATTATTGTCGAATATAGAAAGCGACATACGTAACATTTCTAAATAAATATAATCAACAGTACTATCACCTTGAACTGTTAAAATACCCGGTGGTAAAGGAATAGTAACATGCGGTATTACATAGTAGCACACGGTATTGCACAATAGCACACGATATTGCACAGTAACACACGGTATTGCACAGTGTGTCATATTATTTAACTGATAAAGTGGTTATTGTACTATATTGACTTTATTGAACCAATAATTGTCACATGCATAATCATTCATATTATTGAGCTGATAATTGTCACAGTAGCATATGCACAATAATTCACATTACTAAATCAACATTTGTCATTACACAGAAACGTGTTATTTTCTTATCTATTTTCAGCATTATTGTTATCTCTTTTATGATATTGATTAAACTGTTGTATTCTATTATTAGTTGATTTTTTTGTTTATCTAACTCGAAAAGCTAACTACACTGCATTTACAACAATTAGCCAAAATAATGAATAATTATGAATTATTGTTGAATAATTGAATTGATAAAGTTATTTATTTTTATTATGATAAATTATATACAGTTAATTGATTTATTTAAAGTTAGTTGTTTTATATATAAAGTAAATTGAATGGTATAGATTAAAAGATAATCTTTAAATGAATGGTTTAGATTAAGAAAATCTTAAAAAATGAAATGAGTGGTATGGATTAAACATTATCTTGAAATATACGGTTTGGATTAAATTAGAAAATCTTGGTGATGATAAGATTTTTTGCAATAAATAGAGATCTTAACTTAAAGATTTTTCATAAAAAACTTCCTTGCTTATTCTTCCTTTCACTCTCCAAATATTTCTTTGTATAAGTTCTCTTTGAGTGTGCTAAAGTCATCTTGAGTATTTGTAAAGATTTGTAAGTGTACGAGTACTGACCAAGTAAGTCTTTTTATAAAAATTATATAAGTAACCACACACATCACACGATATTTATAAATCTTCCTTTAGAAGACTCTTCCTTTGGAAGATTCATTTTGAAAAGCTTCATTTAGAAGATTTATTTTGAAATATTATTTTCTTCAAAAACTATATTGAAGTTATTCTACTTTATTTTATTAAATCACTTTTGATGATTTCATACGAATTGGTATACACCATAAAATTATATATGGTAGTTACTAATTAAATTATAAAAATATAGGTTGACCAACTTCATATCCAGTCACGTGTTAAGGTAAGGGATACCATCTTTTTCATCCTCCATTATTCAAACTTACTATGGTAAGGGATTATCATTATTTGATTCTCAAAAATAATATCGTTTCTTTCTTACTCGTAAGATGTGTCATTTATCTCCATATATTAATTTGTGGGAATAACCTGACTACGCGGACTACCTCATGTTTGGTGAATAACCTTTCGTATTCATTCCTTATTAATTTATGGGAATAACCTAACTACGCGGACTACAGCATATTCGGTGAATAACCTTTCGTATTCATTCCTTATTAATTTGTGGGAATAATTTGACTACGCGAACTACCGCATGTTTGGTGAATAACCTTTCGTATTCATTCCTCATTAATCTATGAGAATAACACGACTACGCGTACTACCGCTTGTTTGGTGAATTACTCTTCGTATTCATTTCTTATTTGTCTCTTGTTGGTAAAGTTTCCTGAAATGATTATATATTCTTTAATAGTTTGCGCTTCATCTAATATCATTTCAACTGAACCTTCCTATTTTTCTAAATCTTTTTATTGAACCTTAACTGTTATTCTGAATTGTAGATCTTAAATATCATTCTTGAATTTTAGTCCACATCATGTTGACAATTTGGACATTATTTGAATCTGCACAAAGAAAAATCATAAACTTTCGATATTTATTGATCATACTATTTCTTCTAATTCATCATCTATATCACGATTGTTATTCTAATCATCAAGAACTATGTTGTTGTGAATATCTGTGGCCTGGGGCACAGATGATAGGATAAAGGCGATATAATTGTTGTGTCTTTTAGGGCATGTGGTGAATATTCTCTTTGGCCTGGAGCAAAGATGAACTGTTGTTGGTATGATCATGACCAAAGGCTGAAAACTGGTATAATTATTACCGTTGGTGTTATATTTGAATATCTTTGGCCCATAATCCAAAGATGAACTATTAACTGACATGATTATAATCAGGAACTGGAAATTTAAATTATCATGATCAGTGGTGTTTAAAATGATAAAAGTTGATGATATTTTTCTTAAAAAGAGACGCGAGTAGACATCATAGTCTACTGTTGGGTATTTTCTATATAAATATTTGCGTGAAAGTATACACGGTCAACAAGTAATAAAGTGATAAAGTAAAGTGTCGAATCTACAGGGAATTAAAAATAATTAATATCAAACACTAATTTAATATCGAATTAATTCTATTTAAACAATATCAATTTAATTATAAAATCAACTAATTAAAATTACTAACTAAATTAAACTACTAAAAATGATTAAATCAAATTAAAATAGTTAAGATCACAATTTTCCTCAATGTTTCATTTAAATCTCTTTATTCTCTTTTTAATTAATTAACTATATAGAATTGTTAACTGAGATTTCTTAACTATTTACTAACTTTTTTCAAGAATTAATAAAAAGATTTATTCCAATTAAGTCACTATATTTCTATGCAAAATAATTTGAAATAAACTCATTAAGATCCAACTCTCAATAAAGTTACATGTGGCATATAGGTATCTTCATCCTACACACTATTATGCTACTCTTCTTAGAAAGAATCAACAAATTCACATGTTATCATAACCGGATCTAATCCTAGAATTCCTTTTTCAATTCCTTCTAAGATATCACAATTAATTATTGCGCAAATAATTATACATGAATGTATAAAGTATGATAAACAACTTATATATAATCATCAATAATTAAAAAGAAAACAAATTAAATTAAACTACACATTGGGTTCAATTGCAATCTCAAATAAAAATTAACTCATTATTAAATAATTAATTAACCACAAATAATTTAACATCTCAAAATTACAAAAATAAAAGAGAAAGAAAAGAAATCAAATCTGTGTTGATATCTGTCTGTCACTCGGATCACAGTCTCCAATCTCCAAGCTCCGCCTTCAATTCTTGAATCCTTCGCGTTAAATATTTGCTCCTAAAACTACTCCTAAATTACTCTAATAATCTGTTATTCTATGTTAATATATAATATATATATATGTTAAAAGTATTAAATATAATAGCAACATAGTGTATTTATAGGAGTACAATAATAATCCTAAGCTAATGTGGAAAAGAAATCCAATTTGGAATCAAATTCATGCAATAAATCGCGAATAATCTGCTTCTCCAGTATTTCTGCGTAATCCAAACGCGGCGTTGACCGAAGTCAACGCGCTAAAGTGACACAGTAACGCGCGCATTGTGCGAAATCTATCCCAACACCGCCCTTCGAAACGACGCCGTATCCTCCTAATTCTTCATTTACCGCGCATTACGCGGATGTAATTCCTGACCCATGCCAGACGCGCAAAACGGCGTCGTACTTACTGCTGATCCTTTGGCTTGCGCGCCCTATCCGAATTTGCTATAATTACGAAGATGCCACCGATCAGCAACTTCACTTTATTTACCGAATTGCCATCGGGGTTTGCATATTTATGAGATTGCCATCCAAGCTTACTGTAATTACACTTTTGCCCTCAGCTTCTTGCAGAAATTACAACAATGCCACCAGTGATTAATTTCCTACAAAATAAAATATAAATTAATTAAAAATAAATAAAAATAATATAAAAATACTAAAAATAATAATAATACATAACATTAAATAAAACACATAAATTACTAAAAATACTTAAAAACTCACAAATAAGTTTAAAAATATTAAATAAATAGATATAAAATCTAATTATCATCTACATTATTCTTCTAATGGATTGCTTTCCACTGCTATTATTGATATAAAGCTTATTGTCTATTTTATTCAATTAAGAACTCAACTGTTGAAGGCTAATGATAATTTATTTGTCATTATTTTAGTCATGATATTTCTTACTGTGCTATTTGAGCTCACCATTTCCTTTATTCCATTGTTTTTCAGAAAATGAGAGAATAGTCAGGTCTAGCAGGGGAATGGAGTGATGGTCCGAGAGATAGCTATTGTAGTCTTCACATGTTGTATACAGTGTGACAATAATAATGAAGACTTAGTTGTGTATTATTGAGTTCTGTATTTCTGTTTTATGTACTATTTGTATTAGAAATTGTGTATTTTATGGCATCTCAAATTGGGTCATGTAGGCCTAGATTTGGGGGCGTCACACCCTAGGTGGTTCGATCTTTAAATTTTGTGTCAAACGTTTTCAAAAATGTGATTGAACCATGAAATATTGTAAAACAAGAAGTTAGAAGGTTAACAAAACTGAGTTTGTATCATTTAGACATATAGATCTCATTTTATTCAAGTTTGAGCCAATAAAACTAAGGATTTGTGAAGTTAGTTTTCACTTTATCCTTGTAAGCAGTTTTGAGTCCTATTCTGTTTGAAATTTGGATTGGAGATCTTAAGAGAAATTGTAGAAGGGGGAATTCTGATAAGAATAGACTCAAGAATTACTCCAAAATGTTTTAAAATGAAGAAGTTATGACAGTTTAAGTGAAGGAGGGTCGGCAGTCCAAAAATCTGGAAGAGTGGTGCGCCCCGCGCCACTCATAAGCCTATAATGGCGCGCCCCGTGCCACTTTGGCAGATTTTTTTGGTTGGGGTCGGGTCGAGTCGATCCGGGTCAGATTTTTGTGATAAAATTAAATTGAGATACGTGTAAAATAAATTTGTTTGAATAATAAACTAATATATGGTGTTTATTAGTAACTAATGGGTAGCTAAATGTTTAAAATAAAGAATAAGGATGACACAATTAAAAAGTTAACTATTAGTATTGTTTGATGATTATTAAATGATCAATAATATTAGTATATGATTAAAAAGTTATTAAATGATGAATAACATTGTAATTGTGTAAAATATTATCAAATGATTAATAATATTATTAAATGATTAATAATATTAGATAATAATTAAAATATTAATAAATGGTTAATAATATTAATAAAATATTAAAATATTATTAAATGATTAATAATATTTGATAATTAATAAAATATTATTAAATAGTTAATAATATTAGATAATGAATAAATAATTATTGAATGATTAATAATATTAGATAATATTTGAAATATTATTAAATGATTAATAATATTAATAAAATATTAAAATATTGTTAAATGATTAATAATATTGGATAATTAATAAAATATTATTAAATAGTTAATAATATTAGATAATGAATAAAATATTATTAAATGATTAATAATATTAGATAACTAATAAAATATTATTAAATGAGTAATAATATTATAAGACTAATTAAATATTATTAAATTATTAATAATATTAGATAAAGAGTTAAACTACATTAAGTAATTAATATAGGTTTTATGTGATTGAAATATTATCAAGTAATGATAATATTTCCTATGTGTTTAATATACCCTTAATTATTTAATTATGTGGTTAGATATTAGAGAGGTAACATGTATAGATGTAATCATATGAATGCGTATATGATACTAATTTGAAGATCGACTTGATTAAATTGTTAGGTCTATCCAAAGAGAATTAAATTGAATTGGTTAGCAGTAGACCACGCACGAGGCAAGTTCTTCTTAACCTTAACTTGTATTTATTGTTGCAAGTTTTCTTCAACTTTAATTACATTGAACAATTCAATTATTGTTGAGCAAGTATCTGCACTCGTAGTTATTTGACAGAGCTTAAAGTGGATTAATTGTCTAAAATTATTCCACGTCATTATTTGTGATTGTATTCACACATAGTGCTTTTTGCAAATGTTATAGTTCATTAATTCAAGAACTGTTTAAGAATGTCTAAGCTAATTATTTCGGCTAGACAATGCACGTTTAAATTCATCAAATTGAATATTTTAAAAGCTTATCCAAACCATTGGTTGGTGCGGATTCTTATAGTAAGACTGAGAATGAACAACCTTAGTTAAAGGAAATTTTTATTTGTCGGGAAACCGACTTTGGCGCCAGAAGACTAAATGTAATGCATATACAGTGGATTAAATAGGTTGATCCCCTTGAAAACCAAACTATTGAAAGGGCCAGAGAAAACTCTATTATACCCTCGTTAGTTCAGGGTCCTTGGTGACCACTCAGCATTTAAGATTCAAATATTCTTGTTCATTGAAATTTAAGTCTTGTTTATTTCACAATTGTTATATCTATTGTTGAAATATTTGATGTTATTTTCCATTCACTCAAGATATATTAAATCTCTATGATTGTTCTTAACTTGCTGAGCAAACTAGTTGCTCACCCTTGTTATATCATGAACCATTTTCAGCTAAACCTGAATGCTCCAAGAAGGATAAGAGAAAAGGGAAAGCCATAGCTTAAGTTAAAATATACATGTTCATTAAAGATTTAATATGTATTTACTGTTGGTAAATATTTTGTAATTCCTTAATATAGGAACTGTTTATGTTATGATTGATAGACCCTGGGATTGTAACCTTTTTGTAAGGAACCTTTATGTATTATTCCGCAATGTTTAAATGCAAATTATGTATTTAATTGTTAGTTAAGTATTGTACAGTGAGAACCAAACCCGAGGTTATGGAACCCTGATTTGGGGTCGTCATAGTAGCTATGCTTAAATCCATTTGAATTTTAAAAGCAATTGTAGCTTATTATGACTAAGAGATCTAGGAAATAGATGTAAAGATGACCTTCCTCAATGGAAACTAGATAATGTTGTGTATATGATACAACCAACGATATTTATTTCTTGAGATGGAACAAATTAAGTCTGTAAACTACAACGATCCATTTATGGATTGAAGCAGACTTCTTGAAAATAGAACATCCTTTTTTATAAGATAATTAAAGAGTCTGATTTTATCAAAAAATGAGGATGAACCATATGTGCACAAGAAGAATAGTGGGAACGCTGTTATATTCTCAGTATTATATATTGATGATATATTACTGATAGGGAATGATGTTTTGATGCTACAATCAGTTAAAATATAGTTGTCTAAACACTTCTCCGTGAAGGACTTGAGAGAAGCATCCTACATTTTGGGGATTAAGATCTATATAGATAGATCTAAAAGGATGCTTGGCTTGACCCATGTAAAGTACATTCATTCAATGCTAAAGAAGTTTAGCATGGAAGATTTCAAAAAAGGGTTCATACCAATAAGCCATGAAATACATCTCTCAAAGAATCAGGCTACAAAGACAGCTAAAGAGAAATACCATATGAGGAAGATACCTTATACTTCAATAAAAGGATCTATCATATATGGGATGATATGTACTAGACCAGATATTGCTTATGCACCAATATTAGTTGAATCCTAGAGAAGAACTCTGAAAAGTAGTAAAAAATATCCTAAAGTACTCAAAAAGAACTAAGGATGTATTTCTTGTTTACAGTGGGTCGGATTTAAAACTAGAGGGCTATACAGACTTAAGTTTTCAAATTGACCGAGATGACTTCAAATCTGTTTTAGGTTATATATTTACTTCAAACGATGGCACAGTGAGTTAGAAGAGTTCCAAGCAGCAAACAGTTGTTGATTCAGTGACAGAGACAGAGTACATAGATACAAGTGAAGCTATTTGGATGAAGAAGTTCATAACCGGACTTGAGATGATTCCTAGCAAACAAGGACCAGTGTCTTTATTTTATGACAACACGGGAGCTGTTGCACAAGCCAAGAAACCCAAGTTTCATCATAAATCCAAATATGTGTTACGACAGATTTATTTGATTAGAGAAATCATTGAAAAAGGAGACATCACCGTGGAGCGAGTGGACTCTCAGAAAAATATAGCATATCCATTTACTAAAGCAGTATCTCAGCAACAGTTCAATCGTCACTTAGAGAATATGAGTATCAGATACCAAGGCGATTAACTTTAGTGCAAATGGGAGATTGAAAGTAGTATGCCCTGAAGCCAATCATATGTTGATATAATAAGTATATACTTTGTAAACTTATTCAACTATTAATAAAAGAATTATTTATTTAAAGGCATTTCTTTATTCATGATTGATTGGTTGAATTAAATAAATGAATAAACTCATAGTTTTAGAGCAATACTTTTAGAATCATAATGTTGATTATGCTAATGAGATCTAAATTCTAGATAGCTCAAAACTAAAATGTTCTTAATCGTGGGATCACTAAAATGGAGAATAGTAAATTCGAATATATTAGTACATGATATGCTTGCTCTTAAGAAAAGGATAATTAATCTCATAAATTATTTGTGTGGAAACATTAAAGCAAGTGTGTAGGTGCTTATTGAAGAATAAATTCACTAAATATGACTCACTTAAGGAACCCTAATAGAGTTTTACTTACTTGTCAATATGAGTTCCTAATATGATAATAGTACACATGATCTTTGGACTTGAGATGATCATAATATCTGGTGTATAATAAGTTATGATTTATCATATTCCTTAAGACTATTCAGGTATAACAAATGATATGTTTGGGTATAATAAGTTGTACATGGAGATAGGTGAATGGTCAACAAAAGATCTACCACTTCTAGTAAAGGAAGAGTATGTCCTATGTGATTCAATAAATGACAACTCAGTAGTCCTTGGTTAAGGCAGAATGAAAATTAGAAAGGAGTTTCTAATTTACATTAATCAAAGTTGTGCATTTTGGAATCAAAAATATATATGATCAATTTAAATAAGACTTGACAGTAATTCTATAACTTTCACTTGATTGTGACATTGTATGATAGAGGATTCAATTGTACAGTAATTATTTACAGAATAGATTCTTTATTATCAAATGTTAAAATTCATATTATCTAGAAAGTCGTGTGTGGCTAAGGGGGCTTGCCCTTATTCTGGAATAATTAAGTATTTATTTATAAATAAATTAAAGAAGTTTAATTTATTATTATAAATAATATTATAATAATTCTAATTTATTTATTCTACAACCGGTTTAATATTGAACCTAAAGAGTCACACCGTAAAAGTGTAATATTTATTTTAGAAGTAAGTAGCATAATGGTAATAATAAATTAAGTGTATTTAATTTATACTATGGTGATAGAATAAATTAAATAGCTTAATATTTAAAATTATGTATTTTAAAAATACTAATTATAAATTAATAAGCGGAATTAGAGAAACCTAAATTACTTCTTCAATTCAAATTACTCTTGGTAGATCACCTTTAAAAGCTACATACTTGTGTAGCTAACGTTGATCTAGATATTCTAATCGGTGACCTTTAAGAGGAATACAAAGGAATTAGAGTTGAACTCGTACTTGTTGAAGAATAAATTCTACAAAAGTATAACCATTTTGGTCCTTCCTCAATTTATAGCATTGCGTAAGAAAGATCCTGATTTTGGTTTGTAGAAAACAAAATTTAAATCATTTTATTGCAAGTTTCAGCTATGTTGTACAATTAAATTGTGTGTATGTCATATTTTTACAAACCAACAATATGCATTGCGATTTATACTGTGATGCGATTTGCGATACAACATGTTTAACAAATACGATACGATTCTCCAAGTAAAAAAATGATGAATAATAAATGTCCATAAGATATGGAAGTACAAAAAATGTTCAAAGGCAAGTTAAAATCAACTTGTGAAGGAAAAATGAACCATAAGATGTTCATTTTGTGGAAAAATAAAAGAAAAAAATGAGATTTAAAAGTATGAAAAGAAAAAATAATGTTAAAAAATAAGACAAAAATACAAAAGTAAGTTAAAGGCGAATAGTTTCCTCTAACAATACGATCCCATTAACGATAATAACGATGCAATGCGATTCCATTAGAAGCAATACCTAACGACGGCGATGCGATTCTATTAAAGACGATACTCAACAAAGACGATTCGATTTCATTAAAAATTGATATCATTATAATTGTCTTACATCTTTTTATATAGTCTTACATCATTAAGATATATTGTCATTGTCATGCGTCAGATGTCTACTTCTTTGTCTTGTTCATTTAATTACATTGCATAAACATGACAAAGAGGGACATATGTAGACACCCAAAAAAATTCGCTTGTCTTTTAACCATGGTATGAGGGCAAAATCGTCATTTCAACCAAACACACAATAAAGGATGGCAAACCTCAGTACGTGTATTTGAAGTTGTCATAATAAGCTAATATTGAAGCTATCAAAATAATTTAAGAGCATCAGATTATGTAAGACAAGACGATTGACTAACCAGCATCTTCTTGCCACAACATCAAGACATCTAAGCAAAAAATCATGACAATCAACACCAAGACATCGGAACGAAGGTTACAAATCTGATAACAAGTGTATAATGCTATCACGATGACCTCCGAGCAACAGACTACGGAAAGCAAGATAATTGACTAGCCGATATATGTAGGAAGATGATTTTTAACCTTTTGCTCTATCTTCCTGGATTTAAAATAGGCTAAACTCTATGTTATTGCGTGGCCCTTGGGAAGAGCTTTTCGAAAAGGAAATAGAATAAGGTTTTGGTGGATCAAAGTTTGGAGTTGCCATGTTTCAATTTTCATCTTGTCTTTGAAATAGTTAATCTGACGCCCCCAAATCTGGGTCCCTTGAACCACGGGTTCGGTGCTCACGATACTATTCTACCATGTCATCACATCCATTCAATCTGAATAATAATAATAAAACTTAATTTACATTCATCTATAACTATCCCAGGTTCTACATACCGTTATACATACACACACCTGTACCTGACATATTACAAAAAGACAACGTTTACATATACATGACTCTATCATTGTACATTTACTGTTTGCCAACTTTTCATTTTCTCTTGTATGTACCCGACCCCTCGGTCTGCTCAGGTTTAGCTGAAATATCATGTTTAAAAGTAAGAGTGAGCATAAAATAGCTCAGCAAGTATATAAGCAAATGATGACATGATATTTTGAAATGATGAATGAAATTCATTTACAATGAATATGAATCGTTTATAATAAACTGAGTCTTTTACAATAACCTGAGTCATAAACAA
The DNA here is from genome assembly GCA_947179155.2 of Hedera helix. Taxonomy (NCBI): domain Eukaryota; kingdom Viridiplantae; phylum Streptophyta; class Magnoliopsida; order Apiales; family Araliaceae; genus Hedera; species Hedera helix. The sequence continues at coordinate 26,920,415 of OX359264.1, forward strand.
TGAGCTGGTTAATTTATAAGAAAAGTTCAATGAATGAACATAAGAAATACAACATGATCTTTATGTGATTAACTGGAAACATGTAACTCATGTGTTGTACATTCACAAGACCAAGAACTCGTTAAGAACAATACCAATTATACAGACTGATATTGCCCAGGATAGTCATAAGACTACTGTTCAAATTAGATGTGTACTCTGGGTGATCAGCCTATTATACTTTTATATTGTGCACAACATAAACATCTAGCGACGCAACCACGCCATAAATCATGTTTACTTTATACTTTACTCCCCTTTTATTAGGGTTGTTCTGTTACAGCATATTATAGAGTTTGCACCATAACAATATGGATTGGGGCACATAACAATAAACATTTGATTACAACATGTATCATCATAGGTGTCTAGCCAAAATTAAGATTGGCATCGACCTTTTTCAAAGTAGTTCAATAGTGAAGGAACTTTACATGATCACATGAATACATAACATGAATATATATTCAAGGAACTGCAAATAAGAGTTCAAATATAACATTTATATGTATCCCCGTCAACCACAACTGGTAAAATATTATCCCGTTTATAACCTACATGACCATAATATCGGTTCATGCATTAGTTACACATACATGCATGTTATAACTTGCTATACAAGCTACCCTTTGTCTTTACATAACCCTTAACGTATAACATATTGTTCATTTACCCTTAGCATCTACCACATTGATCATTTTTATCAAACTATGACTTATAACACATGTATCTATCATTTAATATCAAAACACTTTATTTTGGAATTTAAAAAAAAAATTCTTGGTTGGAACAGTGCATCTCGCCCTGGCGAGATGTTTTGGCCTGAAGATCTTGCTGGCCGCGAGATCTTCTCGATTACACCTCGCCCCGGCGAGCTCTGAACTTGCCACGGCGAGGTGCCTCATAGAGCACCGTGCCCCGGCGCAATTCCTAGGGTAAAAGATGGCGCCCCGACGCCATATTGGTTTTTCTGGAAAAAAAATTCTTTCAAAAATCCTTGTTATTTTTGGCCCCTTTTTGTAAAACTTGATTCCAACACTTTACCCAGCACAAATAACATGTATTTGACTTGCGTGGGCTTTCAAAATATCTAAAAAATCATAAAATGGCCTTATTTTTCCAATGTTTTCATTATAGTCGTCGGCGAACGTTTTAAAACGTTTAAAACTCGCATTTATAGCCACAAACACCAAATGAGTTCCAAATCGACACTAAAAAGTATATTCCCATAAAACTTAGATGTTCAGTATCATTTCACCATTCATTATCCAAAATGGCCAAAAATCACACATTGGTAGGATTTTGCCAACTTTTCAAAACTCAACCGTTGAATACCATTTGAATTCTTGTGCATCATGCACGTATAGCTTAACTCACGCTCAATTAGCAACTTTGTATACTTGTACAACTTCTATATGCACCTTCTAAAATACTTTATAGATTATGATTTGATTAATACATAAATCATAGCCTAATATTGTAACTTTTCTATACAAATAATGTTCTTGAACCAATAATGATCTTTTAATGCTATCTAGCATGATATTATGCATGCTTCCAACATAATCAACCTTTTAAGCTAGGTTTTCATCACTTCTAGCAACATATAACATATAGTTATTCATGAATCATGCTTCCTAGCTCTTAATATGTACATGAATAGTGCACCACCTTTGTTCTAGCAACTTTGAGCTTAGGTTTTCATTCAATAACAAACATGAAGCACATAAACTCACAAAAATTCACATAATAAACACATATAGCCAAGGATGCAAGCATGACTTCATTTATTTTTGCACTTAAGCACATAAATACTAACTCACAAAGATTGATCATCTTGTTACCTTCTTGTGGCTCTCTTTCTTCTTGAAATAAAACTTTCTAGTGATAGGCTCTCCACTTTGGATGGCCTTATATGCTTTACTTACAACTATTTCTTGAAATCCTTCAAGCTTTCTAGCAAACCTAGCTTCTTCTCTTGTTCTCTCTCTCTTTGAGCTCTCTTGTTAGCAACTTACGAAATGGTTATGTGTAAAATGCTGAAAACACATAACCCTTACTAATATATGCATACTTAAGTTATAACCAAAGCTCCAACCACTAACCATCCTCTAGTCAACTTAACTCATGCATGGTTAGGGTTATCCAAGGTATTTCACATAGCTAGGGAAGGCTAACTTAGTCATTATATACTTTTAGGATACCCAAGTCATTATTTGAATTATCAAGGGCATCATGGTATATTGGCAAAATTCCTAGATAATTAATTTCCATGTAATTTCCTTAAAAATCCTTTCTTGCTCATTTTTTAATCCAATTCAAGTCCACTTTGATCCAAATTTGTTTTGCTAAACTTGAATTTTATTCTAACATAAAATAGTCCATAATTGGTTTGTCCTATAACACTTGTCATACTCCAAAAATTTAATTTCATTAATTAACAATAATAATTATAATATTCCAAATTGCATATCATTACATTCTTCCCTCCATACAAGGATTTCGTCCCCAGAATCACCATTACAAACCACATGAACAAACATGGATATTCTTTCTTCATTTTCTCTTCTAACTCCCACGTTGCTTCCTCGGCATTGTGGTTCCTCTATACTACCTTCATGGAAGGTATCACCTTGTTCCTTAAAATTTGCTTCTTCCTGTCAATGATTTGAACAGGGGTTTCCTCATACGTTAGGTCTTTATCAATCTGAATAGGCTCATACTCAATCACATGCTTATAATCCGTTTTGTACGGCCTTAACACTGATACATGGAATACATTATGGATGTGTTTCCAACTCTGGAGGTAATGCCATAGCATAGGCTACTTCTCCTATTCTTTTTAGCACTTCAAAAGGTCCAATAAACCTTGGGCTCAACTTTCCTTTCTTTCCAAATATTATTTTCCTTTTCCAGGGAGATACTTTTAAAAACACATGGGACCCTATTTCAAATTTTCTTTTCTGCCGATGCAAATCTGCATATCTCTTCTGCATGTCTTGTGCTGTTATAAGTCTTGACCTTATAACTTTGACAATCTTTGCAGTCTGTTATACAACTTCTAGTCCCAATAACTTACGTTCTCCTACCTCATCCCAACAGAGAGGTGTTCTGCACTTTCTTCCATACAATGCCTCATAAGGCGGCATACCAATACTCGTATGATAACTATTGTTATACGCAAACTCAACCAACGGCAAATGGTCGTTCCAATTACCCTTAAAGTCCATTACACATGCCCTCAACATATCTTCCAACGTCTAAATCATCTGTTCACTTTGATCGTCTGTTTGAGGGTGATACGTTGTGCTCAACCTCAACTACGTACCTACACACTCCTGAAAACGCTTCCAAAAGTTAGATGTGAATCGCGGATCTCAATCTGAAACAATCGATACCGGAACTCCATGCCTTGACACTATTTCTTTCACATACATCTTTGCTAATTGATCTAAATTGAACCTGATATTGATCGGCAAGAAGTGTGCGTACTTCGTTAGTCGATCCACTATCACCCATATTGTATCATAGCCTTTCTGTGTAGTCGGGAGTCCCACGAAAAAATTCATTATGACGTGCTCCCACTTCCATTCTAGAATCTCTAGCGGTTGTAGCAATCCATTAGGCCTTTGATGTTCTGCCTTAACTCTTTGACACATTAAGCATTTACTTACACATTCCGCCACATCTTTCTTCATGTTGGGCCACCAAAAGTGTTGATGAAGATCTTGGTACATCTTCGTACTCCCCGGATGAACTGAATATCGTGAACTATGCGCTTCCTGTAGAATCTCATCTTTTAACTCGGATACCATCAGCACCCATATTCTTTCCTCAAATCTTAGCATTCCGCTGTTATCTATCTTGAACTTTGTCTCTTGTCCATCAGATATACATTTTCTAATTTGATCATAGTCTCGATCTTGCATTTGAGCTTCCTTCACTTTATCCAATAACGTTGGATGAGCTTCTACCACATATAATTTTTCTGCCGACTCCATCGGATACTTCACTTTTAGCTCCATCCTTTCCATTTCTCTGATTAGCTCTACTTGAGCAGTCATCATTTCCAATCTTTCTCGACCCTTTCTACTTAAGGCATCGGCTACAACATTAGCTTTCTATGGATGGTATAGAATTTCGCAATCATAATCCTTGATCAATTCTAACCATCTCCTTTGCCTCATATTCAAATCCTTCTGGGTGAAAATATACTTCAGACTTTTGTGGTCTGTGTATATTTCACATTTCTTTCCGTATAGATATTGTCTCCATATCTTCAATACAAACACCACTGCTACCAATTCCAAATCATGGGTTGGATAACCTTTCCCATAGTCTTTCAATTGTCTTAACGTATACGCTATGACTTTGTCGTGCTGTGAATACACACCCAACTCCTTTACGCGACGCGTCACTATACATAACAAATCCTCCTGTATCGTTAGGAAACGACAACATAGGTACTTCACTTAGTCTTTTCTTGAGTTCCATGAAACTCTCTTCACATTTATCTGAACATAAAAACTTTACAGCTTTCCTTGTTAAATTTGTTAAAGGCACTGACAACTTTGAGAAGTCTTTAATAAATCGTCTGTAATATCCTGCAAAACCAAGAAAACTTCGCACCTCCGTTGGTGTCTTTGGATGTTCCCAGTTTATTACTGCTTCAACTTTGGCTGAATCTACTGATATTCCTTGCTAATCAATCACGTGCCCTAGAAATTGCACTCTTTCCAACCAAAATTCACATTTTGAGAATTTTGCATACAACTTTGCTTCCCTCGACTTATCCAATACTATTCTCAAGTGTTCCGCATGCTCTTCCTGAGTATTTGAATAAATCAAAATGTCGTCGATGAATACCACCATGAACTTGTCTAAATACCACTTGAACACTCTATTAATTAAATCCATAAATGTAGCCGGCGCATTCGTCAATCCAAATGACATTACCAGGAACTCGTAATAACTGTAACGAGTCCTAAATGCTGTCTTCGGTACATCCTCAGGTCTCACCTTTAACTAGTGATAACCACTTCTCAAATCAATCTTTGAAAAATACTTGGCTCCATGTAGCTGATCAAATAAATCATCGATTCTCGGTAACGGATACTTATTCTTTATTATCACTTTGTTCAACTCTCTATAGTCGATACAAAGCCTTAATGAGTCGTCTTTCTTCTTTACAAACAATACTGGTGCTCCCCAAGGAGACACACTCGTTTAGATATACTTTTTGTCCAACAATTCCTGTAATTGAACCATCAATTCTTTCAATTCTACTGGAGCCATTCTATACGGTGCCTTTAAAATTGGCATTGTTCTTAGTACAAGGTCTATAACAAATTCGATCTCCCTATCTGGCGGAAGACCTGATAATTCATCTGGAAATACATCTGCATACTCTCTTACCACGGGTATCTGACCCATTTCAAATCCCACTACTCGTGTATCCACCACATGCGCTAGATATGCCATACATCCTTTCCTTAGCAACTTTCTAGCCTACAACATCGTCAAACAACAAGATTTTCTAGGTGATTTGCTACCATAGAATACAATCTTAGACTTGGTAGAAGTGTGAAGATTCACACATTTCCTTTGGCAATCAATCACCGCCCCATGGCTATACAACCAATCCATTCTCAGTATTACATCAAATTCTCATAACCGAATAGGAATTAAGTCAACTAGCAGCTTGTGCCCTCTTATCGTCAGACAACAATTACGATGAATATTCTCTACCTGAATTACTTCCTTATTTGCTACTTCTATGTTCAACACATTTTCTAATTTTACTTGTGGTAAATTCAATTTCATAGCAAATTCATCTGATCTAAACGAGCAGGTAGCACCCAAATTGAATAACACATATGCATTTGTATCATTGATAGAAATGATACCTGACACCATGTCTTTTGATGCCACTATATCCTAAATTGTCATGTTAAACGTTCGCACTGTTGGTCTCCTCGGCTGAGTAGGTCCTCCAATAGCCAGCTTGCCACTGTCCATAACCTTGCTTCCACTTCCCCCATCTATTTTCTTCTTAGGGCAATCCTTAATTTGATGCCCTACTTCTCCACAGTAGAACCATCCTTTACGCGTCTTCGGAATTAGACAGTTTGTTGCAATGTGTCCCTCTTGACCACACTTAAAATATATATTCTTTCCTTTCAGACATACACCAGAGTGTCCCTTTCCACAGTTGGGACATGGCTCCATTTTCTTCTTTGAATCTCCTTGCTTATTACTAGTTGTATTACTGTTGCTATTCCATTTTTGTTTGTTAGAGTTGCTTCCTCCACTACTTCCTCCTTTATTAGGTCCATCTCTTTTCTTGCCCTGCTGTTCTTGCTTATACTTCATTAAGGCATCACTACCTCCCTTTGCCAGAGCTTTCTCCATTACTCCAGCAAAAGTTTTGATTTGAAACATTGAGACCCTGATATATATCCACGGTTTTAATCCGCGTTCAAATTGCCTTGATTTTCTCTGTTCTGTGTCTACCTGATATGGAGCAAACCTTGCCAACTCATTAAACTTAGCCGCATATTCACCCACCGTCATATTCCCCTGTTTCAGTTCCAGGAATTGAACCTCCATCATATCTTGCGTTACTGGAGGAAAATAAGCCTATAAGAAAATTTCTTTAAACCTTTCCCAGGGTGTAGCTCCTATTCCCAGTCTTCCTTTATTGGCAGTCCACCAAGAATTTGCTTCTCCTTTTAACATAAATGTAGCAAAGGCAGTTTTATGTTCTTTTGCCACATTTGCTACGTCAAATACTGTAACGCCCCCAAAATCCCCGCGCTTTCGATGCGGCGGACCTTGTGCGTTAATTTCATACATCTATCGACTTAACCAATGATCCCATAATCATATTGGTTGAAATAGTCTTATTTTAGACTATACATTAACAATTTCTCTTAACATTGTCCCTGGATCTTAACTTGATCTCAGTCTCATAAGTATACAAGTATCAACTTGTATTTCATCCGTATAAATGGATAAAACCATATATAACGGTTTAATTTTAACCTTAGGATTTAAATATTCTATATACGTCCACTTGTAACGGTCTCATTCGTACTACAAGTATCAATATACAAAGATATCTCTTCATATCAATAATCCTACTTATATGGTATTCAGAATAGTAATAACGAGTTATACCTGGGTCCGAGGAACCTTAACGATGGATTTGACCAGTCAACATCGCTTAGTTCTGTCTCAGATGTACAGCACTCACAAGTTATTTACCGATCCTCATCCAGATAAATAGATTATTATCAATACTATGTTAAATTTTAACAATTCTAGGTTATATCAAAATAAAGACATAACAACATTCTGATGATAATTATTTATATCATTCATTCAATATTCGGTTACATGTTTGTTTGTTCGTATTACAACAGTCATTATGACATATACAAATACAATCAATTTACATGAAAACCTAATCTATGCTGCATCTTTAAGTTCATGATCTTCTTAACGTTCATCTTTAATCTGCAAATAAGGTTTTATTCGCAAGAATGAGCACGACGGCTCAGCAAGTCTAACATACAGCACATACGCAGTTTATGCTTTCATATAAACTTTAACATGCATTGACTGAACATAATTCTCCATTTAATATCACATATAACTCACGTTCCAATAATTTATATCACATTGACACACAAAGTGTATAAATCATGTTCATACATCGTAAACATAACGCATACCAGTTAGAAGGCTTGTAAACATCAGTTAAAGACTTCACATATCATCTATTGCATAATAACATGACATTATACATCTCATTTAACATTTTAACAATACTAAACAAGTAGCACATAACAAGAGTTAGAAGACTTGCCTGAAAACCATGTTATGGTTTTCCCGGGAAATCGTTAAACGCCTACAAAAAGGGTTACGCGACCCCGAATGTTTAGATTATCAAATTTTCCTTTTGAATAAGTCTTAGAATAACTTAACTACACTATTTTCATGGGTGAAATTATTTGGAAAATTGGCTAACTCAAAAACTCATTTTTAAGCCACTTTTAAAAAATAGGCAGCATGTATGGCTGCTAGACCCCGGCTCGATCAAACGGCCACAACTTCTTCGTTTTAAAACATTTTTGAGTCGTTCAAAATTTCACGCGTTCATAACTTCCGTATCTACAACTTTCATTCAGACAAAAGTTCGATATTCCTTACTGATTTACACATATTTCCCATTAAAGGGACTGATCTAAAACTGATTCATAATTCTGACCTCTTTTACAGGGACAGCCATAACTTTGTCATACGAAAACATTTTTGAGTGATTATTGAGTCTAAATTACTTAGAATTTCATGATCTACAACTTTCATTTAGGTTTCTAAGGCAGATTCAGACTTTAAATTTTCGGAAATTTGAAAAAATATTCTGCGAGTATATTAAGCTTAGCTTTCTTTGATCCGATTGGTAAAACATGATACCTCAAGCATTAATTTGCTAAGATAACATGTTCTAACACTCCGTATCACTTCATAACATAAAAAAAACAAAATCATAAACCAACTTATATAAGATTTTATGACTTTTTCTCAAGAACACGAAGAACGAATCGAAGAACACGAAGAACAAAGTTTCATCGTTCTTCGTTTCGACTACTAAAACTTGATGCCACAAGCATTATTTAGCAAGGCCATCATGTTTCATCATCCCATAACACTAAATTACCAAATCATAAACCTACTTATGTAGAAATTATGACTTTTGCTCAAGAACACACGAAGAACACGAAGAACGAAAAATCGTACATGGTAACGACTTATGTTCTTGAGCTTTTGGATTTCATACTTGAAATAATTTGAGCATTATAACTGCTTACATATGTGATTATAACACTTTATAATTGACAAAATTTGGTCATTATAACGACTTGTTTACTTAAATATAACAATTTATAATAATACTCCAGAACATACGAAGAACACGGAGAACGGATAAACCGTACATGGATACGACGTATGTTCTTGAACTTTAAACTATGAAATGAAATTTGACATAACAACGACTTGCTCAAGTCATAAGGAACACGGAGAACGAAAAATCGTACATGGCTACGACTTATGTTCTTGAGCCTCATCGATAAAATAAAACTTTAAGTATAATAACGATTAAGAATCGTACCTTTTATTATTGCAAGCTTTAACTATTTCTTTGCAATCGATTCTTGTCTCACAAGAACTCTCTCTATATTTGCTCTTTAGCTTTCAAAAATGGTAAAGAACTAATGAACTTAAGCCTTCTATTTATAGGAAAATCAAGGGTCGGGGTAGTTTGGTCATTAGTTTAAAAGCTAAGGGCATTTTAGTCATTTCGCACATTATTTAATTAATAAAACTAGAATAATATCTAGATATTTTCCAAGCCAAGCTTCTAGAAGCTCCCCGAGCTGTTTTGTCATTATTTCTTCCGATTTCGGTATATCGGATAAATCGTGTGCGATTAATTTAAAATATTTCGCATTAGTAATATAAGTTTTAATTACTTATACGTATTTTATTAATAAAATACATCATACAGTATTAATATGATGTCTCGTCTGACCCTCGAAGTTTTTCTTGAATTAATCTCGGATAACCTTCCGTGTATTTTTCTCAAATACACCTACCGGGCGACGCGATTGATAAATTTCTTTCATTCTAGACACTAATTATGATTGAATAATATAATTAGTTATTAATCTGATAAATTTAATTATTCAAATTTAATGTTAACCTATCTCATGATCCGTTTGATGAAAACAATACGGATGAATTAGCAGTTAATTATATAACAGTCTGATTCCAACTAATTTGGTTAACTTCTACTGATTTAAAATTTTGATATTACTGAGTTTTGTTCCGAATGAACACTTTTCTGTAAAGTGAAAAGTCCAAAAGACTTGGCACGTTTTTCGGTGAATAGTGTTTTTGACGACCATTTCTCAGAAAATGGTTAGAAGACCAAAAAGTCAAAAATAATATTTATTTTTGTCTTTTCCCTATTTCGTCTTATTCCTGACACACTTTTTGAGAAAATCTTTTATTGCTTATTACGCACCGGTGTTGCAAACAAACACTGTATCCATCAACGATTTGATCAAAAACGGAAAGCGTTTTCGTTTGAAGAGCGATTTACGTTTTATTTATGGAAAAATATCAGTGGCTCCCTGGTATCTATTCCCCGTATAAATGCTATATCGTGAAATAGAAAAAGTCCAAACGTTGAAAAGAACGTTCAAAAAGACGACAAACGTTTTCTCGTAAATCGTGTCTTTTTCGTCTTTTTCCCAAGAAAATTTTATTGATTTCCTGGCATCTAAACCTCATATTATCACTATGTCGTGAAATACAAGAAGTCCTACAGATGAAAGAAACGATCAAACGAATGAAAAACGTTTCTTCGTGAATAGTGCTTTTTACACGTTTTTCGAGAAAAACTTTTACTGACTATTACGTGTTTTTAAAGCGAGGGAAGGTTGAATCTTGAAACAGAATGTCAATTTAACCTTCACATTTTGCTCAAGGGCCTAGGTTATTTTTTAGGGTTTAGACCCTAGGGTTAGGGTTTAGGTTTTAACTCTTTTTCCAATTTAGGTTTTTTTTTTTTGCCCTAAATTGACTTCTGATTTTTAGTAAGTGTTAAGGTTAACTACTTGAACCAAAACACAAAATCCTACACATAGATATTTCATACAACACATTTAAAAGCTCAATTCAAGCTTTACTAATCACATAACACATAGTTTAGGTTAAAGAATTTAACCTCTTAGTTGTATACGATCGTAGTTTCGAGTCGTATATATTCTTTCAGATAACTCAAGGTATGCTTGAGAAATCCTTCTTTAGGTTTTGAATTGACAACCTTGCTTAGATCTTGTTAGATCACTTTTGAAATATTTGGGATATTACAAATACCTTTTCTATTTCAATTACCCAATTTTGGGTCTCTACTGGGTTCATTGTCCCCTTGAACTCTGGGGTCCTACAACTTTAAAATCTTTGAAGGTAGTAATCCTAGCAGCTACCGGTTGATCACCCACCGGGTTTATATTTCTGTTCTGAAAAGCTCCCATCAACAAGTCAACAAATTGCTACATGGGATTAACTGGTTCCTCAGGAGCATTTACTGACTCCTTTGGTGGGGGTTGAACATTTGGTCTGCGTCTATGCGGTATTTTCTGTTTCACAATTTATACCATGATTATTACATATCATTTACATGTCACATTCTTACGAACTTTAAATACATAGCCATATCAATACACATTTAATAACTTGATTTATATTCATAACAACTTAACTAGTGCCTAACACATTACATAACATGTAGCACATTGCTATTACTTTTTCAGCCCTTCGGACTACATAAGTTAGGATTCACATATAACTTTTTACTGCATGTTTAGACATTCCCTCCTTAGGACAAAAGAGGTCACATAGCACTTTCTATCTCTTTCTAACAAAAGCTAAGAATTGACATTACATACACGCAAAACTATACATTCATAATGCTACACAGCTATTACAAATATTTTATGGAAGCATTACACGCCTAACTGCGTCGTCATACTCTTCATCCATGATTGCTATCATCTTACACCTGCTCAAAGTATCTCTGGCCTGGTTATACTCCACCTGGTAGTAATGCACTCTATCTTGTGCCCTTCCAAACGTCGTGCGAAATGCATAGCTCATATCTTCACCTGGTAGTAATGCACTCATGATATCAATCTTGGCCTTTTTAGACCTTACTTCCTCCTCCACCAGATTTACTTTCCTTACTGCTTTAGCCCCGGCATATTCGTACCTGGCTATCTCAGCAATTGCATCCCTCAGCTTTGCCTCCAAGGTTTCTTTTTCATTCCTCAATTCTTGGACTTTCTATTCCACCTGCCTTAACTTATCTCCTAGCTCCATATTCCTATTAACTAATACTTGGACTGCATTCTCATTTTGTTCCACAGTTGTTTGTCGTTCAGCAGCTTGAGTTTCTAATTCCAAAATACTGTCTACGAACTCACTGTTCCTATTGTATCAGGTCGGTTACCCATTCTCGGTCGGCCTCTCTTTGCTCAGATGATGCATTATCTGGCAATGTTCCATCCGAGTCTCCTTCCAGCTCATTTGCATCCTGTGACGACCCCGAATCCGGGTCCCTCAAACCTCAGTTCTGGTTCAACACGAGTACTACCTTTTCCTTATTGTTCATGACTTACAATAATATTATAATTGTTAAATAATCATTTATTTATAATTTTACAACATCTCTTTCTATTCCAAAATCGCAATCTTTATACATTCCTAGTATGTCTCAATATCATACATGATACGACATTCTATTATAATCAATTTGAGTATTTAACACCCATATTACATACCAGCTAATTCTTATACTACACAATCATTTACCTGTCCAATTCGGACTGATATCTATAATAGATATTTAGATCTTCAATGAAGTAATATGATTTCTTGTTCCTTGTTCTTTATCGAGAACTTCAAATAACTTGCACTATCTGAAAATGTTTGTTTTAAGCAAGAGTGAGCACGATGGCTCAGCAAGTTTAACAGTTACACATAACACATTACATGATTCACATCATATACATGTTTTGCATCTTATTCTTTCATCATGCTTTCTGTATTAATAATATTTCACATCTCTTATGCATCACATACAATAATCAACTAGCACTTAACAAATTATGCTTCAATCTTGTATATAGTTTTCATGTAGCCATACCGCATGTTGTTCATCTACCATAAACATCATCAATATAACTTCGTATTATCAATTTAAATCACATTATAGCATATTAATGCTCATAGGAGCAAGTTCTGAAAAACTTGTCTGGTTTACTTCTACCGTTTACGCATATTTGAGTCTTTTGTTTAACCTACAATTTATATACAAAATTGACATAATCATTAGTTACAATGACTATAAATTAGTCTTAACTTAAAACCTTAACTTCAAATTATTAACTCTTAAGATGTCCGATAAACGAACCCTTAAGTTCTGGACGAAAACCCTAGCCCAAATACAGTTCGGACATAACGGGTACGCTTAACCAACTTACGCATTCACTATACGTTCATCGTACGACCCACTTTTATTAAGTTGTCTAAATTAGTCACAAGTGGACTATTTACATCAATTAAACATTCGTCTTTTATATAATTTAATGATTTAGACATTTAATAATGTACCAAATACCCCAAGATATTATCTACCTTTGATAATATACAACTACATTCAAATATTATTAATCATTTAATAATATTTTACTCCCTTATTAATATTATTAACCATTTAATAATATTTTAATCACATATTAATATTATTAATTATTTAATAATATTTTAATCACATATTAATATTATTAACCATTTAATAATATTTTATTCTCTTATTAATATTATTAATCATTTAATAATATTTTATTCTCTTACTAATATTATTAATCATTTAATAATATTTTAATCTCTTATTAATATTATTAATCATTTAATAATATTTTATTCACTTATTAATATTATTAATTATTTAATAATATTTTAATCACATATTAATATTATTACTCATTTAATAATATTTTAATCATTTACTAATGTTATTCAACATTTAATAACTTTTTAATCATATATTAATATTATTGATCATTTAATAATATTTTAATAATCTTCAATCAATATCAATAGTTAACCTTTTAATTATGTTAACTTTAATCTTTAACTTAAACATTTAGCTATCATTTAGTCACTAGTAGACTCTCGTACAATAGCTTATCTTTATTTCAATAGTGAAATTATCTTTTGTTAAGTTTTACAATGCCTGACAAGCGAAACTTTCAGTTCCAAACAAGTCTAGATTAATTTTATTTTTTTTAACAAGCACGGGCGTCTAGACACCACCCCAAAGCCTTTCTGGGGCGTCTAGATGCCCATAGGCAAAAACCAACAAGGTCGGGCGTACACTTGGGCATCCAGACGCCGTGTACTTTGGCTGTCGGAATCTCTCTCAGTAGTTTGGCCATAACTTTGTCATAATGAAATATTTTGAGGTGATTTTTGAGTCTAAATTCATTAAAATGTCATGATCTACAATTTCTCTTTAGATCACAAATCCAAATTCCGAACGGAACTGAACTAAAAACTGCTCACAAGGACAAAGTGAAAACTAAAATCACAAATCCTTGGTTTTAAAGGTTCAAACTTGAATAAAATAAACTCTACACCTCCAAATGACACCAACTTAGTGTTGTTGTCTTCCTAACTTCTTATTTTATAATATTTTATGATTCAATCATATTTTTGAAAAAGTTTTGACAACAAATTTAAGATCGAACCGCTTAGGGTTTCAAAACGCCTTATTTTACGGTAAAAGCCATAACTTGCTTATTTCTTCAAAATTTTCAATCGTTCAAGTTAGGTTATCTTCACAATACATAAATCTATCTTTCAAGACTCTTAGATCATAAATATAACCCACACATCTCAACTCATAATCATCAACCTAGTTATTTAACTACGGTTTTACAACCTAACATGCTCATATGACTATTTCTTCCGTCATTTTACGTATCACACATATAGAACACATCTAGCATAGCTCACCATAGATCTTCATCACTTAGATCCTTCCATAACCAAGATTACTAAAACTTATATTTAAAAAAATAATAAATAAAGTTTGAGAAACTTTTAAACCTTCTATAGAATTCTTCTTCTTGGAAATGATTGGAACTCCCTCTTGATCTTCTTGTTCTACTCGAAAATGACTAACACCCTTAGTGTTTGAGCTCTCAAACTCACAACTCTCACCATGTAGCTCTTATTTTCTCTAGAGCCTCTCTCTCTATAAGTTAGTGCAAGTAAGCAAATGAGCAAACAACTAATACAAGGATGTGGAGGATGCTATTTATAGAACCTCCCTAATCACCATCAACTCCTACTAATCAACTAGCATTGGTCAATTAAAGGCTAATTTAGGCTTATTATAGCATGGAATGACCACATGAGTGAATTTTGAATGACCACTTAAAAACTAGGGTTGGTGGGGAGTTGTTAAGCAACTTTGCACTCCAAATTCACCAACAAGCAAGATTTATGACCATGTGGGCCCCAAAATTCGGGATTGCCATTTTAATACACCAATTTAGATTTATTTTTATATCCTATATCATTATATAAGTATCCATATATATATATACACCAATATATATATATTGACCACAACTTTGACTACCATTTGGGCTCCACATTTTACTCTAGGATTTAATATATTGGGTTCATCCAATTAATTGGTTTGGGCTCACTTTAATTATTACATTGGGCTAACATTATATATCCTATCTTACATTTAATTAAAACAAGCATTGGGCTTGATTAATTATAACTTGAATCAAGGTTTAATTAATTACATGGACTACTAGGTTAATTTATTTAACTTAGTTTAATACATCAATTGGACTTATAGTATAGTCCAATTAAACTTGCCTTAAATTATTTTACCATATTGGGTTATTCAATTAACTTATCCATAGTTAACTCTCATCACCATATTTACTTACCTAGCAATTAACCAACGTTTGGTTAATGTCTACCAACTAGGGTTATTCAATTAACCCTACATTAGTTAATTCTCTACACTCAATCAATACTTGAGAAATATTCTCCTAACACATTCATTTTACCCTTATTTTAACTTAATTTATTAAAGAAAACTCAACCCGAACCATCATTTCCCGACCCGAAGCATCGGCAGCAAGTCAGCACCAAGGCGCTGGAATTCCCGAAGGAACCGCCTTCGGTGCCCGAACAACTTTGGCCTTCAGTGCCCGAACAGCTTCGGTCTTCGGTGCCCGAACAGCTTTGGCCTTCGGTGCCCGAACATACATAGGGTTCGGCGCTTAGGCGCCAGAACATACACAGGGTTCGGCGCTTAGGTGCATGAACATACACAGGGTTTGGAATCTATCACGAAATCCATTAATACCATAAATTGACTCACTATTCATCCGTTATTCGTCTTCTGACATGTTTTACTAAAATTCTCACTATAGATTCATTTTAACTCCGTTTTTAGTTCATTCAATCTGAAAAATCTTCGTATCTCAGAGGAGTATAACATACAACCTTCAAACTAAATCTTTATACGCAAGGACACAACCATAATAGCCTTTAAAACAGTCCATGTTCGGTCCATAGCCTAACTATCCATTGTTCTTCACCCTTTATGAATGGGATCGAATTTCTTAACCATTTTGTTCCTCTTTAACTCATAACCAATATAATTAACCTAATTAATTATATTTTATGACTCTTGCTCTTACTTTATATTTAAACTAATTAATTTATTAGCTTAATTGAGTATTAACTTACACATCCTCTTATTTGGCTAACCAACACAATTTAGGTATATATATATTAATATAATCACCTTCACTTCTCAATTGAATTTATTTCCTTAATACATTCTCTACATGCATCATTACAATATTCCCTCATTTAATTTCTAACAAAAAAATTATGTTAAAAAAAATGTTTACCCATTTTCTACACATCTCCAACTCTAGATTTTAAACCATAACCTGTAATTGATTATTCAAAATCTTATCTACAAATCTTGTAAATATCTGGGATATTACAGATCCTCTTCTAGATCACTGTCCTCAGCTGGTACTATTGTCATAGCTGGTACAGTAGTCATCCCATCTATTTGAATATCTCTGGGCTCTTTTTCTATTGCCCGACTGGATTCTCCAATCTCTAGCGTACTATAAAATCACAACAACAATTATTTTAGTTCAGTACAATTTTTCTTATGTCTATTACACATAACACATAGCACCTAACACATATTGTGAAAATTTTAACTTTAATAATTTCAACCATTCACCCCTTAGAACTCTAAATGAGTTTCACAATATTCCTTAAAGTCATATTCCTAAGGTTTCCCCACCTAAAGGTTATAACCTATCAGCTCTGATACCAACCTATGACACCCCCAAATTCAGGTCCCTTGAACCACGGGTTCGCTACTCACGATACTATTCTACCCTGTCATCACATCCATTCAATCTGAATAATAATAAAACTTTACATTCATCCATAACTATCCTAGGTTCCACATACCTTTATACATACATACATATGTACCTGACATAGTATAAAAAGATAACGTTTACACATACATGACTCTATCAATGTACATCTACTGTTTGTCAACTTTTTCTTTTCCCTTGTCTATACCCGACCCCTCAACCTGCTCAGGTTTAGGTGAAATATCATGTTTAAAAGCGAGAGTGAGAATAAATAGCTCAGCAAGTATATAAGCAAATGATGACATGATATTTCAAAATGATGAATGAAATTATTTTACAATGAATATGAATCGTTTACAATAAACTAAGTCTTTTACAATAACGTGAGTCATAAACAATGAGTTGGTTCATTTACAAGAACAGTTCAATGAATGAACATAAGAAATACAACATGATCTTTATATGATTAACTAGAAACATGTAACTCATGTGTCGTACGGTCACAAGACCAAGAACTCATTAAGAACAATACTAATCATACAGATTGATATTGCCCAGGGTAGTCATAAGATTGTTGTTCAAATTAGATGTGTACTCTGGGTGATCAGCCCATCGTACTTTTATATTGTACACAACATAAACATCTAATGACGTAACCACGCCATAAAATCATGTTTACTTTATACTTTACTCCCCTTTTATAAGGGTTATTCTGTTACAGCATATCATAGAGTCCACACCACAACAATGTGGATTAGGGCACATAACAATAAATATTTTATTACAACATGTATCATCATAAGTGTTTAGCCAAAATCAAGATTGGCATCGACCTTTTTCAAAGCAGTTCAATAGTGAAGGAACTTTACATGATCACATGAATACATAACATGAATATATATTCAAGGAACAGCAAATAAGAGTTCAAATATAACATTTATATGTATCCCCGTCTACCACAACTGGTAAAATATTATCCCGTTTATAACCTACATGACCATAATGTGGGTTCATGTATTAGTTACACATACATGCATGTTATAACTTGCTATACAAGCTACCCTTTGTCTTTGCATAACCCTTAACGTATAACATATTGTTCATTTACCCTTAGCATCTACCACATTGATCATTTTTATCAAACTATGACTTATAACACATGTATCTATCATTTAATATCAAAACATTTTATTTTGGATTTTTAAAAAATTTTCTTGGTTGGAACAGTGCATCTCGCCCTGGCGAGATGTTTTGGCCTGAAGATCTCGCTGGCCGCGAGATCTTCTCGGTTACACCTCACCCCGACGAGCTCTGAACTTGCCACGGCGACGTGCCTCTCAGAGCACTGTGCCCCGGCACAGTTCCTAGGGTAAAAGATGGCGCACCGACGCCATACTAGTTTTTCTGGGAAAAAATTCTTTCAAACATCCTTGCTATTTTTGGCCCCTTTTTGTAAAACTTGATTCCAACACTTTACCTAGCACACATAACATGTATTTGACTTACGTGGGCATTCAAAATATTTCAAAATCATAAAATGGCCTTATTTTTCCAATGTTTTCATTTTAGTCGTCGGCGAACGTTTTAAAATGTTTAAAACTCGCATTTATCGCCACAAATACCAAATGAGTTCCAAATCGACTCTAACACGTATATTCACATAAAACTTAGATGTTTAGCCTCATTTCACCATTAATTATCCAAAATGGCCAAAAATCACAAATTGGTAGGATTTTGCCAACTTTTCAAAACTCAACCCTTAAATACCATTTGAATTCTTGTGCGTCATGCACATATAACTTAACACATGCTCAATTAGCAATTTTGTATACTTGTACAACTTCTATATGCACCTTCTAAAATACTTTATAGATTATGATTTGATTAATACATAAATCATAGCCTAATATTGTAACTTTTCTACACAAATAATGTTCTTGAACCAATAATGATCTTGTAATGCTATCTAGCATGTTAATATGCATGCTTCCAACATAATCAACCTTTCAAGCTAGGTTTTCAACACTTCTAGCAACATATAACATATAATTATTCATGAATCATGCTTCCTAGCTCTTAATATATACATGAATAGTGCACTACCTTTGTTCTAGCAACTTTGAGCTTAGGTTTTCATTCAATAACAAACATGAAGCACATAAACTCACAAAAATTCACATAATAAACACATATAGCCAAGGATACAAGCATGGCTTCATTTATTTTTGCACTTAAGCACATAAATACTAACTCACAAAGCTTGATCATCTTGTTACCTTCTTGTGGCTCTCTTTCTTCTTGAAATAAAACTTGCTAGTGATAGGTTCTCCACTTTGGATGGCCTTATATGCTTTACTTACAACTATTTCTTGAAATCCTTCAAGCTTTCTAGCAACCCTAGCTTCTTCTCTTGTTCTCTCTCTCTCTCTTTGAGCTCTCTTGTTAGCAACTTACGAAATGGTTATCTGTAAAATGCTGAAAACACATAACCATTACCAATATATGCATACTTAAGTTGTAACCAAAGCTCCAACCACTAACCATCCTCTAGTCAACTTAACTCATGCATTGTTAGGGCTATCCAAGGTATTTCACATAGCTAGGGAAGGCTAACTTACTCATTATATACTTCTAGGATACCCAAGTCATTATTTGAATTATCAAGGGCATCATGGTCTTTTGGAAAAATTCCTAGATAATTAATTTCCATGTAATTTCCTTAAAAATCCTTTCTTGCTCATTTTTTAATCCAATTCAAGTTCACTTTGATCCAAATTTGTTTTACTAAACTTGAATTTTATTCTAACATAAAATAGTTCACAATTGGTTTGTCCTATAACACTTGTCATACTCTAAAAATTTAATTTCATTAATTAACAATAATAATTATAATATTCCAAATTGCATATCATTACAGCTAAGGCCCAATTTTGATTTAAAAAAAATCATATTTCACCCTTTTTTTTCTTTCCTCAGTGATTGCATTTTATCCTCCATCTCACTTTTTTTTTTTTCCATACTTGACTCTGCAATGTTTAATTTTCTTAGGCTTCAGAGTTATCCATGTAGCGAGCGTTTGACTAATGGCTCCCAAACTAGTTGGCTTTAGGACACTACGTATAGAGACACCCCTAAGAATCTATTAACTTGAATAACAAAGGCCACAAAATTAAACTAGTCAAGTTATTTATTTTACATAATATTTTTTCCTCTCAATCTCCCAATCACATATATTTCCTATATCAGACTTTAAAACATGATCAAATTAAGATATAGTGAAAATCAACATCTTCCACAACCAATTAATCACATGAACTTCCTCTAAGTTAAAAGTAGTTCGACATATATATATAGATATGTGCATAAAAATTTAAAGAGTCTCAAATACAGTAAATACTAACAATAAGTCAACATTTTAGACTAAGCAAATAGTTATTGTTTTTCTAAGAGTTATTAAATAAAAATAAAAATTTTATCATTGGCCAAAAATTAAAATCCAATTAACTCATTGTTCAAGTAGCACATCCTAAAAAAAACTACACATTTTCGTAGGAAATATGGTTAAACTTAGCACGTGCAACAAGCCTTTAAACCCTAAGGTTACCCTAAGTGTATGAGTTTTTTCTCGTGAGAATTTACAGTGAATTTATCCACAAAATTCAAAATTAATCCTAAAAATACAAAGAAAATAAATAACCTAAATCCCTTCCCCCACACTTAAAACTTACATAGTCCCCAACATAAAGTAAAATGCAAAGAAAAGACATAAATAAATATAAAAAAGAAAAAGGAAAAGAAATTCAAATTTGGTTTCTTAGGTTGCCTCCCAAGTAGCGCATTTGTTTAATGTCGTTTGCTCAACTTAGTCCTTCTCAATTCAAATAAATCGGATCCTCTAAAGTCAGCTCGTCCACAACATCTACTGGATAGTCCTCATAAAAAGGTTTCAGCCTATGACCATTCACCTTGAAAATCTTCCCTGTTCTTGGATTTTTAATATCTATAGCACCATGAGGAAAAATATTAGAAATAACAAACGGACCTTCCTAACGAGAACGCAACTTTCCTGGAAACAACTGCAGCCTTGAATTATAAAGGAGAACTTGTTGTCCAACAGTGAATGTCTTCCTCAAAATATGTTTGTCATGGAAAGCCTTTATTTTATCCTTGTACAGTTTTGAACTCTCATACGCTTCATTTCACAATTCTTCAAACTCTTGTAACTGTAATCTTCTATGCTTTTCAGCTTGATTCATGTTCATGTTACATTGCTTAATTGCCTAGAAAGCCTTGTGTTCTAACTCCACATGTAAATGACATGATTTTTCAAACACTAACCTATAAGGTGACAAACTAATAATTATTTTGTAAGCAGTTCTATAGGCCCCAAATGCATCTTCTAACTTTAAACTCTAATCTTTACTATTTGGTTTGACAACTTTCTCCAGAATGGACTTAACCTCACGATTGGAAACCTCAGCTTTGCCATTGCTTTGCGGATGGTAAGATGTCGAAACCCTAGCATCACATTATATTTCTTGAACAGGGATGGTAGCATCCTATTACAAAAGTGGATGGGTTCCTCTATCACTAATAATGGCCATTGGAGCCCTAAATCTGATAAATATGTTAGACTTGATAAAATCTACAACAACTTTAGAATCATCAGTCATGATGGATTTAGCTACCACCTATTTAGAACATTGTCAACACCCAAAAGAATGTAAACATTACCATAAGAAGAATGAAATGATCCCATAAAATCAATACCCAAATATTAAAAAATTCAACAATTAAAATAGGAGTTTGTGGCATTTGATTCCTACTCGATATATTTCCTGTCTTTTGACAATTTGTAAATGATTTACAAAACAGATAAGAATCTTTAAAAATAGTGGGCCAAAGGAAACCACTTTTTAAAATCTTTTGAGCTGTTCTTTTAGGTCCAAAATGACTGCCACAAGTATAAGAGTGACATAATGTTAAAATATACAAAAACTCACTTTTGGGCACACACCTTCTAACTACCTGATCAGAACAAATTTTCCATTAGTATGGGTCATCCCATACATAATATTTTGCATCACGCTTAAGCTTCTCTTTTTGAATTTTAGAGAATTCACTAGGAATATAGGCACTTACTAAGTAATTCATATTGTTCACATGCTAGGTTAGAGACTCTTTAACAGAAAATAACTTCTCATCTGGGAAAGAATCCTTCAATGGTAGTACGTCTTCGTCCTTAGCTCAAGTGATTTGCCACCAAGTTGTTAGCTCTTATTTTATCTCAAATTTCCACATCAAATTCTTATCACAGCATAATCC
Organism: Hedera helix; assembly: GCA_947179155.2. Taxonomy (NCBI): domain Eukaryota; kingdom Viridiplantae; phylum Streptophyta; class Magnoliopsida; order Apiales; family Araliaceae; genus Hedera; species Hedera helix. The sequence goes on from OX359264.1 coordinate 26,942,854, forward strand.
ATCGTATGATCCTAGGTTTGGATTCCTTCTTGGTCAATAAATACCTGAGAGCAGTATGGTCAAAATAAACAACAACTTTAGTACCAAGAAGATAAGATCTAAACTTGTCTAAACTAAAAACAATAGCTAAAAGTTCTTTTTCAGATGTAAAGTAGTTAATCTGAGCAGCATTCAAAATTCTGGAAGCATAGTAGATAGCATGAATATCTTTATCAACTTCTTGGCCCAAGACAACTCCTACTGCATAGTTATTAGCATCACACATAATCTCAAAAGGAAATTTCTAATTTGGTGGTTATATCACTGGTGCTGAGGTCAATAAATTCTTCAGTTTGTCAAATGCCTCCTTGCACTCTACATTAAACTGGAACTTCACATCCTTTTGCAGCAACTTATATAATGACAAAGTTTTTCTGGAGAAGCACTTGATAAATCTACGATAGAAACCTGCATGCCCAAGGAAAAAATGAATCTCCCGCACATTTGCAGGGTAAGGTAAAGTAGAAATAATTTCTATCTTAGCTTTATACACTTCTAATCCCTAGCTAAAACTACATGTCTAAGTATTATAACTTGTTCTACCATAAAATGACACTTTTCCTAATTAAGAACAAGATTAGTTTCTAAGAATATATCTAACACACGAGTTAAATTATCTAAACATGCATCCAAAGAATCACAATGAACTGTGAAATCATCCATAAATACTTCAATGTAATTTTCAAGAAGATCGAAGAATATATTTACCATGCATCTCTGAAAAGTACCTAATACATTACAAAATCCAAAAGACATTCTACGATATGCAAATGTACCAAATGGGCATGTAAAACTAGTCTTTTCCCGATCTTTGGGTGTAATCACAAATTGGTTATAACCTAAAAAATATCTAGAAAACAATAATAAGCATGGCTAGTCTTTCTAATAATTAATCAATAAAAAGGGGAGAAAAATGATCTTTTCTAGTTACAGCATTCAATTTTCTATAATCAATACACTCCCCATCATGTTTGCATACGTGTGAACACTAACTCATTATTATCATTTTGAATTAAAGTTATACCATATTTCTTTGGAACTACCTGCACTAGACTCATCCATTAACTGTCTAAAATGGGGTAGATTATACCTGCATCAAGCAACCTTAGAACCTCTTTTCTCACCACCTCTATCATGGGTAGATTCAATATTCTTTAAGCTTCTCTCGTTAGTTTGGCTCCTTTTTTTAAAAGAATTTGATGCATACACATGGCAGGACTTATACCCTTGATGTCTGCAATTGTCCAACTAAAGACTGTTATGTGCTCCCTTAAGACTCTTAGCAATTTATCTTCTTGAACTTTGGTCAGATTATTGGCAATGATTACTGACAGTATGTCATCCTTCCCTAAATATACATACTTCAAATGGGTAGGTAAATGTTTCAACTCTAATGTAGGAGCTTGCACAACAAAAGGTCGCAATTTTTGGTGAGCAACAGGTAACTGAATATGATATATTGCATACTTATCTGAGATTTTTGGTAAAGAATGCAATGCAACTATTGTATCCTTTAATTCTGGAGTTTGCTCAATTTCTTCATCTTTATCCAAATCCAAGTTATTTTTTATGGAAACCTCCAAGCTTTCCTTATGTAATGGCTCAAAAGATTTCTGTACCAAGTTAATTACATCAATGGCAAAAATAGGATTAATATCACTAAGGTACCTCATAGTTTCATAAGTATTGAATTGAATCTTTTCTCTATCAAACTCCATGGTTAAGATCCCATTTTGCACATCAATTATTATTCTAGCTATTTTTAAGAATGGTCTCCCTAACAAAATATGAGCAGGATTTGGAGATGTATCGTCATCCATGTCCACAATATAAAAATCTGCAAGAAATATTAGCTCATTCACTTGCACCGACACATCTTCAATTACCCCTTTTAAGTATTAATACGATCAGCCAAGTGGATAATAACAATAATATTTTTTAAAGGACCTAGATTCAAAGAAGCATAAATAGATAATTGCATGATATTAATTGACGCTCCTAAATCCAGCAGAGCTTTTTCAAACATGCTATTACCTATCATACATGGAATGATAAACATGCCTGGATCCTTACACTTAGGGGCAACTTTCTTGGGAGAGCAGCTGATACATTTTCTCCAACAGTCACTTTTTCATCATCCTTTAATTTTCTCTTATTAGTGCATAATTCTTTAAAAAAAATGCATGCTTTGGCACTTGCTTTGTGGCATCTAGTAAAGGAATGTTCACCTCTACCTTCCTAAAAGTTCTCAAAATCTCTTTCTCTTGCTCATCCTTCTTTAAAGTTCTGGGATTCTTGGGGGGATAAGGTAAAGCGTTAGTTTTAAGCTGAATAGGAGGTTAGGTATTACCATTGTTGTTTCTATCTCCTCTTTGGAATTTTTCTCATGGAACTCAGTAGTGGCTTTTGGTGCTTCCAACTGTTTTTCACTCCTTAATGTTATAACACTTGCATTCTCTCTCGGAATGACAACAGTTTGAGAAGGTAGTTTTCCTGAGCCTTGAAAGTCCAATCGACCAACTGTTGTAGCCAGCTGACCCATCTGTTGTTCCAAATTATGAATGAAAGTCCTTGTCTCTAGCTGAAATTACTGTGTTTGGGTCATAAAAGCCTTGAACATCTCAAGAGATGTCCCAAAATTAGCAGGCACTCCTTGTCTAGGTTGGTATTGTTGTCAGGCTACTTGAATCCCTTATGTCCTATTTGAAAAAACATTTTGCATTGTCGGCCTGTTTCCTCCACACCTCAGATTAGGATGATCCCGCCATCCTGAATTGTAATTGTTATAATAGGGATCATATCTTTTCTGAGATTGTCCCTGAAAATTCCCCCTTACATTAGCTTGTTCAGCAGTTTCATCTTTTTGTAGTGTTGGACAAGTGTCCGTAGAATGGCCTGACGACAAACAGATTCCATAAGTCTTTACAACTAGTATATTCCTTGCAGTCATCTGATGAACCATAATAGTTAAGTCTGCAATTTGGCATTCAATATTACCCGTGCTCACCCCATTCACCCTTTTCGATGTATGGTTCATTTTAGTTTCATATTGTTGTGAGTTAGCTACCATGTTCGCAATTAAGTTCCTTGTGGCCTCTAGAGTTTTATCGACCAGTGTTCCTCCACTTGTAGCATCAATCATACTCATATCCATTGGCATCAGTCCCTCATAAAAATATTAGAGCATGTGTTAGTCATCAATTTGATGTGGTAGATAGCCAATTTCTTGAATCTTTCTCAATATTCATAGAGACTTTCTCCACTGAATTGTCTTATACCACATATCACCTTCCTTATGTTGGAATCTTCATAAGGAATCTCTTGAAGAAGAAAAATACTTCTCCAAGAATAACATTTTCATGTCATTCCATAATTGTATCGATCCTGAAGGTAGATAGTACAAACAATCCTTTGCCAAGTCTGCCAATGAAAAGGGAAAAGCCTTTAGTTTTATCTGCACTTTAGTTACTCCTTGTGGCTTCATAATGGAACACACCACATGAAACTCCTTTAGATGCTTATATGAATCTTCACCTATGAGACCACGAAAAATAGGCAAAAGATGAATTAGTCCTGATTTTAATTCAAAAGATACATCTAAATTAGGATATTCAATACACAATGGTTGTTGGTGTAAATTACAAGTAGCTAACTCCATTAAGGTCTTATTATTAGGAACATCCATCATTTCTTCTTCTTGATCACTGGATGAATTAAACAGTAATTCAAGTGCTATGTTAAGGCCCGGTGATGGTACATGAGCTTCTTCTGAGTCTACAGTTGTGCTTATGGATTGGCAAGTCTATTTCTTTAGCCCTTTTTCAGTTTTCTCTATTTTTTGGTCAAAATTCAATTCACCAGATTGAGATAATCGATTCATAAATTGAAAAGCAAAGAAAACAAAGAATAGATAAAAACAAATAAATACTCCTCAACTGCGACGCCAAAATTTGGGAGGTTGTCGTTAACACTTTCAAAATAAAAAATCTTACTTTTACTCTGTGAACACAAAATTTAGTATAATGACAAGCAATGGTCGATCCCACAGAGAGCAATATTATTTTTAATTTATCCTAATGTTTCTAGCAATAAATAAAAGAAAATAATAAAGAGGGTAGTTTTAAATTAATTATAATTAACTAAATAAACAAAAATAAATTAATAAGATTGATCAAAAAATTAAAAAGTTCAGTTCAGTATCATCTTTTCATAGTAATATAATAATTAATTACAAAATTATTCTTTCCTTTCATGAAGCTAATAATCCTAGATAATAACAATCGTTACTTAGCCAAAATTCCCTTTAGGTTTTAATTCTAATATGACAATCACCTCCACTAGACCCCAACTATTATACAACTCAGAATTATCAGTTTAAATTTAATATAACAACAGCGCTAAAAATTGGGAAATTAGAAATTTTTTTCAAGCAACAATCATACAATCGTATATTATTTAACTTGCCTTCTGATAGTCATAGTAATACTCAAAAGCTTGAGCGCAATTATGTATTACTAATCGTTACTTATGATCAGATACAATATTGTTTGCTTAATACTATATCTTAATCTAACAAATGATAATAGTTTTGATTTAATTTAACTGGCCATTATTAAATCAATGAAAATAAATATCATTCAATCAGTTAAAACATATTATCAAGAATACAGCTTATAATATAAGGAATACATAATAATAACTTAATTAAACCAGCAACTGAAAATAAGATTCAACATCCCTTTAGAACTGAATAAGAAAACTTAGCCTGACAAACTTTCAATCTTGCCTCCAAATCTCTATCTTCAGTATATGTGTATCTCTTTACTTGTGTATAACATACTCTATTTAGAGGTTACATAAACAATCCCTAGCTTATAAGGAATTAGAATCCAATTAGGAATTAAAATAACATAAAAAGGCGTCAGATTTTGGCTTACACAGTGACCCACGCAGTTGCCTCATTCTTCCATGCAGCTGCACCACTTGCTACTGCAATGAACTCCTTTACTCCATAACCTCTACAATGAACTCCTATACTCTAACAACCTCCTTCACCTCCTTACCATCACCATCAAATCTTATTACACCACCTACAATCAGCTCCTCGGCCTCAACTATATGCTCCTTGTCAGCAGTAACCTCCATCTCAGGCTTATCAGCAGGTGACTCAATCACTGGTCCTACTGTAGCTGACTCGATCAGGACAATATGTTTTTCTATTGGAACATCCTCCATCACTTTGCTAGGTTCGCCTATATCTGCCATCCTACAATTACAGATAGAAAAACAACAAGACATCAGTATCACAATAAAACAGATTCATTGATAAAATGAAATGATATTTTACTATGTACAAAAGCGGCTCAATGAATTTTCACAATTAATCTCCAAGCACAACTCAACTCAATGGATTTCCTTGACCCATCTCCTAACGTACTAGGTTTGAGTTTTAATTCTAAGGTTACAACCTAGGTTTCGCAAATCCTAAGGTTTATAACCTACAGCTCTGATTTTATGTTTAAATCATTTTTTGTTGCAATATAAGCTAAAGAATCAAAAATAGATTTTTGTTTAAGGAAAACCCTATAATTGTTTTGGTTTTCACAATAAATAACTTATTTTGTTGGTATGTTTTCTAGATCCATATGTATATAATAAAGATCTACAAGTTTTATATAAATCTAACGTTTGGTAGTGGTGTTTTGAATCAAAAACATGAAGAGCATAGACTCAAAGCCCAAAAACCCTAGCCACGTCGGGGTGCCAGAAAAGTGGTCATCGGGGTTTGGAACAAGGGTGGCGTAGTATTTTGGGTCGTTATTTCTGTCCTTTAAAGAAACCTTTTGGGAAAAACTTGTTTTTGTAAAATACTATATTGTATGGACTAGCCACTGTCCAAATTTGAACTCATTTGAATAAAAGATGCACAAGTCATAATTTTCCAAAACTACTTAGAAAATCAAAAATGTCGGATGTCTGAAAATTCTGGGAATTTGGTTGGGCATCGGGGCCTCCAAATTTAGCTGTCAGGGCTTTAAAGTTCTAAAGATTTAGCTTTGGGGCATGAAAATGTTGGCGCTGAGGCGAGGAGACCACGCCTAGGCATGTGCAGATCTGGGTGCCGAAGTGAGAAGTCACACTGGGGCATGCCCTTTTTGTCACGTGGGTGCCAAGCCCCTTTTTTGTGCAGTGAGTTATTTTTGAAGTGTGTGCAGTCAGTGTTTTATAATCTAACTTAAAAAGTGTTAATATGTGACATCTCAGATTTTTGACAAGATATTTAAATAAGGATCTTGGTTAATTAAGTAAAGGTTAGAAGTTAAAACCTAGTTTGGAAGGATAAAAAGTATTGAAAAGTGATTAAATTTAAATTATTTTTTAATCAATGTGCTAAGAATGACCTATGTGGTTAATTTATAAATAAAAAAAAGAGACTCTAAAGTAGCAAAGACTATATAGAGTTTATGAGGATCAGTCACTAATTTAAGGTATATTAGTGGCTTGATATATATTGAAATTATATATAATATAATTTACAATGATTCAATGAAAATAGAATGGATTAAAGGCGAAAGATACATTATAATACCTATGATTACGTAATCAGAAAAGAATTATTGTAACGCACTGTAGTGTATCAGAATGTGATAGATTAAATGGATGTATATAGATCTAATGAATAAAAGGAAAATTAAGATTTAGAGAGAAAAGTAAAATGATGGAAGAATATGTAAATTAAGCTTTAGTTATAAAAAAAAATAACTAGCTTGATGAAAAGGCCTTGAGAGGCTAGGTTACGAGAATGGCAAGGTAACGTATGGCAGCATGTGCAAAAAGGAAGGTTCAGTTTAACCTAATCGGTATATTAAGAATTAACAGAATAATAAGGATTATGATTTTTGAATATTTAGAATTTATTAAGGAATTAATATTAATTGATTGAAATGAATTATGTATTTATATGACGTGTAAATACAGAAGGTAATACTCTCAAATATGAGTAGAATGAATGTAGAATGCATGTATGACGCAAATTGTCATATGTGTATTAAGTAAACGAACATAAAGACGTAAAAGTCGTAAAAGGATAATATGAGCATAAAAAGGTTAAAAGATGATGGATTTTGGTAATCCGATCAGGGTTCGCTTTTTGAGAAGTAGTTTATGGAAAAAGTTAGTAATTTGACTATTTGAGATGTCGGGAAGTGAAATTGATTAAATGTAAAATCGAGAAGGTTCGTAGGAAACTAGAAACGTAATTCTAGTTAAAGAAAGTTATTTAGTCAGTTTACGATTAAATGACTAATTAAGCTATAAATTGAGATTATGCGAATATAGCACAGTGAAAAATGATTGACCTAGTCGGTCGATTAAAAGAAAAATCAATTTAAATGAGCATGAAATGAATTAATGAAAAGGGAATTTGAAAAGTTACCTTAAAAGGAAAATTGACAAGAAAGTGAAAATCTAGCAAATGTGGCTAATGACCAAATTGCCCTCAATAATTTAATTAATGACCTTTGTGTCCTAAAGGGTGAAATGACAAAAATACCCTTGACAAATTAAGTAATGACTGTTGTGTCCCAAGAGGTGAAATGTCAAAAATGCCCTTCATTAATTATGTGAAATGACTAAAATGCCCTTGGATGGGTTAACCATGATTATTTTACTTAACCAAGCCTAGTTAAGTCTCATATAACTTAAATGGCTAAGCTTGAGCTCTTCTTCATTCTCATTTTTACAGAAAATTATGCCCTAATTGAGTTCACGTGTCATAGAGAGTTAATGTAGAAACCCTTTGTGGGAATAAAATCAGGGAACGACAAAAGCTAGGATCCAAGATAGTTCAATAGAACACGGATGTTATACGAATCATACGTAAGAGATTGCAAGCATCTCAGGACCAACATAAGAAGTATGCGGATCATCAGAAACAACCAAAAGACTTCAACATCGGGAGTCATATATTCTTGACAGTGTTCCCTTGATAGGGCAAGATAAATTTTGGCAATACGGGAAAAACTGAGTCCGAAAATTTATTGGACCATTACAAATATCGAGGAGAATAGGTGAGGTAGCCCTATCTCCTGAGATATGTCACATTCACAATATGTTTCACGTGTTCGTACTCCAAGTCTATCCAAATCAAGAAAAAAAATATTATATACGGAACATTCCTATCCAGATCATTGATCGGAAGGAATAAGTTACGGAATAAGATGTTATAAATCAGTTAAAGGTCATCTAGAGAAATTAGAATGTCAAAAATCTATGTAAGAGCTTAAGGATAAAATGCGAGAAGATAACTCGCTTTTATTTTGTACATTGCCTTGTAATTTCAAGGACAAAATTTTTATAAAGGGAAGTGAATGTGACAATCCAAATTTTTTAAGATTTTTTAAGATTTTTTTTTTAAATAATACAAGTAAACATGTTTGTGCCTGATATTATGTGTAATTACATTATGTAATTAATATTGTGTGTTGTTATATAATAACAAATGAAATAAAACATTATAAAATTAAATTATTAAAACTTAATTAGAAAATCCTAAACCTAATTAAGAAACCCTAATCCTAATTAGGAAACCCTAATCCTAATTAGTAAATCGTAACCTTTAAATGCAAAACCTAAGTGCCAAACCCTAAGGGTTAAACCCTAAACCCTAAAAAGGCATAAAAATAACCAAATTAACCTTCAAATCTCAGCCACGCAAACAAAGAGGAAGCAAAATCGAATTTCTCTTCCTTTAACCAACGTGGAGATCAATTCTTATCCACATGAATTTGGAAATGAGTGAGTCACCATTTACAATGATTCACAACATTAATTGAGAATTACTTGGCCACTCCAGGCTCTGCAAATCGACCATAGCAATATCATTACTTAATCAAACTTAGCTCGCAAGAAAAGTTTCTAAAAGACCATAAAACCCTAACCCTAGCTCTCCTATAAATAGCAACCACTCCTGATGTTGAAACTGTGACGACCCCGAATCCGGGTTCCTCGAACCTCGGATCTGGTTCAACACGAGTACAACCTTTTCCTTATCTTTCGTGAATTTTAACAATATTATAATTGCTAAATAATCATTTATTTACAATTATATAACATCTCCTTCTATTCCAGAGTCGAAATCTTTATACATTCCTAGTATGTCTCAATATCATACATGATACGACATTCTATTACAATCAATTTGAGTATTTAATACTCATATAACATACCAACTAAGTCTTATGCTACAGAATCATTTACCTGTCCAATTCGGACTGATATCTACAATAGATATTTAGATCTTCAATGGAAGTAATATATTTTCCTGTTCCTTGTTCTTTATCGAGAACTTCAGGTAACTAGCCTTATCTGAAAATGTTGGTTTAGGCAAGAGTGAGCACGACGGCTCAGCAAGTTCAACAGCTACACATAACACATTACATGCTTCACATAAAATTTACAATTTATACTAACATCATGTTTTTCATGCATTTCAGTTTATGACATACTGCTCATGCATATCATGCCTCGCATTTAATCTATGCTTCATGTCTAACATCTATCATTACATATAGTTCAATGCAGAACAATTGTCTTAAATCAACTACCGCATATCAACAGTTCAAATCAACTTATTGCACAAAGGCACATTAAAACATCTTTGCACATAACCACGTATGAGCACATCTCAGTTTAATAACAAACTTATAATTCATGCACATAATACAACACGTTCTGAAAAACTTGCCTGGACTTGTATAACCAGCTTACGTTAATCTTTCACGTTCCTTGCACCACCTACACGGTATGTGAGATCAACGGTGCACAATATCAGTCAAAGTTTGACTCAATACTAAATCTTATTTTAAAGATATTTATTTCTTCTTATCATCCCCTTTATTTAATAAGGTTAATTTCATATTTTAGTCTCTCTTTGACTTGACTCAGTGTTTCATATTCAACACCATAAATCTTTTGTTCGAAACTATGCAATTCTGACATTTATTAATGTCACTGCATTAAAACTTGGACCATATATTTATTTAGGTCGATCCACCAATTAATCACTAATGGACCATACCCTTGGTTTAACTTAATCACATCATTTATCTCGATACCTATCATAATATTACCCACCTTGGATAATATTTTAAATTTTACTATCAATTAGTAATAACTTATAATGTTATTTAATTTAAATAACACTTTAAATAATCATTACTATTATTAATTTATTTTTAATAATAGTTTACCTTAATCATTATTATTAATCTTTTAATAATAATTTAATTGCTTGCTAATATTATTACCCTTTAGTAATATTTTAATTGACTTCTCATTATTATCAATCATTTTAATAATAATTTAATTGTTCATTAATATTATCAATCATTTAATAATATTTGAAATCCTCACGTATCATTAGTAATTATTTAATAACGATTCAACCCTTAACTATTATTACCCAATAGTTAATTACTTGTTAAACAATATTTTTAATCCTTTAATAATATTCTAAATCTTTATTTATCATTATTATTTATTTAATAATGATTTAACTCTTAACTATTATTATTTAATAGTTAATTAAATGCTAAATAATATTATTAATCCTTTAATAATATTTTAAATTAATTACATATCATTATTAATTATTGAATAATGATTTAATTCTTAACTATTATCATTTAATAGTTAGTCAATAATATTATCAATATATTTTAATTACTTAATAATCTTCTTTCGATTAAGTAATAATTTATTCCACTTAATTACCATTTAATTATTATTTAATATGAATTAAATAATAATTAATTAACTAATTATCCGAACTCATTATTTAATATTAATTAAATAATAATTAATTAATTAATTAACCTTACTTATTATTTAATATTAATTAAATAATAAATAATTAGTTTATTAACCTTTATTATCCTTTAATTATTATTTAATATTAATTAAATAATAATTAATTACTTAATTAACCTTACTTATTATTTAATATTAATTAAATAATAAATAATTAGCTTTATAACTTTAATATTCTTTAATTATTATTTAATATTAATTTAAATAATAATTATTTATTTATTTAACTTTACTTATTATTTAAGTGCAATTAAATAATAAATAACTAACTTATTCATCTTAACATCCTTTAATTATTATTTAATATTCATTAAATCATAATTAATTAATTACATAACTTCATATATTATTTAATATTTATTAAATAATATTTAATTAGATTATTAGCCTATTTATACACTAATAAATAGCTAATATATAGTGAATCATTCCAATAATTTCAAATTTTATTTTATAACACTTAACTAGCATGCCAATAGGTCAAATATTATTTTTCTGAAATTAAAAATAATTTTCCCATACTTATTAGCAATTTAGTAAGCTTTAATCCACCATTAATTCTAATAAATACCAAATTACAAAAAAATTCAGATTTTAAATTTTGATAATTTTCTTTATAAAATTATAAGCATTTTCTCTTTTGGAACCAACCCAAGAACCGGCCTAAAAATGCCCGAACCGGCCCTACCTAGAAATCATGAAAAACCGAAAAAAAAACCGAGCCGGCCGGATTTTTTAAAAAAATAGGCAGATTACTTGCTGAATTTTTCAAACTTGGGGTCTCCGACGGGAACTTGAATAAAATGAAATCCACAAGTCCGATTGAGGCCTATTTGGTATCGATGGATTCGTAACTTCCCGAACTACATTTTTCTGTCATCAAACATCAAATTTGGATTTGTTTTGGTCACGGAAATTGGCTCCAAACCGGACTGTTGTGCACAGCCCTAAAACAATGGGGTGTTTTGGTAGAAAATCCATATCTTGCTCATTTTGAATCGAATTTTAGTCATTCAACTTGGAGAATCTTCATATTTCATGGATCTATCACCCAAAATTGACGGATCATAAATCCGACTTACGGATTGTGAACAGTAATTCCGTGAAGGAGCTGCTACGTATTAGATTAATTTGTTTTCGTCGGTAAAAATTTATTCAATGAGTTTGATGAAATTTTTCATCACAAACGCATATAAAAACCCATGTTAAACCCGTCAAACTATGAATATACATATATTACATAGCTAAAGACTTCTAGAACGTCAAAACGTGTTTTGATCGGTTAAAAATACATTTTAACCGTTCAAATCATATCTAAACTATAAAAATGAACTAAAGAAGGTTTAGAACACTTTTTAACCTTTTATACATGGATGCTCTCCTTCCTCTTGACTTGATATTGGATTGTGACTCTCTCTTGTCCATTCTCTAGCAAATTTGCTTGGTGGATCATCAATCTCATAAGAGTAACTCTATATATCTCTCAAGAAGCTCTCCATTTTTCTCTTTAGAAAATGCTACAAATGACTAACCAACCTCACCAATAAATGGAACACTTCTATTTATAGCACAATGTTAATCCTTCATTAACCTCCTAATCAACTAGTGTTGGTGAAATTAGGAGCTTAAACTAGATTACTATTGCATGGAATGACTACCATGAATGACCATTGGTGTGACATCCATCAAGTTTGCTTGTAAGCAACTTTTGGAGTGTATTTGAAGCCATAGGAAGTCCACACTCAACATTTCCATGTGGGGCCCCCTCAAAATTCGGGATTTGTAATTTATTACACCAATTTGGCTTTATTTTTATGTCCTATATCATTATATAAGTATCCATATATATATACACCAATATATGTATACATATTCACCTATACTTGTACATTGGGCTCCACTTTGGACCTTAGAATTAAATTATATTGAGCTCATTTATTTAATTTGGTTGGGCTCAATTTAATTGTTACATTGGGCTAACATTAAATACCCTATGTTACATTTAATTAAAACAAGCATTGAGTTTGGTTAATTATTACATAAATCAATGTTCAAATTAAATTATATGGACTACTAGGTTAATTAATTTAACTTAGTTTAATACATCAATTGGACTTATAATATAATCCAATTAGACTTACTTTTAATTATCCTACCACATTGGGTTACATAATTAACTCACCCATAGTTATTTCTCAACACTACCTTCTTTCCTCTATCAATTAACCAATGTTTGGTTAATTCTCTCTCTTGTCTACCAACTAGGGTTATTCAATTAACCATACATTAGTTAATTCTCTACACTCAATCAATACTTGAAAAATATTCTCCCAACACATTGACCATCATTTGACTTTAATGTGTTTGGGCTACATGGATTACTTTGTATTGGGCTCTCTTATTTAATTACTTGGGCTACCCAACACAACTCACATATCATATATAACTTGGGCTTGGTAATTAATTTAATTGGACTTCCACACCATGATATACCATACTTTCCAATATTATTTAATTGGACTTATATTAATTACCTCTTGGACTATATCATAACTTAACATTTGGGCTTATTATTTAATTACCCACCTTCATGCAAGTATTCCCATATTGGGCTTGTATTAAATCCATTAATGGACTCTATATGACAACTAAATAATTAAGTTAATTACTTAATTAATTATCTTCTTAATATTGTTATTCTAGGCAATATTCCACTTCTCTACTTGCTAATCTTAGCTTTAATTCATGACTCATATAATTAATTCATTTAATTATATTACATGACTTTCCTTTTTAATCCATACTTAAACTAATTAATTTATTAGTTTTATTGAGTATTTAATTTACTTCACACATTATCTTGTGTGACTAGCAAACTCAACTCTAGGTATATATATATATATTCACATTCACTTCTCAATTGAATTTATTTCCTTAATAAATTCCCTACATACATCAATACAATATTCTCACATTTAATTTCTAACAAATAAATTATGTTAAAAAAAAATGTTTACCCATTTTCTACACATCTTACTTCTCAAATTCTAGGTTTTAAACCTGAACCTTTAATAAAATCAATTAAGATATTATTTAAAATCTTGGAAATATCTGGGATATTACATTCACCCCTTCTTATAAGAATTTCGTCCCCGAAATTTCATCATACTCATTTCTAACAAATTTTCATCTCTGAATATATATCTTCACTCATCACATTCTATGACTACCCTTTTCTAGGAAGTTCATACTTCTAAACTCATAATTCCAGAACAATGGAATATATTACAGAAGAATAAATTGAAAATCAATATCTTACAGAAGAATAAATTGAAAATCAAAATATTCATTAAAACTTTCATACTATGCTGAGGGATCATCAAGATCGTGAACTTCCGAAAGGAATTAACTGAATTCCGAATAAATAGTATTTATCCCTGTAAATACTTATAAACAGAGTGTTTATCAATCACAAAGACTGAAAACATTCCATAGGTGTACGCTAGGTGATCAGCCTATTGTACCATACGTCGTGCAGAACGTCTTAGTTGGGCGTCAGTCGGAGCTATATGCCGACAAAATATATCTGCTTTAGCTGACAGAATATATTTTTTTTTGCACTTGTTCACCTCAGACTTACTACAAAATTCCGTTCCAAAATAATTTGGATTGGATAATAAAACTTGAGTCAATTCTGAACAAAAGTGTCCAGTTAAAATAAATGACAAAGACTCCCATCATTGAACTGTTCGTATATTACGATTCAAAAATTCATTTCAGATTAGTTAAAATAACTAAAATTCATTTATAGGACTTCATGATACCGCATCATCTTGACAGTACGTTGAGGATTCCGTCATTAATTCATGACTTCATGATACCGCACATCTTGACAGTACGTTGAGGATTCCGTCCTTTTCATCCCCACACCATGGCTTTAATGGCGTGTGATGATTTTATAAATACATTTTGATATTTTCAAATCAATTTGTCTAGCTGAAACAATTAGCATAGACTATTCTTTAAACGTTTTAAAATACTGAAAATCATTTTATGACTTTGTCATACTACATCATACCATAGTGGGCTTTAAACATCCAACACTAGGTTACTCTGCATTGATGACTCCATCGTTTATCATCTCTGCACTAAATGCATTAATGATTTCTAAAATACATTTGTCTTTTCAAAAGCACAAAAGTGCGAATTTAGCACGATTTTAAGAATTTCAAAGTCTAGCATAGCTAGAAGATTTGGAATGTCCTAAAACCTCAAAATACCTCAAATTTCTCCTCCGCATTCTTTTCCAGCTTAATAACTATATCTGGTAAAGCTCTAGTCTTACTACTTAACTCTACCCATACTTATTGTTCATCAAACTTACCACACATTAGGAGTTCAGGTACTTGCCACAATCATATGGGTCGGAGAACTTATCCTAGTCAGACCAAAATCGTCCATTCGCTGAGGGGTTCCACTATACGATTATGAGTCACGAACTTACCATCAGTATGAGTTTTAAGAACACGTACTTATCTTAATATTCTCTACATATCCAATATATTATGAGAAAAGAATCACCTTCTCACCATATATACATCGAATAGCATGACATCAGGTTCAAATCGATTATCACTATAGGAAGCTAAGTGGTTGTCAAACCAAACGCAATCTCCTGCCCATACAAGAAATTGGTCAACTCGGCCACTAATCAATATAGAAAGTTAAGCGGTCGTTAAACCAAGAACAAATCCTCTGCCCATACAAAGAACTGTTAAACTCAACTACTATATTAATATAGGAAGCTAAGTGGTTCTAAAACCAAGCACAAATCCATACAAGGAATCGTACAACTCAGCCACTAATATGAGTTCTCAATTAAAAACCTACAAACCTTCTAATTTTCTTAACTGAATACGAATTCTCTCCATTCATATTTTAGCACATCTGTCTCATTACGAGTTCATTTCTCTAGATCATTTCATGATCTTATTAGCATTTTCTTTATGATTCTCAAAATCTTATCATAAGATATTTTCTATCATTTCTTCAAATTAGGTACAACATGACCTTTTTCATCTCTCTTATATCTTCTTAAATCCATCTTTGGATAATCTTCTATATATGAATTTTCCAAATTCATCTTTTATAACTTAAACTCTTCCGGAGTTTATTCATTTATCATTTTACTTATCTTCTACACGGTTATAGCCTAAGGTACTCTTACCTAAGGTTTTTAACCTATCAGCTCTGATACCAACTTGTGACGACCCCGAATCCGGGTTCCTCGAACCTCGGATCCGGTTCAACACGAGTACAACCTTTTCCTTATCTTTCGTGAATTTTAACAATATTATAATTGCTAAATAATCATTTATTTACAATTATATAACATCTCCTTCTATTCCAGAGTCGAAATCTTTATACATTCCTAGTATGTCTCAATATCATACATGATACGACATTCTATTACAATCAATTTGAGTATTTAATACTCATATAACATACCAACTAAGTCTTATGCTACAGAATCATTTACCTGTCCAATTCGGACTGATATCTACAATAGATATTTAGATCTTCAATGGAAGTAATATATTTTCCTGTTCCTTGTTCTTTATCGAGAACTTCAGGTAACTAGCCTTATCTGAAAATGTTGGTTTAGGCAAGAGTGAGCACGACGGCTCAGCAAGTTCAACAGCTACACATAACACATTACATGCTTCACATAAAATTTACAATTTATACTAACATCATGTTTTTCATGCATTTCAGTTTATGACATACTGCTCATGCATATCATGCCTCGCATTTAATCTATGCTTCATGTCTAACATCTATCATTACATATAGTTCAATGCAGAACAATTGTCTTAAATCAACTACCGCATATCAACAGTTCAAATCAACTTATTGCACAAAGGCACATTAAAACATCTTTGCACATAACCACGTATGAGCACATCTCAGTTTAATAACAAACTTATAATTCATGCACATAATACAACACGTTCTGAAAAACTTGCCTGGACTTGTATAACCAGCTTACGTTAATCTTTCACGTTCCTTGCACCACCTACACGGTATGTGAGATCAACGGTGCACAATATCAGTCAAAGTTTGACTCAATACTAAATCTTATTTTAAAGATATTTATTTCTTCTTATCATCCCCTTTATTTAATAAGGTTAATTTCATATTTTAGTCTCTCTTTGACTTGACTCAGTGTTTCATATTCAACACCATAAATCTTTTGTTCGAAACTATGCAATTCTGACATTTATTAATGTCACTGCATTAAAACTTGGACCATATATTTATTTAGGTCGATCCACCAATTAATCACTAATGGACCATACCCTTGGTTTAACTTAATCACATCATTTATCTCGATACCTATCATAATATTACCCACCTTGGATAATATTTTAAATTTTACTATCAATTAGTAATAACTTATAATGTTATTTAATTTAAATAACACTTTAAATAATCATTACTATTATTAATTTATTTTTAATAATAGTTTACCTTAATCATTATTATTAATCTTTTAATAATAATTTAATTGCTTGCTAATATTATTACCCTTTAGTAATATTTTAATTGACTTCTCATTATTATCAATCATTTTAATAATAATTTAATTGTTCATTAATATTATCAATCATTTAATAATATTTGAAATCCTCACGTATCATTAGTAATTATTTAATAACGATTCAACCCTTAACTATTATTACCCAATAGTTAATTACTTGTTAAACAATATTTTTAATCCTTTAATAATATTCTAAATCTTTATTTATCATTATTATTTATTTAATAATGATTTAACTCTTAACTATTATTATTTAATAGTTAATTAAATGCTAAATAATATTATTAATCCTTTAATAATATTTTAAATTAATTACATATCATTATTAATTATTGAATAATGATTTAATTCTTAACTATTATCATTTAATAGTTAGTCAATAATATTATCAATATATTTTAATTACTTAATAATCTTCTTTCGATTAAGTAATAATTTATTCCACTTAATTACCATTTAATTATTATTTAATATGAATTAAATAATAATTAATTAACTAATTATCCGAACTCATTATTTAATATTAATTAAATAATAATTAATTAATTAATTAACCTTACTTATTATTTAATATTAATTAAATAATAAATAATTAGTTTATTAACCTTTATTATCCTTTAATTATTATTTAATATTAATTAAATAATAATTAATTACTTAATTAACCTTACTTATTATTTAATATTAATTAAATAATAAATAATTAGCTTTATAACTTTAATATTCTTTAATTATTATTTAATATTAATTTAAATAATAATTAATTATTTATTTAACTTTACTTATTATTTAAGTGCAATTAAATAATAAATAACTAACTTATTCATCTTAACATCCTTTAATTATTATTTAATATTCATTAAATCATAATTAATTAATTACATAACTTCATATATTATTTAATATTTATTAAATAATATTTAATTAGATTATTAGCCTATTTATACACTAATAAATAGCTAATATATAGTGAATCATTCCAATAATTTCAAATTTTATTTTATAACACTTAACTAGCATGCCAATAGGTCAAATATTATTTTTCTGAAATTAAAAATAATTTTCCCATACTTATTAGCAATTTAGTAAGCTTTAATCCACCATTAATTCTAATAAATACCAAATTACAAAAAAATTCAGATTTTAAATTTTGATAATTTTCTTTATAAAATTATAAGCATTTTCTCTTTTGGAACCAACCCAAGAACCGGCCTAAAAATGCCCGAACCGGCCCTACCTAGAAATCATGAAAAACCGAAAAAAAACCGAGCCGGCCGGATTTTTTAAAAAAATAGGCAGATTACTTGCTGAATTTTTCAAACTTGGGGTCTCCGACGGGAACTTGAATAAAATGAAATCCACAAGTCCGATTGAGGCCTATTTGGTATCGATGGATTCGTAACTTCCCGAACTACATTTTTCTGTCATCAAACATTAAATTTGGATTTGTTTTGGTCACGGAAATTGGCTCCAAACCGGACTGTTGTGCACAGCCCTAAAACAATGGGGTGTTTTGGTAGAAAATCCATATCTTGCTCATTTTGAATCGAATTTTAGTCATTCAACTTGGAGAATCTTCATATTTCATGGATCTATCACCCAAAATTGACGGATCATAAATCCGACTTACGGATTGTGAACAGTAATTCCGTGAAGGAGCTGCTACGTATTAGATTAATTTATTTTCGTCGGTAAAAATTTTTTCAATGAGTTTGATGAAATTTTTCATCACAAACACATATAAAAACCCATGTTAAACCCGTCAAACTATGAATATACATATATTACATAGCTAAAGACTTCTAGAACGTCAAAACGTGTTTTGATCGGTTAAAAATACATTTTAACCGTTCAAATCATATCTAAACTATAAAAATGAACTAAAGAAGGTTTAGAACACTTTTTAACCTTTTATACATGGATGCTCTCCTTCCTCTTGACTTGATATTGGATTGTGACTCTCTCTTGTCCATTCTCTAGCAAATTTGCTTGGTGGATCATCAATCTCATAAGAGTAACTCTATATATCTCTCAAGAAGCTCTCCATTTTTCTCTTTAGAAAATGCTACAAATGACTAACCAACCTCACCAATAAATGGAACACTTCTATTTATAGCACAATGTTAATCCTTCATTAACCTCCTAATCAACTAGTGTTGGTGAAATTAGGAGCTTAAACTAGATTACTATTGCATGGAATGACTACCATGAATGACCATTGGTGTGACATCCATCAAGTTTGCTTGTAAGCAACTTTTGGAGTGTATTTGAAGCCATAGGAAGTCCACACTCAACATTTCCATGTGGGGCCCCCTCAAAATTCGGGATTTGTAATTTATTACACCAATTTGGCTTTATTTTTATGTCCTATATCATTATATAAGTATCCATATATATATACACCAATATATGTATACATATTCACCTATACTTGTACATTGGGCTCCACTTTGGACCTTAGAATTAAATTATATTGAGCTCATTTATTTAATTTGGTTGGGCTCAATTTAATTGTTACATTAGGCTAACATTAAATACCCTATGTTACATTTAATTAAAACAAGCATTGAGCTTGGTTAATTATTACATAAATCAATGTTCAAATTAAATTATATGGACTACTAGGTTAATTAATTTAACTTAGTTTAATACATCAATTGGACTTATAATATAATCCAATTAGACTTACTTTTAATTATCCTACCACATTGGGTTACATAATTAACTCACCCATAGTTATTTCTCAACACTACCTTCTTTCCTCTATCAATTAACCAATGTTTGGTTAATTCTCTCTCTTGTCTACCAACTAGGGTTATTCAATTAACCATACATTAGTTAATTCTCTACACTCAATCAATACTTGAAAAATATTCTCCCAACACATTGACCATCATTTGACTTTAATGTGTTTGGGCTACATGGATTACTTTGTATTGGGCTCTCTTATTTAATTACTTGGGCTACCCAACACAACTCACATATCATATATAACTTGGGCTTGGTAATTAATTTAATTGGACTTCCACACCATGATATACCATACTTTCCAATATTATTTAATTGGACTTATATTAATTACCTCTTGGACTATATCATAACTTAACATTTGGGCTTATTATTTAATTACCCACCTTCATGCAAGTATTCCCATATTGGGCTTGTATTAAATCCATTAATGGACTCTATATGACAACTAAATAATTAAGTTAATTACTTAATTAATTATCTTCTTAATATTGTCATTCTAGGCAATATTCCACTTCTCTACTTGCTAATCTTAGCTTTAATTCATGACTCATATAATTAATTCATTTAATTATATTACATGACTTTCCTTTTTAATCCATACTTAAACTAATTAATTTATTAGTTTTATTGAGTATTTAATTTACTTCACACATTATCTTGTTTGACTAGCAAACTCAACTCTAGGTATATATATATATATTCACATTCACTTCTCAATTGAATTTATTTCCTTAATAAATTCCCTACATACATCAATACAATATTCTCACATTTAATTTCTAACAAATAAATTATGTTAAAAAAAAATGTTTACCCATTTTCTACACATCTTACTTCTCAAATTCTAGGTTTTAAACCTGAACCTTTAATAAAAACAATTAAGATATTATTTAAAATCTTGGAAATATCTGGGATATTACAGAAACCCACGAATCCTAGAGCTAAAATCAGTCATAAGTTGCTCCATATAAGTTATATAAAAAGCTTGGATCATAATCAAATAGAGGAATTGGATATTTTTCTTTAAGAGGTAAAAACCCTAATTCAATGCTTGATCTTTAATCCTTCGATAGATGTTATGTTTTAATGTTTAGGAATGATTGATCTTATGTATATAAGTGGTCTAGGTTGCTTAATTGAGGTTTCATAACATCTAGATGCTTAAAATAATAGATTCTAGTTCACTGCCAAGAACCTTAAAAATCATGTCTGACAAGGCATATGTCAAGCCCTCTAGATCTAATCCTATTGGTTGTTTGTTTCGGTTTAAGCTTTATAGTTGTAGTATGCCATGAGGTTAATAATATGAAACAGGAATAACCCCAATCGTATCACTGTGCTATGAGAAAAAGATGGTCAAACCTCGTTGACCGATCACAGTTTCTATTTTTTTGAAATTTCAAAAAGTATGAAAAGTTTGACAATGCAATTTGTCAGACGATTATACCCAATCCAAGAGGTAGTTTGATCTATTAAGATACATGTAGGTGTACCTTACCATATAGGGAAGATATAGAGACCAACCACACTTCGATCAGGTCAATATAGAGAGAGTTATGAGTGAGGGAAAGTGACTATTCGATCACAGTTTCTGGAAAACCCAAAAATTCTGGGCAACCCAGAAACGTGATGAACAACCTAGTCGGCTGGTTTGACCATATCGAATCAGCCATCTGTGATGTATGTTTGGGCCAACTCATTTATGGTTATAGTATTACATTAGTACTACACACAAAAACAATTACCATATCCAAACAGTACATTAATTGAGATTTAAATCAAGTCAAAACCCCCTTAACCGCATTGACCAAGTTGTTCTGGGCAGCTCAAGAACATGCATACCTATAGCGATGAACTGCATGTCACTATAGGCCTTTAGCCACGACCTCCTTTCGATAACTCAAGAACACATATAGCGACAGCCGTTGCGAAAGACCTGTCCGTGGCAGTAGCCTTTAGCGACAAAATTTAATAAGTAATTAAATTTAATTACCTTTAGCGATAGACTTAGCGACATAGTTTTATAAATTCATTATAAAACACATATAGTGACGGATTGGATCCATAGCTATATCAATAGATCATAAATTAAATAAACTTTAGTAATAAAATTAATTAAAATTCTTTTAGCGACAGATGTAGTGACAATTAACTAAAAATCAATCTAAGGTACTTTTAAATTAACTTTTAGTGACGGACAAGTCTTGTAAACTTAAAGTATAAACCTTTAGTAAGGTAATTAGCGACGAGTGAGTTATATAACCACTATATAACATCTAATACAACAATTAAAGCCACGAATCGACATTGAATCATAACCGTATTTAATTAATTAAATTTAATATATATTTGTATACATTCTAATAATTATTATTGTTATAAATGAAATATATTTAGGCTATACATACAAGTCTAAATACCATGTGCGATTACTAGGCAAGTTTTCTAACTCAAGTATATGCTAAGTGGTTTAATTATTGTAAATTATTAAACATCAATAATTATTCTTGACATTCGCACAGAGTGCATTTGCATTCTTGAACTTATTTTATTGTGCAAGTCTTTCTTCAATACTTGTACTTATTGAGAAAGTTTATTATCTCAAACTCATTTCATTGAGCAATTTTATTATCTTTTGTACACCGTGCAATAACATATTTTTAACTGTTGAATTTCATATGACTTATGAAATTCTTAATTGTGTAAAATATTTATTGTAACAATTTTTTTTTATCTTGTTTATTTTTAAACAAGTCTTGTAATTCTTGTACGAACTCATTTAAATGTCCTGTTTGTGGTATATGTTATTGAAAAGTTATTGCTTCTTGTTCAAGCATAACTTAAGAAAATGAATGATTATTCACGTGACTTTGACCTAATAAATTATCAAAGTATAAAGTGTTGAGTGGAAACCAATTATTAGTACTTCATCTATACTAATATGATACCTCTTTATATAAGAATGATAACCCGGCTTCTATAGTGCTGACCATGATTTATAGGCAGTATTAAACTGACCTTTATGTGTCTGAGACACTGTTGTTAGGATGATATGCATACTCCTAGGTTATAAATAAACTGGTCCTTTATTAAATAACCAAACTAATGATTCCTAAGTCTACATAACCTTTAGGAATGATTACAATGTCTGGTTGAATAGATCAACCTATGATTTCTAAGTCTTGATGACTGATAGAAATATGCATTCGGTTAGTTGACGGACAAACCTCAGTATAATAATATAAAAACATTGAACTAAATATTCTTTCGAATTCAAACACAGTATGAGTAATTTATTCATTTTATCATAAACTTGTTGAGCATTTGTAGCTCATCTTTGCAAATATAACTTCATTTGTAGTGCTAAAAGATAATCCAAATCATTCGATTATGAAGTCTGATGGAAAGAGACCTTGTTAGATTAGGTTTATTGCTTTTACTTGTACAATTTAAGTCTTTTAAGACTTTGATGTAATAACAATATGTTGTTTGGAAATCTATGTAACCAAAATCAAAGTTATGAAATATATTATCATCTTTTGATACATCTATTGCGTTGTATTTTCATTTTTAGATTATATAGAATCTTTTCCTGATTTAGTACAGTATCTATATCAACTATACATCTGGGTAATGGCGTTAAATGGCTTAAGAAGTTCTATAAGAATCGAGAGTTGCTCATCTGTTCCAGGAACAAACTTATCATTTAATACTATGAATTTCAGATAGATATGAACTATTGATATGAAAGAGATATCCGTGATATATGAATCTATACATCCAAGTGAGGGTATCCAAACACAATAATTGTTCTGACGAGAATTATTATCTGTTATGGAATACGGTGAACCTGGGATTGATAGAAGTTATGTATTATTGAATATTTATAGTTAATTAGTCAGTGTGAGCACCTAATCTGCTATAGGAGGTGTAGAGATTTTGGGGGCGTCAAAAATTGGTATCAAAGTTGTCATGTAGCTCTAATGTAGAGGTACCTTAGGATATAGTCTTTGAGTCCATAAAAAAATTAAATACACATAAAATAACCTAAAATGCTTATTATCTTTTTCTATAAAACTGTTTCATTATGATACTAAACAAGTAAAAAAATTATATAGGACGGTTGACTTAGATTGGGAAGACTTACCAAAGGTAATAAATCCATAAGAAATAGAACACAAGAAGAAAAAACCAGTAGTAAGTAAAGTTGAATATGATATTGTAGTTTAAGCAATCACAAACCAAGCTATAGAAGAAATTCAGGCAGTGGACGTAAGAGCTGATGCAGCTAAAGGGATGTTAGAGGTAGAGAGAGATGTTGCTAATCAATTGATGACATTACTACTAAATGCAAAAAGGCAAAAAACAAATTCTTCAGGCTCAGTTAGAACAAGTTGTTCGGGGATATCGTAATTCATTTGATGAACTAGAATGTCGGGTGATTAGATAACTAAAGGATGAAGGTATGGCATATTACCTTATAGATCGATCAGTGGTATACCATATGATCCAAGATTCCTATGATGAGGCTCGTTATCATTGAGCATAATATAGGACTAGAGTTACCTTCTAGTAGTGTGCAGTATAAAGTTTTAGTGGGAGAAATCGTTTTGTAACTAGTGATAGTATATCACTAGTCGAATATGTAACTTTCATTATATGATATACAAGATATGTTTATTAAACCGAGTAGTTAATTAATTGTATGTGTGTACTTAAATCTATACTAGTTTACCCGTTGTCATTAGTTAATGGAACTACAAAGGGGATTACAAACAGAAATCAACATGGAACCAATAGAGGCAAACCCCACACAATAGCTATTTGTTATTATTACAGAATAAACAAGAAAAACCACTACCTGTTGAGACCAACAAATCTAAAATAACTGCGAGCTAGAGCAGTGCGTTAATAAAATTCTATAAAAAGATAGAGGTAACAATGAGGGAAAAGGAAGTTCAAGGGGAAAGTACAAAAACAACAAAAGGAAGTGGGATGTCACTTCTTTGAATGATTCTAATAGAGGGGGAAATAATTATAACAACAATCATAATAGGGAAAGTAATAATAATACCAACAAAAACAATAAGAGATTTGATATCTATGGCGTGTGTACAAAGGGACATAAAGGAATATGTCGGATAAAAATCACTTGTTTTACCTGTGGACAACATGGGCATTACTTCAATTGGTATCCTCATAATAGAAATCATAATAAAAATAAAATAAATAGAAATGACAAATGTTTCTATCGCAGGTCAGTAGAGCATATGGTTAGATTTTATCTAAAACCTAGAAATCAAAATATAAAGGGAAATCAAAATTCCAAGAATAAACTAAGCCAACAGTAGTAGAAGGTGATTAGAGTTAACAAAGGATTCTGACTGTGAAATCCTATGTCATCCCTAAAAATCTAGACCCTCCATAAGGAGCATCGTATAAAGACAGTAACAAAATACTAAGTACAGTGTGAGGTGCTATCCATAGTAAATGGATGAAAGTCACAATTTGATATCATTATAGACACATTAAGTCAGAAGAAATTAAAGGTAATAACAAAACAATGAGGTAATGATAAAAGATTTTAACAAATTTAAGATTTAGGTAAGAGTTCTAGCTAACTCTACCCAAAAAAAAATTCGTTATAGAGAATGTTTCGACTTTGTCATACAGAGTTAAAGAAATACAAGAGACAAACAAAGAGTGACAAAAAGGTAAAAATCAACATCACTCATACCAAGAATAGAAGAAACAACGATGAGGTACTAAACTACGAGGATAAAAATTTGCGTTTCCTGAATACAAGCACTAAAAGATGAAATCTTAAGAGAAACTCATAGCTCTAAGTCCTCCGTTCACCTGGGTACTACTAAAAGATGGAAAGACTTAAGTCAATATATTTGATGGTCAAACATGAAAGAGAAATAGCATAATATTTAAGTAAATGCCTCACGTGACTTAGAGAGTTAATGTAGAAACCCTTTGTGGGAATAAAATTAGGGAACGACAAATGCTAGGATCCAAGATAATTCAATAGAACACGGAAGTTATATGAATCGTACGCAAGAGATTACAAGCATCTCAGGACCAATATAAGAAGTATGCGGATCAACAAAAACAACCAAAAGACTTCAACATCAGGAGCCACGTATTCTTGACAGTGTTCCCTTAGTAGGGCAAGATACGTTTTGGCAATACGGGAAAAACTGAGTCCGAAAATTTATTGGACCATTACAGATATTGAGGAGAATAGGTGAGGTAGCCTATAAGGTAGCCCTATCTCCTGAGATATGTCACATTCATAATATGTTTCACGTGTTTGTACTACGAGTCTATCCAAATCAAGAAAAACATTGTTATATATGGAAAATTCATGTCCGGATCATTGATCGGAAGGAAATAGTTGCGGAATAAGATGTTATAAATTTAGTTAAAGGTCATATGGAAAAATCAAAACATCAAAAGAAACTACGTAAGAGCTTGAGGATAAAATGTGAGAAGATAACTTGCTTTTATTTTGTAGATTATCTTGTAATTTCGAGTACAAAATTCTTATAAGGGGGAGTGAATGTAACAATCCAATTTTTTTATAAAAAATTAAGAATTTTTTTTTAAAATAATACGCGTAAACATGTTTGTACTTGATATTATGTGTAATTACATTATATAATTAATATTGTGTGTTGTTATATATTAACAAATGAAGTAAAATATTATAAAATTAAATTATTAAAACTTAATTAGGAAATCCTAATCATAATTAAGAAACTCTAATCCTAATTAGTAAACCCTAACCCTAAATTGCAAACCCTAAGTATCAAACCCTAAGGGTTAAACTCTAAATAGGCATGAGAAATGACCAAATTAACCTTCAAATCTTGGCCACACAAAGAAAGAGGAAGCAAAATTGGATTTCCCTTCCTTTAACCAAAATAGAGATCAATTCTTATCTGCATGAATTTGGAAATGAGTGAGTCACCATTTGCAATGATTCACAACATTAATTGAGCATTACTTGGCCACTCTAGGCTCTACAAACTGACCATAGTAACTGTTAGAGTTTATGCCCTAGAGGCCAATTATTTGATGTAATTGCTTAACATTTTTGATATTATATTTGATTGAATAAATGAATTATTTTATTATGATTTTATTTACTGTGTTATATAAATGTTAGCATAATAAAAGTCCTTAGAATAGTGATGCGAATTATATAGCTTCAAGTATGTGACTTGAACATGAGATTATATAATTACAATTAGTATCATTGCTCTTAAATGTCCCTAGTCGAGTATCATTGTTAATGGACGACAATGATGCATTGAGACTAGTATATGGATTTACTGATGGTCAAATCTCATTGGTCATAAATATATGAGATATTGAGTCAATGCATAGGTACATGTTAGAGAACAATATACTGGACTGACCCACCATGAGAATTCTACGTGGAGCATTATGTAAAGTGTCATAAGAAATTCTCATAGTGACAATGATGTAATAATCCTTCGACCTGAAATCACTATATTATTACATAAGAATTTATGTACTTTGATATCATCAAAAGTCACCTTTAATAGGGTGGACAATAAAGGCGATTATTGGGTACATCATGAATCGTGTGAGGAATATGAGTGATCTAGATGGAATTTAACCCTCCTATATATTAGGGGTGATATCCATAGGCCTCTTGATTGAGTAGTACTATGAAATGCATGGACATGCTTAAATAGTGATTTGTTTTATATAGTCTACTCATTGATTAAAAAAACTCAAATTAAATTATGAAGAGTATGACACATTTCATGCCTCGAGTTTAATCTAGGATGTTAAGGTTAAAAGGATTAAATTACATTGAAACATTGGTCACAAAAAGGTTGCATCAAATCATCGATCTTATTATTATTTGGATAGCAGTGATGTATTACTAAATGCCGCTCACTGTTTATAATTTTATAATATGATTTTAAAATTATTGCCAATATAATAATAACCTATAAGGTCACACACTTAGAACGTAATTAAAAGAGAATTAATTTAAATTGTTAGGATTTAAATATGTCAATATGATTGATAGTATTTAAATTACGAATTTAAATTAATAGGATAATTTGTATATATGTATATTAATTAAGTAAGTATTAATTAAAATATAATACATATACATTCGGATTTTATTTTTCTAATTAGTTTTTGGTTAATTCTTTTAACAACTATATATATATAATATATCAGCTGTTTTAAGTACGTGAAACTAAAATACCTAAACTCAAGCCGCTTTCAGAAAGAGGCTAGAGAGAAAAACTCAAAAAATCCAGATCCAGATCTTGGCGGCTAGTACCGCAATTCTCTTTGCTGCAGATCGTGGGACGATTCGCGGAGGCGTTCGTGTGGATACCGTAGAGACGCAGTTCTATTGGATTTGTTGAAGATTCTAAGTTGTTCCAGAATTCCATCGTCTCCATTTAAGCTCGGATAATCGGTATAAAAAATATATACAAACCTCTGAATTTCTATGTTTTCGCATGGATCCTGTTTTAGGGTTTCAAAAAAAATTTAAAATTCTGCTGCGTTTATGTGTCGAAACCCTACAGTAACATCATTACTTGATCAAACTTAGCTAGCAAGAAAAGTGTCCAAAATACCATAAAACCCTAACCCTAGATCTCCTAAAAATAGCAATCACTCCCAATGTTGAAACCCACGAATCCTAGAGCTAAAATTAGTACTAAGTTGCTCCATATAAGTTATATAGAAAGCTTGGATTAGAATCAAAGAGAGGAATTGGGAATTTTACTTCAAAAGGTAAAAACCCTAATTCAATGCTTGATCTTTAATCTTTAGGTAGAGGTTATGTTTTAATGTTTAGGAATAACTGATCTTATGCATATAAGTGATCTGGTTTGCTTAATTGTGGTTTCATAACATCTAGATGCATAAAATAATTGATTCTAGCTCACTGCCAAGAACCCTAAAAATCATGTTTGACAGTGTAGGAATTTCAGATCGAAAAGTAGCAAAATTTAAAAAAATATATAAAACCCTAAAATAAGATCCATGCGAAAACATATTAATCAGAGGTTTAGATTTGTATTACCAATTAGACATGTTTGAATGGAGACGATGAAGACGATTGAGAATTCTGGAATGCTTCTAATCTTCAACGCAATCCAACGACTGCGTCTCTACGGTATCCACACGAACGCTACTCGAATCGTCACACGATCTGCAGCAAAAAAGGAGCTGCGGTATTAGCCACCAAGATCAAGATTTCTGAACTATTTTTCTCTTTAGTCTCTTTCTGAAAGTGGCTAGGGTTTTTAGTTTTTCCTTACATGCTTAAAACTACTGATATATCATGTATATATAGTAGTTAATAGGAATTAACCAAAACCTAAAATAAATAGAAAAATAAAATTCGAATTTATGCATACACACACACACACACACACAAAAAAATTATCTTATTAATTTAAATACTATCAATCATTATTGACATATTTAAATACTTACAATTTAAATTAATTCCCTTTTAAATACGTTCTAAATGTGTGACCCTATAGGTTATTATTATATTGGCAATAATTTTAAAATCATATTATAAAATTATAAATAATGAGCGACATCTAGTAATGCATCACTGCTACCCAAATAATAATAAGATCGGTGATTCGATTCAACCTTTTCGTGACCAATGTTTGAATATAATTTAATCCTTTTAACCTTGACATCCTAGATTAAACTCGAGGCATGGAATGTGTCATACTCTTCATAATTTAATCTAAGTTTTCTTGATCAATGAGTAAACTATATGAAACAAATCACTATTTGAGCATGGTCATGCATTTCATAGTCTTACTCAATCAAGAGAGGCCTATGAATATCACCCCTAATATATAGGAGGGTTAAATTCCATCTAGATCAATCATATTCTTCACACGATTCATGATGTACCCAATAATCACCTTTATTGTCCACCCTATTAAAGGTGACTTTTGATGATATCAAAGTACATAAATTCTGATGTAATAATAAAGTGATTTCAGGTCGAAGGATTATTACATCATTGTCACTATGAGAATTTCTTATGACACTTTACATAATGCTCCACGTAGAATTCTCATGGTGGGTCTGTCCAGTACATTGTTCTCTAATATGTACATATGCATTGACTCAATATCTCATATATTTATGACCAATGAGATTTATTCATCAGTCAATCTGCATACTAGTCTCAATGCATCATTGTTGTCCCATTAACAATGATACTCGACTAGGGACATTTAAGAACAATGATACTAATTGTAATTATATAATCTCATGTTCAAGTCACATACTTGAAGCTATATAATTCATATCACTATTCTAAGGACTTTTATTATGTTAATATTTATATAACGCAGTAAATAAAATCATAATAAAATAATTCATTTATTCAATCAAATATAATATCAAATTGTTAAGCAATTACATCAAATAATTGGCTTCTAGGGCATGAACTCTAACAGACAGGGCATACGTCAGGCCCTCTAGATATAATCCTATTGGGTGTTTGTTTCGTTTTAAGATTTATAGTTGTAGTATGTCATGAGGTTATCAATATGAAACTGGAATAACCTCAATCCTATCACTGTGCTGTGAGAAAAAGATGGTCAAACCTCGTTGACCGATCACAGTTTATGTTTTCTAGAAATTCTAAAAAGTATGAACAGTCTGACAAGGCTATTTGTCAGATAATTATAACCAATCTAATATGCAGTTTGATCTGTTTAAATACATGTAGATGTACCTTGCCATATAGGGAAGACATAAAAACCAACCACAGTTCAATTGGATCAATATATAGATAGTTATGCATGAGGGAAAGTGACTATTCGATCATAGTTTCTGAAAAACCTAGAAATTTTGGGATTGGATCCATAGCTATATCAATAGATCATAAATTAAATAAACTTTAATAATAAAATTAATTAATATTCTTTTAGCGACGGATGTAGTGACAATTAACTAAAAATCAATCTAGGGTACTTCTACATTGACTTTTATTTTTACCGACAGACAAGTTGTGTAAACTTAAAGTATAAACCTTTAGTTAGGTAATTAGCGACGGGTAAGTTATATAACCACTATATAACATCTACTATAACAATTAAAGCGACGAATCGATACCGAATCATAAACGTATTTAATTAATTAAATTGAACAAATATTTGTATATATTCTAACAATTATTATTGTTATAAATGAAATATATTTAGGTTATAAATACAAGTCTAAATACCACGTACGATTACCAAGCAACTTTTCTAACTCAAACTCGAGTTATATTTCAAGTATATGCTTAGTGGTCTAATTATTGTAAATTATTCCACATTAATAATTACTCTTGACATTCGCACATAGTGCATTTGCATTCTTGAACTTATTTTATTGTGCAAGTCTTTCTTCACTACTCGTACTTATTGAGCAAGTTTATTATCTAAAACTCATTTTATTAAGCAATTTTATTATCTTTTGCACACCATGTAATAACATACTTTTAACTGTTGAATTTCATTTGACTAACGAAATTCTTATTGTGTGAATTATTTATTGTAACAATTTCTTTTGATCTTATTTATTTTTAAACAAGTCTTATAGTTCTTATACGAACTCATTTAAATATGATGTCCGTGGTATCTATTATTGGAAAGTTATTACTTCTTTTTCAAGCATAACTTAAGGAAATGAACGATTATTCGCGTGACTTTAACTTGATAAATTGTCAAAGTATAAATTATTGAGTGGAAACCAATTATTAGTACTTCATCTATACTGATATGATACATTTTTATATAAGAGTGATAACCCGACTTCTATAGTGTTAACCGTGGTTTATAGGCGGTATTAAACTGACCTTTGTGTGTCTGGGACACAGTTGTTAAGATGATATGCATACTCCTAGGTTATAAATAGGTTGATCCCTTATTAAATAATCGAATTACTGATTCCTATGTCTACATGACCTATGGGAATTATTACAATGTCTGGTTAAACAAATCAACTTATGATATCTAAGTCTTGATGACTAATAGAAATCTGGATTCGACTGGTTAACAAACAAACCTCAGTATAATAATAGAAAATCATTGAACTAAATATTCTTTCGAATTCAAACACAGTGTGAGTAATTTATTCATTTTATCTAAAACTTGTTGAGCATTTGTAGCTCATCCCTGCAAATATAATTTCATTTACAGTGTTGAAAGATAATCTAGATCATTTGATTATGAAGTTCGATGGAAAGAGACCTTGTTAGATTAGGTTTATTACTTTTACTTGTACTATTTAAGTCTTTAATGTAATAACAATACGTTATTTAGAAATCTATGTAACCTAAATAAAAGTTATGAAATATATTATCATTTTTTGATACATCTATTGTGTTGTACTTACACTTTTAGATTATTTAGAATATTGTCTTGATTTAGTACAGTATCTATATCAACTATACATCTGGGTGAGGTTGTTAAATGATTTAAGGAGTTCTATAAGAACCGAGAGTTGCTCCTCTGTTCTAGGAACAAACTTATCATTTAATACTGTGAATTTCATATAGATAGGAATTATTAATAGGAAAGAGATATCCATGACATAGGAATTTATACATCGAAGTGAGGGTATCCAAACACATTAATTGTTCTGATGAGAACTACTATCTGTTATGGGATACTGTGACCCTAGGATTAATAGAAGTTTTGTATTATGAAATATTTATAGTTAATTAGTCAGCGTGAGCACCTAATCTGCTACAAGAGTTGTAGAGATTTTAGGGGCGTCACAAATTGGTATCAGAGCTGTCGACTGTAGCTTTAAGGTAGTCTTTGAGTCCTTTAAAAAAAATTAAATACACATAAAATAACCTAAAATGCTTATTATCTTTTTGTGTAAAACTGCTTCATTATGATACTAAACAAGTAAAAATTTTATATAGGCTAGTTGACTTAGATTGGGAAGACTTACCAGAGGTAATAAATCCACAAGAGATAGAATAAAAGTAGAAAGAGCCAGCAGTAAGTAAAGCTGAATATGATGTTGTAGTTCAAGCAACCACAAACCAAGCTATAGAAGAAATTCAAGCGGTAAACGTAAGAGCTGTTGTAGCTAAAGGGTTGTTAGAGGTAGAGAGAGATGTTGCTAATCAATTGGGGACATTACTACTATATGCAAAAAGGAAAAAAACAGATTCTTCAGGCTCATTTAGAACAAGTTTCTCAGGGATATCGTAATTCATTTGACGAACTAGAACGTCGGGTGATTATTTATTCGAAGGAGGAAGGTATTGCAGATTACCTTATAGATCGATCAATGGTATGCCACATGATCCAGAATTCCTATGATGAGGCTCGTCATCATTGAATATATTATAGGACTAGAGTTACCTTCTAGTAGTGTGTAGTAGAAAGTTTTAGTGGGAGAAATCGTTTTATAACTAGTGATAGTATATCACTAATCGAATATATAACTTTCATTATATGATTTATAAGATAAATTTATTAAACTGAGTGGTTACTTAATTGTATGTGTTTACTTGTATCTATACTAGTTTACCCGTTGTCATTAGTTAGTGGCACTACAAAGGGGATTTCAAACAGAAATCAAAATGGAACCAATAGAGGCAAACCCCAAACAACAGTTATTTGTTATTATTATAGAATATACAAGAAAAACCACTACCTGTTGAGACCAACACATCTAAAATAATTGCGAGCGAAAGCAGTGCGTTAATAAAATTCTACAAAAGGAGAGAGGTAATAACGAGAAAAAAGGAAGTTCAAGGGAAAAGTACAAAAACAACAAAAGGAAGTGGGATTCCACTTCTTTGAATAATTCTAATAGAGAGGGAATAATTATAATGACAATCACAATAGGGAAAGTAATAATAATACCAACAAAAATAATAAGAGATTTGATCTATGTGGCATGTGTAAAGAAGGGACACAAAGAAATATGTCGGATAAAAACCACTTGTTTTACCTGTGGACAACATGGGCATTACTTCAATCGGTATCGTCATAATAGAAACCATAATAAAAATAAAATAAATAGAAATGACAAATGTTTCTATTACGAGTCAATAGAGCATATGGTTAGATTTTATCTAAAACCTAGAAATCAAAATATAAACGGAGATCAAAACCCCATTAATACAGTAAGCCAACAGTAGTAGAAGGTGGTTAGAGTTGACAAAGGATTCTAACTATGAAATCCTATGTCATCACTGAAAATCTAGACTCTCCGTAAGGAACACCGTATAAAGACAGTAACAAAATAATAAGTATATTGTGAGGTGTTATTCGTAGTAAATGGATGAAAGTCACAATTTGATGTCATTATAGACACGTTAAGTCGGAAGAAATTAAAGTTAATAACAAAACAACGAGGTACTGATAAAATATTTTAACAAATTTAAGATTTAGGAAAGAGTTCTAGCTGACTCTACCTAAAAAAAAATCGTTATAGAGAATGTTTCGACTTTGTTATACAGAGTTAAAGAAATACCGGAGACAAACAAGAGTGTCAAAAAGGTAAAAATTGAAATCACTCATACCATGAATAGAAGAAACAAAGATGGGGTACTGGACTACGAGTATAAAAATATGGGTTTCCTCAATACAAGCACTAAAAGATGAAATCTTAAGAGAAACTCATAGCTCTAAGTCCTCCGTTCACCTGGGTAGTACTAAAAGATGTAAAGACTTAAGTCAACATATTTGATGGTCAAACATGAAAGAGAAATAACATAATATGTAAATAAATATCTCACGTGTCATGGAGAGTTAATGTAGAAACTCTTTGTGGGAATAAAATCAGGGAACGACAAATGCCAAGATCCGAGATAGTTCAATAGAACACAGAAGTATGAGATCAACAGAAACAACCAAAAGACTTTAACATCGGGAGCCACGTATTCTTGACAATGTTCCGTTGGTAAGGCAAGATATGTTTTGGCAATACGGGAAAAACTGAGTCCAAAAATTTATTGGACCATTACAGATATCGAGGAAAATATGTGAGGTAGCCTATAAGGTAGCCCTATCTCCTGAGATATGTCACATTCACAATATGTTTCACGTGTTTGTACTACAAGTCTATCCAAATCAAGAAAAAAAATGTTATATGTGGAAAATTCATGTCTAAATCATTGATCGAAAGGAATAAGTTATGGAATAAGATGTTATAAATCAGTTAAAGGTCATTTGGAGAAATCAGAACGTCGAAAAAGCTACATAAGAGCTTGAGGATAAAATGCGATAAGATAACTTGCTTTTATTTTGTAGATTACCTTATAATTTCAAGGAAGAAATTCTTATAAGGGGGAGTAAATGTAACAATCCAAAAATTTTAAGAATTTTTAAGAATTCTTTTTTAAAAAAATAATACAAGTAAACATGTTTGTACTTGATATTACGTGTAATTACATTATGTAATTAATATTGTGTGTTGTTATATATTAATAAATGAAATAAAGTATTCTAAAATTAAATTATTAAAACTTAATTAGAAAATCCTAAACCATTAAGAAACCCTAATCATAATTAAGAAACCTTAATCCTAGTTAGTAAACCCAAACCCTAAGTGCCAAATCCTAAGGGTTAAACCCTAAACCATAAAAAGGCATGGGAAATAACCAAATTAACCTTCAAATCTCAGCCACATAAAGAAAGAGGAAGCAAAATTTGATTTCTCTTCCTTTAACCAAAATGGAGATCAATTCTTGTCCACATGAATTTGATAATAAGTGAGTCACCATTTGCAAAGATTCACAACATTAATTGAGCATTACTTGGCCACTCTAGGATCTGCAAACCGACCATAGCAACATCATTACTTGATCCAACTTAGCTAGTAGGAAAAGTGTCCAAAAGACCATAAAACCCTAACCCTAGCTCTCCTATAAATAGCAACCACTCCCAATGTTGAAACCTACAAATCCTAGAGCTAAAATTAGTCATAAGTTGTTCCATATAAGTTATATAGAAAGCTTAGATCAAAATCAAATAGTGGAATTGGGAATTTTGCTTCGAGAGGTAAAAATCCTAATTCAATGCATGATCTTTAATCCTTCGGTAGATGTTATGTTTTAATGTTTAGGAATGACTGATCTTATGTATATAAGTGATATGGGTTGCTTAATTGAGGTTTCATAACATCTAGATGCATAAAATAATAGATTCTAGCTCACTGCCAATAACCCTAAAAATCATGTCTGATAGGGCATATGTCAGGCCCTTTAGATCTAATCCTATTGGTTGTTTGTTTCGTTTTAAGCTTTATAGTTGTAGTATGCCATAAGGTTAATAATATAAAATTGGAATAACCCCAATCGTATCACTGTGCTATGAGGAAATGATGGCCAAACCTCATTGACTGATCACAGTTTATGTTTTCTGAAAATTTTAGAAAGTATGAACAGTCTAACAAGGCTATTTGTCAGACAATTATAACCAATCCAAGAGGCAGTTTGATCTGTTTAGATACATATACGTGTACCTTTCCATGTAGGGAAGACAAAGAGACCAACCACACTTCGATTGAATCAATATATAAAGAGTTATGAATTAGGGAAAGTGACTGTTCGATCACAATTTCTGAAAAACACAAAAGTTTTGGACAACCCAAAAACGTGATGAACAACCTGTCCTACTGGTTTAACTAGATCGAATTAGCCATCTGTGATGTATGTTTGGTCCAAACTTGGTTTATAGTTATAGTATTACATTAGTACTACACACAAAAGCAATTACCATGTCTAAACAGTACATTAATTGTGATTTAAATAAATTCAAAACCTCCACGACCGCATTTACCAAGCTATTCTGGGTAGCTCAAGAACATGCATACCTATAGCGATGGACTGCTTGTCGCTATAGGCCTTTAGCCACGACCTCCTTCCGGTAACTCAAAAACACCTATAACGACGGTTGTTACAACATACCTGTCCATGGCAGTAGCCTCTAGCGACAGAATTTAATAAGTAATTAAATTTAATTACCTTTAGCGACGGACTTAGCAACAGATTTTTATAAATTCATTATAAAACACATATAGCGACGGATTGAATCCATAGCTATATCAATAGATCATAAATTAAATAAACTTTAATAGCGACAAGTCTAAATACCACGTATGATTATCAGGCAAGTTTTCTAACTCAAACTCGATTTATATTTCAAGTATATGTTAAGTGGTTTAATTATTATAAATTATTCCACATCAATAATTATTCTTGACATTCGCACATAGTGCATTTGCATTCTTGAACTTATTTTATTGTGCAAGTCTTTCTTCAATACTTATACTTATTGAGCAATTTTATTATCTCAAACTCATTTCATTGAGCAATTTTATTGTCTTTTGCACACCGTGCAATATCATACTTTTAACTATAGAATTTCATTTGACTTACGAAATTTTTAATTGTGTGAAATATTTATTGTAACAATTCTTTTTTATCTTGGTTATTTTTAAACAAGTCTTGTAGTTCTTATACGAACTCATTTAAATATCATGTTCGTGGTATCTTTTATTGGAAAGTTATTACTTCTTGTTTAAGCATAACTTAAGGAAATGAACGATTATTCGCGTGACTTTGACTTAATAAACTATCAAAGTATAAAGTGTTAAGTGGAAATCAATTATTGGTACTTTATCTATACTGATGCAATACCTCTTTATATAAGAATGATAACCCAGCTTCTATAGTGCTGACCGTGGTTTATAGGCAGTATTAAACTGACATTTGTGTGTCTAGGACACTGTTGTTATGATGATATGCATACTCCTAGGTTATAAATAGGTCGATCCCCTATTAAATAACCGAACTAATGATTCTTAAGTCTATATGACCTCTGGAAATGATTATAATGTCTAGTTGAACAGATCAACTTATGATTTCTAAGTCTTGATGACTAATAGAAATCTAGATTCAGTTGGTTGACGGACAAACCTCAGTATAATATTAGAAAATCATTGAACTAAATATTCTTTCGAATTCAAACACAGTGTGAGTAATTTATTTATTTGATCTTAAACTTGTTGAGCATTTGTAGCTCATCCTTACAAATATAATTTCATTTTCAGGGTTGAAAGATAATCCAAATCATTCGATTATGAAGTCTGATGGAAAGAGACCTTATTAGATTAGGTTTATTGTTGTTACTTGTACTATTTAAGTCTTTTAAGACTTTGATGTAATAGCAATACATTGTTTGAAAATATATATAATCGAAATTAAAGTTATGAAATATATTATCATCTTTTGATACATCTATTGTGTTGTACATATATTTTTAGATTATTTAGAATGTTGTCCTGATTTAGTAATATATATATAAATATGAACTATACATTTAGGTGAGGGTATTAAATGATTTAAGGAGTTCTGTAAGAACCGAGAGTTTCTCCTCTGTTCTTGTAACAAACTTATCATTTAATATTGTGAATTTCAGATAGATATGAATTATTGATATGAAAGAGATATCTGTGATATACGAATCTATACATCGAAGTGAGGGTATCCAAATACAGTAATTGTTCTGACAAGAACTATTATCTGTTATGGGATATTGTGAACCTGGATTTATAGAAGTTATGTATTATGGAATATTTATAATTAATTAGTCAGCGTGAGCACCTAATCTGCTATAGGAGGTGTAGAGATTTTGGGGGCATCACACACCTCACGCTCCTACACATCAATGCCCAAATGGTCTTTACTTGATTTTTAACCCAGTTCTGCTTTCGCATTATAATCCTTTAGCTTTGTCGATCCTCTTCTAGATACTAACAGTGTTCTACCCATCCAGTGTTGTTTCTGATGCTCAAGCTCCTTTGCTCAAAAGCGGTACAATTATTGATGGATCCTTGTAATTATATCCCAGCCCCATCAACTAGCCAGAGTAAACTCCAAGCTAACCAGGCTAGTCCGCTAATCATACTAGCGGACTTGGGATTTACGTTGGTAAATTTTTAATGTGACTCATTTATTTGCGTGAGGGGTAAAACCGTCCAGCAATTTCATTTAATCAGTCCGCTAGAAAGACTAGTAGACGTCGGGTTTGTATATTAAAACTTTGTTGTCAGATATAAAAATGCAGGGATGTGATGTTATTTGCCCATTTTTTGTCCATAACAAGTAATTGTTATGGATCGCCCCATATATATATATATATATATATATATATATGCATGTATTTATGCTATGACTTTGGTATATAATATTAGATTACCTATATTCTATCTTTTAGATATTAGATTGAGATTATTACTTGATTAAATAATGCAAGAGGTGATTCACAATTTAATTTTCTAAGTCAATTTCATTAATCATAAGTCAATTATAGTAAAATACGCTAAACTAAATTATTAAATATTTATAAAAAAAAAATAATTATTCAAACTAACATGTGCCTCGCACGAGCTATCAAACTTGTTATCTAATAATTTGGTTTTTGAATTATTATAACTACATCTACATTTTTTCACGCATAGTTTTTTTAAAATTCCTTAATCACACAAAAAACTATAACATTATCCCATAAATACAAATCTAAACTGATATTATATCCCAGAATTACAACAATTCTAAATTAATATTATATCCCATAATTCTAATTTGATATTATCCCAAAATGATAGGTAGTTGATCTAAACACATGTTTTATTCATCCTATAAATAAAGACTAGAAGACGCCGGGTTTGCATATTAAAACTTTGTTGTCAGATATAAAAATGCAGGGATATGATGTTATATGCCCATTTCTTGTCCATAACAAGTAATTGTTATAGATCGCCCCATATATATATATATATATATGTGTGTGTGTGTGTGTGTGTGTGTGTGTGTGTGTGTGTGTGTGTGTGTGTGTGTGTGTGTGTGTGTGTGTGTGTGTTAATGCTATGACTTTGATATATGATATTAGATTACCTATATTCTATCTTTTAGATATTAGATTGAAATTATTACTTGATTAAATAATGCAAGAGTGATTCACAATTCAATTTTCTAAGTCAATTTCATTAATCATGAGTCAATTATAGTAGAATATGCTAAACCAAATTATTAAATATTTATAAAAAAATATAATTATACAAACTAACATGTGCCTCGTACGAGCTATCAAACTTGTTATCTAATAATTTGGTTTTTGAATTATTATAACTACATCTACATTTTTTCACCCATAGTTTTTTTTAAATTCCTTAATCACACAAAAAAAAACTATAACATTATCCCATAAATACAAATCTAAATTGATATTATATCCCAAAATTACAACAATTCTAAATTAATATTATATCCCATAATTCTAGTTTGATATTATCCCAAAATGAGATCAACACATGTTTTATTCACCCTAGAAATAAAGACTAACTCTTTTATTCCAAATCACACCAAAAATAATTTTTAATTATATATATATTAACAATTTTTTTGATTATATATATATATATATATATATTTAACAAAATGAATAATCCCCCTGCAACGCATGAGATTGTATCTAGTATTAAGTTATTTTATAATCTCTGAATTAATGATTCTAAATCCTAATTTATAAACAAATAA
The DNA here is from genome assembly GCA_947179155.2 of Hedera helix. Classification (NCBI taxonomy): domain Eukaryota; kingdom Viridiplantae; phylum Streptophyta; class Magnoliopsida; order Apiales; family Araliaceae; genus Hedera; species Hedera helix. Next base: position 26,983,725 of record OX359264.1, read on the forward strand.
AACAATTAAAATTAATAAATTTATCCCAAATATAATCTTTTTAAACAAACATATCCTATTAATTCCTATTTTCCCTCACCGTCTCTCCCTCTCTTATCACTCTGTTTCTAAGTTTTAAAATGGATAGAAAAGAAAAGAATTGATGGAAAATTTAAGTTTTCTATACAATTATTGTGTTTATGAGTTTTTTATTTAACGGAAAAGAAAATAAATAGATAGAAAATTTGATCACTTTTTCTGCCAAAGTTTTTCATCCAAAATCGACCTAATTTAGACGAAAAAGAAAATGGAATAAGTAATATTTTTATAATTCTCATATTATCCTCGGCTTGCAATATGCTAAATTTTAAATTATAACTCATGTTTCCATTTTTTTTTATTATGTATTTATTAAACCTAGGTTGAGAGAGAGAAAGAGTGTGAGGACCCGAATTTTTGGGATTTCTTAAATAATATTAAATAAGAATTTAAATAACAAAATTATTAAGGTTATTTAAATTACTTATGATTGAGATATTTTATGTAAATTAAAGTGTGTGATGAGATTTAATTGGTAAATTAAATATGTTCAGAGGTCATGATAAATTGTGTGGAATTAAAGTAATTAAAGAATAAATAAATTGTGACGACCCCAAATCCGGGTTCCATAACCTCGAGTTTGGTTCTCACTATTCAACACATTACTAACAATTAAATACATACATTGCATTTAAATATCGCGAAATAATACATATTGGTTCCCTTCAAAAGGTTACAATACCAGGGTCTATCAACCTTAACATAATAACAGTTCCTATCACAAGGAATTACAAAAGGTTTAACAACCGTAAATACATAATTAAAGATCTAATTAGCATGCATAAGCTAACTTAAGCTCTGGCTTTTCCTTTTCCTTTATCCTTCTTTGAGCAATCAGGATTATCTGAAAAATGGTTCATGATATAGCAAGAATGAGCAACTAGTTTGCTCAGCAAGTTTAGAACAATCATATAGATTTAATATATCATGAATGAATGGGAAAATATCATCAATGATTCAACAATAGATATAACAATTGTGAATGAAACAGGATTCAAATTTTAATAAACAGAATATTTGAATCTTAAAATGTTGAGTGGTCACTAAGGACCCTGAACTAACTAGGGTATAATAGAGTTTCCTCTGACCCTTTGAGTTGTTTGGTTTTCAAGGGGATCAGCCTATTCAACCCGCTGTATATGCATTACATTTAGTCACTGGCGCCCAAAGTCGGTTTCCCGACACAAAATCCCCTAATTTAGGGTTGTTCAATTCTCGGACTTAATATAAGAAATCCGCACCCAACAATGGTTTGGATAAGCTTTTAAAAGTATTCAAGTTATTGAATTTAGAAACGTAATGTCTAGCTGAATTATTAGCTTAAGACATTTTTAATACAGTTCATGAATCAAGAACTAATAAGCTTCAAATGCACTAAGTGCGATTGTATAAACAATATGGATGTGGAATAATTTTAAATAATTAAACCACTGCAAGCTTTAACAATAAATACAAGTATGGAAACTTGTTCAACGATAATAATTGAGTAGGGTTAGAGAACTTGCTTGTTTGCTCAGCTACAATAATTGTCTAGCTTCAACTAACTTGCTTTGAAAGACCTAACATTAATAAAGTCGGTCTAATAATTAGTACGGCGTATTTGCATAACTATACGCTTAATAACGAACTTATTTACCACACATAAGTACTAACACATAATTTACATTAGTCAAAACAATATTATTAACCTTATAGACACTTAATCATTTTAGGTTAATAATTTAATAAGTTAGAAAATATTTTTCTTAAGTGTTGGACACTTATTAAACCCTTAAACAACTTATTATAATTGTTTAATTAAATTCAATTTATTTTATTAACTCAATCTCTTTTTAATTACTATTTAATATTGATTAAATAGAAATTAATTAATTAACTCGAGTTATTATTTAAAATAAATAATAACTAATTGTACTTACTTATTATTAAATAATAAATAATTATTAACTTAATTTTAACCTTCTTTAATTTAATGTTAATCAACCAATAATTAACTAAGTAATTAACCTTACTTATTATTTAATTAAGGAAATTAAATAATAGTTTACTAATCTTAATCCTCTTTAATTATTATTTAATGTCAATTAAATAATAATTAATTGTTTAATTAATTTTAATTATTATTTAAGGTTAAATAATAATCAAATCATTCTTATTTATTATTTAAATTAAATAATAAATTATTACTCTAATAACTTAATTTCCATTAATCGTTATTTAATGCTAATTAAATAATAATTAATTACTTAATTATCCTTATTTATTATTTAATAATATTTAAATAATAAATAATTCATTTATAAATTTTATCTCTCTTTAAGTATTATTTAATAGGCATTAAATAATAATTGCTAATTTATCATCTTTATTTATTATTAACATTTAAAATAATAAATAATAAATTTATTTAACTTAACCATGATTAGCCAACTAGATTAATATTTAAAATATTTAAATATTAAACTTAATGAAAAATATCCTCCCCAATATTATTTTTGTATTATTATTATTTTTGTTATAATTTTAAATTAATTTTTAAATATTTAAATTAATTAAAATTAACCCGAATGGCATTTTCGTAATTAAGTTGAAAAACCGGACCGATGGCAGTTTCGTAAATAATCAGAAAACTGATCCGAGGGCAAAATGGTAATTTCGCCCGGAAAAAAAACACGGAGGGGCAAACTTGTAATTTCGCCGGAAAAATAACTACCGCGCATGGCGCGCGTTACAATTTTTTTCGGACCAAAACGGCGTCGTTTTTGAAAGGCCGGAAATGGCCCCCGCGCATAACGCGCGGAGAAATTTTCTGCCGACGCCAAACGACGTCGTTTGGCTCCGCGTCGGTGGGTGAACAGTGCCTCGCGCATTGCGCGGCCAGTGTTAAATTTTTTCTTCCAAGCAGAATGTGAACAGTGTTTCCGGCTACCCATTTTAAATAAAAATATACCTTCAATAAATCTTTAACTCTTCAATAAAAATCCAAAAAAATTACCAATCATCTTATATTAATTTATAACATGAAAAATAAATTTTTCATGATTTAATATCAATATTTTTTTATAAAAATTTTTACATCACATAAACTACCATAAATCATAACTTTTTGTATATAACTCCATTTTGAGTGATTCAAACTTTGTTTTTCTCATGATTTAATGTTCTATAATATTAGAACATCAAACCTAAGTTTTATAAAAATATTTTTGGTAATATATTTCAAAACTTGTTTACACACTACTAAATACATATTTTAGCAAATAAAATATACCAAAATACAAACCAAACATATTAAACTCAAGCATGGCATAAATATTACCACTACACATTAATAACCACATTAACATGTTTATACTAACATGATGATTTATTTAATTTAAAAACAACACTTTATTTAAAAATAACTATTACCTTGATTTAATGGCTATTCTTCTTTTTCTCCCAAGGTATGTTGTGAATCTTGAAGACATAAACTAGCTTAGCACTCCTTCTCCTTCTCTTGCTCTCTCTCAAAATATTTTGCTCTCAAACTCTCTCTAGCTTGGAAAATGGAAGAAGAAGAATGACTAACACAATGCTCCTAAATTGCAAGTGTACTTGCAATTTTGATAGATACATAATATATCTAATGATTTTAGCCCATCATGCACCTATTGGATACTTACACAAGTTAACCACATTAGGTGAAAAGAAGCATGGTGCATGTACTACAAAAAGAAAACAAACAACCCTTTTATTAATTAAATGAAAAATCAAATAATAATAATAATAATAATAAAACCACACATTCTCTCTCCTCCTTCTTGCACATGGTCGGCTGATAGCTCCTTTTCCTTGTCCCAAAATTATTGACACATTTTCATTTTTAATAATTAATAAGTTAATTTAAGTATTTTTCAAGTGGGCCAATCATTGGGCTTAAATTTAAAATACCAATTGGGCTTCTATTAAATTGTTTGGGCTACTAAATTGTGAAATTTTATTATTCTACACTTGGGCTATTAATTGACCCATGTTGGGCTAATTTAATAATTTATACATTAATTATTCAATCCATGATTAAATAAATAATTAGATTGAATAAATAATTAAATCTTCTAACCCATTAGTATTAAATTTCTAAATGGACTAATAAATATTATTATTAACATTTCACATTATTTACATTAATTAATAATCATATTAATTAATTTATTATATTTAATTCACTCATTATATTCAATTTAATTGAATATTTAATTAATAGGAAACTTATCAATTAATTTGATATTAAAACTTTAGGGTTTGTTCACTAATTTAATAACATATTAGTGACCCCCTTTAATTAATTTTAGTAATTAATTACATAATTATTTAATCACATAATTAATTAATCACATAAAAAGATTTAAATAATCTCGTAAAAATAACTCGTTGGAAATTAAATTAATAATTTAATTAATAAAGATGTGGAAATTCTAGGACATTACATTCTCCCCTCCTTATAAAAATTCCGTCCTCGGAATTGTAAAATAAGGTTACTCAAATAAAAACGGGTAATTTGTCCTCATTTCCTCCTCTAATTCCCACGTAGATTCTTCAATGGCGTGATTCCTCCAAAGTACTTTGACATAATGAATTATCTTATTTCTCAGTTTCTGTTCCTTCCTATCGAGTATCTGAACAGGAACTTCTTCATATGATAAGTCCTTCCCGACTTGAATTGGCTCATAGGAGATAACGTGCTTGTAGTCTGGTTTGTATGGCCGCAATACCGACACGTGAAACACATTGTGAATATGTTCCAATTCAGGAGGTAAAGCTACCTCGTATGCTACTTCACCCACTCTCCTCAATATTTCGAACGGTCCTATGAACCTTGGACTCAGTTTCCCCTTCTTTCCAAACCTGATCTTCCCTTTCCAGGGAGATACCTTAATGAACACAAAACTCCCCACCTCGAAGTCTCGTTTCTGTCGATGTAAATCGGCGTATTTCTTTTGACGGTCTTGAGCTGCTACTAGCCGAGCTCTTATTACCTTGATAATTTCTACCGTCTGTTGAACCAATTCTGGCCCCAACAGTCGGCGTTCTCCTACCTCATCCCAACATAGAGGTGTTCTGCATTTTCTGCCATATAAAGCTTCGTAAGGCGGCATACCTATGCTCGCATGATAACTGTTGTTATATGCAAACTCAACTAGTGGTAGATGGATTTCCCAACTGCCCTTGAAATCCATCACGCAGGCCCTGAGCATATCTTCCAATGTCTGAATTGTTCTCTCACTTTGCCCATCAGTCTGCGGATGATACGCTGTACTCATTCTCAACTGTGTCCCCAATCTCTCCTGAAGACTTCTCCAAAATTTTGACGTGAAGCGCGGATCTCTGTCTGACACAATCGATACCGGCACCCCATGTCTTGAAACTATCTCTTTGATGTACAATTTGGCCAACTGATCCAAACTGAACCTAATCTTGATCGGCAAAAAGTGCGCTGACTTTGTTAGTCGATCCACAATCACCCAAATTGCGTCATATCCCTTCTGTGTTGTTGGAAGCCCTACCACAAAATCCATTGTGATATGCTCCCATTTCCACTCAGGAATTTCTAACGGCTGTAACAATCCACTTGGTCTCTGATGTTCGGCCTTTACCCTTTGACAAGTTAGGCATCGGCTGACACATTCTGCAACCTCCCTCTTTAAATTCGGCCACCAAAAATGCTGACGTAGATCTTGATACATCTTCGTACTCCCCGGATGTATCGAGTATCTCGTACTGTGGGCCTCTTGCAAAATTTCCTCTCGTAATTCAGGCACTAGCGGGACCCAAACACGATTTTCAAATCTCAGCAATCCCATGCTATCAATTTTAAACTTGACCTCTTCTCCATCGGTCATCCTCTTCCGGATTCTGTCACATTCCTCATCTTTGTCTTGAGCCTCTTTCACCCTATCTAAAAAGGTTGGGCTCACCTCGACTTCTATTGACTCGTTTGGACTTCTCACTTCCAACTCCATTCGAGCCATCTCTTGAACCAATTGTTCTTGATCTGTCAATATGAACAATTTCTCCCTGCTCTTTCTACTCAGAGCATCCGCTACTACGTTGGCCTTGCCGGGATGATATAGAATTTCACAATCATAATCTTTGATGAATTCCAACCATCTCCGTTGCCTCATATTCAACTCCTTCTGTGTGAAGATATACTTCAGACTCTTATGGTCTGTGAATATCTCACATTTTTCTCCGTACAGATAATGTCTCCAAATTTTAAGGGCAAACACTACCGCTGCCAATTCCAAGTCGTGGGTAGGATATCCCTTCTCATAATCTTTTAATTGTCTGGACGCATACGCAACGACTTTGCCGTTTTGCATAAGCACACAGCCAAGCCCCTTGTGCGATGCATCACTGTAGACCGTAAAACCTCCTGTATCGTCTGGTAAGGTCAATACAGGTGTTTCACTAAGTCTTTTCTTTAACTCCTGAAAACTTTCCTCACACTTCTCCGTCCACACGTATTTTACCGTCTTTCTTGTTAAGTTGGTCAACGGTGTTGCTATCTTTGAGAAGTCTTGAATGAATCTTCGATAGTAACCCGCTAGCCCTAAGAAAATTCTTACTTCTGTCGGCGTCCTTGGTTGTTCCCAATTCATTACCGATTCAACCTTTGCCGGATCAACCGAAATCCCTCCTTGTCAATAACATGACCTAAAAATTGAACTCTCTCCAACCAGAATTCACATTTTGAAAACTTAGCGTACAACCGCTCCTTCCGTAAAATCTCCAACACCAATCTTAGGTGTTCAGCATGCTCTTCCTCCGTTTTGGAATACACCAAAATATCGTCAATGAACACGACTACAAATTTATCCAAGTATTGCTTGAATATTCTGTTCATCATGTCCATAAATGCGGCTGGCGCATTCGTTAGTCCAAACGACATCACCAGAAACTCATAATGCCCATATCGAGTTCTGAATGCCGTCTTGGGTATATCCTCCTTCCTGACTTTCAACTGATGATAACCAGTCCTTAAGTCAATCTTTGAAAAGTACTTCGCCCCTTTCAATTGATCGAATAGATCGTCAATTCGTGGTAACGGGTACTTGTTCTTAATTGTCACCTTATTCAGCTCTCTATAATCCATACACAATCTCATCGATCCATCCTTCTTCTTTACAAACATCACCGGTGCTCCCCATGGAGAAACACTTGGCTGAATGTACTTATTATCTAACAACTCCTGCAATTGCACCATCAATTCCTTCAGTTCTACCGGAGCCATCCTATATGGTGCTTTCGATATCGGTGCTGTCCCCGGTACTAAATCAATCACAAATTCTATCTCCCTGTCCGGCGGTAAACCTGGCAGTACATCCGGAAAAACATCCATGAACTCCCTAACTACTGGTATTTGCTCCATCTCGGGACTCACCACTTGTGTGTCAACCACATGAGCCAAATACCCTACACAACCTTTCTTCAATAATTTCTTGGCCTGCATCATCGTCAGACAAGAAGACTGTCTTGACGATTTGCTGCCATAAAATACGACCTTAGACTTATTTGGTGTCTTAAGGTGTATGCACTTCTTCTGACAATCAATTATCGCCCCGTGGTTAAACAACCAATCCATCCCAAGTATTACATCAAATTCCCCCAGACGTATTGGAATTAGATTCACATTTAATTTCTGACCCCTGATTTCAGCACAACAATTTCTATGTATGTACTCTACCGGAATCACCTCTTTATTAGCAACTTCTATGTTCATTGAGTTTTCTAGTTTGTCTCTAGGTAATTCTAACCGTCTAGCGAAATCATCAGACACAAATGAACAGGTAGCACCCGAATCAAACAATACATATGCATTTATATTATTGATCGGAATAATACCTGACACCACGTCTTTTGACCCCACGGCATCTTGCACCGTCATATTGAACGTCCGGGCTGTCGGCTTGTTCTGTGGTACCGGTCCCCCGATAGCCAATTTGTTGTTATTGCCCTTGTAGCCGCTACCCCCGTCATTCTTCTTCTTAGGGCAATCTTTTATCAGGTGGTCAGATGCTCCGCAAGAAAAGCATCTCACTTTCTTTGGAAGGGGACAATTTGGAGAAATATGTCCCACCTGCCCACAATTATAGCACGTATTCTTCCCTTTCCTGCACTCCCCGAAGTGGTTCTTTCCACATATATTGCATGCTGGCTTTTTCTGAACACTTCCTTGTTGATTCCCCGAGCTCTTGTCGTTGCTGCTGTTGTCCCATTTGCGCTTGTTGTTGTTATTGTTGTTATTATTCCCCCCACTGTTACTGTTCTTGCTTCCCCCTTCATTTTTCTTTTTGTTTCTCTCCTGGTTGTACTTGGTTAATGCGTCGCTTCCTCCTTCAGCAATGATTAACTTCTCCAATAAAGTTACGAATGAGTCAATCTGCAGTACCGCTACCTTGTTGAATATCCAAGGTCTCAATCCATTTTCGAATCTTCTGGCCTTGCGTTCCTCCGTATCCACTTGATGTGGAGCGAACCTGGCCAGCTCATTAAATCTTGCCGCGTACTCAGGTACCGACATGTTTTCCTGCTTCAGTTCTAGAAATTTCACTTCCATCCTACTTTTCATACTCTTCGGGAAATAATTCTCATCGAATATTTCCTTAAATCTTGTCCATGACACCACCCCCTCGCCAGCCCTATTCTGATTGGCTTCCCACCAGAAATTGGCCTCTCCCTTCATCATATAGGTAACAAAGATTGTCTTTTGCTCCTCAGCTACCCTTGCGATAACGAACGCTTTCTCTATTTCCTTTATCCATGATTGGGCCTCTATCGGGTCCGACGTTCCCCTAAACTCTGGCGGTCCCACCGCTTTAAAATCTTTAAAATTCGCCAACTGATTTGGTGGTGGTGGCGGATTTGCTACTACAGGGTGGCGGTTTTGCATTGCCTCAGCTAGCATGTCGACAAAGTTTTGCATAGGGTCTACGTTGTGTCCCCCCGCGTCGTTGTTAACTGACTCTTCTACCCCCTGGTTCCTTGGTGGTTGTCTACGTGACGGCATTTTCTGTTATAAACAAAAAAAAATTACATTATTATACTGTTTACATCTTTTTCATTTCATTATTTTGTATCTTAGGCAATGTCTAGCTAAAATACAAGTAATTATTTCAACACACATATAAACATAAATTCAACTGCATTTATACTCATATGCTAAAACAGTAGTGCGTAGCACTTTACATCAAAAGCATACTGCTATAAATGCTTCTATCCCAGAGAAGCTACATAAGATGGGATCTGACATATCCTACAACTTCCTAGAGTTGGGATTTAGTGACATATTAACCCTCTAATAAAACAAAAGTTGGGTTTTACTGCATCTATTTACATACGAAATTAGAAAACAACTACTACTACTACTGAATGCGCATCCCCCTACGGATCGCGTCGTCATACTCCTCATCCCCGATGGCCATCACCACACTCCTGCTGATGGTGTGCATAGACTGGCCCTCCTCAGCTGGGTAGTAATGCACCCTGCTCTGAAGCCTACCATATGAAGATCGGTAGACGTAGCTAAGTCTATCCGTCCTCACCCGCTTCTCGCGGACCTCCTCCTCTAGCTCAATCATCTGACCATAAGCGGCATCCCGCTATCTCTCCATCTCTATACGGTCCTCTATCGCCTCCTGCCAGTGTGCACGGATGGCGGCCTTCTCTGCCTGAACCTGCTGAACCTTCAGCTCAGCCTCGGCTAACCTAGTCTCAGCTACTGCTAACTTAGCCTGCAGCTCCACATCCTGATCTACCAGCTGATGTGTCAGCACTGCAAAGTGCTCCACCGAATCCTCGTACTCCTGTATCTGATCCTCAAGTCCTACAATCCTCTCCTTCAGCTCTGTGTTCTCGCCAGAGAACTGATAAGCCGCATCCCTATACTGATCCTCCATGTGCTGATGGGTAAGATTCTGCTCCTCTAGATGCTGGACCCTTGCCTCCAGCCCCTCGTTCCTATCTGTCAGTCCCTCTATGATGTCAGCGGCAGTAGTGCCCATGCCATCAGCTGACTCCTCCTCCTCAGACTCCTCTGACTCTGCCTCATCCTCACTGTAAGGCCTCATGACTCCGCCCCAGACGGGCTCCACACGATCCCCCTCCTCAGGATCTGACTCTGGCTCCTCTACGGGTGCAGCCACCAGCGGCTGTGCAGTATCCATATGGATATCAATATAGTCCTCCTCAGCAGTGCGACTCGACTGTCCGATCTCTGCCATCCTATATCATAAAACAATAACACACGTTAGTACAGCAATAAAATATATTCATTGATGAAATGAAATGATATTTTATCATGTACATCTCGGCTCGATGGATTTTCTCAATCCATCTCCAAAAATACACAACATGATGAATCTCCCCGATTCATCCCCTAACGCACTCGATATGAGTTTAATACTAAGGTTATAACTTAGGTTTCGCAAATCCTAACGTTTCTAACCTACAGCTCTGATACCAACCTGTGACGACCCCAAATCCGGGTTCCATAACCTCGAGTTTGGTTCTCACTATTCAACACATTACTAACAATTAAATACATACATTGCATTTAAATATCGCGGAATAATACATATTGGTTCCCTTCAAAAGGTTACAATACCAGGGTCTATCAACCTTAACATAATAACAGTTCCTATCACAAGGAATTACAAAAGGTTTAACAACCGTAAATACATAATTAAAGATCTAATTAGCATGCATAAGCTAACTTAAGCTCTGGCTTTTCCTTTTCCTTTATCCTTCTTTGAGCAATCAGGATTATCTGAAAAATGGTTCATGATATAGCAAGAATGAGCAACTAGTTTGCTCAGCAAGTTTAGAACAATCATATAGATTTAATATATCATGAATGAATGGGAAAATATCATCAATGATTCAACAATAGATATAACAATTGTGAATGAAACAGGATTCAAATTTTAATAAACAGAATATTTGAATCTTAAAATGCTGAGTGGTCACTAAGGACCCTGAACTAACTAGGGTATAATAGAGTTTCCTCTGACCCTTTGAGTTGTTTGGTTTTCAAGGGGATCAGCCTATTCAACCCGCTGTATATGCATTACATTTAGTCACTGGCGCCCAAAGTCGGTTTCCCGACACAAAATCCCCTAATTTAGGGTTGTTCAATTCTCGGACTTAATATAAGAAATCCGCACCCAACAATGGTTTGGATAAGCTTTTAAAAGTATTCAAGTTATTGAATTTAGAAACGTAATGTCTAGCTGAATTATTAGCTTAAGACATTTTTAATACAGTTCATGAATCAAGAACTAATAAGCTTCAAATGCACTAAGTGCGATTGTATAAACAATATGGATGTGGAATAATTTTAAATAATTAAACCACTGCAAGCTTTAACAATAAATACAAGTATGGAAACTTGTTCAACGATAATAATTGAGTAGGGTTAGAGAACTTGCTTGTTTGCTCAGCTACAATAATTGTCTAGCTTCAACTAACTTGCTTTGAAAGACCTAACATTAATAAAGTCGGTCTAATAATTAGTACGGCGTATTTGCATAACTATACGCTTAATAACGAACTTATTTACCACACATAAGTACTAACACATAATTTACATTAGTCAAAACAATATTATTAACCTTATAGACACTTAATCATTTTAGGTTAATAATTTAATAAGTTAGAAAATATTTTTCTTAAGTGTTGGACACTTATTAAACCCTTAAACAACTTATTATAATTGTTTAATTAAATTCAATTTATTTTATTAACTCAATCTCTTTTTAATTACTATTTAATATTGATTAAATAGAAATTAATTAATTAACTCGAGTTATTATTTAAAATAAATAATAACTAATTGTACTTACTTATTATTAAATAATAAATAATTATTAACTTAATTTTAACCTTCTTTAATTTAATGTTAATCAACCAATAATTAACTAAGTAATTAACCTTACTTATTATTTAATTAAGGAAATTAAATAATAGTTTACTAATCTTAATCCTCTTTAATTATTATTTAATGTCAATTAAATAATAATTAATTGTTTAATTAATTTTAATTATTATTTAAGGTTAAATAATAATCAAATCATTCTTATTTATTATTTAAATTAAATAATAAATTATTACTCTAATAACTTAATTTCCATTAATCGTTATTTAATGCTAATTAAATAATAATTAATTACTTAATTATCCTTATTTATTATTTAATAATATTTAAATAATAAATAATTCATTTATAAATTTTATCTCTCTTTAAGTATTATTTAATAGGCATTAAATAATAATTGCTAATTTATCATCTTTATTTATTATTAACATTTAAAATAATAAATAATAAATTTATTTAACTTAACCATGATTAGCCAACTAGATTAATATTTAAAATATTTAAATATTAAACTTAATGAAAAATATCCTCCCCAATATTATTTTTGTATTATTATTATTTTTGTTATAATTTTAAATTAATTTTTAAATATTTAAATTAATTAAAATTAACCCGAATGGCATTTTCGTAATTAAGTTGAAAAACCGGACCGATGGCAGTTTCGTAAATAATCAGAAAACTGATCCGAGGGCAAAATGGTAATTTCGCCCGGAAAAAAAACACGGAGGGGCAAACTTGTAATTTCGCCTGAAAAATAACTACCGCGCATGGCGCGCGTTACAATTTTTTTCGGACCAAAACGGCGTCGTTTTTGAAAGGCCGGAAATGGCCCCCGCGCATAACGCGCGGAGAAATTTTCTGCCGACGCCAAACGACGTCGTTTGGCTCCGCGTCGGTGGGTGAACAGTGCCTCGCGCATTGCGCGGCCAGTGTTAAATTTTTTCTTCCAAGCAGAATGTGAACAGTGTTTCCGGCTACCCATTTTAAATAAAAATATACCTTCAATAAATCTTTAACTCTTCAATAAAAATCCAAAAAAATTACCAATCATCTTATATTAATTTATAACATGAAAAATAAATTTTTCATGATTTAATATCAATATTTTTTTATAAAAATTTTTACATCACATAAACTACCATAAATCATAACTTTTTGTATATAACTCCATTTTGAGTGATTCAAACTTTGTTTTTCTCATGATTTAATGTTCTATAATATTAGAACATCAAACCTAAGTTTTATAAAAATATTTTTGGTAATATATTTCAAAACTTGTTTACACACTACTAAATACATATTTTAGCAAATAAAATATACCAAAATACAAACCAAACATATTAACTCAAGCATGGCATAAATATTACCACTACACATTAATAACCACATTAACATGTTTATACTAACATGATGATTTATTTAATTTAAAAACAACACTTTATTTAAAAATAACTATTACCTTGATTTAATGGCTATTCTTCTTTTTCTCCCAAAGTATGTTGTGAATCTTGAAGACATAAACTAGCTTAGCACTCCTTCTCCTTCTCTTGCTCTCTCTCAAAATATTTTGCTCTCAAACTCTCTCTAGCTTGGAAAATGGAAGAAGAAGAATGACTAACACAATGCTCCTAAATTGCAAGTATACTTGCAATTTTGATAGATACATAATATATCTAATGATTTTAGCCCATCATGCACCTATTGGATACTTACACAAGTTAACCACATTAGGTGAAAAGAAGCATGGTGCATGTACTACAAAAAGAAAACAAACAACCCTTTTATTAATTAAATGAAAAATCAAATAATAATAATAATAATAATAAAACCACACATTCTCTCTCCTCCTTCTTGCACATGGTCGGCTGATAGCTCCTTTTCCTTGTCCCAAAATTATTGACACATTTTCATTTTTAATAATTAATAAGTTAATTTAAGTATTTTTCAAGTGGGCCAATCATTGGGCTTAAATTTAAAATACCAATTGGGCTTCTATTAAATTGTTTGGGCTACTAAATTGTGAAATTTTATTATTCTACACTTGGGCTATTAATTGACCCATGTTGGGCTAATTTAATAATTTATACATTAATTATTCAATCCATGATTAAATAAATAATTAGATTGAATAAATAATTAAATCTTCTAACCCATTAGTATTAAATTACTAAATGGACTAATAAATATTATTATTAACATTTCACATTATTTACATTAATTAATAATCATATTAATTAATTTATTATATTTAATTCACTCATTATATTCAATTTAATTGAATATTTAATTAATAGGAAACTTATCAATTAATTTGATATTAAAACTTTAGGGTTTGTTCACTAATTTAATAACATATTAGTGACCCCCTTTAATTAATTTTAGTAATTAATTACATAATTATTTAATCACATAATTAATTAATCACATAAAAAGATTTAAATAATCTCGTAAAAATAACTCGTTGGAAATTAAATTAATAATTTAATTAATAAAGATGTGGAAATTCTAGGACATTACATAAATTATTTAAAAATAATTTATTAAGAATAAGAGAAATTACATGTAATGGTACAATAAAATTGTACAATAAAATTATTGTGGAGGTACAGAAATTATTATTTAAATGGTGTTATGTGGTAATATGAGATATATATATATATATATATATATATATAAAAATTTATGAAAAAGCTAATGAGGAAGTTAGTAAAATTGTAATTATTGATTTTAGATTTAATCAATAATTATGGAGGAAGTTTAGAAATCAATTAAGAAGAAAAGTAATTATATAAATTGTATAATAATAAATTATATAATTTATATAAGGAAATTAAAGTCAAGTTAAGTAAAATAATAATTATATAAATTATATAAGAATAATTGTATAATTTATATAAGGTGATTAAATTAAATAAGGATAGTAGAAATTTTTTATAAATTGTATTTTGTGTAAAATGAAAATTATATAAGTATAAAGTAATTATATAAATTATATAATAATAAATTATATAATTTATATAAGGAAAGTTAAAGTGAATAGTAAGGAAATAGTAATTATATAAAAATGATTATATAATTTATATAAGAAGAATATATTAATTAAGAAAGAAAATATAATTGTACAAATGGTATACTATTTTATTATATGGTATATATTTAAAGTGTACCAAATAGTAAAGAAATGAAAAATAAATGGAAAAAAAGAATGTTTTAATTTATAAAAAAATTATGTTTATGTATAATGGAATTTTTATTATTTTTATAGGAGATAATATTTTAGAAACGTGAATATGCATGTTCTCCATGAAACGAAGTGAAAAAGTATGAAAAATAATTTTTATAAGTTATATGAATTATTTTATGAATTTTGGAGGTATAAATTACCTCATATAATTACATACATGTCATTATACGTGTACAAAATTTGTCAAGTAAAGTACCTAGAAAAGGCATAAATATTATTTATAAATCATTTTATGATTTTTAGTGAACTAAAATAAATATTTTATGTACATTACATAAAATATTTATTACACGAAATAACTACATAATGTATTCAAACAAATTTGCATGCTTGATTTTTGGAACATCCGAGAGGGGGGGGAAAAAGTCGGTTGCATGGGATAAGTCGGTGGATTATATAATTTATATGAGGTCATTAAATTAAATAAGGATGGAAGAAAAATTTTATAAATTGTATTTTGTGTAAAATGGAAATTATATAAAGATAAAGTAATTATATAAATTATATAATAATAAATTATATAATTTATATAAGGAAAGTTAAAGTGAATAGTGTAGACACCCAAATTTTGCACTTTTGCACTAACCCTGACAGGAGAGCAAAATCGTCACTTGACCCAACATACAAAAAGGAAGGTGGACCCCAACACGAAGTCACCTTAACGACTTACGGTCAAAGCTGCCACAACGAACAACGAGCATCAGGTTACTTGAGACAAGGCAAACAGCTGATCCAGAAAGAACCTGATTTGATCACCAAAGATGACAAATGGCTACTACGCTTACGGTAGTCGGGGGTCTCGCTCCCCGGTGAGCGAGCGGCTGCCCAGCTCGCCAGTGAGCTGACAGGGGTGTAAGGGGGCAGCGCGGAAGCCAAGCACAAAGAGCAATTTATACATCAAGTAACAGTCTTCCGAAATAATGAAGCAAAAAATGATGATTTAAGACTGCATGACACGGAAATCGAGAAAAAGAAGCCAGGCAGCCGCAGATGCATCTACGGCCAATGACAAGTGGCATTTTTCGTGGCTCGAGGAAACACACGGCAGTCAAGGCTTCGGCGCGGACGGCCACAGCAGGCAGCCGCAGATGCATCTGCTGGCAGCCGCAGATGCACCTGCGGCTGCCTCCAGTCAGCTATACACAGCCATTGTTGCGTCCGAGAGCAGGGGAAAGAAAGAAAAAAATAGAAAAGATAGAGAGAGAAAGGCGAGATTTTAGAGAGAGAAAGCTACGGGTAGCAACAAAATGGCTTGATTCTGTCTTCCTTTTTACTCCAATCTATCTCACATCTTGTGTATTGCATTGTTATTGAAATATCCAAGAGTTCTAGAGAGTTTTGCAAGGTTAAAATCCCATTTTATAGCATTTTATTGTGTTTTCCTAATATTGATTTTGTTGCTATTGGATAGATTAAACATAGTTTTTTTAGCATATTGGCATAGATCCTTGGATTAGGGTGATTAGCGAGGGTTCCTAATGAACGATGTTCCCTCCTAATCACCCGAGGATGTCCATTTGGCGTTATTTGGGATATATTGTTAGTTTAGATTTTCATTATCATTTTGGGTGTTAAACTAGTTTATTTTGTTTCCCCGTTAGATTTATTGTTATTGCTTGCCTTGTGACATTTTTGGGTTGGGAGCCTAGGAGGAAGATCATTTCGATCAAATTTCAAGGATGGACGATTTTGAGCTTATGTAGTCATAGTGGTGCATTTGTATTGTAAATATGTAATTTTTGGGCCTTAAAGCGATGTTGGATCGAAAATAGGGTTTAAGGCCCCTTGGTAGTGAAATATGTGATTGGGGGTGTTTGGGGCTATTTAGACGGCTTAAATGCCCACAAATAGCTCCAACATCATTTTAATGCTTGGTTTTCCCTTTCAACACAGAAAATGAATTTTGGAATGAAAAGATGAAGATTTTCAGAAAATCAATCAAAGTAGGATATTAGATCATGCGTAGGCTAAAATAAAATTGAAAGTATCGGATGAGCTCCATTCCTATTTGACGAAGGATTCGAAAACCTTATTTTATAAATGTCATCATTAAAGATTTTGTTATCAAAACGAAAGCTTAAAAATGAACTTTCAAAACGAATCGAATCCTTCGTGCATAGGGTCAACGAGTTTTCAAAAGTACTTTCGAGAAATAAAGCATTCCAACAACATTCATTTAGGCACACACGCACACACATGCGCACACACACATTTTAGGATCTAAAATGATAGAAAAATATCAAGATTGTGGTAACCGTATTTTCACGGAAGTCGGGGGATGCCTAACACCTTCCCCTCGCTTAAACAAGCCCCCGAACTCTATGAATCTCGGTTTTATGGACCAATTAATTCGGAGTCACATATGAGCCACTGCGATTACGAAAACAAAATTCGGATAAGTTGGTACATTCATTTCAAATATACCAACTGGCGACTCTGGTCAATTGGCTCATCATAAAATCGATATTTCAAACCCCGTCGACACTCAAGCCGACCCCTTACAGAAAATCACATCTCAATCCAAAAACTAAAATTGAAAAGGGTAAATAATTAAAAAAGAAACGACTTTTTCCGGCGTCGACAAATAGTAAGGAAATAGTAATTATATAAAAATGATTATATAATTTATATAAGAAGAATATATTAATTAAGAAAGAAAATATAATTGTACAAATGGTATAATATTTTATTATATGGTGTATATTTAAAGTGTACCAAATAGTAAAGAAATGAAAAATAAATGGGAAAAAAGAATGTTTTAATTTATAAAAAAAATTATGTTTATGTATAATGGAATTTTTATGATTTTTATGGAAGGTAATATTTTAGAAACGTGAATATGCATGTTGTCCATGTAACGAAGTGAAAAAGTATGAAAAATAATTTTTATAAGTTATATGAATTATTTTATGAATTTTGGAGGTATAAATTACCTCATATAATTACATGCATGTCATTATGCGTGTACAAAATTTATCAAGTAAAGTACCTGAAAAAAGGTATAAATATTATTTATAAATCATTTTATGATTTTTAGTGAACTAAAATAAATATTTTATGTACATTACATAAAATATTTATTATACGAAATAACTACGTAATGTATTAAAACAAATTTACATGTTTGATTTTTGGAACATCCGAGAGGGAAAAAAAAGTCTGTTGCATGGGATAAGTCGGTGGATTTTTTTTTAGTTCTCCAAAATAGTTAATTTATTTTAGTTATAAAAAGCAAGTAAAAAGAAATGGATATACACACACATAATAAAACATTTTCTCTCCATTTATTCTCCCACCATCACCACCACCACCAACCGAGAGCTTCATCACCACCAAGAGAGAGAATTGTTGGTGCTATCCAAGTGTGCAAAAAGCTTCAAGAAAAAGATTTTCAAGCTTTGAAAAGGTTGTTTGAGAAAGGGTTTTGAGTTACCAATTTAATAATTGGACGTTAAGGCAAGTTCTCCAGTACTTAATATTAATTGTTATATGATGTTATACGTTCAAATGCATATAGAAATTATGTGTTATGTGATATGTGGTTAACATGATCGTAATGTGGATTCGGTGCAATGATGTGACTATTTGTGAAATAATTTAATGTTTTCTTGACGTAATTGCTAATATGAAGTAAATGGGATGCACATGAGATATATTGCTTTACTATAAACACATGATGTATGAAACACATAGCATGTTATGTTATGTGCTATGTGCACACTGTTGAACGAACTATTGCGAGTGCAATTGGCAAAGTTTATAATAATATTGCGTATGTTATGGATATCATAAATACTGATCGGATGAATAGAGTTCATTTATGTTTTATTGATAGTCATGTATTCTTATTATTCCACAACACTTTTTAGGAAAGAAAAGAAAAAGTAAAGGTTGCGATCCAGGGACTAGGATCGAGATATAAATGTTTTAAATGCCAAAAAATTTTAACACAAAAAAAAAAAAATTTATACCGAAAAATTTAATAATTGATGATTTTTAAAGTCTATTAAATGACTAAATAAGGTAATTAAAGATTTATTAACGGACCGAAATTTGGACGTTAGGGAAATAATGTATAATAAATATGAAATGTAAGGTAATAAGGTTTGTCGAATTTCGGATCATTACAAAGAGACAAAGTTTTATTCCTATCTTCTTGTTTATTTGTGTTAGTTTTCTCTTTTCCTTTCCCCCTGTATATAGAATAAAATAAAAATTTACACTTTATCAAAATAGTTCGTTTGAATTTTGATTCACTAATCTCCATTTTTAAGGTTTATGAGTGGGTTATATTGTTTTTATAATCATATATATTGTTTGAGATGATGTGTTTTTTTTTTGAAGTATAGAAGAAAATCAGACAATTACTTAATGCGGTGAGTCCATTGTTTTGGCCTTTTGAGAGTTAGCTGATGGGTTTATAATAAAGAACCGTCCCATTTTTTTGCCGTTGAATATTTGACAGATTAGTTTTGTACACGCCTTTGTTAAAAAAAGTATCAATTTGCAAAAATTTTAAATTTAAAATTGATATGAAAATAATAAATATAATAATAAGTAATGCTCTAGTTAATTGACAATTGTTATATTTGTATTCGTAATAAAACTAAATAATTTTGTTTTAATTTTTAAAATTTATAAATTAGTATCTCTAATTTTAAATACTTTGTATCTGACATATGCTGGACAACGTGTGACAGATTGTTAGTTTATATGATGATGTTCATGAGAGTTGGCTATAATGCAGCATGTATTTTTTACCCAGATTGTTCGTTATTTTATTGTTCATTAGAAAGCTTGATAATTCAAAAGCAGGAGAAGGTGTTTTTTTTAATGTAGTATAGAATCATCTACGTATTCCTGCAAATATGTGTAAGTAATTACAATCATTTCTTCTTCTTCATGTATAAATTCCTTTCCTTTGCAAAACTTTTCCTAATAAACAGAATATCTTTTTATAGCTGCTTTTGGAACGCATACTTCTGAATTTGACCAGCATACGTTGAACGCCATATTTGTATTTATTCTTTAATCTCATCAAAGTATTATTTTTTGATGACTAATGAATAAATATTATGTGTATAGTAATAATTATAATTTGTATATCACATATAATAAAATGAGAAATTTATAATAATAATAATCTTCTTTGTTATTTTTTTATTGGAATTCAGAAAGGTGAGATTTTTTTTATAAAAAAATTATATTCTTTTTTTTTAAAAAAAAATATTTTATTAGATTCCGTTCAAAATTCGGAAACAGAGCGCAAGGGTTTTTTGAAGTTCGGGGTTTTCAGCCAGTGAAAGAAGAGAAACAGCAAGAATGGCGTCGTCATCTAGGGTTTTCGGCCGCACATGCAGAGCTCTGATGGCCGCTGCGAAAAGCCCTGCCGTCACTCCCACAGCCACAGCCACAGCCACCGCCACCACACCCACAGCCATCACTGTCACCATAGCAACAATGCCTCTCGCATCTAAAAAGCCTGTAGGAATATTGAAGCCCCTACCAGTCTCCCCTGCTCTTGGAGAATTTCTGGGCACCTCTGAAGCCTCTCGCACCGATGCCGTCAAGAAAATCTGGGAATACATCAAGCTCAACAATCTCCAGGTCTCTTTATTTTAAATACAAATTTTAATTTTTTAGGTTTTTAGGATTTTATCATTTGTATGTTTTGTTTATCACAGATTCACAGGGGAGTGTTTTTGTTAGTCGATGTATTAATTGATTTAACTGCTTTACACCATGTTTTGATATCTACAAAGTAAAGTACAAGAAAGAATTATAATCCGTATTATATAATTCTCTTTTAAGATATTAAATGAGCTTAGAAATGATAAGAAATAATCCATGGGATTAAATAACTGAATAATCGTGAGATAAAATAGTCCTAATAGTGTTAAATTAGTAAAAATAGTCTTATACTGTTATACCATCCATCGATTTTGCAAACAAACGTAGTTCAAAAGTAAATTACGATGAGACCCTCTTGATGATTCTCCAATTGGATATATAATTATTAGAAAAGATGACTAATTATCTATATGTTGCAACTCTATCTTCGTCACTTTCTATAATGTGTTGTCTGGAGTTGAGTTTTATCCTTGAGGAGTTGGCTGTTATTCTGAGTGTGTTTAAACATTTTTTGATTGCAGTTAATTTTAATTTCATGCAAGATGCTCTCAGAAATTTATTTTTTCATGGGATTAATTAGCCAAAGGAGTTGGGTAGGCACTAATAGTCTAATAGTGTGTCCATAGTAGTGACTGCTATGGATCATCCTTTTGGCAATATTAGTTGTTTTTGCACCTCTTTGTATTTATGGTGCTTAAGTAAATTTTTTGGAGAGGATATAGCTAAATGAAAGGTATTGTGATGGTGAACTTACTTAAGTTAGATGGTTATGGAAGACATATGAAAGTGGATATCATTCAACACATGCCTCGTCTTAGTTTGACTTCTTGTATGGGAGTGATATAAACATGCCTAACTCCACCTCAAAAGCTAACTCATAAGGGGAGGTTTGCAAACCCATATATATAACACCCAAGACTATCCTCGCTAACTTGTGTGGGACTCATCATTTTCGACCCCTTTAGATTGTTAACTGATGTGAGACTCGTCAGGGAAGGTGTTGGTATGCCTTGTAAAAAATATATAAAAGTTGTTCTTTGATTTTGTAGGTGGGATTATTCTTATTGTGTACCCCTAGTGAAAATTCACCCTAATTGGTGTTCTTTTGCACAAGTGAATAGCTGAAGATGTGAGCCTAAGTATCAGTTTGATTTGGCATCTGTTGTGAAAGAAGTAAACTTTGTTGTGTTACTATGAAAGTATACCTGAAATGTCAGGATGTGATGATTTTGATAGCCGAGGATATAGTTTACTGGTAAAAAGGCTTATTCAGAAATTGCATTGGTGTACATTTATTTTTTCGATTAAATTGTGGAAATGTTGGTCCGTATCAAAATTGATAATAGACAATTCCATTTGGTGTTTTATTGCAGACGGTACAATTATGTTGATCTCTTCTTTTTTTCTTTTTCTATTTTCATTGTTTTATGTTTTATTTTTCCAGATACAATGTCACTAAAGATGAACTAGTCCACTGTTCAAACATCAACTTCAATTCATTATATTTTTAGAAATATAGTCTAATAAAATTAGTCTCGCTTTTCTAACTTCTGTTTGTGCTGCTGAGGTTCATGGGTTCCGTTTTCTGTCTTTTTCTTCTTGGGGAAAGGTGGATTTTATTTGTTAGGGAGTGTTATAATAGGTCATGTCTACCAATTTTAGTGTTTCAATTTGTTCTTAAGCTACATATTTTAATTATTTCACCTTCTAATATTTTCATTAGTGTTATATTGTGAAATGACACTGCTTTGTTTGTGCAGAACCCGGCAAACAAGAGAGAGATCTTTTGTGATGCGAAATTGAAGACGATATTTGATGGGAAGGACCAGGTTGGATTTCTTGAGATTGCTAGGTTGTTGTCTCAGCACTTTGTGAAGACTTAGTTAATTGTACTATCTGGTTTAGACCTTTTAACCTTGTGATCCCACATGGTTAGTTTTTGGTTCGCGCAACCTTAAAAATTGCAACTTATTTGATCATTGTAGACATCATCCAGTTAGATCAATTTGACTCCTTTTTCTGGTTATACCTTCTGATGAATGTTTTAGCTCACTGGGTAAGATTTGTTCTGTGTAGTCTGTATGCAGTTGACATGTTTTAGTTTGGACTTTTGGTATTCATAAGAGGGGGAGGCAACTTGTTACTGGATTTGAAGAACTTTTATGATGAATCTTTTTTTCATTTTTTGGGAACCTGGTTTGCTTGAGCAGATTCAACAACGTTTTTTTATTTTATATTTATTTATTTATTTTTGATTCATAAGAAGGGATGGCAACTTGTTGCTGGATTTGAAGAACTTTTAGGATGAATCTTTTTTTCATTTTTTGGGAACCTTTCTTGCATGAGCAGACACAACAATGTTTTTTGACATTTTTTATTTTATTTTTGTTATTGATAGTGGGAGTATAAATGATATTGTCAGAGTCTGTCACTAAAATTATTGTAAAATATATATTTGTTTTGATATATCATTTTTATTTTGACAATATTAACTGCCTTTGTTTTAGGTAGATGGTAAATGCATTCCATGTCACTATTTCCTCTCCACCGTAAAATCTATTAATATTACAGTGGAGTGTAAGAGGTGAAAATGGAATTAATGTATCACCTATTTTACTTTATGGTAAATACTAGAATTTAATTTAATTTTGGTAAATATATTACAGTACCAATAATAATGATTTTCAAGGATTCATCAATGTGACAAGACAGACGAGCTAAAAGTTTGTTTAGCCAAATGTTTGCACTTGTTCCATACCCATTTTTTCTGAGTTCTTTTAAAAAAAACTAAAACAAAAAAAAAAAATAAATGATTAAAAAATACATATTTTTCGATATAAAAATAAGTTCTAATTTTTGACAGGTTATTTTATATTGAATTCTAATAAAAATAATAATGGGTTTATTGAATTTGAAAACGCAAATTAGTAAATGGGAGAACAATGTAGGTATCACTATATGAAATTTAAATATGGCCAAATGAATAATTAAATATACTTTGAAATAAATTAAGAAAGACAAGCACCATCGTACTAAGCGTGGATTTAAAAAGGAAAAGTATAAAGAAACACAATATTTAATATTAAAGTAATATTCTTAAAAGCAGTTACAAATATACCATAGCCTACTAAGCACATTTTTATTTTATTTTTTAAAACGGAATAAATATTTTGTGATTTTATATATTGATATTTTTGTTATCGATAAATATGACTAATAACTCTTCTAAAAATGTATACTTTCTTCATTTCTTTTTACTTGCCTTTTTTAGGTAAAAATATTCGCATTAAAAAATATAATTAATATTTTATCTAATTGATTAAAATAAATATAATAAATTAAGTGTTACCTTTCTTAAATAGATTGAAAAGATAAAATAAATAAATTAGTATTTAATATAAAGATAATATAAAATACAAAGTCAGTAATATTTTCTTAAGATCTACAAGAGTAATTTTATGGACACAAATTATAAACAAAAAAATTATGAATAAATATTATAAAATAAAGATAAAATAAAAAGCGAGACATGCTGTAATATCTCAGATATTTAAAAGATTTGTAAATAAGATTTTAAATAATTAATTAAAGGTTATGATTTAAAACCTAGAGTTGTCGAAGTGAGATGTGTAGAAAATGGGTGAACATTTTTTTTTAATATGATTTACTTGTTAGAAATTAAATGTGAGGATATTGTAATGATGCATGTAGAGAATTTATTAAGGAAATAAATTCAATCGAGAAGTGAAGGTGGTTATATTGATATACATATATACCTAAAGTGTGCTTGTTAGCCAAACAAGAAGATGAGTTTAATACTCAATTAAACTAATAAATTAATTAGTTTAAATATGAAGTCATGAAATATAATTAATTAGGTTAATTATATTAATATGAGTTAAAGTTGTGAAAAATTTAGGATAATTGTCTTGGATAGCAATAATGTGAAGTAATTAATTTAATTATTAAGTTGTGGTATAGAGCCCAATATTGATTTAATTGATTAACTCAATGAAATGGTGTAGCAAGCCCAATGGAAATGTAGAAAGGTCCAATGGTGGGATTTAATTTCCAAGCCAATGATCTAATTAAATTGTGTCAAACCCAAGCTCAATAAATTAATTACGGTAGCCTAACTTAGAGTTTAATTATTTTAATTATTGGGAGCCCTAAAGGAATTAATATAGTAAATTAAATTTAAGGAAATTAAAGTGTGAATTGGGTTATATAATTTGTCCGAGGAAGTTATTGAATTAAGTTTAATAAAGGAAGTCCGATTAATGAATTTATTAACGAATTAACTTAAGATTATTTTGTGAGGAACCCTGATTAAATATTCGATTAAAATTGAATATGACAAGTCTAAGTTGATTATGTAAATTAAATTTAATTTGATTATTAAATTGTTCCTTAATTATTTAAACAAGTCATTTAATTAAATTATGTGATGGACTTGTAGAAATTTTTGTATGATTGGGTATTTTATTAGTCTAGCCCAATATTTTAATTAATTGGGAGCCTAGCAAATTAATTTAGTAGCCTAACATTTCAATGGATCAAAGGAGTATTCATGGCCCAAATGAATTTAATTTCAAGCCCCAAATTTTGGTCCAATGGTCAAAGCTTCTAGAAGACTTTAATTGGTAAATTGTGGAATAAAAATAAATGAAAATTAGGTAAATTTTAGGGAGTATGGCTGGTGGAAATGGTGGAGTGTGGATTCCAAAATTTATTCATTTTGCTTGTTTTAGCTAGTGTGTGGAACACTCCAATTAAATGCTAGCAATTTATGAAAATGGTTGATGTCCATTATATACATATATGTGCTATATGTGACGACCCCAAATCCGGGTTCCATAACCTCGAGTTTGGTTCTCACTATTCAACACATTACTAACAATTAAATACATACATTGCATTTAAATATCGCGGAATAATACATATTGGTTCCCTTCAAAAGGTTACAATACCAGGGTCTATCAACCTTAACATCAAACAGTTCCTATCATAAGGAATTACAAAAGGTATTTCAATAGTAAATACACATTTAAGCTTCTAATTAGCATGCATAACTAACTTAAGCTCTGGCCTTTCCTTTTCCTTTATCCTTCTTTGAGCAATCAGGATTATCTGAAAAATGGTTCATGATATAGCAAGAATGAGCAACTAGTTTGCTCAGCAAGTTTAGAACAATCATATAGATTTAATATATCATGAATGAATGAGAAATATCATTAATGATTCAACAATAGATATAACAATTGTGAATGAAACAGGATTCAAATTTTAATAACAGAATATTTGAATCTTAAAATGCTGAGTGGTCACTAAGGACCCTGAACTAACTAGGGTATAATAGAGTTTCCTCTGACCCTTTGAGTTGTTTGGTTTTCAAGGGGATCAGCCTATTCAACCCGCTGTATATGCATTACATTTAGTCACTGGCGCCCAAAGTCGGTTTTCCGACACAAAATCTGTGACGACCCCAAATCCGGGTTCCATAACCTCGAGTTTGGTTCTCACTATTCAACACATTACTAACAATTAAATACATACATTGCATTTAAATATCGCGGAATAATACATATTGGTTCCCTTCAAAAGGTTACAATACCAGGGTCTATCAACCTTAACATAATAACAGTTCCTATCACAAGGAATTACAAAAGGTTTAAAAACCGTAAATACATAATTAAAGATCTAATTAGCATGCATAAGCTAACTTAAGCTCTGGCTTTTCCTTTTCCTTTATCCTTCTTTGAGCAATCAGGATTATCTGAAAAAAAATGGTTCATGATATAGCAAGAATGAGCAACTAGTTTGCTCAGCAAGTTTAGAACAATCATATAGATTTAATATATCATGAATGAATGGGAAAATATCATCAATGATTCAACAATAGATATAACAATTGTGAATGAAACAGGATTCAAATTTTAATAAACAGAATATTTGAATCTTAAAATGCTGAGTGGTCACTAAGGACCCTGAACTAACTAGGGTATAATAGAGTTTCCTCTGACCCTTTGAGTTGTTTGGTTTTCAAGGGGATCAGCATATTCAACCCGCTGTATATGCATTACATTTAGTCACTGGCGCCCAAAGTCGGTTTCCCGACACAAAATCCCCTAATTTAGGGTTGTTCAATTCTCAGACTTAATATAAGAAATCCGCACCCAACAATGGTTTGGATAAGCTTTTAAAAGTATTCAAGTTATTGAATTTAGAAACGTAATGTCTAGCTGAATTATTAGCTTAAGACATTTTTAATACAGTTCATGAATCAAGAACTAATAAGCTTCAAATGCACTAAGTGCGATTGTATAAACAATATGGATGTGGAATAATTTTAAATAATTAAACCACTGCAAGCTTTAACAATAAATACAAGTATGGAAACTTGTTCAACGATAATAATTGAGTAGGGTTAGAGAACTTGCCTGTTTGCTCAGCTACAATAATTGTCTAGCTTTAACTAACTTGCTTTGAAAGACCTAACATTAATAAAGTCGGTCTAATAATTAGTACGGCGTATTTGCATAACTATACGCTTAATAACGAACTTATTTACCACACATAAGTACTAACACATAATTTACATTAGTCAAAGCAATATTATTAACCTTATAGACACTTAATCATTTTAGGTTAATAATTTAATAAGTTAGAAAATATTTTTCTTAAGTGTTGGACACTTATTAAACAACTTATTATAATTGTTTAATTAAATTCAATTTATTTTATTAACTCAATCTCTTTTTAATTACTATTTAATATTGATTAAATAGAAATTAATTAATTAACTCTAGTTATTATAAATAATAACTAATTGTACTTACTTATTATTAAATAATAAATAATTATTAACTTAATTTTAACCTTCTTTAATTTAATGTTAATCAACCAATAATTAACCAAGTAATTAACCTTACTTATTATTTAATTAAGGAAATTAAATAATAGTTTACTAATCTTAATCCTCTTTAATTATTATTTAATGTCAATTAAATAATAATTAATTATTTAATTAATTTTAATTATTATTTAAGGTTAAATAATAATCAAATCATTCTTATTTATTATTTAAATTAAATAATAAATTATTACTCTAATAACTTAATTTCCATTAATCGTTATTTAATGTTAATTAAATAATAATTAATTACTTAATTATCTTTATTTATTATTTAATAATATTTAAATAATAAATAATTAATTTATAAATTTTATCTCTCTTTAAATATTATTTAATAGGCATTAAATAATAATTGCTAATTTATCATCTTTATTTATTATTAACATTTAAAATAATAAATAAATAATAAATTTATTTAACCTAACCATGGTTTAGCTAACTAGATTAATATTTAAAATATTTAAATATTAAACTTTATGAAAAATATCCTCCCCAATATTATTTTTGTATTATTATTATTTTTTTTATAATTTTAAATTAATTTTTAAATATTTAAATTAATTAAAATTAACCCGAATGGCATTTTCGTAATTAAGTTGAAAAACCGGACCGATGGCAGTTTCGTAAATAATTCGAAAACTGAACCGAGGGCAGAATGGTAATTCTGCCCAGAAAAACACGGAGGGGCAAACTTGTAATTTCGCCAGAAAATAACTACCGCGCATGGCGCGCGTTATAATATTTTCGGACCAAAACGGCGCCGTTTTTGGCAATCCGGAAATGGCTTTCGCGCATAACGCGCGGAGAAATTTTCTGCCGACGCCAAACGACGTCGTTTGGCTCCGCGTCGGTGGGTGAACAGTGCCTCGCGCATTGCGCGGCCAGTGTTAAATTTTCTCTTCCAAGCAGAATGTGAACAGTGTTTCCGGCTACCCATTTTAAATAAAAATATACCTTCAATAAATCTTTAACTCTTCAATAAAAATCCAAAAAAATTACCAATCATCTTATATTAATTTATAACATGAAAAATTAATTTTTCATGATTTAATATCAATATTTTTTTATAAATTTTTTTTACATCACATAAACTACCATAAATCATAACTTTTTGTGTATAACTCCATTTTAAGTGATTCAAACTTTGTTTTTCTCATGATTTAATGTTCTATAATATTAGAACATCAAACCTAAGTTTTACAAAAATATTTTTGGTAATATATTTCAAAACTTGTTTACACACTACTAAATACATATTTTAGCATATAAAATATACCAAAATACAAACCAAACATATTAAACTCAAGCATGACATAAATATTACAACTACACATTAATAATTATATTAACATGTTTATACTAACATGATGATTTATTTAATTTAAAAACAAAACTTTGATTTAGAATAACCATTACCTTGATTTAATGGCTATCTTTCTTTTTCTTCCAAAGTAGGTGATGAATGAAGATGACATGCACCAAGAACTCCTTCTCCTCTCTTAGTATTTTGCTCTCACTATTTTCTCACTCTCAAATGCTCTCTAGCTCTCTCTTTTGTTTGAAAATAAAAGATGAGAAATGATTTTCAAAAACTACCAAAATTGTAAGTATACTTACAATGGTCATAGATATAAAATCTATATCTATCAAATTTCCATAATGAGATAGCAAGGATACTTACATAAGAAAGCTAGCCATACATAGTTGGTGAAAAGAGGCATGGTTTATGTACTTAAAAAAATAAAACAAGCAACAATTATTTAATTAAATGAAAAATCAAAAATACAAAATATCATTTTCTCTCTCCTCCAACCACACCCACGGCTGATGACACTCTTCCATGTCCCAAATTATTAGTCACATTTTTATTTTTAATAATTAATAAGTTAATTTAAGTATTTTTCAAGTGGGCCAATCATTGGGCTTTAATTTAAAATACCAATTGGGCTTCTATTAAATTGTTTGGGCTACTAAATTATGAAATTTTATTATTCCCCACTTGGGCTACTAATTGACCCATGTTGGGCTAATTTAATAATTTATACATTAATTATTCAATCCATGATTAAATAAATAATTACCTTGAATAAATAATTAAATATTCTAACCCATAAGTATTAAATTACTAATTGGACTAATAAATATTATTATTAATATTTCACATTATTTACATTAATTAATAATCATATTAATTAATTTATTATATTTAATTCACTCCTTATATTCAATTTAATTGAATATTTAATTAATAGAAAACTTATCAATTAATTTGATATTAAAACTTTAGGGTTTGTTCACTAATTTAATAACATATTAGTGACCCCCTTTAATTAATTTTAGTAATTAATTACATAATTATTTAATCACATAATTAATTAATCACATAAAAAGATTTAAATAATCTCGTAAAAATAACTCGTTGGAAATTAAATTAATAATTTAATTAATAAAGATGTGGAAATTCTAGAACATTACATTCTCCCCTCCTTATAAAAATTCCGTCCTCGGAATTGTAAAAATAAGGTTACTCAAATAAAAACGGGTAATTTGTCCTCATTTCCTCCTCTAATTCCCACGTAGATTCTTCAATAGCGTGATTCCTCCAAAGTACTTTGACAGAATGAATTATCTTATTTCTCAGTTTCTGTTCCTTCCTATCGAGTATCTGAACAGGAACTTCTTCATATGATAAGTCCTTACCAACTTGAATTGGTTCATAGGAGATAACGTGCTTGTAGTCTGGTTTGTATGGCCGCAATACCGACACGTGAAACACATTGTGAATATGTTCCAATTCAGGAGGTAAAGCTACCTCGTATGCTACTTCACCCACTCTTCTCAATATTTCGAACGGTCCTATGAACCTTGGACTCAATTTCCCCTTCTTTCCAATCCTGAACTTCCCTTTCCAGGGAGATACCTTAATGAACACAAAACTCCCCACCTCGAAGTCTCGTTTCTGTCGATGTAAATCGGCGTATTTCTTTTGACGGTCTTGAGCTGCTACTAGCCGAGCTCTTATTACCTTGATAATTTCTACCGTCTGTTGAACCAATTCTGGCCCCAACAGTCGGCGTTCTCCTACCTCATCCCAACATAGAGGTGTTCTGCATTTTCTGCCATATAAAGCTTCATAAGGCGGCATACCTATGCTCGCATGATAACTGTTGTTATATGCAAACTCAACTAGTGGTAGATGGATTTCCCAACTGCCCTTGAAATCCATTACGCAGGCCCTGAGCATATCTTCCAATGTCTGAATTGTTCTCTCACTTTGCCCATCGGTCTGCGGATGATACGCTGTACTCATTCTCAACTGTGTCCCCAATCTCTCCTGAAGACTTCTCCAAAATTTTGACGTGAAGCGCGGATCTCTGTCTGACACAATCGATACCGGCACCCCATGTCTTGAAACTATCTCTTTGATGTACAATTTGGACAACTGATCCAAACTGAACCTAATGTTGATCGGCAAAAAGTGCGCTGACTTTGTTAGCCGATCCACAATCACCCAAATTGCGTCATATCCCTTCTGTGTTGCTGGAAGTCCTACCACGAAATCCATTGTGATATGCTCCCATTTTCACTCAGGAATTTCTAACGGCTGTAACAATCCACTTGGTCTCTGATGTTCGGCCTTTACCCTTTGACAAGTTAGGCATCGGCTGACACATTCTGCAACCTCCCTTTTTAAATTTGGCCACCAAAAATGCTGACGTAGATCTTGATACATCTTCGTACTCCCCGGATGTATCGAGTATCTCGTACTGTGGGCCTCTTGCAAAATTTCCTCTCGTAATTCAGGCACTAGCGGGACCCAAACACGATTTTCAAATCTCAGCAATCCCATGCTATCAATTTTAAACTTGACCTCTTCTCCATCGGTCATCCTCTTCCAGATTCTGTCACATTCCTCATCTTTGTCTTGAGCCTCTTTCACCCTATCTAACAAGGTTGGGCTCACCTCGACTTCTATTGACTCGTTTGGACTTCTCACTTCCAACTCCATTCGAGCCATCTCTTGAACCAATTGTTCTTGATCTGTCAATATGAACAATTTTTCCCTGCTCTTTCTACTCAGAGCATCCGCTACTACGTTGGCCTTGCCGGGATGATATAGAATTTCACAATCATAATCTTTGATCAATTCCAACCATCTCCGTTGCCTCATATTCAGCTCCTTCTGTGTGAAGATATACTTCAGACTCTTATGGTCTGTGAATATCTCACATTTTTCTCCGTACAGATAATGTCTCCAAATTTTAAGGGCAAACACTACCGCTGCCAGCTCCAAGTCGTGGGTAGGATATCCCTTCTCATAATCTTTTAATTGTCTGGACGCATACGCAACGACTTTGCCGTTTTGCATAAGCACACAGCCAAGCCCCTTGTGCGATGCATCACTGTAGACCGTAAAACCTCCTGTATCGTCTGGTAAGGTCAATACAGGTGCTTCACTAAGTCTTTTCTTTAACTCCTGAAAACTTTCCTCACACTTCTCTGTCCACACGTATTTCACCGTCTTTCTTGTTAAGTTGGTCAACGGTGTTGCTATCTTTGAGAAGTCTTGAATGAACCTCCGATAGTAACCCGCTAACCCTAAGAAACTTCTTACTTCTGTCGGCGTCCTTGGTTGCTCCCAATTCATTACCGATTCAACCTTCGCCGGATCAACCGAAACTCCCTCCTTGTCAATAACATGACCTAAAAATTGAACTCTTTCCAACCAGAATTCACACTTTGAAAACTTAGCGTACAACCGCTCCTTCCGTAAAATCTCCAACACCAATCTTAGGTGTTCAGCATGCTCCTCCTCCGTTTTGGAATACACCAGAATATCGTCAATGAACACGACTACAAATTTATCCAAGTATTGCTTGAATATTCTGTTCATCATGTCCATAAATGCGGCTGGAGCATTCGTTAGTCCAAACGACATCACCAGAAACTCATAATGCCCATATCGAGTTCTGAATGCCGTCTTGGGTATATCCTCCTTCCTGACTTTCAACTGATGATAACCAGTCCTTAAGTCAATCTTTGAAAAGTACTTCGCCCCTTTCAATTGATCGAAAAGATCGTCAATTCGTGGTAACGGGTACTTGTTCTTAATTGTCACCTTATTCAGCTCTCTATAATCCATACACAATCTCATCGATCCATCCTTCTTCTTTACAAACAGCACCGGTGCTCCCCATGGAGAAACACTTGGCTGAATGTACTTATTATCTAACAACTCCTGCAATTGCACCATCAATTCCTTCAGTTCTACCGGAGCCATCCTATATGGTGCTTTCGATATCGGTGCTGTCCCCGGTACTAAATCAATCACAAATTCTATCTCCCTGTCCGGCGGTAAACCCGGCAGTACCTCTGGAAAAACATCCGTAAACTCCCTAACTACTGGTATTTGCTCCATCTCGGGACTCACCACTTGTGTGTCAACCACATGAGCCAAATACCCTACACAACCTTTCTTCAATAATTTCTTGGCCTGCATCATCGTCAGACAAGAAGACTGTCTTAACGATTTGCTGCCATAAAATACGACCTTAGACTTATTTGGTGTCTTAAGGTGTATGCACTTCTTCTGACAATCAATTATCGCCCCGTGGTTAAACAACCAATCCATCCCAAGTATTACATCAAATTCCCCCAGACGTATTGGAATTAGATTCACATTTAATTTCTGACCCCTGATTTCAGCACAACAATTTCTATGTATGTACTCTACCGGAATCACTTCTTTATTAGCAACTTCTATGTTCATTGAGTTTTCTAGTTTGTCCCTAGGCAACTCTAATCGTCTAGCGAAATCATCAGACACAAATGAACAGGTAGCACCCGAATCAAACAATACATATGCATTTATATTATTGATCGGAATAATACCTGACACCACGTCTTTTGACCCCACGGCATCTTGCACCGTCATATTGAATGTCCGGGCTGTCGGCTTGTTCTGTGGTACCGGTCCCCCGATAGCCAGTTTACTGTTATTGCCCTTGTAGCCGCTACCCCCGTCATTCTTCTTCTTAGGGCAATCCTTTATCAGGTGGTCAGATGCTCCGCAAGAAAAGCATCTCACTTTCTTTGGAAGGGGACAATTTGGAGAAATATGTCCCACCTGCCCACAATTATAGCACGTATTCTTCCCTTTCCTGCACTCCCCGAAGTGGTTCTTTCCACATATATTGCATGCTGGCTTTTTCTGAACACTTCCTTGTTGATTCCCCGAGCTCTTGTCATTACTGTTGTCCCATTTGCGCTTATTGTTGTTATTGTTATTATTGCCTCCACTGTTGCTGTTCTTGCTTCCCCCTTCATTTTTCTTCTTGTTTCTCTCCTGGTTGTACTTGGTTAATGCGTCGCTTCCTCCTTCAGCAATGATTGACTTCTCTAGCAAAGTTGCGAACGAGTCAATCTGCAGTACTGCTACCTTGTTGAATATCCAAGGTCTCAATCCATTCTCGAACCTCCTGGCCTTGCGTTCCTCCGTGTCTACCTGATGTGGAGCGAACCTGGCCAACTCATTAAATTTTGCCGCGTACTCCGGTACCGACATGTTCTCCTGTTTCAGTTCTAGAAACCTTACCTCCATCCTACTCTTCATACTTTTCGGGAAATAATTCTCGTCGAATATTTCCTTAAATTTCGTCCAGGGCACCACACCATCCCCAGCCCTATTCTGATTGGCTTCCCACCAGAAATTGGCTTCGCCCTTTATCATGTAGGTAGCAAAAACTGTCTTTTGCTCCTCAGCTACTCTTGCGATAACAAACGCCTTCTCTATCTCCTTTATCCAAGACTGGGCCTCTATTGGGTCCGACGTTCCCCTAAACTCTGGCGGTCCCACCGCCTTAAAATCTTTAAAATTCGCCAACTGATTTGGTGGTGGTGGCGGATTTGCTACTACAGGGTGGCGGTTTTGCATTGCCTCAGCTAGCATGTCGACGAAGTTTTGCATAGGGTCTACGTTGTGTCCCCCCGCGTCGTTGTTAACTGACTCTTCTACCCCCTGGTTCCTTGGTGGTTGTCTACGTGGCGGCATTTTCTGTTATAAACAAAAATTTACATTATTATACTGGTTTCATCTTTTTCATTTCATTATTTTGTAACTTAGACAATGTTTAGCTAAAATACAAGTAATTATTTCAACACGCATATAAACATAAATTCAACTGCATTTATACTCATATGCTAAAACAGGAGTGCGTAGCACTTTACATCAAAAGCATACTGCTATAAATGCTTCTATCCCAGAGAAGCTACAAAAGATGGGATCTGACATATCCTACAACTTCCTAGAGTTGGGATTTAGTGACATATTAACCCTCTAATAAAACAAAAGTTGGGTTCTACTGCATCTATTTACATACGAAATTAGAAAACAACTACTACTACTACTGACTGCGCATCCCCCTACGGATCGCGTCGTCATACTCCTCATCCCCGATGGCCATCACCACACTCCTGCTGATGGTGTGCATAGACTGGCCCTCCTCAGCTGGGTAGTAGTGCACCCTGCTCTGAAGCCTACCATATGAAGATCGGTAGACGTAGCTAAGTCTATCCGTCCTCACCCGCTTCTCGCGGACCTCCTCCTCTAGCTCAATCATCTGACCATAAGCGGCATCCCGCTGTCTCTCCATCTCTATACGGTCCTCTATCGCCTCCTGCCAGTGTGCACGGACGGCGGCCTTCTCTGCCTGAACCTGCTGAACCTTCAGCTCAGCCTCTGCCAACCTAGTCTCAACCACTGCTAATTTAGCCTGCAGCTCTACATCCTGCTCTACCAGCTGATGAGTTAGCACCGCAAAGTGCTCCACTGAATCCTCGTACTCCTGTACCTGATCCTCCAGTCCTACAATCCTCTCCTTCAGCTCTGCGTTCTCGCCAGAGAACTGATAAGCCGCATCCCTATACTGATCCTCCATGTGCTGGTGGGTCAGATTCTGCTCCTCTAGATGCTGGACCCTTGCCTCCAGCCCCTCGTTCCTATCGGTCAGTCCCTCTATGATGTCAGCGGCGGTGGTGCCCATGCCATCAGCTGACTCCTCCTCCTCAGACTCCTCTGACTCTGCCTCATCCTCACTGTAAGGCCTCATGACTCCGCCCCAGACGGGCTCCACACGATCCCCCTCCTCAGGATCTGACTCTGGCTCCTCTACGGGTGCAGCCACCAGCGGCTGTGCAGTATCCATATGGATATCAATATAGTCCTCCTCAGCAGTGCGACTCGACTGTCCGATCTCTGCCATCCTATATCATAAAACAATAACACACGTTAGTACAGCAATAAAATATATTCATTGATGAAATGAAATGATATTTTATCATGTACATCTCGGCTCGATGGATTTTCTAAATCCATCTCCAAAAATACACAACATGATGAATCTCCCCGATTCATCCCCTAACGCACTCGATATGAGTTTAATACTAAGGTTATAACTTAGGTTTCGCAAATCCTAACGTTTCTAACCTACAGCTCTGATACCAACCTGTGACGACCCCAAATCCGGGTTCCATAACCTCGAGTTTGGTTCTCACTATTCAACACATTACTAACAATTAAATACATACATTGCATTTAAATATCGCGGAATAATACATATTGGTTCCCTTCAAAAGGTTACAATACCAGGGTCTATCAACCTTAACATAATAACAGTTCCTATCACAAGGAATTACAAAAGGTTTAAAAACCGTAAATACATAATTAAAGATCTAATTAGCATGCATAAGCTAACTTAAGCTCTGGCTTTTCCTTTTCCTTTATCCTTCTTTGAGCAATCAGGATTGTCTGAAAAAAATGGTTCATGATATAGCAAGAATGAGCAACTAGTTTGCTCAGCAAGTTTAGAACAATCATATAGATTTAATATATCATGAATGAATGGGAAAATATCATCAATGATTCAACAATAGATATAACAATTGTGAATGAAACAGGATTCAAATTTTAATAAACAGAATATTTGAATCTTAAAATGCTGAGTGGTCACTAAGGACCCTGAACTAACTAGGGTATAATAGAGTTTCCTCTGACCCTTTGAGTTGTTTGGTTTTCAAGGGGATCAGCCTATTCAACCCGCTGTATATGCATTACATTTAGTCACTGGCGCCCAAAGTCGGTTTCCCGACACAAAATCCCCTAATTTAGGGTTGTTCAATTCTCAGACTTAATATAAGAAATCCGCACCCAACAATGGTTTGGATAAGCTTTTAAAAGTATTCAAGTTATTGAATTTAGAAACGTAATGTCTAGCTGAATTATTAGCTTAAGACATTTTTAATACAGTTCATGAATCAAGAACTAATAAGCTTCAAATGCACTAAGTGCGATTGTATAAACAATATGGATGTGGAATAATTTTAAATAATTAAACCACTGCAAGCTTTAACAATAAATACAAGTATGGAAACTTGTTCAACGATAATAATTGAGTAGGGTTAGAGAACTTGCCTGTTTGCTCAGCTACAATAATTGTCTAGCTTTAACTAACTTGCTTTGAAAGACCTAACATTAATAAAGTCGGTCTAATAATTAGTACGGCGTATTTGCATAACTATACGCTTAATAACGAACTTATTTACCACACATAAGTACTAACACATAATTTACATTAGTCAAAGTAATATTATTAACCTTATAGACACTTAATCATTTTAGGTTAATAATTTAATAAGTTAGAAAATATTTTTCTTAAGTGTTGGACACTTATTAAACAACTTATTATAATTGTTTAATTAAATTCAATTTATTTTATTAACTCAATCTCTTTTTAATTACTATTTAATATTGATTAAATAGAAATTAATTAATTAACTCTAGTTATTATAAATAATAACTAATTGTACTTACTTATTATTAAATAATAAATAATTATTAACTTAATTTTAACCTTCTTTAATTTAATGTTAATCAACCAATAATTAACCAAGTAATTAACCTTACTTATTATTTAATTAAGGAAATTAAATAATAGTTTACTAATCTTAATCCTCTTTAATTATTATTTAATGTCAATTAAATAATAATTAATTATTTAATTAATTTTAATTATTATTTAAGGTTAAATAATAATCAAATCATTCTTATTTATTATTTAAATTAAATAATAAATTATTACTCTAATAACTTAATTTCCATTAATCGTTATTTAATGTTAATTAAATAATAATTAATTACTTAATTATCTTTATTTATTATTTAATAATATTTAAATAATAAATAATTAATTTATAAATTTTATCTCTCTTTAAATATTATTTAATAGGCATTAAATAATAATTGCTAATTTATCATCTTTATTTATTATTAACATTTAAAATAATAAATAAATAATAAATTTATTTAACCTAACCATGGTTTAGCTAACTAGATTAATATTTAAATATTAAACTTTATGAAAAATATCCTCCCCAATATTATTTTTGTATTATTATTATTTTTGTTATAATTTTAAATTAATTTTTAAATATTTAAATTAATTAAAATTAACCCGAATGGCATTTTCGTAATTAAGTTGAAAAACCGGACCGATGGCAGTTTCGTAAATAATTCGAAAACTGAACCGAGGGCAGAATGGTAATTCTGCCCAGAAAAACACGGAGGGGCAAACTTGTAATTTCGCCGGAAAATAACTACCGCGCATGGCGCGCGTTATAATATTTTCGGACCAAAACGGCGCCGTTTTTGGCAATCCGGAAATGGCTTCCGCGCATAACGCGCGGAGAAATTTTCTGCCGACGCCAAACGACGTCGTTTGGCTCCACGTCGGT
Organism: Hedera helix; assembly: GCA_947179155.2. Classification (NCBI taxonomy): domain Eukaryota; kingdom Viridiplantae; phylum Streptophyta; class Magnoliopsida; order Apiales; family Araliaceae; genus Hedera; species Hedera helix. The sequence goes on from OX359264.1 coordinate 27,022,296, forward strand.
GGGTGAACAGTGCCTCGCGCATTGCGCGGCCAGTGTTAAATTTTCTCTTCCAAGCAGAATGTGAACAGTGTTTCCGGCTACCCATTTTAAATAAAAATATACCTTCAATAAATCTTTAACTCTTCAATAAAAATCCAAAAAAATTACCAATCATCTTATATTAATTTATAACATGAAAAATTAATTTTTCATGATTTAATATCAATATTTTTTTATAAAATTTTTTTACATCACATAAACTACCATAAATCATAACTTTTTGTGTATAACTCCATTTTAAGTGATTCAAACTTTGTTTTTCTCATGATTTAATGTTCTATAATATTAGAACATCAAACCTAAGTTTTACAAAAATATTTTTGGTAATATATTTCAAAACTTGTTTACACACTACTAAATACATATTTTAGCATATAAAATATACCAAAATACAAACCAAACATATTAAACTCAAGCATGACATAAATATTACAACTACACATTAATAATTATATTAACATGTTTATACTAACATGATGATTTATTTAATTTAAAAACAAAACTTTGATTTAGAATAACCATTACCTTGATTTAATGGCTATCTTTCTTTTTTCTTCCAAAGTAGGTGATGAATGAAGATGACATGCACCAAGAACTCCTTCTCCTCTCTTAGTATTTTGCTCTCACTATTTTCTCACTCTCAAATGCTCTCTAGCTCTCTCTTTTGTTTGAAAATAAAAGATGAGAAATGATTTTCAAAAACTACCAAAATTGTAAGTATACTTACAATGGTCATAGATATAAAATCTATATCTATCAAATTTCCATAATGAGATAGCAAGGATACTTACATAAGAAAGCTAGCCATACATAGTTGGTGAAAAGAGGCATGGTTTATGTACTTAAAAAAATAAAACAAGCAACCATTATTTAATTAAATGAAAAATCAAAAATACAAAATATCATTTTCTCTCTCCTCCAACCACGCCCACGGCTGATGACACTCTTCCATGTCCCAAATTATTAGTCACATTTTTATTTTTAATAATTAATAAGTTAATTTAAGTATTTTTCAAGTGGGCCAATCATTGGGCTTTAATTTAAAATACCAATTGGGCTTCGATTAAATTGTTTGGGCTACTAAATTATGAAATTTTATTATTCCCCACTTGGGCTACTAATTGACCCATGTTGGGCTAATTTAATAATTTATACATTAATTATTCAATCCATGATTAAATAAATAATTACCTTGAATAAATAATTAAATATTCTAACCCATAAGTATTAAATTACTAATTGGACTAATAAATATTATTATTAATATTTCACATTATTTACATTAATTAATAATCATATTAATTAATTTATTATATTTAATTCACTCCTTATATTCAATTTAATTGAATATTTAATTAATAGGAAACTTATCAATTAATTTGATATTAAAACTTTAGGGTTTGTTCACTAATTTAATAACATATTAGTGACCCCCTTTAATTAATTTTAGTAATTAATTACATAATTATTTAATCACATAATTAATTAATCACATAAAAAGATTTAAATAATCTCGTAAAAATAACTCGTTGGAAATTAAATTAATAATTTAATTAATAAAGATGTGGAAATTCTAGAACATTACAAAATCCCCTAATTTAGGGTTGTTCAATCCTCAGACTTAATATAAGAAATCCGCACCCAACAATGGTTTGGATAAGCTTTTAAAAGTATTCAAGTTATTGAATTTAGAAACGTAATGTCTAGCTGAATTATTAGCTTAAGACATTTTTAATACAGTTCATGAATCAAGAACTAATAAGCTTCAAATGCACTAAGTGCGATTGTATAAACAATATGGATGTGGAATAATTTTAAATAATTAAACCACTTCAAGCTTTAACAATAAATACAAGTATGGAAACTTGTTCAACGATAATAATTGAGTAGGGTTAGAGAACTTGCCTGTTTGCTCAGCTACAATAATTGTCTAGCTTTAACTAACTTGCTTTGAAAGACCTAACATTAATAAAGTCGGTCTAATAATTAGTACGGCGTATTTGCATAACTATACGCTTAAATAACGAACTTATTTACCACACATAAGTACTAACACATAATTTACAGTAGTCAAAACAATATTATTAACCTTATAGACACTTAATCATTTTAGGTTAATAATTTAATAAGTTAGAAAATATTTTTCTTAAGTGTTGGACACTTATTAAACCTTTAAACAACTTATTATAATTGTTTAATTAAATTCAATTTATTTTATTAACTCAATCTCTTTTTAATTACTATTTAATATTGATTAAATAGAAATTAATTAATTAACTCTAGTTATTAATAAATAATAACTAATTGTACTTACTTATTATTTAATTATAATTAAATAATAAATAATTATTAACTTAATTTTAACCTTCTTTAATTTAATGTTAATCAACCAATAATTAACTAAGTAATTAACCTTACTTATTATTTAATTAAGGAAATTAAATAATAGTTTACTAATCTTAATCCCCTTTAATTATTATTTAATGTCAATTAAATAATAATTAATTATTTAATTAATTTTAATTATTATTTAAGGTTAAATAATAATCAAATCATTCTTATTTATTATTTTAATTAAATAATAAATTATTACTCTAATAATTTAATTTCCATTAATCGTTATTTAATGTTAATTAAATAATAATTAATTACTTAATTATCCTTATTTATTATTTAATAATATTTAAATAATAAATAATTTATTTATAAATTTTATCTCTCTTTAAATATTATTTAATAGGCATTAAATAATAATTGCTAATTTATCATCTTTATTTATTATTAACATTTAAAATAATAAATAAATAATAAATTTATTTAACTTAACCATGGTTTAGCTAACTAGATTAATATTTAAAATATTTAAATATTAAACTTAATGAAAAATATCCTCCCCAATATTATTTTTGAATTATTATTATTTTTGTTATAATTTTAAATTAGTTTTTAAATATTTAAATTAATTAAAATTAACCCGAATGGCATTTTCGTAATTAAGTTGAAAAACCGGACCGATGGCATTTCCGTAATTAATTCGAAAACTGAACCGAGGGCAGAATGGTAATTCTGCACCATTCTGCCAAGAAAAACACGGAGGGGCAGAATCGTAATTCCGCCGAAAATTTATTTCCGCGCATGGCGCGCGTTTCAGTTCTTACGGGTCAAAACGACGCCGTTTTTGAAAAGCCGGAAACGGCTTCCGCGCGTACGCGCGGAGTGAATTTTCTACGGAGGCCAAACGACGTCGTTTGGCTCCGCGTTTCTGGTGAACAGTAGCTGCGCGCATTGCGCGGAAAATCCAATTTTTTTTATTTTTAGCAGATTGTGAACAGTGCTCCGGCTACCCATTTTAAATAAAAATATACCAACAAGTAAGCTTTAAATCATCAATAAAAATCCAAAAAAATTACCAATCACCTTATATTAATTTATAACATGAAAAAATAATTTTTCATGATTTAATATCATTATTTTTTTTATAAAAATTTTTACATCACATAAACTACCATAAATCATAACTTTTTGTATAAAACTCCATTTTGAGTGATTCAAACTTTGTTTTTCTCATGATTTAATGTTCTATAATATTAGAACATCAAATCTAAATATTATCAAAAATTATCGTTAATCATTATATTGAGATTTATTTTCACACAACCAAATACATGTTTTTCATTCAATAAAACTCATAACACATAAGTTAAACCCATGATCAACTATATAAACATACATAGCATGATATTAACCATAGAAATTATTACACAAATATTTATACCATAACTTGAAAGAAAAGCAAGATTAGGGTTTAAAAATAACTACCTTGTTTTGATAGCTATTCTCCTCTTCTTTCCAAAATATGTTGTGAAGGAGGGTGGCATGAACTAACTTAGGATTTCTTCTTCTTACTTGATCTCTCAAATATTATGCTCTCACTTAAAGTTTTCTCTCAACTCTCTCTAGCTCTCTTTTGCTTGAAAAATAAAATGAAGTATATCTCACATTTCAAGTATACTTGAAATATTACTAGATACATAAATTATATCTAATAATTTTAGCCCATCATGCACCCATTGGATACTTACACAAGTTAACCACATTAGGTGAAAAGAAGCATGGTGCATGTACTACAAAAAGAAAACAAGCAACCCTTTTATTAATTAAATGAAAAATCAAATAATAATAATAATAATAATAATAATAATAATAATAATACACTCTCTCTCCTCCTTGTATGCTTTGGTCGGCTGATCTCCCTTCTTTTTGTCCCATAATTTGAGTCACTTTTCATTTTTTTAAATAATAATAGTTAAATTAAGTATTTTTCAAGTGGGCCAATCATTGGGCTTTAATTTAAAATACCAATTGGGCTTCTATTAAATTGTTTGGGCTACTAAATTGTCAAATTTTATTATTCCCCACTTGGGCTACTAATTGACCCATGTTGGGCTAATTTAATAATTTACACATTAATTATTCAATCCATGTTAAATAAATAATTAGATTGAATTAATAATTAAATATTTTAACCCATAAGTATTAAATTACTAAATGGACTAATAAATATTATTATTAATATTTCACATTATTTACATTAATTAATAATCATATTAATTAATTTATTATATTTAATTTACTCATTATATTCAATTTAATTGAATATTTAATTAATAGGAAACTTATCAATTATTTTGCTATTAAAACTTTAGGGTTTGTTCACTAATTTAATAACATATTAGTGACCCCCTTTAATTAATTTTAGTAATTAATTACATAATTATTTAATCACATAATTAATTAATCACATAAAAAGATTTAAATAATCTCGTAAAAATAACTCATTGGAAATTAAATTAATAATTTAATTAATAAAGATGTGGAAATTCTAGGACATTACACTATATGTATAAAATTTTACTACTATAAATAGAAGACTTGGTTTATGTGTTTGAGGTTACAAAAAATTTGGCAAGAGTTCTTCTATAGAGAGTAGTAAATTCTAATGAGTTAACTCGGTAAGTTTAAAAAAAAAGAAAGTGAGTTAGTGAGTTCTTTAAGTGAGTCTCTACTGAGTCAAGCCATTATTAATTAAGGAGGTGATCTTGGATGTTATAACACTTCATAGCATATGTTGGGGAAGCAAAGAAAGCAAGCTATCAAATTTAAGAGGTATAAAACTCTAGAACTCTAGTTTATACATTCTATGTAATTTAAAATATGATTTAAATGGTAAAAATGTCATCTTTGTGATCCTTACGCTTGGATCATGGCTAAAAATGTTTATGAAATGTTTCATGAAGTTTAAATGTATATTCATATACATCAAAGTAGAAATAGTTAGTTAAAAGCATGAAAATAGATTTTTTCGGTAAAACATAGTTGAGCCTTGTGATTTAAAACCTTTCATTTTGAAAGCTAGAGGTTGTGTATGAGATTTTCTTCTTTGATATGGTAAATATATAAGTTAAGAACAAAACCTAGTTGGTATAATGTTCATATGAGTTGTTATGGTTAAGATATGATTTTTAAAACTAAGGATTGTGAAGTTAGTTTTCATTTTTCCCTTGTGAGCCGTTTTGAGTATAGTTCCGTTTGGAATTTGGATTTGTGATCTAAAGAGAAGTTGTAGAGGGCAAATTCTAATGAGAATGGACTCAAAAATCACCCCAAAATATTTTAAAATGAAGAAATTATGCAAGTTTTAATCAAATGAGCAAAAGTTGAAAAATCTGAAAATGACATTTCTGCAACACAAAGGCGGGGGGCCCTTGTTTTGCACTATAAATGAGAGTTGGGGCCCTCTATAAATGAGGGTTGGGGCCCTTGACACTGTTTACACGCAGTGCATTTTTCCGTTCCAGGTCAGGTCGAGTCGGTTCGGGTCATTTAAGTCCAAAATAGATAAAAATGCTTAAAATTAATATAATTAATTTGGGACCCAAGTTTAATAATTATTTATTATTTATAATAAATAATAAATAGAGTAAATAAAAGCTATTATTATAATTAATTATTATTTAATTGATAGTAAATAATAATTAAAGCAAATAAATACAATAACTAATTATTTATTATTATATAATAAATAAAGAAGGATATGAAGTTAATAAAATAATTATTTATTATTTAATTAATATTGAATAATAAATAGTTAATTAATATTAAATAATAAATAGCTAATTAATTATTATTTAAAGGATATTAAGTGATAATTAAAGAAAGATGAAGTTAATAAGGTAATTATTTATTATTTTGATAATTAAGGATAATTAGTTAATTATTATTTAAAGGATATTAAATAATAATTAAATGGAGATGAAGTGAATAAAATGATCATTTGTTATTTAATGAATATTAAATAATAAATAGGGTTAATTAATTAAGAGATTATTATTTAAATAATCATTAAAGGATTTGAGGATTGTTAAAATATTGTTAAATGATTAAATATGTAAGTAATGAAAATGTTATGAAATGAGTACTAACATTAGTATATGATGAAAATGTTATTAAATAATTAATGACATTAGTAAGTGACTAAAATATTATTAAATGGTTAATAATATTAATAAGTGATTAAAATATTATTAAAAGGGTTAATAATATTAATAAGTGATGAAAATATTATTAAATGGTTAATAATATTAATAAGTGATTAAAATATTATTAAATGGTTAATAATATTAATAAGTGATTAAAATATTATTAAATGATTAATAAGTGATTAAAATATTATTAAATGGTTAATAATATTAATAAGATTAATAAGTGATTAAAATATTATTAAATGGTTAATAATATTAATAAGTGATTAAAATATTATTAAGTGGTTAATAATATTAATAAGAGATTAAAATATTATTAAATGGTTAATAATATTAATAAGTGATTAAAATATTATTAAATAGTTAATAATATTAATGAGTGATTAAAATATTATTAAATGGTTAATAATATTTGATTGTAGTTATATATTATCAAAGGTAGATAATATTTCGAGATATTTAGTACATTATTAAATGTCAAAATCATTAAGTTATGTAAAAGAAGAACGTGTAGTGAAGGCGTAAGATGGTTAAACTGTACCCGACATGTCCAAACTAGGTTTGAGCTTGGGTTTTTGTCCGGAACTTAAAAGTTCATTTGTCAGACAACTAAAGAATTAATAATTTGAAGTTAAGATCTTAAGTTAAGACTAATTTATAGTTATTATAACTAATGATTATGTCAATTTCCTATATAAATTGTAGGTTGAACAAAAGACGCAAATAAGCGTAAATGGTAGAAGCGAACCAGACAAGTTTTTCAGAACTTGCTCCTATGTGTATTAATATGCTACAATTTGATGTTATATTATTAACATGAAGATATTTTGATGATATTTGTGAAATATGAATAACATAATATATGGTTACATGTGAAATATGTACCGATATGAAGCATGATTTGCTAGATGCTAGTTGTTTATTGTATGTGATGCATAAGAAGTATGAAGTATTCATAAAATGAAATGCATGATGTAAGAATAAAATGCAGATCATGTATAATATGTGAAACATGTAATGTGTTATGTGTAACTGTTGAACTTGCTGAGCCATCGTGCTCACTCTTGCCTAAACCAACATTTTCAGATAGTGCAAATTATTTGAAGTTCTCGATAAAGATCAAGTAACAGGAAATCATATTACTTTCACTGAAGATCTAAATGTCTGTTGTAGATATCAGTCCGAATTGGACAGGTAAATGATTGTGTAGTATAAGACTTAGTTGATATGTTATATGAGTATTAAATACTCAAATTGATTGTAATAGAATGTCGTGCCATATATGATATTAAGACAGACTAGGAATGTATAAAGATTGCGATTATGGAATAGAAAGAGATGATATAAAATTGTAAATAAATGATTATTTAGCAATTATAATATTGTTGTAATTCATGAACAATAAAAAAAATGTAGTACTAATGTTGAACCGAATCCGAGGTTAAAGGAACCCGAATTTGGGATCGTCACACATGTCATTAAATATTTTACATATTTTATTAGTATATAATACATGAGTCCTATTCTTTATATGTAATTTTTTATGTATAATTTATACACCAAGTATTACTCGATTTACAAGTAACAAATAAAAAAATAAATTTTATTTAAAAAAATACAGTTAAAAATAGGAAGAATATAATTTATTAATTAGGTGACCCTTATAATTCTCTCTCTGTTTTTTTTCTCTTCAAATTACCAAATAATTTCGGAGAAAATTTTCACATAGAAGTATTAAATTTTCTTACTACGTGTATAAAGAAGAAAAGTCCACGTGTCATTGAATACGCGTTATAAAAGATTACGTATTTTATGTTTATATATGGAAAATCTTCACCTATTGGTTTTAGCTCCTTACAATTCCGCTGTTGACGAATTTCACAGCTTCCCGAGGATAATCTGTAAGCTCCCTCAATATGGATTTCTGATTTGTGTTGATTTTTATTAAGATTCGTATGAAGATGTTAAATCATATGCTGGGTAGTGAATAATGATGATCGGCATGATTGTGAAGCTAAATATGGATTTTGGTCGAATTGTTTGCCTCTTCAGGTTTTTAGATGTTAATTTCTTTGTTAAGAAGTATTGTTTGGTAGGTTCCGTCTGAAATTAGATGAGAACAAGCGAAACTGCTGTTAATTGATTGGGATTTTTGATTTTTTTTCATCTGGGAAACTAGGTGGTTAAATGTGTGAAATTGGTAAATAAATAAGCTCTTATTCAAGTGGGCGATTTACCATTATTGGGTAAAAATTAATAGAGTGTTGATTTTCATTAACGAGTTGAATGGCTGTTTGAATTTGTGGGTAGCATTCTGATATTTGATGTGCTGCATGTCTCTTTTAGAAATGGTATTTAGTTGGATTTGGGTTGATTTATATTTCTTTTTAATCCATTAAAGGGGAAAATTCTGCTTGCAATTTTTCAAAGAAAATACCACTTTGATTTGGTAGGTTCTTGTTGTATAATCAAAATTACCCTTCTTCTTCATGTTGGGTTGTATTTTCTGGTGATATACATGTTTTCCAATGATAATAGCATACCTCAAACATACGGGGAGTTAGTGATGGATGTTTCCTTGCTTTGCTCTACTTTTATCTTGTTTTTGTTTTTGTGTTTGTTTTTTTTGACTTTTAAATTTATTATTAAAGTACACTGAACATGTGGACACAACATTGGAACAGATTGTTAGGTCCATTTTGGATTCTTTATGTCATAGAAAGATCTAGATCATCATTTATAATTATTCCCTAGTTGTATGAAATCTAGAACTGTATTGTTGTATAATGTTGGGGAGCCTCGGCCTTCAAGGAGTCCATAAAAAGGTCCTAAACTCCTAATACACCTTTACCGTCGCCAAACCCTTGAGCCAAAATGCTTAACTTCGCTGATTTGGGACTATATCAACTCAAATTTTACCTTGACGAGTGTGTTACTGGCCAGTGATCTCACATTGTTTTAAAGAATCTTTACAGTCCTGTAATTAAATAGTAGTGGACGGATAAGCTCTTTAAATTTCAAATGTTCTTGTATTGTATGCCATGTTTTTGCAATATTGAAATCCTTATGCTTGTGCATTGTTATGTGTTTGTTTGGCGAAACCGTTTCTTTCCTCATATGATTTTGCTGTATCTATTATGGTTTTCGAAGGCGGGATATTTCATTCCTATTTTATTTGCCAATTCTGACTCTACCAATTTACTTTATCTTGAACAGGTACAACGTCAAATCTTGAGTAACATTGCTTTGTGGTGAAAAAAATGGGTGGTAGCAAAGAACATGATGATAAAGGGCTGTTTTCACATCTTGCTGGTAGGGGTCAATATCCTCCAGCGCATGGACCCACTAGCACACGGAGGGTATCCTCCCCAAGGCTACCCACCAACAGTTGTAGGCTATTCTCCACAGGGATAGCCTCCTTCTAGGTATCCCCCACAAGGTTACCCACTAGCAGGGTATTCTTCTGCAGGACACCATCCAGGTTCATCTGCTCCACACCACTCAAGTACATTTTTGTTATATTCAAATAATCTTAAAGGAATATGATAAATTATAATTTATCATACACAAAATACTATGATAATCTCAAGTATAATTATCACTTGTACTAATATCACATTAAGAACTCCTATTGATAGGCAAACAAAACTCCATTAGGTGTTCCTTAAACGAGTTACGTTCAGTAAACTTATTCTCCAATAAGCACCCACATACTTGCTTTAGTGTCTCAATACAAATAATTATGAAATCAGTCATTCTCTTCAAAAGAATACGCATAGTATGTACTAATCTATCCAGATTCACTAATTCCCATTTTAGTGATCTTACGATTAGAAACATTTTTGTTTTGAGTTATCTTGAATTTAGATCTCATTAGCATAATTAATATTATAATTCTAAAAGCATTGCTCCAAAACTATAGTTTTATCCATTTAATCAATTCAACCAATTAATCATAAATAAATAAATGCATTTAAATAAAATTTTTATTAATAAATTAATAATATTACAAATTATAAGTTTATTACATCAAGTGTGGTTGACTTGAGAGCATACTACTTTCACTCTTCTACTTGCACTAAAACTAGTCGTCCTTAGTATCTAATACGCATATTCTCTAAGTTGTGATCGTACTGTTGAAAAAAATGCTTTAGTCAATGGTGAAAGTAGTATGCCCTCAAGACAATCACATTTAATATGATAATCATATACTTTGTAATCTTATTCTTTTATTAATAATAATTTTATTTAAATGCATTTCTTATTCATGATTAATTGTTTAAATTAATTAAATGAATAAATTCATATTTTTGAGCAATACTTTTAGAATCATGATGTTGATCATGCTAATAAAATCTAAATTAGATAGCTCAAAACTAAAATGTTCATAATCGTTGAATTGTTAAAATGAGAATTAGTGAATCCGGATAAATTAATACATTTTATGCTTGTTCTTATAAAGAGGATTATTGATCTCATAATTATTTGTGTTGAGACACTAAAATAAGTATGTAGGTGTTTATTAGAGAAACGTGACTCGCTTAATGAATACCTAATAGAGTTTTGTTTGCTTATCAATATGAGTTCCTTATATGATAGGAATACAAGTGATCTTTGGACTTGAGATCATCATGATACCTTAGGTATGATGAGTTATACTTTGTCATATTCTTTAAGACCATTTGGGTATAACAAATGATATGTTAGGATATAATAAATTATGCATGGAGGTATGTGAATGTTCAACAAATGATCTACCACTTTCAGAAAAAGGGAGAAAATGTTTTATGTAATTCGATAAATGATAACTCAAAAATACTTGATCAAAGTGAAATGAAAATTAGAAAAAACTTTCTAATTTACATGAGAGTTGTGCATTTGAAAATTTAAATACACATGATAAAATAAATTAAGACTCTACAGTAATTTCATGTCTTATATTTGAATGGGGCATTGTATGGTAGAGTAATTGAATTGTACGATAACTATTCGCGGAATATATTTTTTGTGATCAAACGTTGATATTCATATTATACGGAAAGTCATGAATTTCTAATGGGACTAACTCTTATTGTTGAATAAATAAGTATTTATTTATAAATAAATTAAAGGAGTTTAATTTATTATTGTAAATAATATTAGAATTGTTCTAATTTATTTATTATACAACCGTGATAATATTGAACCTAAAGGGTCATGTCGCAAAAGTTTTAGAAGTAATAGCATAATGGTAATAATAATAAATTAAATATATTTAATTTATACTATGATGATAGAATAAATTAAATAGCTTAATATTTATAATTAAGTATTTTAGAAATACTAATCATAAATTAATATGATAAGTCTTATTAGTTTTTAAATGGTTTAGAAATTAATTAATAAGTAGTACTCATAATAAATAATTAAGTTCTTAAAGAGTTTAAGAATTATAATTATTATATTAAATTGATTTAGTTTCTAATTAGAGTAGGAGTCAAATTAAAACACTACTTCTAAAGAGTTTAGGAGGATTGACTGGATTTATAAATAAGATGAGTCTTATTATGAATTTGGGTTACACTCTCTTCCACAAGAATTGGGAGGGTACTTTATAATTCGCTGCATCTAAGAGTTAAAGAGAGAACTAGGCTATTCATGATTTGGAGAAATCAAAATTCACTTCTTTAATTCATATTACTTTTGGTGGAACATCTTTAGAGGCTATATACTTGTGTAGTTAATGATAATCCACAATTTCTAATCGGCGAAATTGAAGAGGAACGTGAAAGATTAAAGTGAGGTAAACTCGTACCTGTTGAATAATTGATTTTACAAATGTATAAATTTTTTTATCTTTTCTCAATCAATAATAGTCACATAAGAAAGATCCTAGTTATTGATTTGTAAAATCTTTAAATAAGATTTATGATTTATTTCCATTGTGCTTTACAATTTAATTGCATGTATGTTATGTTTTTGCAAATCAACAGTGGCCTTATGAGTCAAACTTATGCGAATTATTAATTGTTTTGATTCCGTATATGTATGAGAATGTGTTTAGAACAATTTATTGAGCATATGTTATTATATAAAATCATTGATTTTGAAAACAAGAAATAAAAATCGAATTTTTGATTAAAAAAGAATTGAAATTGCGAAAATCACGATTACAGCAACGGATTTTGGCGACCAGCGCCGAGGCGCTGGTTTTGTTCTTTAACATAGTGTTAAGGCGCTGGTTTTGAACTACAAAACTGTAATATCCCGGATATTTAAATGAATTAGAAATAAAATATCTAATATTTAATAAAGGTTGGAGTTTGATAACCTAGCAGTGGTAGATAAATAGTGGTCCAAATTAAATTTAACGGACTAACTTAGATATGGGGATATCAAATTTTTTCTTTAAGTTAGCAAGTACAGTGATAATTCAATAAACTTGGCTAACAGCAAGTCTAATTAAATTAAGAGAATTAATTAGTGGAGTTATGTAATTATGCGACGTGATTGCGTGTAAATTAAATATGTATTTATATGAATATATATATGCGTGCATATTTAGTAACATAATTTAATGGTTAATTAAATTGTGATAAATAGATAGATTAATATTAAATTAATCCGAATTGAATTAAAAGGTTTATTGTGGAATTAATTATATTTATTAATCAACAATTATGCAAATTGTTGATAAATTATTTGTGAGGAATAATTATGTAAATTATATAATTATAAATTATATAAAGTAGTTGAATTAATGAAGAGAGATTAGTAATTGTATATATGTACAATATTTAATTTCATATATATGTATATATATATAAAAGGGATTAAATTAATTGAGTAATTTTAAATAGTAATTGAATATATTAAATGAATATATTCTATAATTAAATAAATCATTGTAAATGATTTATGGGAGTGAGAAATTTTATTATACAATTATTTGTGTAATATTAATTAAATAATTAAATAAATTATTTAAATAAGAAATTGAGTAAATATATTATTATTTCAATGTATTTTCGGGTAAATGGAATTATTTCCATAATTGATGAGAAATGAATTATTTAATGTAAATGTATTAAATAATTTAATTTATGGCCTAAATAATATATATTAAATTATATATTGTATTTATTTTAATTTCATAATTTATTGTGAAATTGTTTTCGAGGTAAGGTAATGTGTATAAATAATATATATAGATTATATATATTATTCTTAGCAAACACACTCTAAAGTTTTAATATCAAAATAATTGACAAGTTGTCATTAATTAAATATTCAATTAAATTGAATATAATGAGTGAATTAAATTTTATAAATTAATTAATATGATAATTAATTAATGTAAATAATGTAAAATATTATTAATAATATTATTAGTCCATTTAGTAATTTAATACTTATGGGTTAGAATATTTAATTATTTATTCAATCTAATTATTTATTTAATCATGGATTGAATAATTAATGTGTAAATTATTAAATTAACCCAACATGGGTCAATTAATAGCCCAAATGAAGAATAATAAAATTTGACAATTTAGTAGCCCAAACAATTTAATTAGAGCCCAATTGGTATTTTAAATAAAGCCCAAAGCTTGAGCCCACTTGAAATTAAATTGTTTAAACTATTAAATATTCAAAAGTGACATGTGACAAACATTTTGGGACATTAGAAGTGATGTTGCCGGCAAGAGAAGGAAAAGGATGAGAAAAAGATAGTTAGTTGATTGTTATTTTATTATTTAATTATTTAATAATTAGGTTGCTTGTTTTAATTTTTGGTGAGTCTTTTCCCATAAAATCCTCACCAACTAAGGCATGGGTGAACTTCCTTGTGTAAGCATCCAATAGCTAACTTGTGTTGGTATAATTTCATAGATATAAGATATATATCTATACATTATGGAAGACTTAAGTCATTAGAGAGAGAGAATTGTTAGTCATTTTTCTTCTTTCACTTTTCAAATATTGAGAGGATAAATATTTGAGAGAGATTTTGGGTGGAGCTTCAAGGAAGAAGAAGAAAACATAAGTTAGTTCATGACATTCACAACCCATTTTGGAAGAAAAATGAAGATAGCCATTATAATGAGGTAATGGTTATTTTAATTGTAGTTTATTTTTTTTAAATTAAATAAACCAACATGTGAGTATAAACATGTTAATGTAGTTAATAATATGTGATAGTAATATTTATGTCATGCTTGAGTTTAATATGCTTGGTTTGTATTTTGGTATAATTTATATGCTAAAAACATGTGTTTGGTGGTGTTAAATCAAGTATCAAAATAATGTCCAAAAATAAATTTTATAATATTTAGATTTAATGTTATAATATTATAGAACATTAAATCATGAGAAAAACAAAGTTTGAATCACTCAAAATGGAGTTATACACAAAAAGTTATGATTTGTGGTAGTTTATGTGATGTAAAAATTTTTATAAATTTTTTTTAATATTAAATCATGAAAAATTAAATTTTCATGTTATAAATTGTTGTTGAGTTATTGGTATTTTTTCTGGATTTTTATTGAGAGATTAAGAGTTTACTTGAAGGTATAAATTTTATTAAGTTGTGTATAAAAAACACTGTTCACGTTCTGTGAGAGAGAAAAGAAAAAGGATTGGCCGCGCAATGCGCGCCAGCCAATGAATCTGCCGGACAGCCGTACAAAACGACGCCGTTTGGCGCATAAAGAATTAACCCGCGCGCAATGCGCGGAGATCGTTTTCCGGTTTTTGAAACGGCGCCGTTTTGGTCCTGCATTCAGTATAACGCGCGCAACGCGCGGAACCAGTTTCTGCCGAAATTACAATTTTGCCCCTCCGTTCGGTTTTCTGTTTAATTACGAAACTGCCATCGGTCCGGTTTTTCAGTTTATTTACGATTTTGCCATTCTGGATAATTTAAATTAATTTAAATGTTTAAAAATTAATTTAAAATTATAACAAAAATATTAATAATACAAAAATGATATTTAGGTATTTAATATTATATTTTTCAAATATAATAAGTATTTAGGATTAATATTTAAATGTTGTAAATATTAATCTAGTTAGTTTAATATTATATTTTTCAAATATAATAAGTATTTAGGATTAATATTTAAATGTTGTAAATATTAATCTAGTTAGTTTAATATTATATTTTTCAAATATAATAAGTATTTAGTATTAATATTTAAATGTTGTAAATATTAATCTAGTTAGTTTAATATTATATTTTTCAAATATAATAAGTATTTAGTATTAATATTTAAATGTTAAATATTAATCTAGTTAGTTTAATATTATACCTTATGAATTTATGATTAAATTAATTATTTATTATTTAATTAACATTAAATAATAAACAAGGATGATAATTTAATTAATTATTATTTAATTACTATTAAATAATAATTAAAGACAACTAAGATTGAGTATTTAATTATTTATTATTTGATTAACTTTAAATAATAAATAAATTTAGTTAGTTATTATGTATATAATAACTAATGATAGTGGAGTATGTATTATATAATTTTATTATTTATTATTTAATTAACTTTAAATAATAAATGAATCTTGTTAATTAGTTATTATTTATTATTAAATAATAACTAAAGATATTTGATTATTTTTAATATAATATAATTATTTATTATTTGATTAATTTTAAATAATAAATAAATCTGGTAAGTTATTATTAAATAATAACTAAAGGTAGTTAATTATTTACTATTTAATTAATGATAAATAGTAATTAAATGAAATTAGATTTAATGAAATAAAGAAAATGTCTTTTAACTCTTTTGTTTAAACAATTATAATAAATTGTTTAATAGTTTAATAAGTGTCCAACACTTAAGAAAAATATTTTCTAATTTATTAAATTATTAACCTAATATGATTAAGGGTCTATAAGGTTAATAATATTGTTTTGACTGATGTAAATTATGTGTTAGTACTTATGTGTGGTAGATAAGTTTCTTAATGAGCGTATAGTTGTACAAATACGCTGTACTAATTATTAGACCAACTTTACTAATGTTAGGTCTTTCAAAGCCAGTTAGTTAAAGCTAGACATTTATTGTAGCTGAGCAGACAGGCAAGTTTCCTAAACCCTACTCAATTTATATTCGAGCAGGATATATTATTTTATTGTTCAAGTTCCTAACTCAAATTCAAGTTATTACGTTTCAAGCATGCTATGGTTTAATTCTGTATAATTATTCCACATCTTTAAATTGTGGATTCGCACATAGTGCTTGTTGCATGTGTTCATCAGGTATGAAAGGCTGATCACCTTCATTACCATAAGGTTCAGTTAAAATTGTTCATGGTCATTATTGACACTCAACATTACTTGATTCAGTCATTCAATTATTGAAATTATGATTCGTACTCTTTCACAATTATTATATTGTTGAAAATCCGAAAGCTTGTTCTTTCTTTCAATCATGATATATCGTTATTGTATTTAAACTTGCTGAGCAAAGTCGTTGCTCACTCTTGCTATATCATGATAACAAATTTCAGAATAATACGAATGTCCGAGGAGAGACGGAGACAGACGCAAAAGACAAGATTATAGTGTTATTCATTATAACTAAATTGTTATATGATGTAAGTAATTTTGTAAACCTTTTTATGAATCTAAAGGTAAAGATGTAAGTTAAGGTTAGAAACCTTGGAAAATGTTGTAGAATAAACAATTTATGTTTATATATTCCGCATTAGTTATAGAACATGTATGAAGATGGTGTATAGTGATGAACCAGGTCCAGGGTTAAAGGAACCCGGATTTGGGGTCGTCACAGGTTGGTATCAGAGCTGATAGGTTATAGTTCTTAGGTAGTAGTACCTTAGGCTATAATCATGGAAAGATAATAAAGACAGTGAAATGATAAACTCAGATAGAGTTTAGAAATGAACATACACAGTTCATAAAGGAGAAAATAAATCTATATAGATACATAGATATATGAAAAGATTCAAAGAAGGATCTTCAAAGAGTGTAATCCAAATAAATGGAATAAGAATCAGGGAACACTTGATTCAAGAATTTAAAAAGAGAAGGATCGTACAGTAAAATGATCAGAGATGAATGATAAGATGATAGAATTAAACGATCCTAGAATAAAGGAGAAATAGTACAGTGAAATCAATTTTGATATAAGATCCCGATGATCATAGTAAAATCATGGAATGACAAATGGTCTATTAAATGATTAAAGAAGTGGTTTTGATAGCATGGTGCTATAACAATGAAGATACTGAAATAGTAACAAGTGGATTCTTGAAGTGTTGAGTGTGATAAGGTATGAATTGACAAAATTCATATCAAGTTAAGAGAAGTTAAAGGTTTGTAGGTTTTTAATTGAGGACTCATATTAGTGGCTGAGTTGTACAATTCCTTGTATGGGCGGGGAATTAGTGCTTGGTTTTAGAACCGCTTAGTTTTCTATATTGATACAGTGGTTTAGTTGAACAGTCCTTTGTATGGGCAGGGGATTTGTTCTTGGTTTAACGACCGCTTAACTTCCTATATTAATTAGTGGCTGAGTTGACCAATTTCTTGTATGGGCAGGAGATTGTGTTTGGTTTGACGACCACTTGGCTTCCTATAATGATAATCAACTGAAACCTGGAGTCGCGCTATTCACTATATGTATGATGAGAAGGTGATTCTTTTCTCATGTGTATAACGGATAGGTAGAGGATGTTAAGATAAGTTCGTGTTCTGAGAACTGACGCGCATAGTAAGTTCGTGACTCATAGTCATGTGGTGGAGCCCCTCAGCGAATGGGCGACTTTGGCCTGACTAGGACAAGTTCCTCAAACCATATGATTGTGGTAAGTTGCTGAACCCAAATACGTGGTAAGTTTGATGAACAGTAGGTATGGATAGAGTTAAGTAGCAAGATTAAAGCTATACTAGATATAGTTATTAAGCTGGAAAAGAATGTGGAGAAAAAATTTGAGGTGTTTTGAGGTTTTAGGATATTCCAAATCTTCTAGCTATGCTAGACTTTGAAATTCTTAAAATCGTGCCAAATTCGCACTTTTGTGCTTTTGAAAAGACAAATTTATTTTTGAAATCATTAATGCATTTAGTGCAGAGATGATAAACGACGGAGTCATCAATTGCAGAGTAACCTAGTGTTGGATGTTTAAAGCCACCTATGGTATGATGTAGTATGACAAAGTCATAAAATGATTTTTAGTATTTTGAAACGTTTAAAGAAGAGTCTATGCTAATTGTTTCGGCAAGACAAATTGATTTGAAAATATCAAAATGTATTTATAAAATCATCACACGCCATTAAAGCCATGGTGCAGAGATGAAAAAGACGGAATCCTCAACGCACTGTTGCAACGGTGCGGTATCATGAAGTCCTATAAATGAATTTTAGTACTTTAACTAATCTGAAATGATTTTTTTTGAATCGTAATATACGAACAGTTCAATGATGTGAGTCTATGTCATTTATTTTGACTGGACACTTTTGGTCAGAAATGACTCAAGTTTTATTTTCCAATCCAAGTTATGCTGGAGCGGAATTTTGTAGTAAGTCTGAGGTGAACAACCCCGTAATGGGGGATATGTCAGAGCCATGAATAAAGAACCCGCGAGGGGGCGCCCAACAGTGGTGGCATGCTGATATGGGTTGGTAAATCCAAAGAGTTCGACCCCGTGAGAAGTCGTTGTGCACAACGCAGAAGTACGATAGGCTGATCACCTAGCGTACACCTATGGAATGTTTTCAGTCTTTGTGATTGATAAACACTCTGTTTATAAGTATTTACAGAGATAAATACTATTTATTCGGAATTCAGTTAATTCCATGTTCACAGTCTTGATGACTCCTCAGCATATTATGAAAGTTTTAATGAATATTTTGATTTTCAATTTATTCTTCTGTAAGATATTGATTTTCAATTTATTCTTCTGCAAGATATTCCATTGTTCTGGAATTATGAGTTTAGAAGTATGAACTTCCGAGAAAAGGGTGGTCATAGACTTTGATGAGTAAAGAGTTATACTCAGAGATGAAAATTGGTAGAAATGTGTATGAGATAATTTCGGGGACGAAATTTTTAGAAGAAGGGTTAAATGTAATATCCCGGATATTTAAATGAATTAGAAATAAAATATCTAATATTTAATAAAGGTTGGAGTTTGATAACCTAGCAGTGGTAGATAAATAGTGGTCCAAATTAAATTTAACGGACTAACTTAGATATGGGGATATCAAATTTTTTCTTTAAGTTAGCAAGTACAGTGATAATTCAATAAACTTGGCTAACAGCAAGTCTAATTAAATTAAGAGAATTAATTAGTGGAGTTATGTAATTATGCGACGTGATTGCGTGTAAATTAAATATGTATTTATATGAATATATATATGCGTGCATATTTAGTAACATAATTTAATGGTTAATTAAATTGTGATAAATAGATAGATTAATATTAAATTAATCCGAATTGAATTAAAAGGTTTATTGTGGAATTAATTATATTTATTAATCAACAATTATGCAAATTGTTGATAAATTATTTGTGAGGAATAATTATGTAAATTATATAATTATAAATTATATAAAGTAGTTGAATTAATGAAGAGAGATTAGTAATTGTATATATGTACAATATTTAATTTCATATATATGTATATATATATAAAAGGGATTAAATTAATTGAGTAATTTTAAATAGTAATTGAATATATTAAATGAATATATTCTATAATTAAATAAATCATTGTAAATGATTTATGGGAGTGAGAAATTTTATTATACAATTATTTGTGTAATATTAATTAAATAATTAAATAAATTATTTAAATAAGAAATTGAGTAAATATATTATTATTTCAATGTATTTTCGGGTAAATGGAATTATTTCCATAATTGATGAGAAATGAATTATTTAATGTAAATGTATTAAATAATTTAATTTATGGCCTAAATAATATATATTAAATTATATATTGTATTTATTTTAATTTCATAATTTATTGTGAAATTGTTTTCGAGGTAAGGTAATGTGTATAAATAATATATATAGATTATATATATTATTCTTAGCAAACACACTCTAAAGTTTTAATATCAAAATAATTGACAAGTTGTCATTAATTAAATATTCAATTAAATTGAATATAATGAGTGAATTAAATTTTATAAATTAATTAATATGATAATTAATTAATGTAAATAATGTAAAATATTATTAATAATATTATTAGTCCATTTAGTAATTTAATACTTATGGGTTAGAATATTTAATTATTTATTCAATCTAATTATTTATTTAATCATGGATTGAATAATTAATGTGTAAATTATTAAATTAACCCAACATGGGTCAATTAATAGCCCAAATGAAGAATAATAAAATTTGACAATTTAGTAGCCCAAACAATTTAATTAGAGCCCAATTGGTATTTTAAATAAAGCCCAAAGCTTGAGCCCACTTGAAATTAAATTGTTTAAACTATTAAATATTCAAAAGTGACATGTGACAAACATTTTGGGACATTAGAAGTGATGTTGCCGGCAAGAGAAGGAAAAGGATGAGAAAAAGATAGTTAGTTGATTGTTATTTTATTATTTAATTATTTAATAATTAGGTTGCTTGTTTTAATTTTTGGTGAGTCTTTTCCCATAAAATCCTCACCAACTAAGGCATGGGTGAACTTCCTTGTGTAAGCATCCAATAGCTAACTTGTGTTGGTATAATTTCATAGATATAAGATATATATCTATACATTATGGAAGACTTAAGTCATTAGAGAGAGAGAATTGTTAGTCATTTTTCTTCTTTCACTTTTCAAATATTGAGAGGATAAATATTTGAGAGAGATTTTGGGTGGAGCTTCAAGGAAGAAGAAGAAAGCATAAGTTAGTTCATGACATTCACAACCCATTTTGGAAGAAAAATGAAGATAGCCATTATAATGAGGTAATGGTTATTTTAATTGTAGTTTATTTTTTTTAAATTAAATAAACCAACATGTGAGTATAAACATGTTAATGTAGTTAATAATATGTGATAGTAATATTTATGTCATGCTTGAGTTTAATATGCTTGGTTTGTATTTTGGTATAATTTATATGCTAAAAACATGTGTTTGGTGGTGTTAAATCAAGTATCAAAATAATGTCCAAAAATAAATTTTATAATATTTAGATTTAATGTTATAATATTATAGAACATTAAATCATGAGAAAAACAAAGTTTGAATCACTCAAAATGGAGTTATACACAAAAAGTTATGATTTGTGGTAGTTTATGTGATGTAAAAATTTTTATAAATTTTTTTTAATATTAAATCATGAAAAATTAAATTTTCATGTTATAAATTGTTGTTGAGTTATTGGTATTTTTTCTGGATTTTTATTGAGAGATTAAGAGTTTACTTGAAGGTATAAATTTTATTAAGTTGTGTATAAAAAACACTGTTCACGTTCTGTGAGAGAGAAAAGAAAAAGGATTGGCCGCGCAATGCGCGCCAGCCAATGAATCTGCCGGACAGCCGTACAAAACGACGCCGTTTGGCGCATAAAGAATTAACCCGCGCGCAATGCGCGGAGATCGTTTTCCGGTTTTTGAAACGGCGCCGTTTTGGTCCTGCATTCAGTATAACGCGCGCAACGCGCGGAACCAGTTTCTGCCGAAATTACAATTTTGCCCCTCCGTTCGGTTTTCTGTTTAATTACGAAACTGCCATCGGTCCGGTTTTTCAGTTTATTTACGATTTTGCCATTCTGGATAATTTAAATTAATTTAAATGTTTAAAAATTAATTTAAAATTATAACAAAAATATTAATAATACAAAAATGATATTTAGGTATTTAATATTATATTTTTCAAATATAATAAGTATTTAGGATTAATATTTAAATGTTGTAAATATTAATCTAGTTAGTTTAATATTATATTTTTCAAATATAATAAGTATTTAGGATTAATATTTAAATGTTGTAAATATTAATCTAGTTAGTTTAATATTATATTTTTCAAATATAATAAGTATTTAGTATTAATATTTAAATGTTGTAAATATTAATCTAGTTAGTTTAATATTATATTTTTCAAATATAATAAGTATTTAGTATTAATATTTAAATGTTAAATATTAATCTAGTTAGTTTAATATTATACCTTATGAATTTATGATTAAATTAATTATTTATTATTTAATTAACATTAAATAATAAACAAGGATGATAATTTAATTAATTATTATTTAATTACTATTAAATAATAATTAAAGACAACTAAGATTGAGTATTTAATTATTTATTATTTGATTAACTTTAAATAATAAATAAATTTAGTTAGTTATTATGTATATAATAACTAATGATAGTGGAGTATGTATTATATAATTTTATTATTTATTATTTAATTAACTTTAAATAATAAATGAATCTTGTTAATTAGTTATTATTTATTATTAAATAATAACTAAAGATATTTGATTATTTTTAATATAATATAATTATTTATTATTTGATTAATTTTAAATAATAAATAAATCTGGTAAGTTATTATTAAATAATAACTAAAGGTAGTTAATTATTTACTATTTAATTAATGATAAATAGTAATTAAATGAAATTAGATTTAATGAAATAAAGAAAATGTCTTTTAACTCTTTTGTTTAAACAATTATAATAAATTGTTTAATAGTTTAATAAGTGTCCAACACTTAAGAAAAATATTTTCTAATTTATTAAATTATTAACCTAATATGATTAAGGGTCTATAAGGTTAATAATATTGTTTTGACTGATGTAAATTATGTGTTAGTACTTATGTGTGGTAGATAAGTTTCTTAATGAGCGTATAGTTGTACAAATACGCTGTACTAATTATTAGACCAACTTTACTAATGTTAGGTCTTTCAAAGCCAGTTAGTTAAAGCTAGACATTTATTGTAGCTGAGCAGACAGGCAAGTTTCCTAAACCCTACTCAATTTATATTCGAGCAGGATATATTATTTTATTGTTCAAGTTCCTAACTCAAATTCAAGTTATTACGTTTCAAGCATGCTATGGTTTAATTCTGTATAATTATTCCACATCTTTAAATTGTGGATTCGCACATAGTGCTTGTTGCATGTGTTCATCAGGTATGAAAGGCTGATCACCTTCATTACCATAAGGTTCAGTTAAAATTGTTCATGGTCATTATTGACACTCAACATTACTTGATTCAGTCATTCAATTATTGAAATTATGATTCGTACTCTTTCACAATTATTATATTGTTGAAAATCCGAAAGCTTGTTCTTTCTTTCAATCATGATATATCGTTATTGTATTTAAACTTGCTGAGCAAAGTCGTTGCTCACTCTTGCTATATCATGATAACAAATTTCAGAATAATACGAATGTCCGAGGAGAGACGGAGACAGACGCAAAAGACAAGATTATAGTGTTATTCATTATAACTAAATTGTTATATGATGTAAGTAATTTTGTAAACCTTTTTATGAATCTAAAGGTAAAGATGTAAGTTAAGGTTAGAAACCTTGGGAAATGTTGTAGAATAAACAATTTATGTTTATATATTCCGCATTAGTTATAGAACATGTATGAAGATGATGTATAGTGATGAACCAGGTCCAGGGTTAAAGGAACCCGGATTTGGGGTCGTCACAAAAACAACGTCGGAGTGCTGGAGGGAAGAATCTGCTTTTTGGTTTCTTTTTTGTGCAATTTTTTCAAAGCAATAAATAAAAGATTTATTTCGGATGATTTTATAATTAAAATAAAGAGTTTATTTTATATTTGAAATTGAATTTCATGCAATCTTTATTGCCTATTAAATGATACCGATTTATATATAGAATGATTTATTTAATTCACGAGATGAATATTATTAATTAATACTTATGTTGATATATATGACAATAAAATGAGATTGATTATGAACTATTGATTACTGAGATTGAATTTATTTTAGTTTGATGCTTGAATGAATGTGTTTTAATAAATAAGGTATGCGTACCTCGTCTTTCTCTATTTTTCTGATGTAAATTCTATCTCCTTTCTATGTAATTTTCCTTGACTACTGATTTAAGGTTTCTATGTTATGAAAATAGTTTTGTAATAGGATAAGTTAGATTTATTTGAAAAATATGAGCCGAAGAGCAAAGAACGCGTGAAGACCAGTTTGTAACGGAGCCCGAATTTAAATGTAATAGTTACATTTAATATTTATTCTTGCATCATATGTTTGACCTTTTGTTTTATTTGGTGGCTCGAATAAACCAAATTAGAATAAAGTCTATAATCAATTTAAGTAGAATATAATATTTTATACGTGCATGCTAATTATGTATATATTATATATTATCAAACATGTTTCACATGTAAAATAGTATGACGCGTATTTTATATATATATATATATATATATATATATATATATATATATATGTGCATGCGCACTAAACAAGATTAGACAATTAATAATAAACCACTCAATGAAAATATATTAAGTTGTAACGTTCAAAGATATTTATAGAATGCCGCTTTCTAGTATGATAAAACAAATAGAGTATTAAATATTTAAGATATTAAATTTATTACATTGGATGTTTCTAAGGAAATGAAAGATACTGTTTTGATGTGCATATACATATACAATATTTTTTTTCTCTCACTTATATGGAATGCTAGGTTGGACTTAACTTAGATAATTTTAATTTGGATGTGCACACACTTGATCATAATAATCTAAGAGGCAAAATTGTAAGGAGTTACATGTTAATGTAATTGACAGTGACCTATTAAATAAACTATAATTTGTTGTGTACATACAAGGCTATACATATGTCAATAGGATCCTTATCTCACTAGTGAATCTTTAACAAGATTTTTCGAACAATATAATAGGGTAATATAGTTTGATGAAAATAGTGGGAGACGACATTTTAAATAAATTCCTAATTAACTTAGTGATTAATAAAGATGAATACGTTTTAATGTTGTTAATAAATTCATTTAAAGAATTTTGCTCTGTTAAATCATCAACACTGCATAGCATATTGGACGCTAACAAAATAATTGAACCGAATTGTTCAGATTGATTAAATTAATTTGAGAAGTTAGTAAGTTGTTACTATATTACAGTTCTTGTCAGAAACATTATGTCCGTTTCATGTGTAGACAAGGAAGGTGGTTGCATTATAATAAAGGACAATCATAGTTCTATTTAAAATGATAATATTTTATTTAGAACTGGTTGATTACTTAATGGATTTTGCATACTTGACTTATATGAAAAATATTTTAAATTGAACAAACTAAAAGTAAAAGAGATGATATGAATCATACCTTCATATGTCACTATAGACTCAATAATATTAATGAAATAAGACTATATAAGTTGTACAAATGAGCTTTTAGAGCATTTGATTATCAATTAAATATAACTTGTGAGTCTTGTACCATGGACAATATGGTTAAATCTCCATTTAATAGACATGGAGAGAGAGTTGCAGAGTTGCTAAAGTTAATCCACATAGTTATATGTGGGACCTATGACAACACTTCTAATAGGTAGGTATTCACTTATTACTGTCACTAATAATTTTAGCTTAGGATATATTTATTTGAAGAAATACAAATTCAAATCATTTGAAATATTCAAAAAATTCAAAAGTAGTATAGAAATAAATGGTCAAAAGTATTAAAGTTTTTCGATTAGATCGATAAAGGAATACTTAAGTAGTGAGTTTCTAGATCATCTCAAATGAGAATGGTATTATCTCATAATGGACATGATGATGATCCATAATAAGTTTTACCAGTATTCTAATATCTTCTGGGGTTATGCCCTAAAACGACAGCATATTTACTAAATAAGATACATTTAATATCCGTCCCTAAGACTCTATATGAGATATGGATAGGGAGAAAATCAAGTATTAAGTATGTTAAGATTTGGATTGTCCAACTTATGTCAAAAGGTTTGACAGCGAAAAGCAAGAGACAAGATCTAACAAGTGTAAATTTGTGGCATATTCTAAAATAAAGTTTAGGGTATCACTTCTATAATCCTACTAATTAAAGGTGTGTCGAATCACACTGCTTTCTAGAAAAAAAGAGTTTATACTTGAAGAGGTTAGCGGGAGTAAGATAGGTCTTAAAGAAGTTCAAGAACGACAAAATATTATAGATCAAATCAAGGACTTTGTTTAAGTAGATAAACCTATTATACCATAATCAAGTCATAAATCTGGTTTAATATCGAAAATACCTGAGAGGTATGAATTTATCATTGATGATGATGATGGGGTACGCATCATAGTAGATGATGATACAATTACATACGACAATGTATGAGTATAAGATACTCAAGAAAAATAACTGATGACCATGAAATCTGAAATGAGTCTTTTAGAAAGACTAAAGTAGATGACACGGTGGAGACCTATAAGACCTGATTAGTGACAAAAAAGATTTCAAACAAAGTCAAAGAGTTAACTATGACGAAACTTTCACTAGTGAAAATACTTAGTCCATTCGAATTTTACTTACAGTTGCAACTTACTAAATGAGATCTGGCAAATGGGCGGGAGACGCATTTCCTTAATAAATGATGTATGTATGATACAACTAGAGAGATTTGTCTCCATAGATAGAGCAAATCAAGTGTGTAAGCTACAACGATTCAGTTATAGATTGAAGCAAACTTCTCAAAGATAGAATATACGTTTTTGATGAGACAATTAAAGGAGTTTGATTTTATCAAAAATGAGAATGAACCAAGTGTGTACAAAAGTTAGTGGGAGCACTATAACATTTCTAGTACTATATGTTGATATACTACTGATAATAAATGAAATACCGATACTATAATCAGTAAAGATGTGGTTGTCTAAACACTTCTCCATAAAGGAGTTGGGAGAAGCATCCTAACATTTCATTGGGAATAAAGGTTTATAGAGATAGATCGTAAAGGATGCTCGACTTGACCCAATGAACGTACAATGATTTGATGCTAATGCCAAACTCCAAGAGATCTCATGTTAATGAGCTATGGAGTAAATCTCTCCTAAAATTGTCTCCAAAGACATCAAAAAGAGATATTACATGAATGAGATACGGTAATGATATGTAGTTTCTATAAATGTTGTAAATAGTATAAATAAATAATGAAGTTAAAATTTTGAAATGTGACATATTTTGGGACAAGCAAATGGTGTTTTATTTGATCTAGAAATTTAATTTTAAGCCAAGTGCACTTGAATAAATCAAAAAGAAGCAAAAATGATTTAATTATATAGTAAAATGGCTAGAGAAAATTAGCAATGTCCATACTATCCTTAACAAATTAAATTATGACATTAGTGTCTTAGATGTGTCTATTGTCTAAATTGTCCTTAATTAGTGATGGTTAATGTCAAAACTAGCCTAACCATGCATAGTTAATTTAACTAAGTGATGGTTAGTTATAGGATGAATACATACAACTTATGTATGTAATAATTTAGCAAGTATTAAGTTAATCTCATTTCCTTATTCTTCATTTTATTTTATGCTACGTGTTGAGAGCTTAAGAGAAATAAAGAAAGAGCAGGTGCTTGAGAGTGATTGGAAATTTCAAGAGAAGTGCTTTAGAGAGTAAAAGCTAGTAACAAAGTAGAGCATCCATCTTTGAGAAGTTTCCTAGCAAGGAGGAGAAGATCTTATAGAATGTTTAAAAGTTCATTTGTCTTAAACCTTTAAGTTATTCATGTATATATGTGTATATAGGTGTTTTAATGGTTAAAAATGTTGATTTTGTGAGTTTATGTGCTATATGGTTGATACATGATGAAACCCTAAGTGTTAGGATAGTATTACACAGGTGGTAGATGTATTTGTATGCTATATGATATGTTAGATACCTATAGTTTTAGAAAACATGGTTGTGTTAGGTTAAAAACCTTATAGGATGTTTCATGTGCATGAAAATCAAATATAAATGATTTCATGAGGTGGTAGAGTCACGTATGTGTTGTATAAACCTATAATGATGGAAAATGGACTTGTTATAATGTATAGATGATGTATAGGTTATGAATTCAAAGTAGGTAAATATATAAATTTTAGGTAAAGCGGGTAAAATCTTATCAAAAGGTGATTTTTGGCCATTTTAAGTATTTAAAGGTAAAATGAAGCTAAATAACTAAGTTTTACGTAAATATACGTGTCCACAACGAGGTGGTCATTTGGTGTATGTGGCGATAAAAGTGAATTTTGGACGTTTGAAAACGTTTGTCGGAGCCTAAAATGGAAAATTGGAAAAATAGATTCATTTGAAAACTTTTAATATTTTTGAAGGCCCAGACAAGTCATATATATGTTATATGTGCTAAATCATGTGTTGGAATAAAGGAATACAATGTAGGGCCAAAAATAGCATTAGAAAAGTTTGAGAAAAAAATTGGATTTCTTATTTCAGTCAATCTCGCAGACAGCGAGATGTTTGAGTTGAACACTACGCTGGGACACAGTGTAACTGAGAGAAATTCGGGACCAGCGAGATGTCTAGTGCAAAACATTGCGCCGGTGTGCAGTGTTCTGGTTTTTGATTTTTTTTTATTTTTAATCTGAAATGAAACGTTTGATCTTATATGATAGAGACAGATATTATAAATCATAAATTGATAAAAATGACCAATGTGATAGGTATTAAGGTATAAATGAACGACGTGTTATGTGTTATGATACATGTAAAGGTAAATGATAACTTGTATGTCAAGGTAAAACATGTAACGCATATGTAACTAATGCATGAACTAACATCATGATTATGTAGGTTGTAAACATGGTAAGATAGTAATAGTTAAAGTAAACGAGGACAGATGCAAGTATTCTTTCTGAACTCTCTTTTATAGTTCAATTGACATTGATGCGCATTATGTATTCTTGTAAGCCAATTGTAAAGTTCATTCATTGTTGAACTGATTTAAGAAAGGTTGATGTCATTTCTATCTAGCTAGACATATGTTGTCGTTTATGTTGACTTCAGATAATTATTGTATATTCTCCAATTCATATTGTTGTGGTGCGAAATCTATAGAAATGTTGTAACAGAACAACCCTGATAAAATGGGAAGGAAAAGTAAAGAGGGGTGGCTATGTTGTGCACAATATATGGTACGATAGGCTGATCACCTAAAGTACACATCTAAATAAAAAGATTGTCTTATGACATTGTTGGGCAGTATTAATTTTTGTGATTGGTATTGTTCTAAATGAGTCATTGGTCTTGTTACCATACAACAGATAATGGTAATGTTTCAAATCAAATGCGAAAGTGTTTTATATTATGCTTTCCAATCTTTTCACAGTGGTTCTGAATTACTAAAGCTAATTGAAAAAATTTCTTCTATTCTTTTTGATATATCATGCCATTATGTGTTTATGTACTTGTTGAGCTAGTTTATGCTCATTCTTGTTTTAACATGATATTTTGGCTAAGTCTAAATAAGCGGAAGGTTCAGGAATAGACAAAAGGAAAGGAAAATCGAGCAAACAATAGTTGTTTAGTTATAGAACTCTTGTAAATGTAATATTTTTGTAATACGTCAAACATATGATGTTTTTTGTACTATGTAAAGGTTTGTAAACCTGGAATAGTTATATAAGTTTGTAAATTAAGTTATTGTATTCTTAAATGAGTGGTTGTGATTGAATGATAGAATAATATCGTAAACACTGAACCCAAGGTTCAAGGAACCCGAATTTGGGGAGTCACAGGTTGGTATCAGAGTGATATGTTATAAACCTTAAGTGGGGAAAACCTTAGGAATATGACCATAAAGAACATAGTAAAAATCATTTAGAGTTATATGGGGCGAATTGAGGAGATTTGTCAAAGATATAAAATTTTCACAATATGTGTTATGTGTAATAGAAGTAAGGAAAATTACATTAAACTAAATAATTGGTCTTGTGATTTTATAGTATGCAAGAGATTGGAGAATCCAGTTGGACCATAAAGGAAGAATGGCTGGACATTCCAGTGGATGTAGTGACTGTTGTACCAATTACTGCAATAGTGCCAGCAGATAACAGTGGATATGAGGAAGATCCAGAGGAATTGGAAGGAGATTCTGACGGGGCATTGCTTGAGAATGCATCATCCGAGTAAAGGGAGGCTGAGCAAGAATGGGTAATGGGTCTGATACAGTAGAATAATGAATTTGTAGACAGAATCTTGGAGTTAGAAACTCAGGCAGCAGAACGTTAAACAACTGTTGATCAGAATGAAGTGGCGATGCAGGTGATGGTCACATGGAATGTAGAATTGGGGGATAAGCTGAGACAAAAAAAAAAACAAGAAGTTCAAGAACTGAGAAATGAAAAAGAAGCCTTGGAGGCTAAACTAAGGGAGACAACTGCTGAGATCGTCAGGTATAAAAATGTCGGGGCTAAAGCAGTAAGGAGGGTGAACTTAATGGATGAAGAAGTGAGGGCTAAGAAAGCCAGAATAGATAGTATGAGTGTGAAAATGGATGATATAAGTTACACTTTTTGCACAGCTTTTGGAAGGGCACAAGATAGGGTGTATTACTATCCTGTAGAATATGATTAGACTAATAGTACCTTGAGTAGGTGGAAAATGATTGCTATCATGGACGATGAATATGATGATGCGGTTCGGTGTGGGATGCTTCCATAGGATATTGTAATAAATGTATATAGTTGGGTATGTATCCATGTATGTAATGTAATCCCTAGTTTTTGTTATAAGCTGGGATAGATAGTGTATGTAACCATGTAATATCCCAAACATTTCAAAAAAGTGATCTAACAAGATATAATTAAGGTTGTCAATTCAAAATTTAGAGAACGATTGCTCAAGCATACCTAGAGCTATCTCAAAGACCTAATATGACTCGAAGCTATGATCGTACATGGCTAAGAGGTTAAAACTTTTAACCTAAATCTGTGTTATGTGAATAGTAAAATTAGAATTGAGCTTTTAAATGTGATATGTGAATTATCTATGTGTAAGATTTTGTGTTTTGGCTGGAGTAATTAACCTTAACACTTACTAAAAATCAGAACTCAATTTAGGGCAAAAATCTAAATTGAAAAAATAGTTAAAACCTAAACTCTAATCCTAGGGTCTAAACCCTAGAAAATAACTTAGGCTCTCGAAAGAAACGTGTAGGTCAAATTGGCATTCCGTTTTGAAATTAATCCTTTCTATGCTTTGAAAACATGTAATAATCAATAAAAGTTTTTTTCTCGAAAAACGTGAAAAAGAACTATTCACGAGAAAACGTTTTTCATTCATTTGACTATTCTTTTCATCTGCAGGATTTCTCACATTTCACAACATAATATTAAAATGAGGTTTAGATGTCAAGGAACTAATAGTTTTTTTTGGGGAAAAAGATAAAAAAAAACACGAGTACGAGAAAATATTTTTCGTCTTTCTGACTGTTCGTGGAACGTGAGTTATATGTGATATTAAATAAAGAATTATATTCCGTCAAGGCATGTTAAAGTTTATATGAAAGCATGAACTGCGTATATGCTATCTATTAGACTTGTTGAGCCGTCGTGCTCATTCTTTGCAAATTAAAGATGAACGTTAAGAAGATCATGAACGTAAAGGTGAAGCTTAGATTTTCATATTTATTACTTGTATTTGTGTAAAGTCATAATGACTGTTGTAATATGAATAAACAAACATGTAACCAAAGATTAAATGAATGATATAAATTATTATCATCAAAATTTTGTTATATCTTTATTTTGATATAACTTAGAATTGTTAAAACTTAAAATAGTATTTATAATGATCAATTTATCTGGATGAGGATCGATAAATGACTTGTGATTACTGTACATCTGAGACAGGACTAATCGATGTTGACTGGTCAAATTCATTGTTAGGTTTATCAGACCCAGGTATAACTTGTTATTACTATTCTGAATGTCAGATAAGTAGGATTATTGATATAAAGAAATATTACTATAAACAAATGTGTTTTGAGTGCGGTTTTTAACTAGTTAGGTAATGTTCTGTACAGAAAGATAATTTTGCACCAGACAAAGATACAACCATTTGTCACGGATAAAGATGCAAATATTTATCACGGGTGAAGATACAAACATTCACTGCGAGATTCTCTGTTCCCAAGAGCCGTCCTAATGATTTAATACCGTGAATCTTGGAATATGTAAAGTTATAGAATATTTAAATCTTAATGTTAAAATTGGGCCGTTATATATGATGTTATCCATTTATTCGGATGAACTATAAGTTGATACTTGTATAAATAATGAGATAGAGATCAAGTTAAGGTCCATGGACAAAGTTAAGAGAAAATTTTAATGTATAGTCTAAAATAAGACTAATTCAACCAATATGATTATGGGATCATTTGTTAAGTCAATAGATATATGAGTTTAACGCACAAGGTCCGTCGTAGCTAAAGTGTGAGGATTTTGGTGGCGTTACAGTTGGTATCAAAGCAATATGTTATAGTTTTGAGGTAACAAGTACCTTAGAGTATAATATGATGGATTAAGAAGAAATGGACTTATGAAGAGTCCGTAGATATAAACCTTATTAAAATTTAATGCATAAAATATTATGTGAAAGAAATATAATGAATAAAGATAAACTCTTTACGAGAATATTTAAAGATAAATGAACTCATAAAGAGTTCTCAAAGCAAGCAATAAGATAAAATAATCTTATTGATTTTTGTGTGAAACTGTTTCATCAAAATGAAATGGTGTGTTGTGTAATTATACCTAAGAAAGGAAATGAGTAAGCTCATAAAAATCTATATGATAAATAAATGAATTAAGAAAATTCGTAAGATAGTTAGAGAACAAGTACGTTTGGATTGCAATTGAAAACTCATATTAGTAAAACTGAGTAGAACGATTCTCTTATATGGGAAATGGGTTTAATATGCTTCAAAGAACCGATCTAACTACATTGTTGGTATGAATGATTCATAGTCAGTGTTCTCAAAGTGGTTTACACACTGAATGAAATCATTTAAGGATAGTGTTTGTGACGCCCCCAAATCTAGGCCCACACAGCCCAAACTTGAGTCGTCAAAAGACTACAACAAAATTATTACAATGAAATACAACGTACAACAATACAGTGGATAATACAACACAACTAAGTCTTCATTATTATTGCCACACTATTTTATAACACGTGAAGACTATGATAGCTATCCCCGCACTCTCACTCCATTCCCCGGCTAGACCCCGTTACGTTCTCATCTCCTGTTGAAAAACAATGGAACGAAAAGAAAGGGTGAGCTCAAATAGCCCAGTAAGAAATATCATGACTAAGATAATGACGAATAATTTATCATTAGCCTTCAACAGTTGAGTTCTTGATAGAATACAATAGACTACAAGGTTTATATCAAAAACTGCAGTTAAATTCTTAAACAACGTTCAGATCAATAATAGCAGCGGAATGAACAATCTATTAGAAGAATAATGCAGACTATAATGTCCACTCGCTTCTCTTTTTAGTAAAAATATCATCAACTTTTATCATCTGAAATACCATTAGTCAAGATAATACAACTTCACAGTTCCTGGTCATAATCATGCAGATCAACAGTTCGTCTTTGCACTACGGGCCAAAGACATTCAATATAACACCAACGGTCATGATTATACCAGATTCAGCCTTTGGTCATAATCATACCAACCAACAGTTCATCTTTGCACTACGGGCCAAAGAGAACATTCACCACGTGTCATAAAAGACACCGAACAGATGTATCGCCTTTAACCTAGTATATCGCCTTTAACCTATCATCTGTTCAACAATTATATCACATCTGTGCCCCCGGCCACATATATTCACAACAGCTTGATTCTTGATGATTAATACAAATAACAGTGATACAAATGATGAACAGAAGAACAGGATAAACAATAAGTATCGGAAGTTTACTTTGTGCAGATTCAAATAATGTCCAAATTGCCAACATGATGTGGAGTGAAATTTAAAAATGATATTCAAGATCCACAGTTCAGAATAACGATTACAGTTCAATAGAAATGTTCAGAAAATAGGAAGGTTCAGTTGAACTAATGAAATTCAACTATTATGGAACATATAATAGTTTCAGGAATTATAGAAGCAATAGTTCCATAATAAGTTTCGATTTAGGTGTATGGAAGAAAGTAATATCCCTTACCGTAGCAGGTTTGATTAACAAAAGGTGAAGGGAATTAATATCCCTTACCATAGTAAGTTTGAATAATGGAAGATGAAAAAGATGGTATCCCTTATGAGTATAAAGGAAAATGATATCACTTACGAATATGGAATAAAAGTGTCATGTGATAATTCGTGTAGACAAATTATTTCCACACGAGACAAATAACAAGGGTTATTCACCAACAGGCGATAATCCGCACCGTAAGGTTATTCCCATCAATTTGAATACGAATAGTTATTCACCAAACAGGCGTAATCCGCACCGTAAGGTTATTCCCACAATTTAATAGAATTTGAACACGAAGAGTTATTCACCAAACAGGCGTAATCCGCACCGTAAGGTTATTCCCACAATTTAATAGAATTTGAACACGAAGAGTTATTCACCAAACAGGCGATAATCCGCACCGTAAGGTTATTCTCAAAGATTAATAAGGAATGAATACAAAAGGTTATTCACCAACAGGCGGTAAACCGCGCCGTAAGGTTATTCCCACAATTTAATACATGGAAATAAATGGCACAAGAAAGAAACGATATTATTTTCGAGAATCAAAGAATGATAATCCCTTCAAGTAAGAAAGAAAATAATATCCATTTATGATGATGAAAAGAGTGATACCCCTTACCTTAACACGTGACTGGATATTGATTTAAATGAGATTGATCAACCTATATATTTTTAATATAATTAGTAATTACCACATATAAATTTCAAAGTATATGATAACTCGTATATTATGAACTATCAAAATTATATATATTTAACATAATTTTTGTAGTATAATATAACAACTTTAAAATAGTTTTTAAAATAATATTCCAAAATAAATCTTCCAAAGAAAGCTTTTAAAAATGAATCTTCTCAAAGAAGAGTCTTCTAAAGGAAGATTTGTGAATACCGTGAAAAATAGGAATTTATGAAATTACTACTCTTTAATAAAACACTTACTTGAAAAATTCCTGCACTCCTTTTGGCTTTCAAACTCTCAAAATAACCTTACTATTCTCAGAGAAAACTCATAAAATTCTTATAGAAAAATTTTATGTTTTAGGTGTGATTTTTCTATTCAGCTGAGCAAGCTATTTATAGGAGAAAATAAGGCACTATGCGTGGTAGGTGAACAGAAAAAAAAAAATCAGCAGAGGCTGCTGCGCAGCCTCCACCAACCCATTCCCAGCAAACACATTTCTCACATTTCGTGTGGGCCCCACAGTGGGTCCCACATATTTCTTACTATTCACTTACTATTCACGTCACTATTCACGTCACTATTCACGTTACTATTTCAAATAGTAAAATTAATTATTTTATTTATTTATTAATTAATTTATTCTTCCTGTGAGTCCAATATATAAAATAATGTTACCACAATAATGTAAGAAACACGTTACATATTTTTATTAATTTAATAATATAAATTATAGTGTATTTGCTACTGTGACAATTATTAGATTCAATAATTTTAAACTACAGTGCACCAACAATTATTGACTCGATGATATGAAATACAGTGTAATGACAATTATTGAATCAATAATGCAAAATACTGTGTAGCAACAATAATTGAATTGATAATATAAAATATTATGCAGTGACAATTATTGATGAAATGATGCGTAACAGTTACGGTGTCAATAATATGAGACACTGTGCAATACCTTGTGCTACTGTAGAATACCGTGTGCCACAATAAAATACCATAAATTACCGTATGCTACTATTCTTTTATCACCGGTATTTTAACAGTTAACACCGTTGACTATTTTTATTTAAAAAGGTTACTTCTGTCGTTTTCTATATCCGACAATTATTCCGTTGTGGGCTCCACCAATAATTAGTTATTTCGGCGCCGTCGTACGGCCCGAATATTCCCGGACAAAACGAATATTCCCCGACAAAAAGAATATTGTCCGACAAAATAAAATTTACACATAACATCCTTAACTTTCAATTTTGTCAATTTAACCATTTACTGTTTCAGGAAAAATATATATGAAGAAAAATTAAATTTTGTATTTCATAAATTCGGGGTCTTACAACCTCCCCTCCTTATGAAATTTCGTCCCCGAAATTGACGTACCTGGCATTTCGAAGAGGTATGGATACCTAGACTTCATCTCAGATTCTAGCTCCCAGGTCATTTCCTCAATATCTTGGTTCCTCCATAAAACCTTAACTTGAGGTATAACCTTTGAGCGTAAGATCTGCTCCTTCTTATCTAGGATCTTAACAGGTACCTCCTCATACGTTAAATCTTCTGCTATAACGTCTGGTTCTAACTCAATGACGTGGTTTGGGTCCTTCACATATTTACGTAACATAGATATGTGAAAAACGTTATGGATGCGAGACATACTTGGTGGTAGGGCTAGTCTGTAAGCTACAGTTCCCACCCGATCGAGGATTTCAAATGGGCCAATAAATCGAGGGTTGAGTTTTCCTCTCTTTCTGAATCTCGTAACTCCTTTCCATGGAGAAACAAGTAAGAATACATGATCTCCGACGTTGAAACTTTCGTCTCTCCGATGAAGATCAGCATAACTCTTTTGTCGTTCTTGCGCTGTCTGTATTCGTTGTCGGATCATTTGGATCTTTTCGGTCGTCAAGCGTAACAACTCGGGTCCCAACAATTTTGCTTCTCCTACCTCATTCCAACATATTGGAGAGCGACACTTGCGTCCATATAAAGCCTCGAATGGAGCCATGCCTATACTTGCTTGGTAACTATTGTTGTAGAAAAATTCCACCAATGGCAAGTACTTATCCCAACTTCCTTTGAAGTCTAATACACAAAGTCTCAAAAGATCTTCGAGGGTCTGGATCGTCCTTTCCGATTGTCCGTCCGTTTGAGGATGGTATGCAGAACTAAAACGTAGTTCAGTGCCCATAGCTTTTTGTAGACTGATCCAAAAGCGTGAAGTGAATCTAGGATCTCGATCAGAAACTATGGAAACTGGCATGCCATGCAATCTCACGATCTCATTTATGTACATACCGGCAAGACGTTCAAGTGAAAAGTTTTCTCGTATAGGCAAGAAATGAGCGGATTTGGTCAATCTATCTACGATGACCCAAATTGCATCTAAGCCTTGAGAAACTTTTGGAAGACCCGTCACGAAGTCCATATTGATGTGTTCCCACTTCCATTCAGGAACTTCAAGTGGTTGTAATGGACCCTTAGGTACTTGATGCTCTGCCTTGACACGTTGACAAGTTAGGCACCTTGAGATAAACTCTGCAATCTCCCTTTTCATATTGTTCCACCAAAATGTATGTCGAAGATCTCGATACATCTTGGTACCTCCTGGGTGGATTGCAAATGGCGTGTTGTGTGCCTCCATCATGATTTTATGCTTCAATTCAGGATCGTTAGGAACACAGAGTCGAGAGTTGACTCGAAGTATTCCTTTCTCGTCGATTCTTGCTTCGGGAATGGTACCTTCTTGTACTTTCTTTATCATGTTTATCAGTTCCGGATCGGTAGCTTGAGCAGCTTTAATTTTATCGATTAAAGCTGGTTCTACTTGCACGTGAGCAATCTTCGAGTGGGTCCCTGGTGTCTTTAGCTCCATCTCCATTTTTTGCAAGTCGTACAAAATACGCTTTTGTGTTGTCAGCAGTGCACTTGTACTCGCATAAGATTTTCTGCTCAAAGCGTCAGCTACAACGTTCGCCTTTCCCGGGTGATACTGGATTGTGTGATCATAATCCTTCAACAGCTCAAGCCAACGTCGTTGTCGCATGTTGAGTTCCTTCTGGGTGAAGAAATACTTGAGACTTTTATGATCCGTATAGATATCCACTTTCTCTCCGTACAAGTAGTGTCTCCAGATCTTCAACGCGAAAACGACTGCTGCCAACTCTAGATCATGAGTAGGGTAATTTTTCTCATAATCTTTGAGTTGTCGAGAGGCATAGGCTATAACCTTTCCATGTTGCATAAGGACACAGCCTAGACCTTTGCCTGAAGCATCGCTGTATATGACAAATTCTCCCGATCCTGATGGAATGGTCAGAACAGGAGCTGAAACAAGTCTCCTCTTAAGCTCTTGAAAACTTTTCTCGCATTGCTCGTTCCATATGAATTTTGTGCTTTTCCGAGTAAGCTGAGTTAATGGAGTGGCGATTCGAGAAAATCCTTCTACGAATCTCCGATAATAACCAGCTAGGCCCAGAAAACTTCGGACTTCGGTTACTGTCTTGGGTTGTTCCCAATTTAGTACCGTTTCAATCTTCGCAGGATCGACTGATATTCCTTGACTAGAAATCACATGCCCAAGAAACGTGACCTCCTCAAGCCAGAACTCACATTTCTTCAACTTGGCATATAATTTGTTCTCACGGAGCTTCTGGAGTATCAATCTCAGGTGTTGTTCATGATCCTCACGACTTTTGGAGTATATGAGGATGTCATCAATAAAGACAACCACAAAATGATCCAAATATTCCTTGAATATTCGGTTCATCATGTCCATGAAAGCTGCAGGAGCATTGGTTAGTCCAAAAGGCATGACTAAAAACTCATAATGCCCATAACGAGTTCTGAAAGCAGTCTTTGGAATGTCCTCAGCTTTAACCTTTAACTGATGATATCCAGAACGGAGATCAATCTTTGAGAAATGTTGAGCACCTTGTAATTGATCAAACATGTCATCAATTCGAGGTAACGGATACCTGTTTTTGATGGTGACATGGTTCAATTCTCGGTAGTCAATGCACAATCTCATACTCCCGTCTTTCTTCTTCACAAATAGAACAGGAGCACCCCAAGGTGATGCACTCGGACGAATGAAACCAGTATCCAACAATTCCTGTAGTTGGACTTTTAACTCTTGAAGTTCAATGGGAGCCATTCGGTATGGAGTTTTGGAAATGGGCTTGGTACCAGGTTCAAGATCAATACAAAATTCAATTTCACGGTTTGGGGGTAAACCAGGAAGTTCCTCCGGAAAAACGTCAGGAAACTCATTAACAATGGGAATATCATTCAAGTTTGACGTATTTTTGTTCAAATCAGTGACATGAGCTAAAAAGGCTTGACATCCGTTTTTCAATAAACGAATGGCTTTATGGCTAGAAATAACAGTTATAGATTTCAATGGTTTAGTTGCTTGAATTTGCATGACAGGTTGATTAGGAATATGAAAACTAATAATCTTATGAAAACAATCAATTTTAGCATGATGGGTAGTCAACCAATCAATTCCTAAAATCACATCAAATTCATGCATCTCCAAAGAAATAAGGTCAACAGGTAATGTGAGGTTGTTGATTTGAACTAGGCAAGATTTATAGACAGTAGATGTAATGGTCATTTCTCCTAATGGGGTTTCAACTGATAAGTCAAAGTCCAAATTTTCAGGAGTTAAGTTTAAACGCTGAGCACATGCAGGTGAGATAAAAGAATGGGTAGAACCAGTATCTAACAAAGCGTAGACTTCACGAGAATTTATGAATAGCTTACCGGTTATCACCTCGTTCGAGTTTCGTGCCATTTGGGATGTCACAACAAAAGCTCTCCCTTGAACTACAGATTTTCCCTTATCCGCGCTAGCTTTTGGTATCATCACTACAGCTGGACTTGATTTTGTGGCAGGACAAAATCGCGCAAGATGACCCTCTTTCCCACAACTGTAGCACTTTTTGGACTGCAGTGTACAGTTTGGGCTGATGTGACCTTCCTGACCACACCTATAGCATCTCACTGGTGGTCGATCTTCTCCCCTTGAAACTGGGGTCGGTGCTGGTGCTGGTACTGGTGCCCTTCCATAATTATTATGGAATCTCTTTCTTTTGAAATTGTTCCCACTGGATTCTCCTCTTCTGTTATTTGATGTGGAATTACCACCGAAGTGTTGGTTACCTCCTCGATGGTTCTCGTTCCTGTGGTTGTTATCATTTCTCTGATCATTGACTTTTGGCTGTAATTTTTCATCTGTTTGCTCCACCCTTTGAGCCCTATCAACAACATCTGAATACAAATTAAATTTATGAGAGCTAAGTTGTTGACGGATTTCGAATCTTAGACCACGTAAGAACATCCGACTCATCCGTGCTTCGTCATCTACTAGATGAGTCGCAAAACGAGACAGTTCAGCAAACTTAGCTTCATAGTGAGAAACTGTCATGTTTCCCTGCTCCAGCTTAATGAATTCCACTTCCTTCATATGGCGGATGCTTTCTGGGAAGTACTTTTCATTAAATAGCTCTTGGAATTCTGTCCAAGACATCTCAAGTGCTGAAGGGTGGATACGTTTTACCGCTTCCCACCAGTGATCCGCCTCACCTCGAAACATAAAGGTAGCAAAGGGCACCTTCTGATCATCAGCGCATTGTAGGACATCAAGTATTTTTGTCGTCTGCTTCAGCCATGCCTCCGCTTTGAGTGGGTCAGGCTTCCCGTGGAATTCAGGTGGTCCCAATTCTTTAAATTGCTTGACAGTGATCATCCTCAAATTACCAGCGTTTCTACCGTTATTGTTAACTGGATTTCCTCTTGCCTGATTCTGCATGAACTGCATGAAATTCCTAAAGAATCCGTCATTCATCATGTTATCAGGAATATTATTTCCTGAGTTGGCAGGAGGATTGTTTGTGGCTTTTTGATTTTCGGCTACATTCGCTTCGGGTATTTCGTAGTTAACCTCTTGATTTCCAGATGCCATACTAAACTGTGGTCACAAAATAAATGTTAGTTCAAATAAACTGACTCATCACTTCATGTCCCTATATTCAAATCAACTCATTAGATAATAAAATCTAATTTAGGTAGGACACACTAGTGACTGATTCTATTCGTCTCTCCCCTCCTAGTTCTAACCCCAGATCTCCATTAAAGACCATATCCCTAAGCTCTGATGCCAACTGTGACGCCCCCAAATCTAGGCCCACACAGCCCAAACTTGAGTCGTCAAAAGACTACAACAAAATTATTACAATGAAATACAACGTACAACAATACAGTGGATAATACAACACAACTAAGTCTTCATTATTATTGCCACACTATTTTATAACACGTGAAGACTATGATAGCTATCCCCGCACTCTCACTCCATTCCCCGGCTAGACCCCGTTACGTTCTCATCTCCTGTTGAAAAACAATGGAACGAAAAGAAAGGGTGAGCTCAAATAGCCCAGTAAGAAATATCATGACTAAGATAATGACGAATAATTTATCATTAGCCTTCAACAGTTGAGTTCTTGATAGAATACAATAGACTACAAGGTTTATATCAAAAACTGCAGTTAAATTCTTAAACAACGTTCAGATCAATAATAGCAGCGGAATGAACAATCTATTAGAAGAATAATGCAGACTATAATGTCCACTCGCTTCTCTTTTTAGTAAAAATATCATCAACTTTTATCATCTGAAATACCATTAGTCAAGATAATACAACTTCACAGTTCCTGGTCATAATCATGCAGATCAACAGTTCGTCTTTGCACTACGGGCCAAAGACATTCAATATAACACCAACGGTCATGATTATACCAGATTCAGCCTTTGGTCATAATCATACCAACCAACAGTTCATCTTTGCACTACGGGCCAAAGAGAACATTCACCACGTGTCATAAAAGACACCGAACAGATGTATCGCCTTTAACCTAGTATATCGCCTTTAACCTATCATCTGTTCAACAATTATATCACATCTGTGCCCCCGGCCACATATATTCACAACAGCTTGATTCTTGATGATTAATACAAATAACAGTGATACAAATGATGAACAGAAGAACAGGATAAACAATAAGTATCGGAAGTTTACTTTGTGCAGATTCAAATAATGTCCAAATTGCCAACATGATGTGGAGTGAAATTTAAAAATGATATTCAAGATCCACAGTTCAGAATAACGATTACAGTTCAATAGAAATGTTCAGAAAATAGGAAGGTTCAGTTGAACTAATGAAATTCAACTATTATGGAACATATAATATTTTCAGGAATTATAGAAGCAATAGTTCCATAATAAGTTTCGATTTAGGTGTATGGAAGAAAGTAATATCCCTTACCGTAGCAGGTTTGATTAACAAAAGGTGAAGGGAATTAATATCCCTTACCATAGTAAGTTTGAATAATGGAAGATGAAAAAGATGGTATCCCTTATGAGTATAAAGGAAAATGATATCACTTACGAATATGGAATAAAAGTGTCATGTGATAATTCGTGTAGACAAATTATTTCCACACGAGA
Organism: Hedera helix; assembly: GCA_947179155.2. NCBI lineage: Eukaryota > Viridiplantae > Streptophyta > Magnoliopsida > Apiales > Araliaceae > Hedera > Hedera helix. The sequence goes on from OX359264.1 coordinate 27,065,306, forward strand.
CAAATAACAAGGGTTATTCACCAACAGGCGATAATCCGCACCGTAAGGTTATTCCCATCAATTTGAATACGAATAGTTATTCACCAAACAGGCGTAATCCGCACCGTAAGGTTATTCCCACAATTTAATAGAATTTGAACACGAAGAGTTATTCACCAAACAGGCGTAATCCGCACCGTAAGGTTATTCCCACAATTTAATAGAATTTGAACACGAAGAGTTATTCACCAAACAGGCGATAATCCGCACCGTAAGGTTATTCTCAAAGATTAATAAGGAATGAATACAAAAGGTTATTCACCAACAGGCGGTAAACCGCGCCGTAAGGTTATTCCCACAATTTAATACATGGAAATAAATGGCACAAGAAAGAAACGATATTATTTTCGAGAATCAAAGAATGATAATCCCTTCAAGTAAGAAAGAAAATAATATCCATTTATGATGATGAAAAGAGTGATACCCCTTACCTTAACACGTGACTGGATATTGATTTAAATGAGATTGATCAACCTATATATTTTTAATATAATTAGTAATTACCACATATAAATTTCAAAGTATATGATAACTCGTATATTATGAACTATCAAAATTATATATATTTAACATAATTTTTGTAGTATAATATAACAACTTTAAAATAGTTTTTAAAATAATATTCCAAAATAAATCTTCCAAAGAAAGCTTTTAAAAATGAATCTTCTCAAAGAAGAGTCTTCTAAAGGAAGATTTGTGAATACCGTGAAAAATAGGAATTTATGAAATTACTACTCTTTAATAAAACACTTACTTGAAAAATTCCTGCACTCCTTTTGGCTTTCAAACTCTCAAAATAACCTTACTATTCTCAGAGAAAACTCATAAAATTCTTATAGAAAAATTTTATGTTTTAGGTGTGATTTTTCTATTCAGCTGAGCAAGCTATTTATAGGAGAAAATAAGGCACTATGCGTGGTAGGTGAACAGAAAAAAAAAAATCAGCAGAGGCTGCTGCGCAGCCTCCACCAACCCATTCCCAGCAAACACATTTCTCACATTTCGTGTGGGCCCCACAGTGGGTCCCACATATTTCTTACTATTCACTTACTATTCACGTCACTATTCACGTCACTATTCACGTTACTATTTCAAATAGTAAAATTAATTATTTTATTTATTTATTAATTAATTTATTCTTCCTGTGAGTCCAATATATAAAATAATGTTACCACAATAATGTAAGAAACACGTTACATATTTTTATTAATTTAATAATATAAATTATAGTGTATTTGCTACTGTGACAATTATTAGATTCAATAATTTTAAACTACAGTGCACCAACAATTATTGACTCGATGATATGAAATACAGTGTAATGACAATTATTGAATCAATAATGCAAAATACTGTGTAGCAACAATAATTGAATTGATAATATAAAATATTATGCAGTGACAATTATTGATGAAATGATGCGTAACAGTTACGGTGTCAATAATATGAGACACTGTGCAATACCTTGTGCTACTGTAGAATACCGTGTGCCACAATAAAATACCATAAATTACCGTATGCTACTATTCTTTTATCACCGGTATTTTAACAGTTAACACCGTTGACTATTTTTATTTAAAAAGGTTACTTCTGTCGTTTTCTATATCCGACAATTATTCCGTTGTGGGCTCCACCAATAATTAGTTATTTCGGCGCCGTCGTACGGCCCGAATATTCCCGGACAAAACGAATATTCCCCGACAAAAAGAATATTGTCCGACAAAATAAAATTTACACATAACATCCTTAACTTTCAATTTTGTCAATTTAACCATTTACTGTTTCAGGAAAAATATATATGAAGAAAAATTAAATTTTGTATTTCATAAATTCGGGGTCTTACAGTGTTGATGAGACGGGGAACTGATTCATTAGTTCTTGGGTGGAGGAAATACTCAGTTTACTGTATTGATAAGTAAATTGAAATTTTGTGTCAAACTCTTCTTTATATATATTCTGAGAAGTTGATTATTTTCTCATATGTATATTGATTAGTTATTAGTTGTTACGTCAAAACTATAGTTTTAAAAATATTTGTATGTTAGCTACTGAGCAAACGAACCCTTGTTATGGGTTTCGGCTATGATATGTTAGTCGAACCGACTTGTGAGATGTTGCTATGATTTGTTTATTCAGTACGATATTGATGAACTAATGTGTACTGAGACATTTCAATCCCGTGTTGATGAGAAGGGGAACTAATATATTTGTTCGTACTTGGTTTAATACAACCAATAAGTTTAATATATTACTATATATTTGCAAAACTTGTGTTATGGTTATAAAATAATGGAAATAATAGAGAATTAAAGGTATTCCAAAATCTTATAGCTATGCTAGATCTTCATGGTTATAATCGCACTTGCGTGCCTTTGAAAAGAATTGTTCAATCATGAACTGAATTTTTTTGAGCTATGTCTATGCTAAATTTTTAAGCTAGATAGAGCTATTTTGAAAATGTAAAATGAATTTATCATAAACGCACTAGTGAACTTGGTGTGGATGTGATAAAGTCATAAAATTAATTTTTGCTATGTTATTCATAGGTATATGCTAATTGTGTTGGCTAGACAACTTTAATGTGAAAAATAAAAATGATTTATTCATCAACACCCCATTTAACTTGGTGTGAAGATGATACATGATAAGTCATCAACGCACTTTGTAAAGTGCGGTATACAGTCATAAAATTGTTTTTCAAAAGTTTGAATGGTTTAAATATGAGTCAATGCCAATTGTTTTGGCTAGACACCTTTTGGTTATGATAAAGAAATGGATGTATGAATCCGATAGATGCAATATATCGCGTCTTGAAATCGATAATATGGTACGATATGCTGATCACCTGAAGTACTGGAATGAGTGTTCTCAATCTGAATTGATTATTACATAAAGTATAGTGTTCCCAATCTTATTTGATTGCTACACAAGAATAGTATTTTTCAATCTTGGTGACGGTTAAACAATTGTGGGTTATATAACATCCATAGTCTTTGAAAAAGGTCAAGGTCTTCATTGACCGCTGTATAAGTTAGAAGAATTCTAAAGAAAGGAAGAATATGACTGAAAGTCTAGTTTGGTAAATGGTTTAAAACCTAGAGTTATGAAAGAAAATGTGTAGAGATAAGTGAATATTATTGACCTAATCTAAGTATTAGGAATTTAATATAAGAAAGATGAATTAAGAAAATTCATAAGAGTAAGTTGAAAATAATTTCGAGGATGAAATTCTTATAAGGAGGAGAATTATATTATGTCAAGGCATGTTAAAGTTTATATTAAAGCATGAATTGCGTATGTGCTATTTGTTAGACTTGCTGAGCCGTTGTACTCATTCTTGCGAATAAAACCTTATTTGCAGATTAAAGATGAATGTTAAGAAGATCATGAACGTAAAGTTGAAGCGTAGATTAGGTTTTCATGTTTATTATTTATATTTGTATAAAATCATAATGACTGTTGTAATACGAACAAACAAACATGTAACCGAATATTAAATGAATGATATAAATTATTATCATCAGAATGTTGTTATGTTTTTATTTTGATATAACTTAGAATTGTTAAAACTTAAAATAGTATTGATAATGATTAATTTATCTGGATGAGGGTCGGTAAATGACTTGTGAGTACTGTACATCTGAGACGGGACTAATCGATGTTGACTAGTTAAATCCATCGTTAGATTTCTCAGACCTAGGTATAACTTGTTATTACTATTCTGAATGTCAGGTATGTAAGATTATTGATATGAAGAGATATCATTATAAACAAATGTGTCTCGAGTGAGGGTTTTAACTAGTTAGGTAATGTTCTGTACGGAAAGATAATTTTGCATCGGACAAAGATACAACCATTTGTCACGGATAAAGATATAAACATTTATCACGAGTGAAGAAACAAACATTCACCGCGAGATTCTTTGTTCCCAATAGCCGTCCTAATGATTTAATGCCGTGAATCTTGAAATATGTAAAGTTATAGAATATTTAAATCATATGGTTAAAATTGGACTGTTATATATGTTGTTATCCATATATACGGATGAACTACAAGTTGATACTTGTATAAATAATGAGACCGAGATCAAGCTAAGATCCAATAACAAAGTTAAGAGAAAATTTTAATGTATAGTCTAAAATAAGACTAATTCAACCAATATGATTATGAGATCATTGGTTAAGTCAGTAGATGTATGAGTTTAACGCACAAGGTCGGTCGTAGATAAAGTGAAGGAGATTTTGGGGGCGTTACAAACCATCTTTTTGTTTAAGGAGGGAAACCCTATTTTGATGTCTAGGGTTGTAAATGTAAATCCTGACTCTTGTAGTCTAAAGGTATGGAAAAATTTATAGTAATATGCTGTATCTGATGTAAGGTGCTTGACACTTGTCAAAATGCATATGAATATAAACTTGATTATATAATGTGTTTTGGAATGGATATGTGTTTAAATGACATGAAAATGGGATATGTGAATGATAAAATAATAATCATAATATAAATTGTTATTAAATAGAAAATGCCGCCTAAACGAAGGCAGAATGTGCAACCTCAACCAGAGGAGTCGGTTAATGCTCTAGAGGAGTCAGTTAATCCCATGCAGTAGTTTATGAACATGTTGATAAGAGCATTTCAGAACTGGGATGCTTATCCTGCAGCTGTTTAACCTCTAACTGATCGAATTACTACCTTTAAAGATTTCAAAGTAGTAGGACCCCTAGAGTTTAAGGGAAATATTAATCCGATAGAGACCCAGACATGGGTGATCAAGATGGAGAAGGTTTTCGATGTTGCTAACGTGGCAGAGGAGCAAAAGTTCGTCTTTGCTACATTTATGTTAAAGGAAGAAACCAACTATTGGTGGGGAGCCAACAAAGCAAGATTAGGAGGGGGAGTAGCGAATTGGGAGTGATTCAAAGAGATATTTTTCGAAGACTACCTTCCTCCAATTACACATGATATGATAGAAGTAAAATTCCTAGAGTTGAAACATGAGAATATGACAGTGGCCGAGTATGCGGCTAAATTTAATGAGCTGACAAGGTTCTCTCCACATCAGGTGGACACTGAACAGAGAAAAGAGAAATGTTTCTAGTAGGGATTGAAGCCTTGAATTTATAACAAGGTTTTAATGTTCTGGATCAGAACTTTTACTGGAGTATTGGATTTGGTTTGTGTTTCGACAAGTTTGGAAGGTTGTGAGATCAATGGCACCAAAACGTCATCGAGGAGAGAGTTCCAGGTCCACCCCTCCATATGATTCAAGCCGGTTTGTGAGCTTTGAATCGGCCAAGTTTTATGAAGAACATGTTGATGCCAAGAAGCTTATACCAGAGCGGGGTCTTGATCCAGGACCTTTGGATGGCGAATTATGGAGGATGATCAATCAGAATTGGGGAACATTGCCTCATCAGCCTAATCCGGCCGTCATTTCAATCGTCAAAGAGTTTTATGCTAATGCCAAGGTGATTAAACATAATGAGGTCGTCGTTCGGGGCAAGAAGGTTTCTTTTTCTCCTGCGAAAATTAACGAGTATTATGGTATTCCATTGCTTCCAGAAGCGGATGAGTATTCAACATTTGTTAGGGAGCCAGTCAATTATGAAGAGATTATTAGAGGATTGTGCCAACTAGATGCTGTATGGAAGTATAGAGATGGTGAACCCAAGACTTTCAACTACACATACTTGAGCCGATATGGGAAGGCATGGTATTATTTCCTATGCGCTAAACTAATGCCAACAACCCATTTCACCGAGGTAATTAAAGAACGAGCAGTCCTCTTATTCTGCATTGTCAATAAGAAAACCATTGATAAGGGACAAGTGATCAACAGCTCGATCAAGTATGCTATAAAAGGGAAACCAGTCCGGGGCCTACCTCATCCGTCGTTAATTTGTGGACTTTGTGAAGCAGCGGGAGTAGAATGGGATGAAAGTGAACCAGTCCAGCATCCTCAAGTCCCCATCGATTCTAAAATCATCAAGAATTTCAAGTAATGGAATGGGGCACCTCCTGACCCAAAAGGAGCGGGATTTCTTTTGGGTGATCCACATTCCCCGGACACCGAGGAATTATTTGCAGCAGAGCCGGAGCATGATGCAGCTTCCTCGTCCAACACGATTGACACATTAGTGGCGGAGGTAAGGCAGCTTCGGAGAGAATCTCGTCGACAAGCTCGACGGGATGCCCATTTGGCACAGACAATGGGTTCTATGATGCAATACCAAACAACATTCTCCTCGACTCTAGCGGAAGCGTTTAATCGCTTGGAAATGAATGCTGGTCGTGAGCCCTTAAATTTTCCAGCTCCTCCGACAATGCTGGAATTACCTCCTGATTCACCGGACGACGAAGTCGAGGAGTAGTGTTCTAAAAGGGAAGTCCCGTTATTTCAATTCTGCTCTAATTCTCATTGAGGACACTGAGTTTAATAAGTTTGGGGGAAGTTTGATAATCCTGTTTAGTTTGATAATCCTGTTTATTTGTTTTTTTTTATTTGTTTGTTCGTTTGTTTGTTTAAAAAAAAAAAAATAAAAAAAATTAGGAATGTAGATGAATTTTGAGGGTATATTCACTGCAAACCCTCACGAGACTTAACTCGTCCTCATAAGGTAATTATGGGGTTTAAAAGGTTTGTTACACGTGCTAAGTGTAACCGTGAAACCTACGAAAACGGTTAGTTGTAGTTGTCGTTCAATTCTAATTAGCAATGTTAAAGTAATCATGAAAACTAGTACAAGGCCGATGATAAGAATGTTGCTATTTGCTAGCCTTTAATGATAAATGAATGAACATGTTGAATTTCAATCTTACAATCGAGTAGTCTTGCGTTATTTTTGGTTCCTATGTTTTAATAAGCACAAAATTTGATTGTTTTGACTAGTTGAGAATTAGAAAACTTACAAGATTGATTTTCTTTTGAGTTTCATGTGTGAATTTCATTTCTTACTTGCAAATTCTCGTATGCTGAGTTAAGGTGTTACATAAGTTTGGGGGGATCATTTGATTAAAAAAATAAAATAAAAAAAAATAATAATTGACTCAGTCAGAATTTCGTGGCCTTTGCTATTCGAGCAAGTAAATCCTTAGGGATGTCTTTACATCTAGTGCCCTAAAACCAACTGGTTTGGGAGTCACTGGTTAAAAGCTCGTTACAAGGGTAACATTGAACAGCCTAATGGAATTGTGTATTGCACGAGTCCTTGTTAAAGAATTAGGGGTGAAATGGAGTGTAAAACGCATTCACTCTTGTATTTCTGAATTGTAGTATGATCCCTAATTTATGTGATTGCCTGACCTGGTTAAGAGATGTAAAAGTAAGGACGTGAAAGCAAAGTGAAATTCTGCTTGTGATTAATCTAAGAAGTTTATCTAATTTTTCTGATTAGTTAAAACTACGAAACACACGCGCACAATTAGGAACCTTAAATAAGGCTTGATTGTCGATTTTGTGAGATTTGTAAATTCGGTAGTTCTTGAAAGTTCTGTAAGGCTATTATGAGTTGCTTGAGGCCTGAAACTGGTATGTGGCAACAAAAAAAAAATTTCATGGTTGCGTCTAGATTTCAGTTTTATTAAGTTATTTTTGCTTGAGGACAAACAATTAGATAAGTTTGGGGGCATTTGTTGAGCCGATTTTGTACCTCAAAAGATTCGCTTCTTAACTTATATATTGTAGTTCTTAAGCGTTTTCTATTTCAATTTTATGCATTTTGGTGCATTTGTTTCAGGTTTGCATGGAAAATAGCTTGCAAGGGCATTTCAGTAATTTCGAAGCCAGATTCACGTAGCTGCGTCAGGAAGTGAAGCAGCTGCGTCAAAGATGCTGTCTTTTCCAGAATGATCAGATGCAACTGCGTGCAATATTGAAGCAGCTGCGTGACTTCAACGCAGTTGCGTGACTTTTGAAGCAGCTGCGTCAGGCGATTTCAACGCAGCTGCATTAAGGGTGAAGCAGCTGCGTGAGTCAATTTCAACGCAGCTGCGTGATGGGTGAAGCAGCTGCGTCACGTTCAATCGACCGATTTCTCCCACGATGCTGAGCAGTTGTTAAGTCAGTTTGGGGCGGTTAACATGCGAGGCAGCGGAGGATTTGAAGAGAACAAAAAGGAAAGTCAGAAAATATAATTACGGGGAGAGTTAGACAAAAGAGACACAGAGAGCAAGAGAAAAATATACACGGAGCGAACAGAGTGAAGAGAAGAAAAAAATCTGCAGTTGACGGAAGAAATTCAGTCTGGGTGCAGAGAAGGGCAAGAATATATATTTAGTTTATCTCTGAACTCTTGTACTTCAATTATTATCAATTTATTATGGCTAGAATTCACTCTTGTGTATAATTTCTTAGATTGATCATGAGCTAAATCTGTTGTTTAGGGTTTGCAATGTAATTATCTGTATAAACTGAAGCAAGTTATTACCTGTGCTTGTTATATACATGTGGGTTGACTACCATGACTGTTTGTTGATTCTAATTACTTGGCCAGTAATTTCACTAGGTATTTCATATAGAATTGAGAGATTATGTATGAAATTGGACCCTTGTATGGTAGCATGTGACTTATTTGTTAACATAAATTGTGATTGAGATAGAAATATACTCAATTACCACATGTAATTGGTAGAGAATTGAAGCTTACTATTTTTTTAAACTCAGCAATCATAGACATATAGGTTGTTGGTTTAAAAGAGATGTTCTTCTTCAATCTATTCCATAATCGGTAGAATTGGAGAAGATTAGCTGAATAATAATCGAAAGATATTATTCAGTTTTTAAAGAGTTCTCAATTAGCAATCCCGTGCGTGTATTTTAACTTCATAGGGATAACTTGGTTCAGTCGATGACAAATGATTAAGTTGTAAACCCTAAACGTCTTCAATTCTAGAGAATTCCGTTTCGAGTAATTTAATTGTTGAAATTAACTTCATTACTTAACAATATTTTCAATCTACTAAATTCAATTGGTGTTATTTCAATTATTAACTAGTTATTCAATGCTTAATTTACAATTCCTCGTGGGAACGATACCTTGCTAGCCTTATACTACACTTAAACCACGTGCACTTGCGTGAAGTATTTTCTGAACGAAAAAAGGTGAACATCTACTCCAAGACTAAGGAAAATCATGCTGAACATTTGAGATTAGTGTTGGAGACGTTAAGAGAAGCAAAGTTGTATGCAAAAATTTTGAAGTATGAATTATGGATAAAAAGAGTGCAGTTTTTGGGACACGTAATTGATCAGAATGGAATATTAGTAGACTTAGAAAAAGTACAAGCGGTTAAGTAGGAGCAGCCAAAAACACCAACGGAGGTGCGAAGTTTTCTCGGATTAGCCGGGTATTATAGAAGATTCATTAAGAATTTTTCAAAGTTGTCAGGACCTCTGTCGAATTTGACAAGAAAAATTATAAAGTTTGTTTGGATGGAGAAATGCGAAACTCAAGAAAAGGTTCAGCGAGGCACTTATGTTATCACTACCTGATAATACAAGAGGTTTCGTGGTAAATGTCGACGCCGAAAAAAGTCGTTTCGTTTTTTATTAATTGCCCTTCCCAATTTTAGCCTTTGGATTAAGATGTGTTTTTTTGAAAAGGGTCGGCTTGAGTGTCGATGGGGTTTGAAAGGTCGATTTTATGATGAGCTAATTGACCAGAGTCGCCAGTTGGTATATTCGAAATGGATGTACCAACTCATCCGAATTTTGTTTTCGTAATCGCTGGCTCATGTATGACTCCGAATTAATTGGTCCGCAAACCGAGATTCATAGAGTTCGGGGGCTTGCTTAAGCGAAGGGAAGGTGTTAGGCATCCCCCGACTTCCGTGAAAACACGGTTACCGCGATCATGATATTTTTCTATCCTTTTAAATTCTAAAATGCGTGTGTGCGCATGTGTGTGCCTAAATGAATGTCGTTGGAATGCTTTATTTTTCGAAAGTACTTCTGAAATCTCGTTGACCCTATGCACGAAAGATTCGATTTGTTTTGAAAAGTTCATTTTTAGGCTTTCGTTTTGATAACAAAATCTTTAATGATGACATTTATAAAACAAGGTTTTCGAATCCTTTGTCAAATAGGAATGGAGCTCATCCGATACTTTCGATTTTTTATTTTTAGCCTACGAGTGATCTAATATCCTACTTTGCTTGATTTTATGAAAATCTTCGTATTTTCATTCCCAAAATCATTTTCTCGTGTCGAAAGGGAAAACCAAGCATCAAAATAACGTTGGAGCTATTTATGGGCATGTGAGCCATCAAAATAACCCCAAACGCACACAATTGCACATTTTACTATTACGGGGGCTTAAACCCGATTTTCGGTATCGATATCGTTTTAAGGCCCAAATGATACATTTTACATCAAAAATGACCAATAACAAGAATTACAATTAACCCAACAGTCCATCTTCGGGATTTTATTAATAGCCTCGGATCGAAATTTCAAGGCATTAATTTCATCCCTAGGCTCACAACCACTATGTCACAACAAAATATTAAAGTGATCAAAATGCCCACACAGACATCATCGGAGGGCTAGGTCGTAAAAATGCACGCAATGTGCTCCTTAGCCAACCTCGATCCGGGCTTATTGAATGAATCAAACCCCAAATATTGCAACGAGACCAATCCAATACAATAAAATTTACTCAATCAAATGAAATCTAGATCTTATAACCGGAGCTCACATAGGTGAGTCCAAATTATAAATCTAACCCAATAACATAAATATAATCGGTAGAAATGCTCAGATAATACACGAAAACAAATATTAAATAGCACAATTCCACAAAATAACAAAATAAACGGTAGATCTATTACAATAGAGTCAACATCGTACAAATCGAGCCTTTTCACCTTGAATTCGGAAGGAGAGCTGAGAAAGAGCTTCAATACACCATGGATCTAACTTTTGACACCCAAAGATTAAACAAAAATAGACTAGATCTACTATTTAATACACCATGGATCTTTTTTTTTTTTCCTATTCTTCTCTTCTCTTTTTTTGCTTTCGGATCCCCTCTTTTTTCTTCTCTCGCGTCCTCTTTTTTTCTTCCTCCCGCGTCTGATCAAGAAATGAAACTGGAAGAGGCGATTTAGAAACTCAGATCTTGGCCGCAGGTGCAGCTGCGGCCAGCCGCAGATGCAGCTGCAGGCGGCTTCAGTGCTTCCTCAATTTTTGTATACTGATGTCAGTCTTTCATTTTTTCGCTGGAAGGCTCGTATTTTGCAATCCGGAAATCACTGGGAAACATCCCTGGCCCCCGACTACCGTAAGCGTAGTGGCCATTTATCGTCTTTGGTGATCAAATCAGGTTCTTTTTGGATCAGCTGTTTGCCTTGTCTCAAGTAACCTGATGCTTGTTGTTCGTTGTGACAGCCTTGACCATAAGTCGTTGAGGTGACTTCGTGTTGGGGTCCACCTTCCTATTTGTATGTCGGGTCAAGTGACGATTTTGTCCTCCTGTCAGGGTTAGTATACAAGTGCAAAATTTGGGTGTCTACAGTATATAGTGACGCATCGCATAAGGGACTTGGTTGTGTTTTGATGCAGCACGACAAGGTCATAACGTACGCGTCAAGACAACTTAAGGATTATGAAAAGGGTTATCCTACCCATGACTTAGAATTGACAGCAGTGTTTTTTACCTTGAAAATTTGGAGACATTATTTATATGGGGAGAAATGTGAGATATGTCGGGATTTTGGATCGTAAAAGCAACGGAATTTAAAATTTTCATATCGATTTCTGAAACCCTTAAAAGGATCCATGCGAAAATATATTAAATCAGAGGTTTAGATTTTTTTTTATCGTTTATCTGAGCTTGAATGGAGACGATGGAGAATTATGGAACACTTCGAATCTTCAACGCAATCCAACGGAACTTCGACTCTACGATATCCACACGAACGCTTCGCGAATCGTCACAAGATCTGCAGCAAAAGGGAGCTACGGTACTAGCCACCAAGATCTAGATTTTTTTGAATATTTCTCTCTAGTCTCTTTCTAAAAATGACCAGGGTTTAGGTTTTTTCTTACGTGACTTTCTATGCTGATATATCATATATATATATAGGAGTAAAAAAGAATTAACCAAAACCTAATTCAATTAAAAATAAATAAAATACGAATATATATATATATATATATATATATATATATATATATATATATATATATATATATATATATATATATTATATCTTAATTAAGTCTTACTTAATTAATATACAAGTTATCATATTAATTTAAATTCGTAATTTAAATACTATCAATCACATTGATATATTAAAATTTTTATAATTTAAATTTATTCCATTTTAATTACGTTCTAAGTGTGTGACCCTATATGTTATTATTACATTGACAATAATTTAAAATCATATTATAAAATTATAAACAGTGAGTGACATCTAGTAATGCATCACTGCTACCCAAGTAATAATAAGATCGGTGATTCGATACAACATTTTCATGACTAATGTTTCAATGTAATTTAATCATTTTAACCTTGACATCCTATATAAAACTCGAGGCATGGAATGTGTCATACTCTTTATAATTTAATCTGAGTTTTCTTGATCAATGAGTAGACTATATGAAATAAATCACTATTTGAGCATGACCATGCATTTCATAGTCCTACTTAATCAAGAGGCCTATGGATATCACCCCTAATATATAGGAGGGTTAAATTTCATATAGATCACTCGTATTCCTCACATGATTCATGATATACCCAATATTCACCTTTATTGTCCACCTTATAAAAGATGTGATATCAAAGTACATAAATTCTAGTGTAATAATATAGTGATCTCAGGTCCGAAGATCATTACATCATTGTCACTATGAGAATTTCTTATGACCCTTTGCATAATGCTCCACGTAGAATTCTTATGGTGAGTCTGTTCAGTATATTGCTCTCTAACATATACATATGCATTGACTTAATATCTCATATATTTATGACCAATGAGATTTGGCCATCAGTCAATCCACATACTAGTCTCAATGCATCATTGTTGTCCCATGAACAATGATACTCGACTAGGGACATTTAAGAGCAATGGTACTAATTGTAATTATATAATCTCATATTCAAGTCACATAAGGACTTTTATTATGCTAACATTTATATAACGCAGTAAATAGAATCATAATAAAATAATTCATTTATTCAATCAAATATAATATAAAAAATGTTAAGCAAATACATCAAATAATTTGCCACTAGGACATGAACTCTAACAAGATATATACAGATCATAAAAGTTTGAAGTATATTTTCACTTAAAATGATTTGAACATGAGACAGAGGAGGTGGTTAGAATTAATCAAAGACTATAATTATAAAGTTCTTTATCATCTGGGTAAAACTAATGTGGTGGTTGATGTCTTAAGTAGAAAGGGTCGGGAAAGGCTGAAAATGTTGACTGCTCAAGAGTAGTTAATCAAAGAGATGAAATGAATGGAAATAAAAGTAACATATCCGATAGAATTGGAAGAGAAGTTGTATATGGTAGATGCTCATCCGACGTTATTGGATAGAGTAAAAGGGGCTCAAGTGTAAGATGAAGAATGTGGAAGAATAAAGGGACGGGTGTCTGATGGTCAAGAAACTAAGTTTAAACTAGATGATAACGGATTGCTGAGATTTGAAAGAAGAGTATGGGTACCGTTGGAATTCGAGATGAAAGACGAAATTTTACAAGAGGCACACTGTTCAAGATACTCAATTCATCCAAGTAGTACGAAGATGTATCAAGATCTTTGTTAACATTTTTGGTAGCCAAATATAAAGAAAGATGTTACAGAATGTGTCAGTAAAAGCTTAACTTGTCAAAGGGTTAAGGCGGAGCATCAAAGATCAAGTGACTTACTACAGCCATTAGAGATTCCAAAATGAAAATGGGAGTACATTATAATGAATTTTGTGGTGGGACTTCCAACTACTCAGCAGGGATATGACTCGATATGGGTGATAATAGATTGACTAACGAAGTCAGCACACTTCTTGCCGATTAATATCAGATTTAACTTGGATTAGTTAGCAAAGTGGTATATGAAGGAGATTGTATCTAGATATGAAGTCCCAGTATCGATTGTTTCAAATCAAGATTCGTGGTTCACATCAAAGTTCTGGTAGAGATTTCAAGAACGTATGGGGACGCAGTTGAGGTTGAGTATATTGTATCATCACCAAACAGATGGGCAAAGTGAAATGATAATTCAAACTTTAGAAGATATGCTGAGAGTATGCGTTATGGATTTTTAGGGTAACTGGGATGATCATTTACCATTAGTTGAATTTGTGTATAACAACAGTTATCACGCGAGTATAGGTGTGCCGCCGTATGAAGCATTGTATGGAAAAAAGTGCAGAACACCTCTGTGTTGGGACGAGGTGTGAGAACGTAAGCTGTTAGGACCAAAAATGGTTCAACAGACGAATGAAATTATTAGTGTGATCAGATCAAGACTCGTAGCAGCACAAGACAGACAGAAAAAGTATGCAGACTTGCATCGACAAAGGAGAGATTTTGATGGAGGATCACATATGTTTTTATAGGTATCTCTATGGAAAGGGAAGATAAGGTTTGGAAAGAAAGAAAAATTGAGTCCCATATTTATTAGACCGTTTGAAGTGCTAAGGAGGATAGGAGAAGTAGTGTGACGTCCCGGATTATGACAAGATTTCTAAATAAGAATCCTAGATAATTAAGTAAAGATTATCAGTTAAAACCTAGTTATGAATGACAGAAAAGTAGTAAGAGGGATTAAATATATTTTTTATTTAATTAATGTGTTAAAGATGACCTATATGGTTGAATTGTTAATGAAGGACTCTTGATGTAAATAAGGGTCTATAGAACGTAAAAGGACCAATTATCAATTTGAAGTGCTTTAGTGATATAGCGGATGATGAAATTATAACATATTTAAATTTCATAGATTGAAAAGTGATAGAATGAATTAAAGATGAATGATAGACTGTAATACCTACAATAAGGTGATTTGAAAGGAATCAGTGTAAGACGCTGTGATATGTCTGCAGGTAATAGCTTGAATGTATGAATATGTGTATATGTTTGTATTTGATCTGATAAAGAAAGAAAAGTTAAAAATAGAGAAAATAATGGAAATAAGGAAAACACAATTAAATTGATGCTTTAGTTCTGAATATTAACAACGAGTTTAATGAATAGGCCTGGAGAGGCGAGGGTATGAGAACGGCAAGGTAATGCATGACAGAGTATGCGCAGAAAAGAAGGAATAGTTTGACCTATTTGGTTTATTAGGGATTAAAGAAATAATAAAGTTAATGATCTTTGAATGTTTTGAAGATATGAAGAAATTGATAATTATGGATTGAAAGAAGTTAATCGTTTATACGATGTGTAGATACATAATGTAATACTCTCGGGAATGAGTAGAAGGAACGTAGATCGCATATATGTTAAGAATTGACATTATGTGTGTTAAGCAAAAATGTAAAGGGACGTAAAGTCGTAATGAAAGTATTATGAGCTTAAAAGGTTAAATGATGATGGATATTGGTAATCCGGTCGAGGTTCACTTCTCGAGGAAGCAGTTTATGGAAAAATGAGCAAATCGACTATATTGAGATGTCGAAAAGTGAAATTGGTTGATTGGGGAACCAAAGGTGGTTTGTAGAAAAATTAAGAAACTAATGTTATGCAATTTGAAAAATGTTGCGATTATTATTATTAATTAATAAAATTCAATTTTTAAAAGCGTCACAAGTGTTATGGAACAAGTCAATTGTGGACAAATTGATGCTGGAATAAAATTCAAGCATAATGAAACAAGTTTAGATCAAAATGGACTTAAAATGGATTGAAAATGAGTAAGTTATGAATTTAAGAGAATTAAATTCTCTAGATTTTGTGGCTAATGACCAAAATTGTGATGACCTTAAATACGGGTTCTACAACCTCGGGTTTGGTTCTCACTGTACAATACTTAATCGACAATAAAATACATACATTGCATTTAAAATTCGCGAAATAATACAAAAGGTTCCTTATAAAAAGGCTGCACTTCCCAAGGTCGATTAACCTTAACATAGCATTGCATATCTTAAGGGAATACAAAAGATTTACAAAAGAAATTTCATAAAAGTAATTAATCTAGCATGCATCAAGCTAATCTAAGCGTTGACTTTTTCCTTGCCTTTGTCATGTTTATAACACTCTGGCTTAGCTGAAATAAGTTATGATATAGCAAGAATGAGAAACTAAATGGCTCAACAAGTTTATAAACAATAGCATAAGATATATCATGATGAAAGGGAAATTAACGTTAAGGTTTTCAACAATAGAAAACAATTGTGAAAAATATCAAGAATCAATTTTCAATAAAAGAATGGATCGACTCTTTACTGCTGAGTGGTCTTTAATGATCATGAACTGCTACTAAGGTAAAACAGACATTTGTATATATCTGACTCCTCGAAAAAACTAGTACTCAAGGGAATCAGCCTCTTGTACAATATGTATATGTATAACATTTAGACGTCTTGCGCAAATTTGGTTTCCCGACAAGTAAAAATCTCCCTTATTTAGGGTTGTTCATTCTTAGTTTTACTATAAGAATTTGCACCAACCAATGATTTGGATAAGCTTTTAAAATATTTAATTAGATGAATTTAGACATGCATTGTCTAGCTGAAACAATTAGCTTAGACATTCTTAAACAATTCTTGAATTAATGAACTATAACATTTGTAAAAGTACTATGTGCGAATACAATAACAATAATGATGTGGAATAATTTTAAATAATTAATCCACTCAAAGCTCTGTCAAGTAACTACGAGTGTAGATACTTGCTCAACAATAATTGAATTGCTTAATGTAAATAAAGCTGAAGAAATCTTGCAACAATAAATACAAGTTAGTTCAAGAAAACTTGCCTCGTGCGTCGTCTACGGCTAACCAACATAATTTAATACTTCTTGAACGAACCTAACAATTAAATCAGTTTGATCTTAAATTAGTATCATATACTCATTGGTATGATGACCTTTATAACTCTTACGAACCACATAATTGAATAATTACGGGTATTTAAACACTTAAGAAATATTATCACTACTTGATAATCTTTCATACACAAAGAACCTATATTAATTATTTAATATAGTTCAACCACTTATCTAATATTATTGACAATTTAATAATATTTTATTAGCCTTGTAGTATTATTCATCATTTAATAATACCTTATAAATCTTCTAATATTATTAATCATAAGATTTCATTAACTAATGTTATTAATCATTTAATAATATTTTATTATTAAAGCTAATAGTGATCATAATCTCTCCTAATCTCTACCTTGACTCTGATACCATAGCGGCGACAGGATCTATAAAGACTAGATGACAAAGACAAAAGTGACGACGAAGGAGACGAGGATTAGAGGTTATCAAGGGTAAAATAAACTCAATGATACATATTATTAAACAATGGAAACAAAATACAGACTTACTTACAGAGATACAAGCTGAAAGCTTTCACACCACACTACTAGAATAACTCTAGAACAAAGCTTCAGACTTTCTCTCACTACACTCTAGGATATCTTACATATGAAATCCTTTTTTCTAATTTTTTCGTCTAAATTTTCGTCTACCTCAACAAGCCTGAGGGAATGGCTATAAATAACTAAACACACGAATTACACTCTAAACAACTTTTACAAAAATAAAAGCAAAAGCACACTAGATAAACAACTTTATTAAAGCGAATTCCTTCTAACTGGGACCGCCACTAGCTTTAAGCTAGAGAACAAATAACTTTATAAAAGTGACTTTAATAAAGCAACTTTAATAAAGTAAAAGATACTTTAATAAAGTAACTTTAAAAAAGTAAAGATTCCCACTTTCTTTAAGAAAGTAGCACGCCAGGAATGATTGCTTCTGATGACTTCATTGCTTATGTCATTAATCAAAGTCTTCAAGATCAGAGTCATCCTCATCCTCTTCGTAATTACGATCATATTTAATCCCGGGCATTTCTTCCTTGAATCCATAGTCCAGAAAAAGATCTTTGGCTATTTGTTCTTCTTGTGTATCAATTCTCCGGATTAAAGGATACCATAAGCCAGGAAAAAATCAATCTTCTTGCCATATTATTGTTTCGATAACTAGGACAAGTTTTACCTTGATATTAATAAACTTCAATGCCTAGAAGTAAATGTGTAATGAATATAAATATTCATTAAACTCGAATCTTGAATGTTTGAGCTCCCAAAGACTAATAATACTTGTCCAAAGTTTGTCTTTCTTCCTGATTCGGCATACCCAGTTAATCTTTGGTTCCCATTGTCGAACGAGATTAAGAGCAATCACTTCAGAAAGTTCAGGAGAATTGAGAATTTGTGAAAAAGGATTCTGAATAACTTGATTAGAACTTTCTCCTATTTTAGATAGAACATATAATTTTTTCCCTTTAAGAGAAAAAAGAGATCTTGCTTTAAGCAAGTGATTTACTTTGGACTCCTGAGGTTCCATTATAAAATTGAGTCGAACTGCTATTCCATTCTTGACTGTTTGAATACCCTCTTTATCAATTGAGAAAGGAAGCAGTAAGCTGATGAATGGAGTACCCATAATGACTTGTTGAGTCATATTCTTAACCACCATAAATGGAGTCTCAAAACAGATACCCTTGTTACAAACCACCAAGTTGGATAATTTGTAATTAATAAGTAATCTACTGCCATCCGCAGTACTCAGCATTTGAGCTGTTTTTCTGAAATATCTTGCAGGAACTAATCCTTCAAACAGACAGTTAAGATCTGCTCCTGTATCAAGTAAAGCTTCAGAAGTAAAAGAGAATTCTTGATTAACAATGATCTTTACCTTGATATACCACTTTTGAGTGATAAATCTGTCAGTCTGAGAAACCTTTAAGGTTTTAGCCAAAACAATATTTATATTAGAATTTGTTTCTCCTGGAAATCCTTCAGACCAATATCGCCGATTACCTTCTTCATGGAATTGATTAATTTCTTCTACTTCGAGATCATCATAAGGTTCATTTATGATAATTCCTGATGGAACTTTGCCTTTTCCTTTAGTATGACCTTTAAGCCATCAGATTTCCCTATTGATGTTTTGGACTTCAAATTGTAGATGATAGGGTTAAATTATATGATATTTTTATTCACTAATACTTAATTTTTATATTTATTGTGTGCTTAAATGTTTAATTATTTAGCTTATTTAGGTTTTATAGGATTTTAGTTAATTTGTGTTAATTTAGGTAATTTTATAGTAATTTTATATTTTTTTTATTTATGTGTTTTTATTTATTTTTAGTATTTTAGGTGTTTTATTAATTATTATGTGTTTTTATTATTTTTATATTATTTTTATTTATTTTTAATTAATTTATATTTTTTTTGTAGAAAAAAATAAGCTTTGGGGGCAATTTTGTAAATTATGCAAAGCATGGTGGCAAAATGGTAATTAGCCGAAAAAGTGGGATAGCGCGCCATGCGCGCTAGTAATGAATCTGAGCAGCCAGCGCTTGGGAACGTCGCCGTTTGGATTGTTGGAGCAATGTGAAGCGCACAATGCGCGGTTGGTTGGGAATGAAGAAAGGTCCGCGCATTGACGTCAAGTAGCGCATGGGTCCAGGCGTGGTGGCTGTCGTTTCTTTTTCCTCTCTCTCTCCTCTACCGAGTGAGCTGACAACTTTATTTTCTTTCTTGTTCCGTGTGGTTTCCAAGCTAGGAAATTAATAAATTCCAATTGCAAATTAGAATTGGAAAAATAAATAATAATTTTTATATTTATTTATTTGTAATATAAATTCTATTAGGGTTAGGAAATAATAAATCTTACTAGGGTTAGGAGGATTTTGGAGCCTATAAATAGAGGGCTTGAGACCCAATGTAATACACAACTTTTCTAATAAGAATTATTCTCTCTTATATTCTTTGATGCTCTCTACAATTATAAGTAGCTAAATTCTTTTTCTTGGTTTAAGTGATTGAAGTCATCAAGATTAATACACTGTGAGATCTAATTTATTTTAATTGTTCAATTTATATTTTGATTATTGAATATTTTTCTGTGTTTAATTTTATGATTAATTCGTTTAATTGCTAGGATGCATACTAGTTTATTATTCGTTGAAATCTGTTGCTAAATTAAATATCAAATCCGTAATTGTTTGGTCACTTTAATTTATGAAGCAACTAAGATTAATAATTGTTTTGCAGATCAAAAGATTGTTATATCTTAGGAAAAATATTCATCTAGATTAAATGCAGACGCTTGGATTGTGTTGTTTAGTTCAACGATCTTTCTATTTCTTTATGCTGCTACTAGGTTAAATCTTTAGCGCTTGTCTGAGATTATTTAGTAGTAAGGATTATTTAGATCGCTTATTTCTACTTAACTAAAATTAAGGAGAGATAGAAAAATTATTTGAATGGGAGTAATTATTCCAAGTTGAATATTTAAAGTATGAATTGATTTATTCTTGCATCAGTGATCAGTTGTAAATTCTTGATGGTGGATATTGACTTAAATCAAGGCTTTTTCTTCTAATTTATTTCATTAAATTACTTGCATAATTATTTTAGTTAGTTTTATTTAAATTATTTCTTTGATTCAAAAACCCCCCAATTTTTGTTTGCAAAAATATAAAATTAAATAATCATTCTCTGTGGGATCGACTCTTACTTACACTACTACATATTTATTTTTTCAAAGTAAGATTTTATTTTTGGGTGCTTGCGACATCACACCAACTTTTGGCGCCATTGCCGAGGAATGATTTTAATTTAATTTTGTGCTTTTGTAAATATTTATTTAATTTAGTAATTTTTCTTAGATTTTATTTTTCTAGTTTTTCATCATTTAATTTAGTGGTGCAGGTTAAGGATGGAAGTCATGCATGATTATGACCATGAGGTAACTATTTCTTCTCTTGAGCAACAAATTGATACCCTAACTTCTCTTGTTTATCAAATGGTTGCAGGTAATGCACAACTAATGGAAGCTTGTAGGATTTGTGCGGTGGTAGGACATTCAACTAATATGTGCCCCATTTTTCAAGAGGAATCCTCTGAGCAAGTCAATATAGCAAGTGGTTTCCCTGATCAACCCCAATGGAGATATGATCCCTATTCAAACGAATATAATTCAGGATGGAGGGATCATCCTAATTTTGGCTATGAGAATACACAAATGAATCCTTCTACAAATTAGAAATTTTCAAGCTATCAACAATACATGCATTCATACCCCCAACAACAACAGGGCCAATCATTTAATTCTGATATGTTTTTAGAGGATATAATTAAACAACTTAGCACTAACACTTTGCAATTTCAACAGGAAACGAAGGCAAATATACAGAATTTGGAAAAACAAATGGGCCAAATGGCAATTGCACTCAGTCACTTGGAGGAACAAGATTCTGAAAAATTACCTTCTCAAACGGTGAATAATCCAACGGAGAATACAAGTGTACAAGTGTTAAGAAATGAGAATGATATAGAAGATCCAGAAAAGGCAGTCTCTCCATCACCGAAGCAAGAGAAAGCAAACAACATCAATGAAGCGGACAATGTTCATATAGACAATGATGTTATTTTTGATGATGACATGCCTACGGTGGCGGAAGTTGTTGAGGAAATAAACAAGGAAAAGTTAGAGATGACAATTACCAACAATTTGGAGTTAGAGGAACAAAAAACAATTGAGCTGAAACAAGATTTGAAGGAGGATGAAGTTCCATTAAATTCTTTGCCAATGATTTTTTATAATAATGCAATTATTTTCATTCCATTGCCTGTTAATCATAACAAATTTTTATCTTTTGTTTTGCAGGATCCCATTTCGAATATAAAGACTCTCTCCAATCATATTAAATATCTATTCGTTGACGATGGAGTAAAACGTTCATGTCACGTGCAAGGGAGACTGAATCTATCAATGAAGAATAACGTGATGGATGAGGTACTAAAAATTCATGAAGTAGGAGTGACGTAGTACTTTTGCCTGCTGTCAAGCCAATGACAATAAACAAAGACGCTGCTTGAGAGGCAACCCAAGGGGAGTATAATTTTGTTTCTTTTTATTTTTGCGTTTATAGTTTAGTTATTTATGACTTTTTCTTTGCATTTTATTTTACATTGGGGACAATGTAAATTTTAAGTGCGGGGGAAGGGATTTAGGATTTTTGTTATTTTTAGGTCATATTTTGAAAATGTTAGGGAATTTTAAAAATTTTGAACTTTTGAATTTTGTGGGTAAATTAACTGCAAACCCTCACGAGAAAAAACTCGTCCACTTGGGGTAACCTTGGGGTTTAAAGGCTTGTTGCACATGCTAAGTGTAACCGTGTTTCCTATGAAAATGGGGTAGTTTTTATTTTATTTTTAGGATGTGTCACTTGAGCAATGAGTTAATTGGATTTTAAATTTTTAGCCAATGATAAAAATTTTGATTTTTATTTAATAACTCTTGAAAAAGGGATAAATCTTTGCTTAGTCTGAATTTTGACTTTTTATTGATAATTATTTTGTTTGAGACCCTTTAACTTTTTATACACTTATATCCATTTGTTTGAGCTAGTTTAAATTAAGAGAAAGTTTAAATGGTTAAATGCTTATGGAAGATATTTTTGAACTCTATACCTTATTTGATCATTAGTTGAAGTGAAATATAAGACAAAATATAATTTGGAGGAGATGATTTAGGTAATTTTTCTAGGATTATTATGAAAAAAAATCTTGTGGTGGGTTGAGATGGAGCGTAAAACGCACTCACTCATAAACACATGCAGCGAGATGGAGCGTAAAACACACTCGCTGGTGAGATGGAGCGTAAAACGCACTCGCTGGTGAGATGGAGCATAAAAAGCACTTACCGTGAAAAAAAAAATAAAAAAAGAAAAGAATAGGAAGGAGCATAAAATGCACCCATTAAAAGGAAAAAAATGAAAAAATATTTGAAAAAAATGCATATTAATAATCCTAGTGTATATAATTGTTTAAAACCTTTTGATCTTCTGATTTATATTTGTCTGTATTAGCTGAAAGTAATGTGAAAAATAAATATATTGAGTTTTATTATATATCTTTTATAAGATAATTAATGACCGAAACTTATTCGAGTTTTGATTAGTTTGATACATTTGGATTCACACACACAAAAAATATCTTGAGTAGAGTAAGATTAATAAATATGTTAACATTTTAGATTTTGCATGGTTTTTGAAATTTTCTTTGAGTTATCATTTTAAAAAAAATCTTTGAGGCTGATGTTGAAATTTATATTGATCCGTTACTCAAGTAAGTTGTTTGGTTATTAGTTTTAATTTTATAGTTTTTATTCTTGTTTTGCTTGAGGACAAACAAAAAGCTAAGTGTGGGGGTATTTGATAGGGTTAAATTATATGATATTTTTATTCCCTAATACTTAGTTTTTATATTTATTGTGTGCTTAAATGTTTAATTATTTAGCTTATTTTGGTTTTAATAGGTTTTATAGGATTTTAGTTAATTTGTGTTAATTTAGGTAATTTTATAGTATTTTTATATTTCTCTTTATTTATGTGTTTTTATTTATTTTTAGTATTTTAGGTGTTTTATTAATTATTATGTGTTTTTATTATTTTTATATTATTTTTATTTATTTTTAATTAATTTATATTTTTTTTTTGTAGAAAAAATAAGCTTTGGGGGTAATTTTTTAAATTCTGCAAAGCACGGTGGCAAAATGGTAATTAGCCGAAAAAGTGGGATAGAGCGCCATGCGCGCTAGTAATGAATCGGAGCAGCCAGCGCTTGGGAACGATGCCGTTTGGATTGTTGGAGCAATGTGAAGCATGCAATGCGTGGTTGGTTGGGAATGAAGAAAGGTCCGCGCAATGCACGGACCGCTGCTGACATCAGGTAGCGCGTGGGTCCAGGCGTGGCGACTGTCTTTTCTTTTTCCTCTTTCTCTCTCCTCTATTGAGTGAGCTGGCAGCTTTATTTTCTTTCTTGTTCCGTGTGGTTTCCAAGCTAGGAAATTAATAAATTCCAATTGCAAATTAGAATTGAAAAAATAAATAAGAATTTTCATATTTATTTATTTGTAATATAAATTCTATTAGGGTTAGGAAATAATAAATCTTACTAGGGTTAGGAGAATTTTGGAGCCTATAAATAGAGGGCTTGAGACCCAATGTAATACACAACTTTTCTAATAAAAAAAATTATCTCTTATATTCTTTGATGCTCTCTACAATTATAAGTAGCTAAATTCTTTTTTTTAGTTTAAGTGATTGAAGTCATCAAGATTAATACACTGTGAGATCTAATTTATTTTAATTGTTCAATTTATATTTTGAGTATTGAATATTTTTCTGTGTTTAATTTTATGATTAATTCGTTTAATTGCTAGGATGCATACTAGTTTATTATTCGTTGAAATCTGTTGCTAAATTAAATAACAAATCCGTAATTGTTTGGTCACTTTAATTTATGAAGCAACTAAGATTAATAATTGTTTTGCAGATCAAAAGATTGTTATATCTTAGGAAAAATATTCATCTAGATTAAATGCAGACGCTTGGATTGTATTGTTTAGTTCAACGATCTCTCTATTTCTTTATGTTGCTACTAGGTTAAATCTTTAGCGCTTGTCTGATATTCTTTAGTAGTAAGAGTTATTTAGATCGCTTGTTTCTACTTAACTAAAATTAAGGAGATGTAGGAAAATTATTCGAATGAGAGTAATTATTCCATGTTGAATATTTAAAATATGAATTGATTTATTCTTGCATCAGTGATCAGTTGTAAATTCTTGATGGTGAATATTGACTTAAATCAAGGCTTTTTCTTCTCATTTATTTCATTAAATTACTTGTATAATTATTTTAGTTAGTTTTATTTAAATTATTTATTTGATTCAAAAACCCCCCAATTTTTGTTTCCAAAAACATTAAATTAAATAATTATTCTCTGTGGGATCGACTCTTACTTACACTACTGCATATTTATTTTTCCAAAGTAAGATTTTATTTTTGGGTGCTTGCGACATCACAACTGTAGATCAGTAATATTAGCTTCTCTGCTTCTACTACTTTCTTGGAGATTTGAAACAGTAGCCTTAAAGCTCTCTCAAGCTCAGCTCTTTGTACTTTTCTTCCGCCTTGCGGAATATCTTATGTAAGGAATACCGTGACGGATCAAATCTCTCTTCTTATTCCTCTTTTTTCTTCTTTTGATTTTTGGTCAGCTCAATGAAGTTCTGGAGCATTTCTTTCCTTTTATCAATATCTTCAATTTGATCAATAACTTCCAGCATAAAGCTTTGTTCTTTGCTAAGAATGTTTATAACAAGACCTTCTAATTCGCAAAGACAACTTTCTTCACTATCACACTGGCAATCGTCCAAGCCGGTTGTTGATACTTCACTACTGGAACTAGATGAATCTTCTGTTGTAGAATCTGAGTAAAATTCATCTTCATCTAAATTGATGAAAACAGCAAGAAGTTGTTGTTTAAGACCTTCGTCTTTGACCAATTTGTTAATCTTGGCCTTCATAGTGCACTTTGGACTTTTGTAACCAAATTTCCCACACTTGTAACATATAGGAGGTTTTTCTTCAGATTTCCTTTTAGAAAATCTATTTCTTTGAGGAGGCTTCTTTTTAAGAGAAGAACGAATTTGCTTCTTTGACCTTCTTAGTTTAAGATCTTTAAGATCTGGGTCATTTCTTCTGCTCTTCTTATGGCGTTTTTCTTTTTGTATTGAAGCAAAGCCATATTGTTCGCAGAAGTCACCTAACGCTCTCTGCCCTTGAGCTCTTGCAGAGGATAATTGTTTCTGAATCTTTAAAATGTTACACATATCAGCTCCTTTTGCAATGATTTCCGCAACATGCTCACCATAAGTATATTCTGCCCAAGGAATAATGTCATCGTGCTTCTTTTTTAATCTTGTTTCAACTCTTTGAGAGAATAACGTTGGAAGTCCTTCAATGAATTTCTCCTTCCAGTAATCTCCATTGCAATCAGATCTTGCAAGGACTTTGGAAAGAAAAGTATCCTTGTAGTATTTGAAGTGTGCCAACGATTTGCACTTTAGATTGCTCAACTGCTCATACGTTTTTGCCATGATATCCTATGTATTGCCAATGAAATGATGTGATATAGTATGCAGGAGAGCATTGACTGCATCACTTTCGAGCATGGGAGCATTTTCAGCATCTCTTCCCTTTTCAACTTGGTAATTGAATATAGTTTCTCGTGATTCTGGATGGAGAAGATTATCCCACCAGTTTCCAAGTTGGCCAACAAAACTGGAGGCAATGACTTGAGCAATTCTTTTCCCTGAGTTTCCTTTCGCTCTTTGTGCTTGAGCGTAAATAGTCATGTGTTTCAGAAGAACAACAACTTGATATTCTGTTAGGCCATTAAGATTCCATTCGCAGATGTTGTCTCCACTAAAGCTTACGCCATCATAAACACCTTTGTTTTCAAATTGGGCTTCTACAGGAGAGGGCCGATGATAATAGGGTTGATTCTTGATTGAACCCCATTTCAGCTTAGTGATGCTAAATTGAGCATCACTGGATAATGGAAGATTCTCCATGGTGTGATTGAATCCTTTATCTGTGATAACTGCAATATTTGACTTGTTTCTTTCAACAGATAAATTATCCAGTCTATCTCTTAATTCTTCTAAAAGTTGAGAAGAATCAGAACCCAGTTTAAGCTTTCTTGTAAACTGAGGGGGAGGCTTAAACGGAACGTCACCCACTTTAAGTGGATTAACTCCAACCTTTTCTTTTCCTTTAGATGTGGATGCATATGTTGAAGTTGAAGTAGATACTGCTGCTGGTTCAGTTCTAGCAGTCAAACATGGCTTCTCTTTAGCCACTAATCTTTCAATCCTGGAAGTTTGTGCTCCCAAAGATTGCAGAAATAGATTTGTATAGTTGCTTAGTTCTATAATCTGATTTGCCGCTATCAACTCATTATGCTTCTCAGCAATCTTTTTGTCAAAACCTTGTTTAAAAGGAGTAGCCTTGACTTTATCTGCCACAAACATTGGAGCTTTTGGAGGATGCACACTGGATACCACTGTAACTTCATCCTTATCATCCACCAGTCTCTAAGGCTTTAAGATGTTCTCCACAAAGTTTAAGTTGTCTTTAGCAGGACTTGACTCCACCAAATTGTTCTCCACAACATTTAAGTTGTTTTGAGCAAGACTTGACTCTATAGATTCCACTTTTAAGATGGTTGTTCCTTCAATTTGTACGGATTCCACCTTTGAGATGGTTGACTCTACAGATTCCACCTTTGAGATGGTTGTTCCTTCAATTTCTATGGTTCCACCTTTGAGATGGCTGACTCTACAGATTCCACCTTTGAGATGGTTGTTCCTTTAGTCTCTTCGGCTTCCACCTTTGAGATGGTTGCTTCTTCAGTGGAAACCTTTAAGGTCTCTTGAACTTGTTAGTTGCCAGTGACACAATAGAAATCTAGAAGGGGGGGGGGGGGGGGTTGAATAGATTCTTTAAAAATTTCTTTTATTTAAAAAGATCTTACTTAATTAATTCTTAAACAGAAAGTTTAACATAGCGGAATATGATTTAGTTATCCTTTTCTTGAAATGATAGGGTGATAATTCAACTAGCAATTATATGGCAGCTATAGCAAATGAAAGACACAATAAGAAAGACTCTGGGTTTTAAGTGGTTCAGAGCTCACAAGACTCCTACTCCACTATTATGCTCTTCCAGCAGCAAATCCACTAAGGATACTTTTACAATATCTGAATCACTAAGATTCCTTCAAGACCCGCAGTCTTGGAACTTTAGTTCACAAAGAACTTTACAAGTCTAATAGACTTGGATACACTAGTTCACAAAGAACTCTTCTGGAGTGATGTATATTTGGATGTGCTACTAAGTTGCTTATCAGCTTGAGTTCTCGAAGGCCTTAGTAGCAATGCAAGCTTTCTTGATCTTTTTCACTTCTTGCGTATATTTTCTTTTTGTGTAGTGCATCTTTTCTCTTTTGCTGATCTTAGTATTTAAGAAGTTAGAGCTTCAGTTTTCTTCCCGTTGGACCATCTGCTTGAGCTTGTATTTCTTTCTGTTACCTCACAGAGAAGAGCTGCTGTATATTATATTAATATAGCTCATTAAAGCTCTGATGAGATTTTATTTGATCTGACCTGTTAGTCTCAGTCGTAGTTTCCCACCAACTTTCATAGAGTCGTTTGGTCCTTCCAAACTATAGGACTGATAGGACACAGTCCTCTGACTTTTCTGCCTTGAAAGTCTTCTTTCTGTTCGATAGTGTGCTTGGGTCAGTCCCCTGACTTTTCTGACTCTGATCGATTTGCAGAAGTTTCCTTTTTGGTTACTTCAATGAAGATTGAATGCTTGAATATCTCCTGATCTGAGAGTCGTGATGTCTCTTGCCTTTTTGCACAACGACCTTTTGTGATCAACTCTACGAATATCCTTGCTGTCGTGATTGATCTGTAAAGGATCATCTCTTACTATCATCGTAGAGTTTACTCAACTGTTAGACTGTTGATCGTAGAGTTCGATTTAAGGTTTCTCGTTAAGAACATAGTCTGTTTGGTCGTAGAGTCGTCTGGACCAAAATCGTAGAGTCCATTCTACGATTGGTTGCCTTGATCGTAGAGTCTGTTCAAATCGTAGAGTTTCCTTGACTGAAATCGTAGAGTTCATTCTTCGATTTTTATTACACCAACAGATCAACCTAACAGTTTTGATCTATCTAATACAGCCCTTGTACAATAGTTCTTATCATCAAATTTAACCATTCAATGATCAATAATCTCCCCCTATTTGATGATGACAACATAATTAACAGATAGTGATTTCAACACATTAAATAGGCAAAATGCAAGAGTAATTGAATGCCTAATCATACAGTGAGCAGCTGTATTTTCTAGAAAAAACATGAATTTTATTGATGTTTTAGTCAGTTGATACAATTGAGAAAACAACAGAAAAAGAAAAAAAATACTTATCTCCTTCTGCTAGGAGGTCTTCTGCTTTCTTCTTTCCTCTGCCTGAAAAATGCTCTCCTTTCTTCTTTTGCTTTTCTCAGTTCTTCTTCCCTCAGCACAACTTCTTCTTTAATTTGAAACTATTCTTGTGAGCTAGATGGCCTCATAGTTGAGGAAGAAGGTCTTGCTGTCACCTCCTGTCTGGGACGAGATGGTACTGCTTCGAATCTAGGAGGATGTATTGAAGTTTGAACCATCCTCATCCCTTGAGGTGCTCTTCCTCTTCTGCTGTAGTCTGAGCTCATTCTTATTTGCTCTGCTGTGCTCAGTTTCTTCTCCCCCTTGTTGACATCAATAATTGTTGCTACCTGCTCTGAAAGCTGCTGTATGCCCTGAATAATTTCTTGAAGTTGAGTTTTAATGGCAGCAACATCATCTTGGTGGACTTGAAGTCGTTCGTCAGCCATCATTTGTTTTTGCTCCACTAATGACAAAGTGTCATTCGACCGATATTGTTGTTCTGTGAGAGAGTTCTTCAAGGCAATGATCTCATTACTGAGGAGAGTGATAGATTTGTCATTGGTTTCTTGAAGAACAACAACGGCCTGCTGATGTTTGTTTAAGGCTTCCAGAAATTTTTTATCTTTCTTGGAGATTTTCAGAGACTGCTGCCGTTAACTGCCTTAATCTTGTGGAAAATTGTTTATTCAGGCTGTTAGAGAGACCATTGGCAGCATCAATGACATCGTCCATTCTACGTTGAAGATTGTGGGATTTCGATGCCAGGTCGTTCTGTATCTCTGTATGGATGTGGCTTGTCAAGTCAGTTAAGCCCTCAGTTGTAGGAAGCCGAGATACCTTATCTAAAATTTGCTGGAGGAGTTGAGATGATTGTCCCCAGTCAGCCGTAAAGCTTGGAATGTGAAAGTATTCGTGACCAGAGGTGGAGGGAATATCCTCGTGGGTTAAGAGGAGTCTTGAAGATGGAACTGGAGGCATTATTTGCTGAGTAGGGGAGTCTGGAGGGCACTCTACGTTTTGATTATTTAGGCTTTCTTGACCACCAGTCGTAGAGGGTGGTGACTCTACGATCGGGGAAGTGTTGATCGTAGAGTTTGATGCAGAGTTGGTATTTGGGGACTCGTCAAATTTATTGAACATTGATGATGGTGTATGAATTTGAATGAGGGCTAGAGGAATAAAATGTACTTTTTGCCCTAAAGAATGTGAGAAGGGGCTGCAAGAAATGAGCTTCTGGGCAAAGAAAAGATTCTGAGGATAGCCTTGAGCTATAATTACCACATTTGGGTAAGCTTTGAACGTCCAGAAGACCTGATCCCATGCATTGTGCACCAGAGCTCGGTGGAATGGCATCAGTGGCAAAAATTTCAGCAGGCAGTTGTAGTTAAGATGCTTTTGCTCATCTCTTCCAACGGCCACTATTTCGATGTCATCATCTTCATCATTATTCATTGTGGCTGAAGGGACTGAAGTACCTTCGTGAGTCTCCCCCTCAGCCAGAGCATCTATTGGCTCAGAAACTACTGGTGGCTCCCCCTCAGTTTGAGCATTCATAGGCTCAGCTGTTCTAGATGACTCCTTCTCAACTGGAGCAGTGACAGCTTTTTCAAGTAGCTCCCCCTTAGCTACTGAGTCTTTGTCGGCTAATTTAACTAGCCTTCTTCTCTTTCTTTTAGGCTCTTTTGGGGTTGCCTCTTCAGCTTCATACTTGCTGCGAGTTTCCCTTCGCAGATCAAAATCTTCATCCTCTGAAGCAGCCTTTTCTTCAGGAGCGGCAGCAGGAGCCTCATTAGATGAGCCCTGAGGTTCTTCAATCTCAAGGGCTTTCTTTCCTTTTCTCTTTCTGATGAGACCCTGAGATTGTTTGCTAACTTCCTGAGATTCTTTTTCTGCAGGAGTGTTCTTTAAGAGAGATGACCCTGCTCCACTCTGTGTTCCTTCACTATCCCCTGACCGGGATAGTTTCCTATTTTCAACTTGATTCCTCCTCTAGTTGTCGAAGATTCTCTGGGTGATTCTTTTGTTAGTATTTAGGGCTTCTCCTTCGTCAGGCTCAATCAGATCCCCCAAAGATGATCTAAGGAGAATGCTGATGAATCTCCCATAGAACATTTTTCTGGTCCCCTTTGCTTTTTCCGCATTCTGGATCCAGCTCCCTATCCATTCCACCAGCAAAGAGCCATAATTGATATTTGTCTTCTTGACTATAGCTGTCATCAATTTCAGTTGCACCTCACTGACTGAGTCATGAGCCGAGTCTTTGCAGAGTAGCCATTTACCAACCACATCTGCTAGGAACTCATATTTATGAGGAAATTCTTTCTTCTTCAAACCTTTTAGTCCTGGATTCTTTTGGTGGTGCATTCTTCTTAGGCCTTCTTCGGTATTCACCATATTTAGAGATGTGAGGCCTCCTTGCTTGAATCCTAGGGCAAGCTTAAATTCTTCCGCAGTGAGGTTGAGCTGCACTCCTCTTACAGTAGTGGTTAGAGTTCCATTTGCATAGGATCCATTGATGTAGAACTCTCGGATAAGCTTTGACAGAATCCTCGTATTAGTTCCCAAAGCTTCTCGTAGACCCGCCTTTTCTAGTAACTGGATTATCCTTTTGAATTGCTTGTCTGCCGATGTGAAGGCTTCGAAGTTGAGCTCGTTTCCAGAAATGACTTAAGCAGGAGCCATTTGATAGTTTTCCTGAAATAGTAGGAACGATTTATCTGAGTATTGAAAACTTAGGGTTTTGAATTGAGAGAGATAGATAGGAATGATAGATTTTGATTTGAAGAAATAAACGACGTGCAGTTTTCAAAGTATTTAAAACTTCCCTCTATGTTTGCTGAGATGCGTGTCATGTTCTGATATGAGCATCTCAGTTGGTTGATGACCTTTTTGCCCCTAGAGCTTTACGATCCTTCTTGTAACTTCGATTCTTTTGTTGATGATAGTTGAGTTAGCTTTACGATAAAGGTATACTCTGCGATCCTTGGCTTGCCAACCGTTAAGTGAGCTCTTCGGTTTGTAGTGTGCTCTACGATTCTTGGTTTGTTGATCGTTGAGTGATCTCTACGATCTTCAGCGTACTCTACGATCCTTTGCCTGACGATTGTTGAGTGATCTCTACGATCTTCAGCGTACTCTACGATCGTTGAGTGTATTTCACGATTTTGTCTTTTACTTGTTTTCCTTGCTCACTTTTATTCCTGCAGAGTTAACATCTTAAAAAAAACATGATATATATATTAAGGGTCTAGATTTAGCATTCCTAACTCACTTATGAGTTTATTAAATATTGATTCATCTAAAGGTTTTGTAAATACATCTGCTAGTTGATCTTTAGTTGGGATGTAGTGAAGTGATATATTTCCATTTTGTACATGATCCCTGATGAAATGATATCTTATATCTATGTGCTTAGTTCTTGAGTGCATAACAGGATTATGAGTTATAGCAATTGCACTAGTATTATCACAGTATATAGGAATAGAATTAAGCTCAAACCCATAGTCTGCAAGTTGAGTCTTCATCCATAGGATTTGTGCACAGCAAATGCCTGCGGCTATATATTCAGCTTCTGCAGTAGATGTCGACATTGAGTTCTGCTTTTTACTAAACCAAGAGACAAGTCTGTTCCCAAGCATCTGGCAAGTTCCACTTGTGCTCTTTCTGTCTATTTTGCATCCTGCATAGTCAGCATCTGAGTATCCCATAAGATCAAAGGAGGATTCCTTGGGATACCATAATCCTAAATTTGGAGTTCCTTTAAGATATTTGAAAATTCTTTTCACAGCTAATAGATGAGACTCTTTGGGGTTAGCCTGAAATCTAGCACATATATATGTAGCAAACATTATATCTGGTCGGCTCGCAGTAAGGTACAATAGTGAGCCTATCATACCTCTGTACTGAGTGATTTCAGTGGATTTACCATTTTCATCTTTGTCAAGCTTGGTGGCAGGTGGCATAGGAGTCTTCATGATAGATGCAGATTCCATGCCATATTTCTTTAATAAGTCTTTGATGTATTTGGCTTGATTAATGAATATGTCTTCATCAGTCTGCTTCACTTGTAGTCCAAGGAAGAAGTTGAGTTCTCCCATCATGCTCATTTCAAACTTGCTCTGCATAAGCTTTACAAATCTTTCACATAATTTTTCATCAGAGAACCAAATATGATATCATCTACATAAATTTGAACTAGCAGTGTCTTATCCTTATGTTTTCTCAAAAATAAGGTAGTATCTATTCTTCCTCTAGTGAATCTCTTTTCAATGAGAAAGTTAGTTAAGGTTTCATACCATGCTCTAGGTGCTTGTTTTAGACCATATAGTGCTTTATCTAATTTATAAACATAATTAGAAAAAGTTGGATTGATAAAACCTGGAGGTTGTTCCACGTAAACTTCTTCTTGAAGTTCCCCATTTAGAAAAGCACTCTTGACATCCATTTGGAAGACTTTGAACTTCATGTGAGCAGCATGGGCAAGGAATATTCTTATGGCTTCCAACCTAGCAATTGGAGCATATGTTTCATCGTAGTCAATTCCTTCTTCTTGAGAGTAACCTTTGGCTACCAGTCTTGCTTTATTTCTTGTTATCACACCATTTTCATCCATCTTATTTCTGAAAACCCATTTGGTGCCAATGACTGGTTTATGTTGAGGCCTGGCAACTAATCTCCAGACCTTGCTTCTTTCAAATTGATTTAGCTCCTCTTGCATGACCTCTATCCAACTTGAATCTCCTAAGGCTTCTTCGATCTTTTTGGGTTCCTCTTGAGAGAGAAAGCTTAGGTAAAAGCATTCATTCGAGGTTGTAGCTCTAGTCTTGATTCCGGTGTTTGGATCTCCAATAATTAGATCTTGAGTGTGATCTTTGGTCCATTTTATTCTGCTAGGGACGTCTGTTCTGGTACCTTCCTATTTGAGTTCCTCTAAATCAGCTTCTGGTTCTGATCGTAGAGTTCCAATGTCTGGTGTGGTGTACTCTACGATTTCCTCTCCTTGCTCAACGATTTCTGTCGCTGGTTCTATGGTCGTAGAGTCAGACTCTACGATTTTGAGTTCTTCGATCGTTGAGCTTGTGTCTGCTGACTCGTTGAATGATGATCTTTTCTTTTCAGGATCTGATTCATCGAATGTGACGTGGATGGAGGTTTCAACAGTTAATGACTCCTTGTTGAACACTCTAAATGCTCTGCTATCTGTTGCATAACCAAGGAAAATTCCTTCATCTGATTTTGGCTGGAATTTGGTTAGATGCTTCTTGCCATTGTTGAGTTTTGACTTTCTTCCTTTCCATAATTCGTACGGAGTTTTCTTCAATGTTGAATGTATGAGCGACCTATTCTGAGTGTAACATGCAATATTGATGGCTTCAGCCCAGAAATATTCAGCAAGATAGGTTGCTGCTAAAAGGGTTATTCCTGCTTCAATAAGAGTCCTATTCTTCCTTTCTGCTACTCCATTTTGCTGAGGCGTTCTTGGGGCTGAGAAGTTGTGATTTATTCTATTTTCTTCACAGAACAGGTCCATATCTGAGAAATCAAACTCTCGTCCATGATCACTTCTGATGACCTTGATCTTTTCGCCCTTTTCATTCATGATTAGTCTGAAGAGCTTGATAAGATGTGAAATGGTTTCATCCTTAGAGCTTAGAAAAGATACCCATGTATATCTGGTGTAGTGATCTACTACTACTAGAGAGTATCTCTTTCCTCCGAGGCTGGTCGTTGATACTGGTCCGAATAAATCCATGTGAAGTAATTGAAGAGCCCTATCATTTGAGTTTACTGATTTGCTTTGGAATGACGTCTTCGTTTGCTTTCCAAACTGATAAGCTTTGCAAGGTTTTTCTTTGATGAAGTTTAACTTTGGCAATCCTTTTACTAGATCTTTGGAGGCAAGCTTTGAAATACTTTTGAAGTTAAGATGAGATAACCTCCTATGCCAGAGCCAGCACATATCTTCAGAGGCTTTAGCAAGAAAACAGACAGTTTGTTCTGAATTTAATTTAGCAAGATTGACCACATAGGCATTTCCTTCTCGAACTCCTTCTAGCTTTAGAGAGTTAGTTTTCAAGTCTCTAACTTGGCATTGGTTGTTGAGGAAGGTGACTTGATGTCCTTTGTCACAGAGCTGACTTATACTTAGCAAGTTGTGCTTTAGTCCCTCAACATATGTCACTTTACTGAAAGATATTGCACCATTCCCAGTTGAGCCATAACCTCTAGTTTTTCCCGAGTTGTTGTCTCCAAAAATAACAGCAGGTCCATCTTTTTCTTTAAACTCTGATAGAAGAGCCTTGTCTCTTGTCATGTGCCGTGAGCATCCACTGTTAAGATACCAGATGGATCTCTTTACCTGCATAACAAATCAATCTTCATTTTGGTACCCATATCTGTTTGGGTCCTGCTTTGTTAGTACCTTTTGGGACCCAAATATGTTTGATTTTAGATCCTTGCAGTCTATGATATCTTAACAAATATTTATCATTTTTATGATGGTGCTTATGATTGATATGATATTGATGATGATATGTGTGTATTTGTGACTTCTTGTTTGTCCAGGACTTGTATGGATTATGATTTCTCATAGTCTTTTGCTGATCTACATTCTGCTTCCATACTACTCTACGATTCTCATGATTCGTAGAGTGAGTTTTGCTTGACTTATTTTTTAATTTTCTGAACCCAAGACCTGTGCGAGTTTTATTGTTAATAATGATTGTAGGTTTAGCAGAATGTGGATTGCTGGGAGATATCGAATCTGAGGATTTGATGAACACAATTCCTTTATTAAAATTAAAGGATTTGCCTTCATTTATTTCCATTGACTTCTCCATATTGGGCTTTGAGAATGAATTCTCAAATCCTAATCCTGATCTATCAGTCACATCTCTTTGACTTGAGATCAGGGTGTCCATAGACGAACTAGACTTGTTCCACATAAAAATTGTCTTTTCTAGTTCCTGAATCTTGGAGACTAGTGAGGATTCTTTATGAGTGCTTAATTTATTTATCTCTTTTAGTCTTTCATTCTCAGTCTCAAGATTAGAATAAAGTTTTGCAGTTTGAACTAAGGCTTCTAATTCCATGTTTATTTTTTCTTTATCCTCTTTTAGATGAGAGTAGTCTTGAGATAACCTTCTAAACAATTTTATGTATTTATGCAATTCTGTCATTAAGTCATGCATGCCTTCTCTAAGATCATCAATGCTTAATTCAGGAGAGTAGAAATCAAATACCTCATCTATGATGAATTCCTTTTTGCTGCTTCCTTCTTCATTTGCCATTAAGCACATGTTGGCCTTCTGTGGCTCTTCATCGTCACTTGACTAAGAATTTAGTTCTTCTTCTGAGTCACTCCAGGAGCCTTCAGCTATGAAGCTTTTGTCTTTCTTCTTTTGTTTGTGGAAGCTCTTGAATTCTCTTTTTGGATTTACTCTCGTTTTGTCCCTCTTCAGCTCTTCTCTTAAGGGTTTTGGACATTTAGCAATGAAATGACCTGGTTTTTTGCAATTATAGCAAAGGTCATTTGGTTGTTCTTTGCTGCTGTTGCTTCTGAACTTCTGAGGTCTGTTCCTGTTGATGAATCTTTTAAAGTGTCTGACTAGCATGACAACTCCTTCATCATCATTTGATTCATCCTTGTCAGAGTCAGAAATATCCTTGTGATTACTTCTGTGAGTTGAGGTTGAGGCTTTAAGAGCAATATTTTTCTCCTTCTTTCTTTCCTCAGATAGATTCTCTGCTCTTTGATTTAGCTCCAGCTCATAGGTGAGAAGATTTCCATATAATTGTTGTACAGTCATCTCGTGTAGGTTCTTTGACTCCAGGATGGCTGTGGTTTTGGCATCCCATTTGCTTGGCAAAGATCTCATGAATTTAATGATAATATCTCTGTTTGGGTAGATTTTTCCATAAGATCTGAGAGAGTTTAGTAGCAAGTTAAATCTCTCGTAGGTGGTTGTAATGTTTTCACCTGAGATGTGGGTGAACATTTCATACTGCTGAACAAGCAGTGATTGCTTATTTTCTCTGACTTCTTCTGTTCCTTCATGCATGATCAACAGAGTTTGCCAGACTTCTTGAGCTGTTTTACAGTTGACAACGTTCTCAAACAGATCATCATCCAGAGATTGAAATAAGATGTTCTTAGCCCTTTTGTCTCTTTGAACATCCTTCTTTTTATTGTCTGTCCATTCGTCTCTTTTCTTTGCTACTAGCTTGCTTGGATCCTTAGTTGATAGTGCAAGCTTCATTGGTATGATCGGCCCATTTAGCACTGTCTCGAACAGTTCATCATCTATAGCATCCATGTAAGCCTGCATACGAACTTTCCAGTTAGCAAATTTTTCTTTATTACACATAGGTGGTCTGTTACCTTCACCGAGTTTCGATCCATTCTTGTTGAGTGCCATTTGATCTACTCAAGCTTGTAAGGCTTTAGATGTGAGAACCTGCTCTGATACCAATTGTTAGTTCCCAATGACACGATAGAAATCTAGAAGAGGGGGGGGGGGTTGAATAGATTCTTTAAAAATTTCTTTTATTTAAAAAGATCTTACTTAATTAATTCTTAAACAGAAAGTTTAACATAGCGGAATATGATTTAGTTATCCTTTTCTTGAAATGATAGAGTGATAATTCAACTAACAATTATATGGCAGATATAGCAAATGAAGGACACAATAAGAAAGACTCAAGGTTTTAAGTGGTTCAGAGCTCACAAGACTCCTACTCCACTGTTCTGCTCTTCCAGCAGCAAATCCACTAAGGATACGTTTACAATATTTAAATCACTAAGATTCCTTCAAGACCCGCAGTCTTGGAACTTTAGTTCACAAAGAACTTTACAAGTTTAACAGACTTGATACACTAGTTCATAAAGAACTCTTCTGGAGTGATGCATATTTGGATGTGCTACTAAGTTGCTTATCAGCTTGAGTTCTCGAAGGACTTAGTAGCAATGCAAGCTTTCTTGATATTTTCCACTTCTTGCGTATATTTTCTTTTTGTGTAGTGCATCTTTTCTCTTTTGCTGATCTTAGTATTTAAGAAGTTAGGGCTTCAATTTTCTTCCCGTTGGACCATCTGCTTGAGCTTGTATTTCTTTCCGTTACCTCACAGAGAAGAACTACTGTATATTATATTAATATAGCTCATTAAAGCTCTGATGAGATTTTATTTGATCTGACCTGTTAGTCTCAGTCGTAGTTTCCCACCAACTTTCATAGAGTCGTTTGGTCCTTCCAAACTATAGGACTGATAGGACACAGTCCTCTGACTTTTCTTCCTTGAAAGTCTTCTTTCTGTTCCATAGTGCGCTTGGGTCAGTCCCCTGACTTTTCTGACTCTGATCGATTTGCAGAAGTTTCCTTTTTGGTTACTTCAATGAAGATTGAATTCTTGAATAGCTCCTGATCTGAGAGTCGTGATGTCTCTTGCCTTTTTGCACAACGACCTTTTGTGATCAACTCTACGAATATCCTTGCTGTCGTGATTGATCTGTAAAGGATCATCTCTTACTATCATCGTAGAGTTTACTCAACTGTTAGACTGTTGATCATAGAGTTCGATTTAAGGTTTCTCGTTAAGAACATAGTCTGTTTGGTCGTAGAGTCGTCTGGACCAAAATTGTAGAGTCCATTCTACGATTGGTTGCCTTGATCGTAGAGTCTGTTCAAATCGTAGAGTTTCCTTGACTGAAATCGTAGAGTTCATTCTTCGATTTTTATTACACCAACATATTAACCTAACAGTTTTGATCTATCTAATACAGCCCTTGTACAATAGTTCTTATCATCAAATTTAACCATTCAATGATCAACAGAACTGTCTCTTGAACTTCATCGGGCTCTGTGAATTGATCAGGAATGGCTATTCCATTTGCTTTACACGAGACTTTAAAGAATGCAAAGAGAGTCGCATATTTGTGCCTTGTCTCCATTCATTTTTTGAACAAATCATAAAACTTTCTTCGATCTTCTCTTGAATATCTTTTGACAAACCAATTTTCAAAATCTTTATGTTTGTCTGGAAAGAAAAGTTTAAGCTTATCTTCAAGTGGCATATTGTCCAAAGCTTCTTTAAACTGATCTTCATCTGGAGTTTTGACAGCCTCGATCACCATAACACTATTTGTGTAGCCCATATCAGAAAAAGTAGGACTTTGAGCCCTAACAGGAACTTCTGGAGGAATAATAACTAGATATTCAATTTTATACACAGGCCTACTGACATTATCTGTAGATCTGATAACTCCATCAATAGAAGACATAGATCTTTTCGGGGATTCTTCATAACCTTTAAGATTATACAAAAAATCTGTTGACCTCCTGGAAGACTCTGAATACATAGATCTTTGAGATCTATCTCCTAGATAAACTCTAACAGATCTTTGAGATCCAAAGTTGATAGTTACCGTTCCATCTGTGCCTTCAACAATAATTTGTAGATGAGCTTCTAGAAGTTTCATTGGCACTTCATTTGTCAGATTCCATTATGTGGGTAGAGTGATCTCCTCCCATTTGAGTGTTGTAGGTACTAACAGATTCGCTTTAAGCGGATTGATCTGGAACATAGTTTAGGATAGATCAATTGAATAAAGCAAAGCTAATAGCGATCATAATCTCTCCTAATCTTTACCTTGGCTCTAATACCATAACGACGATAGGATCTACAGAGACTAGATGACAAAGACAAAGTGGCGACGAAGGAGATAAGGAATAGAGGTTATCAAGGGTAAAATAAACTCAATGATACATATTATTAAACAGCGGAAACAAAATACAGACTTACTTACAGAGATATAAGCTGAAAGCTTTCACACCACACTGCTAGAAGACTTCTAGAACAAAGCTTCAGACTTTCTCTCACTACAGTCTAGGATATCTTACATATGAAATTCTTTTTATTCTAATTTTTTCGTCTAAATTTTCATCTGCCTCAACAAGCCTGAGGGAATGGCTATAAATAGCTAAACACATGAACTACACTCTAAACAACTTTTACAAAAGCAAAAGCAAAAGCAAAAGCACACTAGACAAATAACTTTATTAAAGCGGATTCCTTCTGACGGGACCGCTACTAACTTTAAGCTAGAGAACAAACAACTTTATAAAAGTAACTTTAGTAAAACAACTTTAATAAAGTAAAAGATACTTTAATAAAGTGACTTTAAAAAAGTAAAGATTCCCAATTTCTTTAAGAAAGTAGCACGCCAGGAATGATGACATCACTGTCTGCGCCATATACTTTAAGCATATGGATCTTAAGCGTATCCTGAAAGAAAATTGTCATCATCTTCATTATCTTCTTCCATTGCAGTAGCTCCATCTTTTTTTCTCAGATATTCAAGAATTTCTTCTTTAGGAATTCCTTCGAGAACTTTCTTCAGTTTGTTTTGTGAAGCACTTGTAGAAGGAGAACAAACAGGAATAACTGGGACAGTATAATCTTTAATAATCTGAGATTCATCAAACTTAATCCACCATTTGACCGCAACATGACGAACCAGATTAGTGCAACCAATTTCTTCATGTGTAGATATCCCATAAGACCATTTTATAATCCAAGGGATTTAATAGGCAAAGCAAAAGGATAGTAAGGCATGGTTATGGTTTAAGTCATTAAAAGTGTTATGAAAAATCTTGAAGACCTTCTTCACCTCTTTGGAGAAAATTGAAGTAGTTGAACTAGGTCTCTTGAATTGTCTCTTGAACTTCATCGGGCTCTGTGAATTGATCAGGAATGGCTATTCCCTTTGCTTTACTCGAGGCTTTAAAGAATGCAAAGAAAGTCACATATTTGTACCTTGTCTCCATGAATTTTTTGAACAAATCATAAAACTTTCTTCGACCTTCTCTTGAATATCTTTTGATAAACCATTTTTCAAAATCTTTATATTTGTCTGGAAAGAAAAGTTTAAGCTTATCTTCAAGTGGCATATTGTCCAAAGCTTCTTTAAACTGATCTTTATCTGGAGTATTCACAGCCTCAATCACCATAACACTATTTGTGTAACCCATATCAGAAAAAGTAGGACTTTGAGCCCTAACATGAACTTCTGGAGGAATAATAACTAGATCTTCAATTTTATACACAGGTCTACTGACAGTATCTGTAGATCTGATAAGTCCATCAATAGAAGACATAGATCTTTTCAGGGATTCTTC
This sequence comes from Hedera helix, assembly GCA_947179155.2. Classification (NCBI taxonomy): domain Eukaryota; kingdom Viridiplantae; phylum Streptophyta; class Magnoliopsida; order Apiales; family Araliaceae; genus Hedera; species Hedera helix. The sequence goes on from OX359264.1 coordinate 27,106,583, forward strand.
ATAACCTTTAAGATTATACAAATAATCTATTGACCTCCTGGAAGACTCCGAATATACAGATCTTTGAGATCTATCTCCTAGATCAACTCTAACAGATCTTTGAGATCCAAAGTTGATAGTTACCGTTCCATCTGTGCCTTCAACAATACTTTGTAGATGAGCTTCTGGAAGTTTCTTTGGCACTTCATTTGTCAGATTCCATTATGTGGGTAGAGTGATCTCCTCCCATCTGAGTGTTGTAGGTACTGACAAATTCGCTTTGATTGGTGGCTAAAGAGAAGCCATGTTTGACCACTAGAACTGAACCAACAGCAATATCTACTTCAACTTCAACATATGCATCCACATCTAAAGGAAAAGAAAAGGTTGGATTTAATCCACTTAAAGTTGGTGACGTTCCGTTTAAGCCTCCTCCTCAGTTTACAGGAAAGCTTAAACTGGGTTCTGATTCTTCTCAATTTTTAGAAGAATTAAGAGATAGACTGGATAATTTATCTGTTGAAAGAAACAAGTCAAATATTGCAATTATCATAGATAAAGGATTCAATCACACCATGGAGAATCTTCCATCATCCAGTGATACTCAATTTAGCATCAATAAGCTGAAATGGGGTTCAATCAAGAATCAACCCTATTATCATCGGCCCTCTCCTGTAGATGCCCAATTTGAAAACAAAGGTGTTTATGATGGCGTAAGCTTTAGTGGAGACAACATCTGCGAATGGAATCTTGATGGCCTAACAGAATATCAAGTTGTTGTTCTTCTGAAACACATGACTATTTACACTCAAGCACTAAGAGCGAAAGGAAACTCAGATAAAAGAATTGCTCAAGCCATTGCCTCCAGTTTTGTTGGCCAACTTGGAAACTGGTGGGATAATCTTCTCCATCCAGAATCACGAGAAACTATATTCAATTACCAAGTTGAAAAGGGAAGAGGTGCTGAAAATGCTCCCATACTCAAAAGTGATGCAGTCAATGCTCTCCTGTATACTATATCACAACATTTCATTGGCAATACACATGATATCATGGCAAAAACGCATGAGCAGTTGAGCAATCTAAAGTGCAAATCGTTGGTGTCGACGTCGGGATTTTCGTCGTTTCGTTTTTTATAATTAAAATGCCCTTTCCAATTTTAGCCTTTTGAATTAAATGTGATTTTGAAAAGGGTCGGCTTAATGTCGACGAGTTTTGAAAGATCGATTTCTTTATGAGCCAATTGACCAGAGCCGCCAATTGATATATTTGAAATGGATGTACCAACTCATCCGAATTTTGTTTTCATAATCGCTGGCTCATATGTGACTCCGAGTTAATTGGTCCGCAAACCGAGATTCATAGAGTTCGGGGGCTTGCTTAAGCGAGGGGAAGGTGTTAGGCACCCCCCGACTTCTGTGAAACACGGTTACCGCAATCTTGATGTTTTCCTATCCTTTTAAATCCTAAAATGTGTATGTGCGTGTGTGTGTGTGCGTGTGCGTGTGCGTGTGTGCCTAAATGAATGTCGCTGGAATGTTTTATTTTTGCAAGTGCTTCAGAAATCTCGTTGACCCTATGCACGAAGGATTTGACTTAATCGAAGAGTTCATCTTTTATTGTTTTTGTTTCGATAATAAAACCGATGATATTTTGTAAAACATATTTTTCAAATCCTTCGCCAAATAGGAATAGAGCTCATCCGACACTTACAATTTTATTTTAGCCTACGGATGATCTAATATCCTAGTTTGATTGATTTTATGAAAATCTCCATCTTTTCATTCCAAAATTCTTTTTCCGTGTCGAAAAGGAAAAATCAAGCATTACAAATAACGTTGGAGCTATTCATGGGCATGTGAGCCATCCAAATAACCCCAAACGCCCACAATCGCACATTTCACTATCATGGGGCCTTAAACCCGATTTTCGATTCGACATCGCTTTAAGGCCCAAAATTTACATATTTACAATACAAATACATCGCCATCGCTACATACGTAAAAGCTAGAAAATAAACTAAAAGGATATCATCGGGAGGTTAGGAGGAGATTCCATCCGCAATAAATCCTCTCTAACCGTCCCTAATCCATCGATCTACAATATATTGACTACATTGGATCCAACTTCAAAATACACCGAATCAAACTATTTAAATGGCAATGCACTAAATATTTTCGGATCTACAGTAGATCCCACCCAACAAATGCACAAATAAACGAATATTTACCGATTAAACTACTAAAGCAAAATAACCGGATTAAATCTAATAGATCTACAAAATCAAGAAATCACAAGAAAAAAGTAAGATAAAACTTCAATAAAAGCTCATTTTCACCTTGCAACACTTCAAAAATCATTATATATTCCACTATCAAGCAAATAACAAGAGATTGATCAAGTGTTTGAGCAAAGAAAGTTGAATTTCTCACTATTTTGGGCCAACCCGTGGCTTTCTCTCTCTATTTCTCGCCTTTTTCTCTCTCTAAAATTCTTATTTTCTTCATCTCCTTCTCTTCTCGGGTGGAAATGGCCGCTGTATAGTGTTCAGCAGGCAGCCGCAGGTGCATATGCGGCTGGGCTGCTAGCCGCCCGCGCCGAATCCTCTGCTGCCGGGTTGTCTCCTCGAGCTGCGCACTGTCCCGTTTGTCGGTGGCCGCAGGTGCATCCGCGGCTGTCCGGATTGCTTTTCTCGATTTCCGTGCCACGCAGTCTTAATTTGCCAATTTCTGCGGTATTATTTTGGAAGGCTGCTACCTGATGTATAAATTGCTCTTTGTGCTTGGCTTCCAGGGGGCGCTGCCCCTTTCCACCCCCGCCAGCTCACCGGCGAGCTGGGCAGCCGCTCGCTCACTGGTGAGCGAGACCCCCGAACATCGTAAGCGTAGTGGCCGTTTGCCGTTTTTTGTGATCAAATCAGGTTCTTCTGGATCAGCTGTTTGCATTGCCTCAAGTAACCTGATGCTCGTTGTTCGTTGTGGCGGCTTTGACTGTAAGTCGTTGGGGTGGCTTTGTGTTGGGGTCCACCTTCCTTTTCGCATGTCGGGTCAGTGACGATTTTGCCCTCCTGTCAGGGTTAGTATAAAAGTGCAAATTTTGGGTGTCTACAGTTGGCACACTTCAAGTACTACAAGAATACTTTTCTTTCCAAAGTCCTTGCAAGATCTGATTGCAATGGAGATTACTGGAAGGAGAAATTCATTGAAGGACTTCCAACGTTATTCTCTCAAAGAGTTAAAACAAGATTAAAAAAGAAGCACGATGGCATTATTCCTTGGGCAGAATATACTTATGGTGAGCTTGCTGCGAAAAGAGATTGAGAAACAATTATCCTCTGCAAGAGCTCAAGGGTGTAGAGCGTTAGGTGACTTCTGCGAACAATATGGCTTTGCTTCAATACAAAAAGAAAAAAAAAGCCATAAGAAGAGCAGAAGAAATGACCCAGATCTTAAAGATCTTAAACTAAGAAGGTCAAAGAAGCAAATTCGTTCTTCTCTTAAAGAGAAGCCTCCTCAAAGAAATAGATTTTCTAAAAGGAAATCTGAAGAAAAACCTCCTATATGTTACAAGTGTGGGAAATTTGGTCACAAAAGTCCGGAGTACACTATGAAGGCCAAGATTAACAAATTGGTCAAAGACGAAGGTCTTAAACGACAACTTCTTGTTGTTTTCATCAATTTAGATGAAGATGAATTCTACTTAGATTCTACAACAGAAGATTCATCTAATTCCAGTAGTGAAGAATCAACAACCGACCTGGACGATTGCCAGTGTGATAGTGAAGAAAGTTGTCTTTGCGAATTAGAAGGTCTTGTTATAAACGTTCTTAGCAAAGAAGAAAGCTTTATGCTGGAAGTTATTGATCAAATTGAAGATATTGATAAAAGGAAAGAAATGCTCCAGAACTTCATTGAGCTGACCAAAAATCAAAAGAAGAAAAAGGAGGAACAAGAAGAGAGATTTAATCCGTCACGGTATTCCTTACAGAAGATATTCAGCAAGGCGGAAGAAAAGTACAAAGAGCCAAGCTTGAGAGAGCTTAAGGCTACTGTTTCAAATCTCCAAGAAAGTAGTAGTAGTAGAGAAGCTATTATTACTGATCTACAATTTGAAGTCCAAAACATCAAGAGGGAAATCCAATGGCTTAAAGGTCATACTAAAGGAAAGGGAAAAGTTCCATCAGGAATTATCATAAATGAACCTTATGATGATCTCGAAGTAGAAGAAATTAATCAATTCCATGAAGAAGATAATCGGCGAGATTGGTCTAAAGGATTTCCAAGAGAAACAAGTTCTAATATGAATTTTGTTTTGGCTAAAACCTTAAAGGTTTCTCAGGTTGACAGATTTATCACTCAAAAGTGGTATATCAAGGTAGAGATCATTGTTAATCAAGAATTCTCTTTTACGTTTGAAGCTTTACTTGATACAGGAGTAGATCTTAACTGTCTGTCTGAAGGATTAGTTCCTGCAAGATATTTCAAAAAAACAGCTCAAATACTGAGTACTACGGATGACAGTAGATTACTTATTAATTACAAATTATCCAACTTGGTGGTTTGTAACAAGGGTATCTGTTTTGAGACTCCATTTATGGTGGTTAAGAATATGACTCAACAAGTCATTCTGGGTACTCCATTCATCAGCTTACCGTTTCCTTTCTCAATTGTTAAAGAGGATATTCAAACAGTCAAGAATGGAATAGCAGTTCGATTCAATTTTACAATGGAACCTCAAGAGTCCAAAGTAAATCACTTGCTTAAAGCAAGAACTCTTAAAGAGAAAAGTTTAAATGTTCTATCCAGGATAAAAGAAGAAGGATCCAGTTCTCTCTCTCTCTTCAAGAAGAAGCAGTCAGTCCAGATCCCTTGTTAGAAGCAATCAAGAAGCATTACGAACTTTCTGAAACCATCGCCTTTTATCTTCTCGAAAATTGGAAGGATGATATCACTTGGTTGTGCTCAATCTCTAAGGAATCAAATACTTGGACAGTCACTCTTAGTCTTTGGGATCTTTGGTGTTCAAGCTATAATTTTGAAGATTATCTAAAAATAATATATCTTTATTTTTGGGCATTAAAGTTCAAAGGAATTCATGTGAAATTAGCCCTAATCATGGAAACTACGGTTTATCGGAACTCATACTTTTCCTGTAACAGCTGGTTTGTCACAACCGAAGAAGTTAATGAAGAAGAAAAACAACTTGCTAGACGAATCTTCAAAGGGATACCAACAGAAGAAATAAAGGAATATCCAACTGAAGTCTTTGGAATTCGATTTGATGATAACAGTCTAGCTTATCAGGAACCAGATGCTGACCCAAATGATTAAGAGACATAATCATTCTTGGCGTGCTACTTTCTTAAAGAAAGTGGGAATCTTCACTTTTTTAAAGTTACTTTATTAAAGTATTTTTTACATTATTAAAGTTGTTTTATTAAAGTTACTTTTATAAAGTTGTTTGTTCTCTAGCTTAAAGCTAGTGGCGGTCCCAGTCAAAAGGAATCCGCTTTAATAAAGTTGTTTGTCTAGTGTGCTTTGCTTTTGCTTTCGTAATAGTTGTTTGGAAGGTAGTTCGTGTGTTTAGCTATTTATAGCCATTCCCTCAGGCTTGTTGAGGCAGACGAAAATTTAGACAAAAAAAATTAGAAAAAAGAATTTCATATGTAAGAAATCCTAGAATGGAGTGAGAGAAAGTCTGAAGTTTTGTTCAAGAGTTCTTCTAGCAGTGTGGTGTGAAAGCTTTCAACTTGTATCTCTGTTTAAAAAGTCTGTATTTTGTTTCCGTTGTTTAATAATATGTATCATTGAGTTTATTTTACCATTGATAACCTCTATTCCTCGTCTCCTTCGTCGCCACTTTGTCTTTGTCATCTAGTCTCTATAGATCCTGTCGTCGCTAATATTATTGACAATTTAATAATATTTTATTAGTCTTGTAATATTATTCATCATTTAATAATACCATATAAATCTTCTAATATTATTAATCATAAGATTTCATTAACTAATGTTATTAATCATTTAATAATATTTTATTAATTATCTAATATTATTAATTATTTAATAATATTTTATTAGTTGTCTAATATTATTAATCATTTAATAATATTTTATTAATTATCTAATATTATTAATCATTTAATAATATTTTATTTATATCCTAATATTATTATTCATTTAATAATATTTTATTAGTTATCTAATATTATTAATCATTTAATAATATTTTATTCATATTCTAATATTATTATTCATTTAATAATATTTTATTAATTATCTAATATTATTAATTATTTAATAATATTTTATTCATATTCTAATATTATTATTCATTTAATAATATTTTATTAATTATCTAATATTATGAATCATTTAATAATATTTTACTAATTATCTAATATTATTAATTATTTAATAATATTTTATTCATATTCTAATATTATTATTAATTTAATAATATTTTATTGACTTTGTAATATTATTATACATTTAATAATATTTTAATAATTTTCTAATATTATTATTTATTTAATAATATTTTATTAACTTTATTATATTATTAAGTCAATAATAATATTTATACACTTTTAATTATTAAATCAATTGTCCACAACTTTAAAAATATATTTATTAAGTCAAAAAATATTAAAATAATTTTTGGAACATTTTTCATTTTTTGACCTGAATTAACCCTACCCGACCTGGCCCGACCAGACCCGGTTCAAATTTATTATTTTTCCCAGAACAGTGCACGGCGCCCCGGCGCTGTACTGCAGAAACATATTTCAATTTTTCAATTTTTGACAGTTTTGACATTTTTGATTCAAACATTGATAAAATGAAATCTACACATCCAAATGACCCAAAGTCAATGTTGATGTGTTCCTAACTTCTTGTTTTACTACATTTCATAGTTCAATCGCATTTTTGAAAACGTTTGACATGAAATTTAAAGATCGAACTACTTAGGGTTTAAAAACGACCTACTTTGCGATAAAAGCTATAACTTTTTTATTTTTCAATATTTTTGAAAGTTTCAAGTTGGGTTTTCTTTAAAACTCATATATCTAACTTTCTAGTCATATAAATCCATTTTCCAACTTGTACATTTCAAAATACAACATTAAACATGACATGTTTCGTTAGGGTTTTACTGGTAAAGATTGTTATGAACATTTCTTCTACTTTTATGCTTAACACACATTCCAAATCATGATATAAACACATCAAACTATGAATATACATATATTACATAGTTAAAGACTTCTAGATCATCAAAACAAGTTTTGATCGGTTAAAAATAAATTTTAACTGTTCAAAAACTATCTAGACTATAAAAATGGAATTTAAGAAGGTTAGAGCACTTTTAAACCTTTGAGACTTGTGTTCTCTTCTTTTTCTCCTACCAAAGTATGTGATGATGCTTGTGGACATTCACCAAGACCTTCCTATAGCATTTTCACACAACACCCAAGTGTATTCTCTATTTTCTCTCAAATGCTCTCTATTTTCTTCTCTCTAGAATGCTTACAAGTGAACTAACCAACATAACAAAAGAGTAGAGCACTCTATTTATAACACTTCGCTAATCCATCATTAACTCTCCTAATTCACCAACATAGTCAATTTAGTAGGTAGATTCGGATTACTATTGGATGGATGGACAATGTGATTGACTAGGTGATTGACTAGAGTTGTTCACCTACTATGACATTGTGTAAATTAGAAGCAACATTGAAGTAACACACCACCCAAGTGCCCCCCCTTGACCGGCCATTTGGCCTATTTATGGCCAAATTTTGCTTTAAATTTTAATGCTAAATCATGCATATATATATATATATATATATATATATATATATATATATATATATATATATATATATATTGACCAAAATTTTGACTTCACTTGGGCTCCACATTGGACTTGGAAATACATTCTATTAGGCTCATTCAATTAAATTGTTTGGGCTTAATTTATTTAATACATTGGGCTAGCATTTAATAAACTATGCTACCTTTAATTAAAATAAGCATTGAGCTTGTTTAATTAATTACATGGACTAAGGTTTAATTTAATTACTTGGGCTACTAGGTAAATTTAATTGACCTAGTTTAACAACTCATTTGGATTTAAAAATATAATTCAATTAGATTCACTTTAATTAATTATAACATATTGCTTCATTGTTTTAAATAAATATATACATACACAAGTATATTAATTCAATTATCTAATGCACAATTAATTAGTACAAAATTTTTAATTCATTGCTAATTATTTAATAATCATAATTACAATGTCTAATGAAATTCGTGGTTATTACATTCTCCCCCCTTATAAGAATTCCGTCCCCAGAATTACAAATTTAAAACTACTCAAAAAGATGCGGATAGTCATTCCTCATCTTTTCTTCAAGTTCCCACGTAGCTTCCTCTGCGTTGTGGTTCTTCTAAAGGACTTTGACATAATGTATAATCTTATTTCACAATTTCTGTTCTTTCCTATCTAATATCTGGACAGGAACTTCTTCATATGATAAGCCTTTCTCAACTTGTATTGGCTCATAGGATATGATATGCTTGTAATCAGGCTTGTATGGCCGTAACATTGACACGTGAAACACATTGTGAATGTGTTCCAGTTCAGGAGGTAGAGTTACATCGTACGCCACTTCACCCACTATCTTCAATATCTCGAACAGTCCTATGAACCTCGGGCTCAGCTTCCCTTTCTTTCCAAACCAGATCTTCCCTTTCCAGGGAGATACCTTTATAAACACAAAACTCCGTACTTTGAAAATTCGCCTCTGTCGATGTAGATCTGCATATTTCTTCTGACGGTCTTGAGCTGCTACTAGTCGAGCTCTTATTACTCTGATAATTTTTACAGTCTGTTGAACCAATTTTGGCCCCAACAGTCGACGTTCTCCTACCTCATCCCAACAGAGAGGTGTTCTACATTTTCTCCTGTACAATGCTTCGTAAGACGACATGCCTATGCTCGCATGATAACTATTATTATATGCGAACTCAACTAATGGTAGATGATTTTCCCAACTACCCTTGAAATCTATCACATAGGCTCTGAGCATATCTTCCAAGGTCTGAATTTTTCTCACTTTACCCATTAGTCTGCGGATGGTAAGTTGTACTCATTCTCTACTATGTCCCCAATCTTTCCTGAAGACTCCTCCAAAATTTTGATGTGAAGCACGGATCTCTATCTGATACAATTGATACCGGCACTCCATGTCTTGAAACTATCTCTTTAATATACAGTTTGGCCAGCTGATCCAAACTGAACTTAATCTTGATCGGCAAAAAGTGTGTTGACTTTGTTAGTCGATCCACAATCACCCATATAGCATCATATGCCTTCTGTGTTGCTGGAAGTCCTACCACAAAATCCATTGTGATATGCTCCCATTTCCACTCAGGAATTTCCAACGGCTGTAATAATTCACTTGGTCTCTGATGTTTGACATTTACCCTTTGACAAGTTAGGCATCAGCTGACACATTCTATAACCTCCCTTTTCATATTCGGCCACCAAAAATGCTGATGTAGATCTTGATACATCTTCGTACTACCCGGATGTATCGAGTATCTCGTACTGTGAGCCTATTGCAAAATCTCCTCTCGTAATTCAGGCACTAGCGGTACCCAAACACGATTCTCAAATCTTAGCAATCCTTTGCTATCCATTTTGAATTTGACTTCTTCCCCATCGATCATCTTCTTTTTGATTCTCTCACATTCCTCATCTTTGTCTTTTGAGCCTCTTTCACCTTATATAACAAGGTTGGACTTGCTTCCACTTCTGTTGACTCATTTGGATTTTTTACGTCCAACTCCATCCGAGCCATCTCCTTTATCAGTTCTTCCTGGTCTATGAATACAGATAACTTCTCTATGCTCTTTCTACTTAGAGCATCTGCTACTACATTGGCTTTGTCATGATGGTATAGAATCTCACAATCGTAATCTTTGATCAATTCTAACCACCTCCCCTACCTCATATTCAACTCATTCTACGTGAAGATATATTCTTCAGACTTTTATGATCTGTGAATATCTCACACTTTTTTCCCGTATAAATAATGTCTCCAAATCTTAAGGGCAAACACTACCGCTGTCAGCTCTAAGTCGTGGGTAGAGTATCCCTTCTTATAATCCTTTAATTGTCTTGATGCATACGCAACGACTTTGCCGTTTTGTATAAGCACACAACCTAGTCCCTTGTGCGATACATCACTGTAGACCGTAAAACCTCCTGTACCGTCCGGTAAAGTCAATACAGACACTTCACTGAGTCTTTTCTTTAGCTCCGAAAAACTTTCTTCGCACTTCTCCGTCCATACATATTTTTACTGTCTTTCTCGTCAAATTGGTTAATGACATTGCTATCTTTGAAAAGTCTTTGATGAATCTCCGATAGTAACCCGCTAAACCTAAGAAACTTCTAACCTCCATTGGCGTCCTTGGTTGATCCCAATTCATCACCGCTTCTACTTTTGCTGGATCCACTGAAACTCCCTCATTGTCGATCACGTGACCTAGAAATTGAACTCTTTCCAGCCAGAACTCACACTTCGAAAATTTAGCATACAACTGCTCCTTCCGTAATATCTCCAATATCAATCTTAGATGTTCCGCATGCTCCTCCTCCGTTTTGAAATACACCAAAATATCGTCAATGAACACAACTATAAATTTATCCAAGTGCTGCTTGAATATTTTGTTCATCATGTCCATAAATGCGGCTGTCACATTCGTTAGTCCAAACGACATCACCAGAAACTCATAATGACCATATCGAGTTCTGAATGCCGTCTTGGGTACATCCTCCTTCCCAACTTTCAACTGATGATAAACAGTCCTTAAGTCAATCTTTGAAAAGTACTTCGCCTCTTTCAATTGATCAAAAAGATCGTCAATTCGTGGTAACAGGTACTTGTTCTTAATCATCACCTTGTTCAATTCCCTATAATCCATGCAAAGTCTCATCGATCCATCATTCTTCTTTACAAACAACACAGGTGCTCCCCATGGAGAAACACTAGGTTGAATGTACTTTCTATCTAACAACTCCTGCAATTGAACCATCAAATCCTTCATTTCTACCGGAGCCATCCTATATAGTGCCTTTGATATTGGTGCTATCCCCAGTACTAAATCGATCACAAATTCTATCTCTCTATCTGGCGGTAGACCTGGCAGTTCATTGGGAAAGACATCATTGAACTCCTTAACTATTGGTATTTGCTCCATATCAGAATTTACCATTTGTGTATCCACTACATGAGCCAAATACCCTACACAACCTTTCTTTAACAGTTTCTTGGCCTGCATCATCGTCAAGACAAGTCAAACAAGAAGACTGTCTTGACGATTTGCTGCCATAAAATACGACATTAGACTTGTTTGGTGTCTTAAGGTGTATACACTTCTTCTGGCAATCAACCATCGCTCCGTGGTTAAACAACCAATCCATTCCAAGTATAATGCCAAACTCCCCCAAACGTATCGGAATTAGATTCACATTCAACTTCTGCCCCTGATTGCAACACAACAATTTCTATGTATATACTCTACAGGAATCATTTCTCTATTTGCAACCTCTATGTTCATTGGGTTCTCTAGTTTTTCTCTAGGCAACTCTAACCGTCTAGCGAAATCATCAGACACAAACTAACAGGTAACACCCAAATCAAACAATACACATGCATTTATATCATTGATCAGAATAATACTTGACACCACGTCTTTTGATTCCACGACGTCTTGCATCGTCATGTTGAAAGTTCGTGCTGTTGTTTGTTCTAATGCACCGGGCCTCCAATGGTGAGCTTATTGTTGTTTTCCTTGTATCCAGTACTTCCCTCGTCGTTCTTCCTTTTTGGACAATCCCTAAACTGATGATCCGTAGCTCCACATGAGAAACAATCTCTCTTATTAGGTGTGGGACAATTAGGAGCGATATGTCCTTCTTGCCCGCAGTTGTAACAGACGTTATTTCCCTTCATACACTCCCCTGGGTGATTCTTCCCGCACTTACTGCATTTGTTTCCTTTCTTCTGATCGCTTTCTCGGGGTGTCCCTGAACTGTTGCTGTTGTTGTTGTTGTTCCATTTGCATTTATTCGGGCTACTTCCCCCACTACTACCCTCTCTATTTCCTCCTTCACTTCTTTTCTTGTTTCGTTCTTGATTGTGTTTGTTTAGGGCTTCATTTTCCCATTCTGCGATTATAGCTTTTTCCAGTAAAGTTGCGAAGTTGGTAATATGAAGAACAGCGACCCTACTATAAACCCACGGATTCAATCCCTGCTCAAACCTTCTTGAGCACCTTGCTTCAATGTCCACCTGGTGTGGAGCAAATCTTGCCAATTCGTTGAACTTGACGGCGTAATCAGATACGGATATGTTACCCTACTTGACTTCTAGGAATTTGACCTCCATCCTGGCTTGAGTGCCTTCTGGAAAGTAGTTTTCCAAAAACACTTCTTTAAATCACGCCCACACGATCGTTCCCTCTCCTGCTCTGCTTTTGTTAGCTTTCCACCAGTAGTTTACTTCCCCCTTCATCATAAAGGTAGCAAATGAGGTCATTTGCTCATCTGCTACACGTGCGACCTTGAATACTTTTTCCATCTCTTCAATCCGTGTATGCGCTTCTAGAGGATCCGTTGTTCCCCAAAATTCAGGTGGTCCTATCAGTTTGAAATCTTTAAAGCTTGCTAGTGGAGCGGCAGGGTCTGGTGCTCCAGCAACATTTGCATTATGTCTGTGGAATGCCCCCATTAGCATTTTCACAAACTCTTGCATTGGGTTTGGCGATGCTCTGTCATCGTTGTTAATAGATTCTTCTACTCCTTGGTTTCTCGGTAATTGTCTACGTGACGGCATTTTCTGTATAAAGAAAAATTTAAATTAATAAAGTTATTTCATCTTTTTACTTTCGTTTTGTAGCTTAAGCACAAATAATCATCTTAACACATATAAACATAAACAGATCTGCATTTATATTCATATGCTAAAACCACAGTGCATAGAACTTTTACATCATAAGCATACTGCTATAAATGCTATTATCCCTGAAATACTACCAAAAGACGGGATCTAACCATAATCATATCCCACAGCTTCCTTGAGTTAGGATTTACATCATACTAACCCTCTATCAAAACAAAAGTTGGGTTTCTACTACATCTATGTGCATACAATGTAATCAAAAAAACTACTACTAATGTCTGCGCATCCCTTGACGAACAACGTCATCGTACTCCTCATCCCCTATAGCCATCACCACGCTCTTGCTGACGGTGTGCATGGACTGACCCTCCTCTACTGGGTAGTGGTACACCCTACTCTGCAATCTACCATAAGAAGAACGATAGACATAGCTAAGTCTATCAATCCCCACCCTCTTCTCTCTAACCTCATCCTCTAGCTGTAGCATCTGCCTATGTGTAACATCTCTCTGGATCTCCATCTCGATCCTAGCATCTACTATCTGCTGCCACTGGACTCTAATAGCCTCCTTCTCAGCCTGAACCTGCTGAACCTTCAGCTCAACTGCTGCTAATTTGGCCTCCATCTCGGCCATCTTCTCCTTCAGCTCCGTGTTCTCGCCAGAGAACTGATAAGTTGCATCTTAATACTGGTTCTCCGTATGCTGGTGGCTATGATTCTACTCCTCTAAATGCTGAACCCTAACCTCTAGCTCCTCGTTCCTCGTAGTCAGAGAGTCGATAATGTCATTGACAGTAGTGCCCATGCCATCAGCGCACTCAGCTGGCTCCTCATCCTCAGACTCCTTGGACTCGACCTCATCCTCACTATATGGCCTCATCACTCCGCCCCAGATGGGCTCCTCACAGTCTCCCTCCTCTGGATCAGACTCAGGCTCCTCTATCGGTGCAGCCACTGATGGCTGTGCCGTATCCATGTGGATATCAGTGTAAATCACATCCTCAACAGTATGACTTACTACCCAATCTCAGGCATCCTATAATCATACAAATAACACACGTTAGTACAAAAATAAAATATATTCATTGATGAAATGAAATGATATTTTATCATGTACATCTCGGCTAGATGGATTTCCTCAATCCACCTCCAAAAATACACATCATGATGAATCCCCTTGATTCATCTCCTAATGCACTCAATATGAGTTTAATACTAAGGTTATAACCTAGGTTTCACAATCCTAACGTTTCTAACCTTCAGTTCTGATACCAACCTGTGACGACCTCAAATTCGGGTTCCACAACCTCGGGTTTGGTTCTCACTGTACAATACTTAATCAACAATTAAATACATACATTGCATTTAAACTTCACGAAATAATACAAAAAGCTGAAGAAATATTTCAACAATAAATACAAGTTAGTTCAAGAGAACTTGCCTCGTGTGTCGTCTACGGCTAACCAACTTAATTTAATAATCCTTGAACGGACCTAATAATTAAATCAGTTTGATCTTAAATTAGTATCATATACTCATCGGTATGATGACCTTTATAACTCTTACGAACCACATAATTAAATAATTACGGGCATTCAAACACTTAGAAAATATTATCACTACTTGATAATCTTTCATACAAAAGAACCTATATTAATTATTTAATATAGTTCAACCACTTATCTAATATTATTGACAATTTAATAATATTTTATTAGCCTTGTAGTATTATTCATCATTTAATAATACCTTATAAATCTTCTAATATTATTAATCATAAGATTTCATTAACTAATGTTATTAATCATTTAATAATATTTTATTAATTATCTAATATTATTAATCATTTAATAATATTTTATTAGTTGTCTAATATTATTAATCATTTAATAATATTTTATTAGCTTATCTAATATTATTAATCATTTAATAATATTTTATTAATTATCTAATATTATTAATCATTTAATAATATTTTATTCATATTCTAATATTATTATTCATTTAATAATATTTTATTAATTATCTAATATTATTAATTATTTAATAATATTTTAATCATTATCTAATATTATTAACTATTTAATAATATTTTATTAATTATCTAATATTATTAATCGTTTAATAATATTTTATTCGTATTCTAATATTATTATTCATTTAATAATATTTTATTGACTTTGTAATATTATTATACATTTAATAATATTTTAATAATTTTCTAATATTATTATTTATTTAATAATATTTTATTAACTTTATTATATTATTAATTCAATAATAATATTTATACACTTTTAATTATTAAATCAATTATCTACAACTTTAAAAATATATTTATTAAGTTCAAAAATACTAAAATAATTTTTGGAACGTTTTTCATTTTCTAACCCGAACTGGCCCGACCCAACCCGACCCGGTTCAGATGTATTATTTTTCTCGGAACAGTGCTATAGACACCGAAATTTTGCACTTCGCTACTAACCCTGGCAGGAGGGCAAAATCGTTACTTGACCCGACATGCAAAAAGGAAGGTCGACCCCAACACAAAGCCACCCCAACGACTTACAGTCAAAGCCGCCACAACGAACAACGAGCATCAGGTTACTTGAGGCAAGGCAAACAATTGATCCAGAAGAACCTGATTTGATCACAAAAGACGCCTATGGCCACTACGCTTACGATAGTCGAGGGTGTAAGGGGGCCAGCGCCCCCTGGAAGCCAAGCACAAAGAGCAATTTTTATATCAAGTAACAGCCTTCCAAAATAATACAACAAAAATTGACGATTTAAGATTGTGTGACACGGAAATCGAGAAAAGCAAGCTGGGCAGCCGCAGGTGCACATGCCGCCGACAAACGGGACAGTTTCGAGGCTCGAGGAGACAACCCGGCAGCCGAGGATTCGGCGCGGGCGGCCACAACAGGTAGCCGCAGATGCACCTGCGGCTGCCTTCAGTCACCTATAAAACACCATTTTTGATCTGTAGAAGAGAGGAACAAGTTTTTTCTTAAGTTTTAGAGAGAGAGTCGCGAGACTAGAGAGAGAAAGGCTCGGGTGGAGTGAGAGATAGTGATAAAGTGCTCCAATAATTAAGTGTTCTTGTGTTTTTGCTCGAGTAGTGAAATATAAAGCGTTTGTTGGCGTATTGCAAGGTGAAAATGGTGTTTTTCTTTAAGTTTTAGCTTATGTTATTGTTATAATCTTTGGTTGTTGAGTTGTTTTGGATATAATATTGTGGTATATTATTGAGGGTCCGTGGATTAGGGATTATTAGTGAGGGTTCTGTCGGAACGTAATTTCCTCCTAATGTCCCGAGGACATCCGTACGGTGATATGTAGTTCATTGTGTTAATAGATAGTTCGTAGTATTGGGCTTGCGATTTTTGATTCGTGTAGTATAGTAACAAGTCTAGTATTGTTAAGCTTGCGTTGGTACGGTCGTGTAGTGATTTGGGTGATTGTGAGCCTAGGAATGAGATTCTCGTGATCAAACTCCGAAGATGGACAAATTTTGGTATATGTAATCATTGCAAGGGTCCATTTGTACATATGTAAATATTGGGCCTTAAAGCGATATCGAACCGTGATCGGGTTTAAGGCCCCGTAATAGTAAAATATGTGATTGTGGGTGTGTGGGGATAGTTAGACGGCTCACATGCCCATGGATAGCCCCGACACGGTTTTGAATGCTTGTTTTGATTTGCGACATGAAAAAACGGTTTTCCAAAGTAAGGCAAACGACCAAGATTTTTTAAAAGTAATCAAATTAGGATATTAGAATCACGAGGTTAGAAATTGAGAGTTTTAGTAAACGTCAGTCCCTGTTTGGCGAAAAGGCTACAAGCAGTTTTGAAATATCAAAAAAAATGATTTCAAAAAAAAAAAATAGACAAACGTTTTCATTAAACTTTGGTGCATAGGGTTAAAGAGCTCCTACAAGTTGCCCTCATTTTATTTGACTTTACTGTTAGAAGGCAATAAATAGTCTCGATTCCTATTTGACAAAAGTTTAAAAACTCTTATTTTCTGAAAACGACACCTAATAAAAACCCCATCATTTTCAAACTTAAAATCAATGTTTACTAGAAAACAAAGCCTTGTCGTTTGAGTCAAAAGACGTTTCAAAACACTCACTAAATAAAGCATGTCTTCTACAAAAAGAATCAAAGAAAGTTTTCTCATCACAACAAACATTTAGACACACACACACACACACACACGTTTTAGGATTTTAAAAGGATGGGAAAACATCAAGATTACGGTAACCGTGTTTTCACGGAAGTCGGGTGGTGCCTAACACCTTCTCCTCGCTTAAGCAAGCCCCCGAACTCTATGAATCTCGGTTCGCAGATCAATTAATTCGGAGTCACATATGAGCTAGCGATTACGAAAACAAAATTCGGATGAGTTGGTACATCCATTTCAAATATACGAACTGGCGGCTCTGGTCAATTGGCTCATCATAAAATCGGCCTTTCAAACCCCGTCGACATTCAAGCCGACCCTTTTCCAAAAATCACATCTTAATCCAAAAGGCTAAAAGTGGAAGGGATAATTATTAAAAAACGAAACGACTTTTTCCGGCGTCGACAGCTGGCGACTCTGCTGGGGACATTAGAGGGCTTAAGCCGCATTTAAATCTTGATGCTTTCTTATCCTTTAAAAATCTAAAAATGTGTGGTTGCGATATATGTCGTGTTTGACACTGTACGTTTGTGAATGTAGGTTTCGCTTTCGATGAATGTTTTATCTTTACGAATGCTTTACTTTAATGTCATCATATGCATGCGGTGAGGTACGATGAATGTATGTTAAGCAGTTCCTCCTCCTGAGACAACCCCGTCGGATGTGGATTACTGGACTCAAAGGGGCGCTCCCCAGCGAGGCTCAGAAAAAGCATCCAGTCAGATCCAATCCAATTGAAAGACCGGATTTATTCCCGTCTAGTATGTTGCGAAGACCTGGGAACCTTCATGCGAAAAGCCCGCGAGAGTAACTTAGGGTAGGTCGGCCTCAGATAAACCCAACGCGCGGGAAGTCTCTTCATACCCTATCACATTTTACGTACATGATGTCATACTTCGGTTAATCATCTTTTATCTCTCATCCTGTCAATTAGAATCACTGACCTATGTTTTGCAGGGAAGAGTTGATGAGGCACAATGATTGATATTACGATTCAAGTACACCTCATTGTTAAAATTAAAATATATATATATATAAAATAAAAAATGAAAAAAAAAACTGCTGACACTGTTTTGCATGGAAAGATCAAAAACTCATAAAACATGGAAATATCGCTTTAGCATGCCTCTGTGTTTCCATGTCCCAAAGCTAAACTTCGATTGTTTTGTTTGTAGGTTGCTCCCCGAGCCGTGTACAGTTTCATAAAAAAATAAAATAAAAAAATAAAAAAAATAAAAAAAAAAATAAAAAATGCTAACACTGTTTTGCAGGAAAATATTAAAATACTTATAACATGAAAATAGCGCTTTAGCATGCATCCATTTTTTCCATTTCCCAAAACTAAATTTCAAATTGCTTTATTTGCAGATTGTTCCCTAAACCTGCCTACGATCTAAACGAATCTGAACTTCACCGATCAGAATGGTTGAGAATCCCACTCACTCCGGATCTGGTTCCCATCTATCAGGAAGAATTTGAAAATTGGAAGAGGCATATAGCTGAAATGACCATGTTATTGAAACAATGGTGCAAGCTGAACCAGGGACCGCAACCCAATGCTCCGCCTGAGTCATCATCTTAGGGGGAGAACCAGATCTCTTCTAGAAAATCCAGCTGACCGGAGAAGATCAAGGCAGATTGAAAGGGCAGGGAAAGCGAATTGATGAAGTTACGAGACAATCCCACCAGTGGAACTTTGAATTCGCTTGGAAGAATGTGAAACCCTAAAAGGGAGGGTCAAGCAATATCTATGAGAGATCAAAAGTTCACCCCTTTAAGCAAATCAAAGGCAGAAATATTGCATCTTCTAATCAGCTGAGGAAAGATTGTGGAGTTGCTGCCTCCAAGTATGTAATCCAACTCACTGGGGCATGACACGAAAGAATGTAGGGCGTTGCGGCCTAAAATCCAAAATCTCATCGAAAGTGGAGAGCTAAAAATGGCAAGCAACGCTGAGGCCACCACTATGAGGAAAGGTAATGTGAAAATGAAGAGTCTAACATACCCGCCAAAGAGGGAAAGTTCATATGAGGTGGAAGCTATGGTCACCAACCTCAACGAGATACGAGGTGGATCCCTCATAATCCAAGGAGTGGCGAAAGAAGCAAAAGGTGTCCTGACGAAAATAGCAGTATCCGAGCCAAAATGCCCTACTGTGAACCTAAAAGCTATCCCCTGGAAGTACGGGAAGGGATCAAAAGGAACCTCAGAATGTGGGTCAGTCCTACCAAATAGCCACACTATTTGTCTGCCAAAACGAGCGATTAAAATGTTAAAAATGCCTTATGAGAAAGTACCAGAAGAAAAGGTAGTCGAGTTCCTCAAGAAAATGGGACGCATTAAAATAGAGGAGGGAGAAAGTTGGAGGAGGACCTTCAGTCAAAGAATCAAGTACTTACTCCTTCCATTGACGGGACTAGCATGAACGTCCCAGAGAATTTCAACAAACTGAGTGGTGATCAAGTTATGACAATCACTGAAGATATTCTCAAACATGGGAGTAACCTCTATCGAAGGGAGCATGATCATCGACAAATGGATTGACGACCTCAGCAACAAAAAAAAAGAAGTTGTGCTAAAAAGGGCCTGAACTACGTAAGACCTGATCTCCTTTTCCTATAGGAGTACATAGGCAGCCACTTTGACGCGGTCTAATCCTTGCGAAAATCTATAGAACCCTTCAATGGTTTTACAGTTAACGATCAATGACTCAGACAACCTGTTCTCCTGTCAACCCATCGGAGTACACTTCCTACCTGATCAAAGGCAAAGGATTCTTGGGTTCCCAGCATCTCATCAGCCCCCCTGTCAAAGACACCACAAAGCGATGGCCCTGACGACCATCAAGGATGGGGCAATTTCGAAATCGATGATGACTCACACTGGGGCATTCATCAACCATCCTTGGAAGGATAGTGCACAATTCGACATCTATGGTGTGATCCCGTCTGCGTACGACAACATCATCAGAGTTGTACGATCAATTGGTCCTGTCCAGTCAAAGCTCTTTCAGAATACGAGGACCCACAGGTAAGATACAACTCATTTCATCTCTTTATTTCTTTCCTGTCTCTGTGTACATATATTAAGACTGTACATAGTTTAACTCTAACATTACTTTTGGAAAAAGAAAATTTTTATTTGACTTGTTAGGAATCGAATTAATTCTGACAAGCATCCGTGGAGCAGACTCATGAGTATGATTAGACGATTAAAACTGTTCAAAAACCTGATTTCGAAGTGTCGTTCGAAGCAGAATCCACCTCATAGGCAAGTCTGCACTTTGCGTTTGCACCAACTTTTAGATGTGGGGTATAAAGCTATGACGATAGTGACGACAGTTGATGCGGAGTCGGAGGGTAAATAAAAGTGAATCAAATGTCTCGAATCATGGCCTAAGTTATTCGAGTAATTAAGCCTGAGGGGTGTCTTTACACCTGGTGCCCTGAAGTCGTCTGATTTGGGAGTCACCGGCCCAACACTCGTTACATGGGTAACTCAGAGCCTAAGAAAGTGAGCATTACAGCTGCAGAGAGCTGAGCAGATTCTAATCGTGGCATGGGTTATTCGAGTAATTAAGCCTAAAGGGCGTGTCTACACCTGGTGCCCTAAAGTCGTCTGATTTGGGAGTCACCAGCCCAATGCTCGCTACATGGGTCGCTCAAGCCTAAGAAAACTAATCTTGCACAAGGTTAGACGAGGAATAAATGCCGTAAACCACCTAACTTGTATCGAAGTGAGGCCTCTATTACTCGAGCAAGTAAACCCGAAGGGGTGTCTTTACACCTAATGCCCTAAAGTCGCCTGGTTTGGGAATCATTGGTCCAAAACAAGTTAAATGGGTAACTTTGAATAGCCTAAGAAAACGAGACAAGTTAAGTGGACACGAAAAGGGGAATACAGAGTCGAAAAAAAAGAAAAGAAAAAATGTTCGACCAGAGAAAAAAAGATGTTCATCTAAAGTCATGGAAAAGAAGCCCCTAATTGAAGGATGCATCACACAATGCACTTGTCGTATGACGTTAATTCTGTGAATAACGATGTCGAGAATGAAGACGGAATACCTTCGATAAGGGAATGTAGTTTCTTTTGAATTTAATCATACTCACGTATATTGACCCTGAATGCTTAATTTTTTCTTACAATTTCATAACTCGTCAAATGAAAAAAAAAATGTGAAATCGAGAATGACTTAGCACGTTCACAATTCATTCACTGTCGAGTTAATACACTCACGATTCACGAAAAAAAAAAGAGAGATCCATCTCGATGTCAAGTTTCTTTAACGATAAGACAAACACCACGACACGAGCTAAATTGCATAATCATGAGCATTCCATTTTTATATGCTTTACTGTCAAGATTTTAGCAATTCTTATATTGGAGTTAACCCCGCCGACCCGAACCGTCGAGCGTTTAGCGTTTGTTACTTGTGCAGGATATGAATCGGTGTGGGTAACTCGGCATGATCAACGAAACGACTTCCCATATGAATCCTCGACAAGAACACAAGTAAAGGCTGGGGCATCTTAAAGATCATGGAAATGAAAGGAGCACAGGTCTATATCAGACTCCTCATCAACGAACCTTCCCCCACGACCATAAATGGATTTTGACAAAACTCAGCATGATGCACGCTGACTTTACCTCGATACTCAGGCGAGCATATGCAAGAGCGATATAATTCCTGACGTCAGGGCTGATCGATTAAAAGGCGAGGAAGGGCAACATAACCGTCGGTCATCGGAAAAAAGAGAAGCCAAGTGGACTGCCTCAATCAGATGAAAGTCAAG
The DNA here is from genome assembly GCA_947179155.2 of Hedera helix. Classification (NCBI taxonomy): domain Eukaryota; kingdom Viridiplantae; phylum Streptophyta; class Magnoliopsida; order Apiales; family Araliaceae; genus Hedera; species Hedera helix. Next base: position 27,128,522 of record OX359264.1, read on the forward strand.
AGCTATCAAAGCATACAACCAACTGACAAGGGGATCACCTAGATATCAACCCAGAATCTAGGCATAATCCTCTAGCATAAGAGGAAGTCCCTGACACCCCAAATTCAAAGACATGACGATCTGTGAGCAGGATGAGGAGCCCTGGATAAGTCGATTGGGCATTCAAAATGACAGATACAATTCCCCAACAGAGAAACGATCAGGGGCATGCGATTCAATGAACCAACCTTGAAGTCCAGAAACTGTCCTCCCAAATAAGGCATGACACAACTGAGTAGTCAAAAAGAACGACACGTGAAAATTGTATCATTTGACTAAACAGGGGTCATTTCCTTCCAAGCATATCTATTGATCCATGCATAACATCTGTGCATCCATGTATATATCAAAGTAAAATATACATGAAAGAAAAATCACAAGTACGAGACTGTCGGCGTCACGAATACCGGTGCCATTTATCGGAAGAACATGGCAGCGGGAAACTTCCACGATCCGATGCGCCCAGAATCTATGGAACATTAAGGAATTACAAAACGACTGTCTGAAGCACCTTCAGCTAATTAACAAGGATGACAGCTCAAAAGCAATGGCTGTCAAGAGCGATCTACAAGGACGAACCCCAAGAATGACAAGTCAAATCAAAGAAGTGGTTGGCAAAAGTGATTTACGAGGACGAATCCCAAGGAGGCCCCACAAACTAATCAGGTACGCTTTCCTTTTAAATTTGTTCAAACAATTATTGCATCTTTTATGATTCGATACGAGTCCATTTGGGACAATAAAAAATGACCCACCAGAGACGATACCTGACAGTCCCAAAAATGACCCGTCAGAGACGATACCTGACCGTCCCCAAAAATGACCCATCAGAGACGATACCTGACAGTCCCAAAATGGACCCGTCAAAGACGATACCTGATCGTCACAAAAAACGCCCGTCAGAGATGATACCTGACAGTACCAAAAAGGACCGTCAGAGACAATACTTGACCGTCCCCAAAAATGTCCCGTCAGAGACGATACCTGACCGTCACAAACAGACCGTCAGAGACGATACCTGACCGTCCCAAAAACGACCCATCAGAGACGATACCTGACCATCACAAACCGACCCGTCAAAGACGAGACCTGATCGTCCCAAAACGACCCGTCAGAGACGATACCTGACAGTCCCAAAAACGACCCGTCAGAGACGATACCTGACCGTCCCAAAAACGACCCGTCAGAGACGATACCTGACCGTCCCAAAAAACGACCCGTCAGAGACGATACCTGACAGTCCCAAAAACGACCCGTCAGAGACGATACCTGACCGTCACAAAAATGACTCGTCAGAGACGATACCTGACAGTCCCAAAAAAGACCTGTCAGAGACGATACCTGACCGTCCCAAAAATGACCCGTCAGAGACGATACCTGACCGTCCCAAAAATGACCCGTCAGAGACGATACCTGGTCGTCCCCAAAAACGACCCATCAGAGACGATACCTGACAGTCCCAAAAATGACCCGTCAGAGACGATACCAGACCATCACAAAAACGACCCGTCAGAGATGATACCTGACCGTCCGAAAAACGTCCCGTCAGAGACGATACCTGGTCGTCCCCAAAAACGACCCATCAGAGACGATACCTGACAGTCCCAAAAACGACCCGTCAGAGACGATACCTGACAGTCCCAAAAACGACCCGTCAGAGACGATACCAGACCATCACAAAAACGACCCATCAGAGACGACACCTGACAGTCACAAAAATGACCCGTTGGAGAAAGATTCGACAATGACAAAAGGACCTGTTGGAGACAAAACCCAACTAAGTGATTGCGATGCAACAGAATGAAAAAAAATCAATAAAAAAAATAAAGTAAGATTAATTGAAAGCGATGCGATGTGCGATGCGATTTGCTTACGGTATGCGATTTGCGATATGAGAAAACAAGGATGAATTCCCCAAAATAAGGCGATGTGCGATGCGGTATACGATTTGTGATACATCATATGAGAAGCAGTGCGGTATGCGATTTCATATGCGATTGATGTGATTTTGATGTAATATGATATGCGATTTGATATTTGATATGCGACTTGATATGCGATATGCGATAGGCAAGAGAAAAATAGTTTTCTTTGACGAATATGCATAATTATATTGATGTTGCATAATTGATATATATGTTGCATCATTAATGTAAATATGTTGCATAATTAATACATGTTGCCATCATCATGCATCGAGTGTCTACTTCTTTATCATGTTCATTTCACTTACCATTACATAAACATGATAAAGAGGGGCAGCTGTAGACACCCAAATTTTGCACTTCGCTACTAACCCTGGCAGGAGGGCAAAATCGTCACTTGACCCGACATGCGAAAAGGAAGGTGGACCCCAACACGAAGCCACCCCAACGACTTACAGTCAAAACCGCCACAACGTACAATGAGCATCAGGTTACTTGAGGCAAGGCAAACAGTTGATCCAGAAGAACCTAATTTGATCACAAAAGACGACTAATGGCCACTATGCTTATGATAGTCGGGGGTCTCGCTCCCCGGTGAACGAGCGGCTGCCCAGCTCGCCGGTGAGCTGACGGGGGTGTAAGGGGGTAGCACCCCCTAGAAGCCAAGCATAAAGAGCTATTTCTATATCTAGTAACAGCCTTCCAAAATAATACAGCAAAAATTGACAATTTAAGACTACGTGACACGAAAATCGAGAAAAGTAAGCTGGGTAGCCGCAAGTGCACCTGCGGCCACCGACAAACGGGACAGTTTCGAGGCTCGAGGAGACAACCCGGCAGCCGAGGATTCGGCGAGGGCAGCCGCAGATGCACCTGCGGCTGCCTTCAGTCACCTATAAAACGCCATTTTTGATCTGCAGAAGAGAGGAGCAAGTTTTTTTCTTAAGTTTTAGAGAGAGAGTCGCGAGACTAGAGAGAGAAAGGCTCGGGTGGAGTGAGAGCTAGTGATAAAGTGCTCCAATAATTAAGTGTTCTTGTGTTTTTGCTCGAGTAGTGAAATATAAAGCGTTTGTTGGCGTATTGCAAGGTGAAAATGGTGTTTTTCTTTAAGTTTTAGCTTATGTTATTGTTATAATCTTTGGTTGTTAAGTTGTTTTGGATATAATATTGTGGTATATTATTGAGGATCCGTGGATTAGGGATTATTAGTGAGGGTTCCGTCGGAACGTAATTTCCTCTTAATGTCCCGAGGACATCCGTACGGTGATATGTAGTTCATTGTGTTAATAGATAGTTCGTAGTATTGGGCTTGCGATTTTTGATTCGTGTAGTATAGTAACAAGTCTAGTATTGTTAAGCTTGCATTGGTACGGTCGTGTAGTGATTTGGGTGATTGTGAGCCTAGGAATGAGATTCTCGTGATCAAACTCCGAAGATGGACAAATTTTGGTATATGTAATCATTGCAAGGGTCCATTTGTACATATGTAAATATTGGGCCTTAAAGCGATATCGAACCGTGATCGGGTTTAAGGCCCCGTAATAGTAAAATATGTGATTGTGGGTGTGTGGGGATAGTTAGACGGCTCACATGCCCATGGATAGCCCCGACACGGTTTTGAATGCTTGTTTTAATTTGCGACATGAAAAAACGGTTTTCCAAAGTAAGGCAAACGACCAAGATTTTTTAAAAGTAATCAAATTAGGATATTAGAATCACGAGGTTAGAAATTGAGAGTTTTAGTAAACGTCGGTCCCTGTTTGGCGAAAAGGCTACAAGCAGTTTTGAAATATCAAAAAAAATGATTTCAAAAAAAAATAGACAAACGTTTTCATTAAACTTTGGTGCATAGGGTTAAAGAGCTCCTAGAAGTTGCCCTCATTTTATTTGACTTTACTGTTAGAAGGCAATGAATAGTCTCGATTCCTATTTGACAAAAGTTTAAAAACTCTTGTTTTCTGAAAACGACACCTAATAAAAAACCCCATCATTTTCAAACTTAAAATCAATGTTTACTAGAAAACAAAGCCTTGTCGTTTGAGTCAAAAGACGTTTCAAAACACTCACTAAATAAAGCACGTCTTCTACAAAAAGAATCAAAGCAAGTTTTCTCATCACAATAAACATTTAGACACACACACACACACATACACACACGTTTTAGGATTTTAAAAGGATAGGAAAACATCAAGATTGCGGTAACTGTGTTTTCACGGAAGTCGGGGGGTGCCTAACATCTTCCCCTCGCTTAAGCAAGCCCCCGAACTCTATGAATCTCGGTTCGCAGATCAATTAATTCGGAGCACATATGAGCCAGCGATTACGAAAACAAAATTCGGATGAGTTGGTACATCCATTTCAAATATACCAACTGGCGGCTCTGGTCAATTGGCTCATCATAAAATCGACCTTTCAAACCCCGTCGACATTCAAGCCGACCCTTTTCCAAAAATCACATCTTAATCCAAAAGGCTAAAAGTGGAAGGGATAATTATCAAAAAACGAAATGACTTTTTCCGACGTCGACAAGTGCACAGCGCCCCGGCGTAGTGATTTGTACTGCAACACGGCGCCCCGACGCTGTACTGCAGAAACATATTTCAATTTTCCAATTTTTGACACTTTTGATTCAAACATTGATAAAATGAAATCTACACATCCAAATGACAGAAAATCGATGTTGATGTGTTCCTAACTTCTTGTTTTACAGCATTTCATAGTTTGATCGCATTTTTGAAAACGTTTGACACAAAATTTAAAGATCGAACCACTTAGGGCTTAAAAATGACTTACTTTGCGGTAAAAGCTATAACTTCTTTGTTTTTCAATATTTTTGAAAACTTCAAGTTGGGTTTTCTTTAAAACTCATATATCTAACTTTCTAGTCATAAAAATCCATTTTCCAACTTGTACATTTCAAAATACAACATTAAACATTACATGTTTCGTTAGGGTTTTACCGGTAAAGATTGTTATGAACATTTCTTCTACTTTTATGCTTAACACACATTAGAAATCATGATATAAACACATCAAACTATGAATATGCATATATTATATTGTTAAAGACTTCTAGATTATCAAAACAAGTTTTGATCGGTTAAAAATAGATTTTAACCGTTCAAAAACTATCTAGACTACAAAAATGGAATTTAAGAAGGTTAGAGCACTTTTAAACCTTTGAGACTTGTGTGCTCTTCTTTTTCTCCTACCAAAGTATGTGATGATGCTTTTGGACATTCACCAAGACCTTCCTCTAGCTTTTTCACACAACACCCAAGTGTATTCTCTATTTTCTCTCAAATGCTCTCTATTTTCTTCTCTCTAGAATGCTTACAAATGAACTGACCAACATAACACAAGTGCAGAGCACTCTATTTATAGCACTTCACTAATCGATCATTAACTCTCCTAATTCACCAACAGAGTCAATTTAGTAGGTAGATTTGGATTACTATTGGATGGATGGACAATGTGATTGACTAGAGTTGTTCACCTACTATGACATTGTGTAAATTAGAAGCAACATTGAAGCAACACACCACCCAAGTGCCCCCCCCCCCCCCCTGGTCGGCCATTTGGCCTATTTATGGCCAAATTTTGCTTTAAATTTTAATGCTAAATCATGCATATATATATATATATATATATATATATATATATGTATATTGGCCAAAGTTTTGACTTCACTTGGGCTCCACATTGGACTTGGAAATACATTTTATTGGGCTCATTCAATTAAATTGTTTGGGCTCAATTTATTTAACACATTGGGCTAGCATTTAATAAACTATGCTACCTTTAATTAAAATAAGTTTTGAGCTTATTTAATTAATTACATGGACTAAGGTTTAATTTAATTGCTTGGGCTACTAGATAAATTTAATTAACCTAGTTTAACAACTCTTTTGGATTTAAAAATATAATCCAATTAGATTCGATTTAATTAATTATAACATCTTGTTTCATTACTTTAAATAAATATACACATACACAAGTATATTTATTCAATTATCTAATGTACAATTAATTAGTAAATTTTTTTTAATTCATTGCTAATTATTTAATAATCATAATTACAATGCCTAATGAAATTCGTGGTCATTACAAAAATACCATTGACAAGTTGGAAAATGACAATTGTGTCTTAGAAGGGTATAATGACCAATATACCCTTAATTAGTTATGTGAAATGACATGAATGTCCCTAACCATACATGAGTTAACTTAACGAAGGATGATTAAGTGTTGGAGAATTATGCACACTATATGTATGTATATATTTGTAAGCAACGAAAGAACTAACTTCATTTTATATCATCCAAGTTGCTAGCAAATAGAGAGCTTAAGAGAGAAATAGCAAGAAGAAAAGCTAGGGCTTGCCAAAGCTTGCAAGATTCCATGAAAAATTGTACAAGAGTGGCAAAGCTAGTTATCAAAGTAAAGAATCCTTCATTAGCAAGGTTCAAAGCTAGAAGGAAAAGAGCTACAAGAAGTTATAACCATATCTAAGCCACAAAACTTTATGTTTATATATTTAAATGGAAGTTTAAGTGTAGCCATGCAAGAATATATGGTTAGGAGTACAGATTAAGTTATTTATGGGAGTTTATGTTCTATGTAATTGATAAATAGTGAAACCCTAAGCTTAAAGGTTGTAGAACAAAGGATATATATGATTCATGCATGTTTTCAAAGTTAGAAATCATGATTTATGGAGAATCATATATTTTATGTGGCTAGATGTAATGAAAACGTACTTTGAAAGGTTAATCATGTTTCATGCAAGCAAATTATTTTTGCTAGATGGCAAGCTAGATGCCTAAATGATTTAGAAACATGATATATGAAAGGAAATTGTAATACCAGGCTATGATTTGCATATAGACCAAACCATAATCTGTAAAGTGTATTAGAATGTGCATATATAAGTGATATGGACTTATAAAGTTGTTAAATGCGGATGTGGTAACTTATGTGGTGTATGGAGTTTAAGATGTCAAGTGGAGTCTAAGTATTGAAATGAAAAGTATTGCAAAAGTTAAGGAAAACCCAACATACAGGTATTTTTGGCAATTTTGTGTAATTAAAGGTGAAATGAAGTCAAATGACTTTTTTTCATGTATATACACGTGTTTAGGTTGATTTGGTAATCAACGGATGAGAATTTAAACAAAAAAACGATTTGAACGATCGAAATCGATTGTTTCGACCCTAAATGGATTTTTACGGACAAATCTCACCTCATGTGAAATTAAACTATTTTAAAGGTCTAGACATGTCATATATGACATATATGAACTATGTTAAGTGTTGGAATGAAGTTTGGAAGCAAATAACCAAAAATCACAAAGTTAGTAAAAATGAGTTTTGAAGTTGAAACTTTTTCTAAGTATGAAAATGAGTTGAAATGCCCTCCTACAGGCTATTGTTTTGATAATTTTAAGAAGTCAAATGAGTCATGTAATATTTTTGTAAAATACTATGTTGTAATACCTAGCTATGGTCCAAATTTGAGCTTATTTGGATGTAAGATGAATGAGTTAAAAATCAGCAAAAGTTGTGCAAAAATCAAAATTTCTAATTCTGAACACTGTGCCTAGGCGTAATGTTTTGTACTAAACATTGTGCGGGGGCCAAGTTACTGTTCATGGCTGAGAGATTTTCGCGGCCAGCGAGTTTAGAGTGCGCAGGGGCGAGGTTACTGTTTATGTGAAATTTTTTAATGTTTTCAGAAAGTTATATTTTGACTGGGAATGATAGAAATAAGTTATGTAAGCCCTAAATTATTATATAATGGTCAATTTAAATGGTGTTAAGGTATAATGAAATAATGAATGACATGAGATAACATGATTAAAGCTAAGTCAAACCATGTTATGGGTTATGTAAAAGGTCGGGAACGAGTTATGATGTATTGTTAACCTATGTAAGGTATAATACATCAAATGTGAAATGATTAAAGACGAGTGGTCTTGTATTTATGATTTAATTTCAAAAAAGATTGTAGAACATGTTATGATCTTATAATAACATGTAGGTTCAATATGGATAGACAGAGTTTGGAATGAGCAAACCGACACGATGAAGGATAAAAAGAATGAACGAGGAATGAAAAAGTTATGTATATAAAGCGTACCAAGCAAGTATTTCAGATTTAAATGTAATAATTGTTCTATGTGAACTATGTGATAGTAAAAGATTTGAAAAGTGCACTCCGTGCAACTATGTGTTAACTGTTAAATGCAATACGTGACTTTTATGCACAACATGATAAAATAAAGGATGCATGACACATGAATATAAACTGCAAGCATGAAAGGTTTTATCTAATTGACTTGCTGAGCCTTTGTGCTCACCCTTGCTATGACTAACAATTTCAGGTAAAGTACGAGAAGGTTGGAGGTTCCGGTGAAGCTAAAGGTAAATGAATGGTGAATGCATAGATAAGCATGAAAGAATACATTATATTCAAATGTGTAATATAATAAGTAAATAGATGAATGTAATTTGTATAGATACAAGTTATGTAACAATTTGGTTTTAAATGTTAAACCATGATAGTAATAAGGAATGAATGATCTATAAATCCATAATGATAAATATGCCTGTATGTATTATCCAGATAAATGATTTAAAGAATATAGTTGAGGTATTATTAGTAGTCGAGTTTTATATGTAATAAACTCGTATGTATGGTATAGATATATGTAAACAGGATCAAATACGGAATAGGTATAAGCAAGCAGGTGTATGCATGATATACATGATGGGTGACTGTATTCACTGAATAAGTTAAGTTAAATCAGTTACATAGATGATTTTAAAACTGTAATAGACAAGGTCACAAATTATAAATGTTTGACCTAAGTTTTAATGAATTGTAAGTGAATGTTACGATCCTAAGACAAGGAAGGAATGTAAGTCAAATAAATGGATTTATGAACTTTATTATGTTCTAATAAATGGTTTTAAAGGATAAATGTAAGTTTTAGCACATGAAATTGCCATTAGTAAAGGATGGGGTTTTGGGGTCGTTATAGTTGGTATAAAAGTTGATGGGTTATAAAACTTAGGCAAGAGTACCTTAGGCTATGACTTTTGTGAGAAGGAAGGAAATAGTAAAGAAATGGACTCTAGAGGAGTTGAGTAAGAAATAAATGAATTTTGGGAATTTGTGATTAAGAAATGATAAAAGTTATCTTAAGATAAGATATTGAGAATGGTAAAAGGCTATAAGATTGTAAAGTGGTCAAAGATAAATGGACTCGTAAGGAGTTGTGAATTACAAGAGACGAGTAGGGACTCTTAAGGAGTTATGAATTGTAAGACATGAAAAGGGACTCTTAATGAGTTATAAATTGTAAGATATGAATTAATAAAATTCATATCAGGTTAAGGAACAACTGAGTAAATGAAAATTAAGAAAATGTTAGGGTATCTGAGATTTTTTATTGAGGACTCATGATAGTGGCTGAGTTATACATTTCCTTGTATGGGCAGGGATTTGTGCTTGGTTTCACGACCATTTACCTTCCTATAATGATAATCAGTGGAGATCCAGCGTCACGATATCGGTTATGTATGTTGAGAAGGTAATTCTTTTCTTCTTCAATATGTACTTGATGCATAGGAAGTGAGAAAGACTAAGGTAATTGTGTGTTCCGAAAACTCAAACTTATAGTAAGTTTGTGACTCATGATCATGTGGTGAAGCCCCTCAGTGAATGGGTGACTTTGACCTGACTAGGACAAGCTCCTCAAACCATAAGATTGTGGTAAGTTCCTGAGCCCAAGTGTGTGGTAAGTTTGATGAACATGGGTGGGGTTAGAAAAAGAGCTATAAGTTAAGAGATATAATTTTCAAAGATTGGATAAGGTTAAGGAAATAGGAAAGAGATAGAATTGTTATGTAATGATTAGATGATGTAAAGAAAGGAAATGAAAGTTTAAAGGAGTTAAGGAAGAAAAGGAAATATGATTAGGATTGGGTAAGCAATCCACTCTTCTAGCTATGCTAGATCATCGATGTTTTAAAAATGTGCTTATTCTCGCACTTTAGTGCATTGTAAATATTTTGTTCAAGCATCGAACTAAAATTTTAAAAATTCTGTGATTCATGGGTCTAAGCCACTTGATTCAGCTAGACAAAAGTTATTTAAAAAATTTTAAAATGTATTTATGAAATCATTGTCACACTATTGAATATGGTGTGGGATGATAAAATGACAGAATTCTCAACGTACTTCTATGACAGTACAGTATTATGAAGTCTTGAATGACTGAATTCTCAACGTACTGCTAGGATAATGCGGTATTATGACGTTTTTAAAAAGATTTTTTTTTCTTTTCAGTTTTTGAAAATGGGTTGAAATTTTGAGCCAATGGTGTAATTCTTAGAACATGGTAGCAAAGATGTGGAGGTGAGAATATGAATCACTGATACATTGTTACGTAATGCAATATGATGAAGTCATGGTGAAAGTGAATTTTTAAAAAGTTTCAAGTTTGCAATAAATGAACAGTTTAATAATGTGAGTCTATGTCATTTGTTTCGGCTAGACCATTTTGCTAAAGAAATGAGTTAATGTTTTTAAATCCATAAATGGATAAAGAAATATGTTTTAAAGTCTGAGGTGAACAACCCTGAAAAGGGGGATATGGTACAGGGGTTGGTTAACGTGGTTTAACCCAAAAAAGCAATTGGTTAATCGTGAGCACTGAACCTGAGGTTCAAGGAACCAGGATTAAGGGCGTCATAGATACCTTGTACTTCAGCAATAGGATCTATCAGAAATGGATAATATGTACTAATCATGATGTTGCTTATATATGATAAGCAGATATCAATTCAATTATAGAGAAGAATATTAAGAAAGTGTTTCTAATGGTGGGTCTGATTTGAAACTAAAGAGCTTAGTAGACTCCAGTTTTTCAGACTAACCAAGACAACAATAAATTCGTTTTAGTTTATATGATTACCTGGAACGGTGGTGTAGTGAGTTGTTGGAAAGGTTCCAAACAGTAAAGAGTTGCTGATTTAGTGACAAAGACATAGTATATAGCTATGAGTGAAGCTGCAAATAGATTGTTTGGTTGAACAAGATCATTATAGAACTCGATATGGTTCTTAGCATTAAATGAGTTTAATTGGCCAAGGAACATAGGTTTCATATGAAATCCAAACATGTTTTTCAGCACTTTCGTTTGATTAGTAGAATCTTTGAACAGAAGATGACAACATAGAGATGATAGACTCTCAAAATAACATTACAGAGCCATTAACTAAAGCATTGACTTAGCAATTCAGTACGATCGCAACTTAGAAAAGATGTGTATGAGATACCCATGACGATCGACTTTAGTGCAAGTAGGAGATTGAAAGTAGTGTGTCTTCAAGCCAATCACATTTGATGTGATAAACATATACATTGTAATCTTATTTGTTTATTAATAGTAATTTTATTTAAAGGCATTTCTTATTCATGATTAATTGGTTGAGTTAATTAAATGAATAAACCCATAGTTTTGAGCAATACTTTTAGAATCATGATGTTGATCATGCCAATGAAATCTAAATTAGATAGCTCAAAACTAAAATATTTCTAATCGTTAGATAACTAAAATGGAGATTAGTGAATCCGGATAAATTAGTATATACTATGTTTGTTCATATAAGTGCATAAATCAAACACATTTCTGTCGCAAATACATAGTCATCATTTTCTTAAACTATAACCTCTCTTTGTCATCCATTCTTGGTTGCAACGCTTTACATCCATGCCAAATGCAAGAACAAGTAAACCAGAAAATAATGAACAAGATCATAAGGAATGCAACTACAAAACAACAAAACTAAGTATATCCAACAGAACTTAGAATCGAGAAACAAACCATTCATTAGGATAAGGAGTACATACATTTAGAAAATTTCACCTTATAAAGTTATCCAATCAACAATAGTTAATTATGCTACATCAATGTAGCAAGGATTACGCAAATGCTTGATGGTAAAAAGCTAATGGACATTCCTTTTCTATTTACGTTTTACTTATGTTATGATTAACCTAATAATCTTATATCTCCAACAAATTATTATTCTTTGTTGCTTAAAACACATTATCTAAAGTTTCTTGATAACTTACCTCCAAGTGTCAAAAAGTACACCATAAGCATTAATTAAAATCCAAATATGCAAAAGTGTAAGAGTGTCAAAAGTGAGCTAACAATCCAATAAAGGTGTCCCATTTTAGGCAACATGTCACATGTATAGACTGTATGGTTCAACACAAGTCTTATCTTTGTCAAGCTCCTAACTATTTTCATGAAAAATATAATTTAATAATAACTAAAAGCACTTTGAGAGTAACACCAGTAAAGAGTTAGCTTCTTTATACAATTACAGTAATAAAGTAATTTAGGGTATAATAAGTTGTACATGAAGGTATGTGAATGATCAAAAAATGATCTACCACTTCCAGTAAAGGGAAATAATGTTCTATGCGATTCAATAACTGACAACTCAGAAATTCTTGGCTAATGTGGAATAAAAATTAGAAAGTAGTTTCTAATTTACATTAATTAGAGTTGTGCATTTGTGAATTGAAATTCATATAATCAAATAAAATAAGACTTGATAGAAATTTCATGTATTATATTTGATCGGAATATTGTATGGTAGAATGATTGAATTGTACAGCAAGTGACATCCCGAATTATGACAAGATTTCTAAATTAGAATCTTGGCTAATTAAGTAAAGGTTAACAGTTAAACATAGTTATGAATGACAGAAGTTGTAAAAGTGATTAAAATTATGTATTATTTGATCATTATGTTAGAAATGACCTGTGTGGTTGGAATGGTAAAGAGGGACTCTTAGTGTATATAAGGGTCTATTGAATGTATATAGCTGCAAGTGAAGTTGTAAATGAAGTTTGGATGAAGAAGTTCATATCTGAACTTGGGGTGGTTCTTAGCATTCAAGGACATGTGCCTTTTCTTTTGTGACAACACGAGAACTGTTGCACAAGTTAAAGAACCAAGGTCTCATCAGAAATCCAAACATGTGTTGCGGCGGTTTCATTTGATTAGAGAAATCATTGAAAGATGAGACATCACCATGGAGCAAATGAACTCTCTAGATAAGATTGCAAATCCATTTACTAGAAAATTAACTCAATGATAGTTTGATTGTCACTTAGAGAAGATGAGTATGAGATACAATGATGATTAACTTTAGTGCAATTGGGAGATTGAAAGTAGTATGCCCTCAAGCCAATCACATTTGATGTGATAAATATATATTTTGTAATCTTATTCATTCATTAATAAAAGAATTCATTTATTCAAAGGTATTTTTTTATTCGTATTTAATTATTGAATTAATTGTGATAAACTTATAGTTTTGTGCAATACTTTTATCATGATAATAATCATACTAATGAGATCTAAATTCAAAAAAGTTCAAAATTAAAATTATTCCTTATCGTGAGATCACTAAAATGGGAATTAGTGAATCCATATAGATTAGTACATACTATACTTGCTCTTATGAAGAGGACGATAGATCTCATAATCATTTGTGTAGAGACACTAAAGCAAGTATGTAAGTGCTTATTGGAGAATAAGTTCACGAAACGTGACTCACTAAAGAAATACCTAATGGAGTTTTACTTGCCTGTCAATACGAGTTCCTTACGTGTTGATAGTACAAGTGATCCTTATATTTGAGATCATTATAGTATCTTGTATATGATAAGTTATTCTTGGACATATTCTTTAAGACCTACAAGGTATATCAAATGGTATATTCAACTATAACAAGTTGTACATGGAGATAGGTGAATGATCAACAAAGGATCTGTCACTTCTAGTAGAATGACAGTATGTCCTATGTGATATGATAAATGACAACTCAGTAGTCCTTGGCCAAGGCAGAATGAAATTAAAAAATAGTTTCTAATTTACATTAATCAGAGTTGTGCATTTTAGAATCGAAATACATATGATCAAATAAAATAAGACTTAACAGTAATTTCATGTCTTATATTTATTTGGGACATTACATGATAGAAGGATTGAATTATATGGTAACTATTCACTAAAAGGTTCCTTTAAAGATGAAACGTTAAAACCTATATTATCTGAAAAGTCGTTAATCACTAAGGGGGCTTACCCTTATTGTGGAATAAATATTATTTATTTAAATGAATTAAATAGTTTAATTTATTTATATAAATAAGATTAGAAAAGTTCTAAATAATTTATTCTACAATCAGTTTAATATGGAGAACCTAAAGGGTCACATCGCAAAAGAAAAATATTTATTTAAAAAGTAAATGACATAATCGTAATAACAGATTTTGTAATATCCCAGATATTTACAAGATTTGTATATGAGATTTTAAATAATAAATTAAAGGTTAAGGTTTCAAACATAGAATTGTAGAAGTGAGATGTGTAGAAAATGGGTAAACATTTTTTTTAACATAATTTATTTGTTATAAATTAAATGTGGGAATACTTTAATGATGCATATAGAAAATTTATTAAGGAAATAAATTCAATTAAGAAGTGAAGGTGGTTATATATATATATATATATATATATATATATACACACACACACACTTAATGTGTGCTTGTCAGCCCAATAAGAAGATGAGTAGGTTAAATATTCAATCAAACTAATAATTTAATTAGTTTAACATATGAAGTAAGAAGGGAAGTCATGAAATATAATTAACTAGATTAATTATATTAATTATGAGTTAGAGTTATAGAAAAACTAGAATGGTTGTCTAGAATGATAATATTATGAAGTTAATTAATTAAGTAATTAACTTAATTTTTAAGTTGTTGTATAGAGTCCATTAATGAATTTGAAACAAGCCCATTATTTTAATTGGTGTAAGTCTTTTTGGTAATTATATAGAGGTCTAAATAAATTTATAGATATAGCCTCATGAAGAGTCCAAGTAATTTAATTACTACTAGTGGACTAGCCCAAAAAGATTATAGATGTTAGCCCAATATGAGAATACTTGCATGAATGTGGGTAATTAAATAATAAGCCCAAATGTTACAGTCCAAGAGGTAATTAATATAAATCCAATTAATTAATGTTGGCAAGTATTGTATATAATGGGGTGATAGTTCAATTAAATAAATTACCTAGCCCAAGTTATGAAAGATATGTGAGTTGTAATTAAATAAGAGAGCCCAATGCAAGGTAAACTTTGTAGCCCAAACATTTAAAAAGTCAATTGATGGTCAAAGTGTTGAAAATTTTGGTTGAGTGTAGAGAATTAACTAATGTAAGGTTAGTTAAATAACCCTAGTTGGTAGACAAGAGAGAGCATTAACCAAATATTGGTTAATTGATAGGTAAGTAAATATGATGATGAGAATTAACTATGGATGAGTTAATTGAGTAACCCAATGTGGTAGAATAATTTAAAACAAGTTTAATTGGATTAAATTATAAGTTCAAATGAAGTATTAAACTAGGTTCAATAAATTAACCTAGTAGTCCATGTAATTAATTAAACTAGCTCAATGTTTGTTTTAATTAAATGTAACATAAATTATTAAATGTTAGCCCAATGAGTCAATTAAATTGAGCCCAACCAAATTAAATGGATGAGCCCAATATATTTAATCTTAGAGTCCAATGTGGAACCCAATAGGAAGTCAAAATTGGTCAAATAATATATATATATATATAAGCGTGTGTGTATGTGTGTGTGTATATATATATATATATATATATATATATATATATATATATATATATATATATATATATATATATAATTAAAGTATTAAAATTAAAGCAAAAATGGGTGATTAAATCCCATTTTCCAGCAATTTAGGGGGCCCCACTTGAGGGTTGCTTGATTTACTTCATGTTGCTTACAATACACTTCTTTCCATAGATGGCCAACCACCCTAGTCATTTCATATGTCTATCAATTCGTCATTCAAACAATAGTAATCCCAATTTAGCTCTTAATTTGACTATGTTTGTGAATTAATAGAGATAATGAAGGTTTAACATAGGACTAATATAGAGTGTTCCACACACTTGTATATGTTTGTTAGTCATTTGCAAGCTTTGCTAGATAGAAAAATAGAGAGCATTGGAGAGCTAAAGAGAAAAACACTTGTGTGAGTAAGAAATAGCAAAGAAGAAGAGCTTGGTGAATTTCCACTAGCCTCATAACATACTTTGGTAGAAGAAGAAGAAGAGCATCCAAGACCTTAAGGTTTAAAAGTGCTCCAACCCTCCTAAATTTTATTTTTGTAGTCTAGATAGATTTTTAACAGTTAAAATATATTTTTAACCGATCAAAGTTATTTTGATGATCTAGAAGTCTAAAACTTTGATATATAGGTATATTCATAGTTTGATATAGTTAATACATGTATTTATATGGGTGGTACATAAAGAATTAAAAGGAAAGCCCATACAACGTTTTACCGGTAAAATCCTAGATGGCTCGATCTTAAATTTCTTGTCAAAATGTTTTCAAAAATGTGATTGAACCATGAAATGTTGTAAAACAAGAAGTTAGGAAGACAACAACACTAAGTTGGTGTGACGCCCCCAAATCATTATAATTACTATAGCTGACTTGGTGCTCACTATAAATACTAAATCATTAGGTTTATGGATGATTTCCTTTGTTCTTAAACAAAGTTCTCATCTTAATTCCCAAAAATCTTTCATTAATATATATTAAGTCCTTGCAATCGATACAAGAGACTTAATACTCAATCGTAACATTTTATCCTTAATATTTAGAAATTCTATAACTTTACATGTTCCAACATCCACGGCATTAAATCATTAGGACGGCTCTTGGGAACAGAGAATCTCGCGGTGAATGTTTGCATCTTCACTCGTGATAAATGTTTGCATCTTTATCCGTGACAAATGGTTGTTTCTTTATCTGGTGCAAAATTCTCTTTCCGTACAGAACATTACCCAAGTAGTTAAAACCGTCATTCGAAACATATTTGTTTATAGTGATATCTCTTCATATTAATAATCCTATTTATCCGACATTCAGAATAGTAATAACGAGTTATACCTGGGTCCGAGGAACCTTAACGATGGATTTGACCAGTCAACATCGCTTAGTCCTGTCTCGGATGTACAGCACTCACAAGTTATTTACCAATCTTCATTCAGATAAATAGATCATTATTAATACTATGTTAAGTTTTAAACAATTCTAAGTTTAATCAAAGTAAAGACATAATAATAGAGTAAAGACATAATAATAGAATGTGATAAAATTTGATAATATTTATATAATATTCGGTTACATGTGTGAAACTTGTTCTTATTACAAACTGTCATTATGACTATAGTTAAGAATAGTTAAGGAAAGCAGTAAACTAGTCTACGCATTTCTTCTTTCTTTTCTTCTTTGAGCCGGAGCTCTCGGGTTTGTCTGCAAATTAGGTTTATATGCAAGGGTGAGCTAAAATACTCAGCAAGTCTTAAACACATAGCATATAAGTGAACTCACACCAATAAGGATTATAAGGATTCATGGCATAACAATTGATATTTACAAATATTTTAACATAGCAAGACTGAGTGGTGGTTAGACCTTGAACTGTTCTTTGTCTTTTGACTTAGAACCTTTTACAGTGGATATAGAAAGGAGATCAACCTAACGACATCCTATGTTATGCATAACATACCATACACTGGACAGATCAAGAACAGTAATACATATTTGTTCATCTCAGTTTACTTCACATGTCAGGATCGCCCCAAGATGACTTCGTTTGATATAATAAATCATGATTCGAATTTATCACGAATAAGCATTTCATTTTGCAAGTTATGCCGAAACAAGAAGCAATAACTTTCGTATCAAAGATTTATAACACGTTACATACACAAAATGTATAAATCACATAGAAAGCAAGTAAACAAAGGTTAAGGAAAAAAAGCTTGCATTTAGCACAAATTAGTGTTCCCCGGTAATCGTTTAAAGAGCCTATATAAAGGGTTTCGTGTACCGAATGTTAATTCATCAAATTTTCCTTCTTTATACTTGTTTTTATACCTAAACTAGACTATTTTCATTAGTGTAATTTATAGGATACATGGCTAACTCGAAATCAACAAAATTGGTGCTTTTTAGGATTTCCACCCGAGAGCCTCTTTTAAATTTTCAGCTTTCACATCCTTTCCGGTTACTGCCATAACTTTTTCATAAGAAAACATTTTTAAGTGATTATTGAATCTAAATTGCTTAGAATTTCATGATATAAAACTTTCATTTGCATTTCTAAGGCAGATACGGATTTTAAGGTTTTGAAAAATGCCAAAATAAGACAATAAACATGTTTTGGCCAATATTTTTAGGGGTAACCATGTGAAACATGGTGCCGCTTGCTTAACTCTTTAAGAAATCATGTTATAAGACTCAATATCACTTTATAACATAAAAAATCACAAATCACAAACCTTCTCAAAGAAATATTCATGACTTTTGCTCAAGAACACACGAAGAACGGATAAACCGTACATGGTAACGACTATGTTCTTGAGCTTTTGATTTTCGTACTTGAAATAATTTGAGCATTATAACTGCTTACATAAGTGATTATGACACTTTATAATTGACAAAATTTGGTCATTATAACGGCTTGCATAATTGATTAAAACAATTTATAAAAATGCTTAAGAACATACGAAAACACGGAGAACGGATAAACCGTACATGACCACTACGTATGTTCATTGAGCTTTAAACTACGAATTGAAATTCGACATTATAACTACTACAAAATGTAGAAAGGCTCAAGAACACGTGAAGAACACGGAGAACGACAATCGTACATGGCTATGACTCACGTTCTTGAGCTTTTGAAAAATTAAAGACGAAAGGAAAAACGAACATAATAACTACTAGAGATTATATCTTTGGTGTTTGCAAGCTTTAACTATTTCTTTGTAATTTCCAAGATAGTAACTCTCTCTTAATATATGAATAGCTTTGATACTAGATTTTAAGCTTTGAAAATGAATGGCGAATCAAGTGAACTAAGCTTGCTATTTATAGGAAAAGTCAAGTTTCTTTAATTGCACTTTTAGTCCTTGAAGTTATTATTAGTTTACATAGGGACTTGGACACATATTTAAGAACTTAGGACACCTCATTAAAAGCACAAAATGGCTGGACATTTTGATCCAATGGCTAAGATTTCATATTGCTTTACTGTGTTCTCATTGGTCAAAAATTAATCACATGGATAGTTAGCTTGAATTTTGATTGGTTAACTCAATTTTACATGAATTTAGTTGATAATTAGTTAGTGTAACTAGTGTTTCTTTATCTAGTTTAGTTAATCTAACTTGTTTTTCTTTTGTTAACCATGATTGGTCAAGGTTAGTTTAGTCCTTAATTAAGCTAACATGTGATTGGTTGATTAGTAAATCATTTTAACTAATCAAACTTACTTAGTTTAGCCTTAATCTTGATTAGTATATTAATTAGTATAGTTGACTTTTACTATTCACATTTGACTTTTTCGTATTTATACCGTATAATTTTCATATTATTATCGTATTATTTTTGTATTCTATCCGTATAATTTTTGTATTTATACGCGTATTTGTGAATAGTACTTTTTAGGGTTTAGGGTTTGAACCTTAGGGTTTCCAAATTTAGGGATTAGGTTTTATCTTTTTTTTCAGTTTTTGAAAAAAATCTTTTATACTCCTTTTTTGTGCTAAAGTCGGATACTTGAATCGAAACACGTAAACAAACAATAACGAAGATTCCATAGCACATATTAGATGTAATTCAATCTTTATTTAGTTGTATAAAGTCTGATTACAACTCTCTCGAAAGTTCGGAATATTACATTCACCCCTCCTTAAAAGAATTTCGTCCCCGAAATTAACGTATACCATTTAAGAAAACAAATGTGGATATTTTATCTTCATGCTATCTTCTAATTCCCACGTTGCTTCTTCCATGGATTGATTTTTGCATATGACCTTGACTGAAGGTATGACCTTGTTTCGTAAGACTTGTTCCTTCTTAACAACAATTTGAACAAGAATCTCCTCGTAGCTTAGGTCTTTCTTGATTTGAATTGGATTGGAATAAGATCGACTCTCAACTCATGACCCTTGATCACTATTCAACTCCCTTTTATAATCTTATTAACAAGAATTAGTTCTTTATTAGCAATCTCTATCATTAAAGGATTTTCTAACAATTCACTAGGCACATTTAGTTTCCTAGCAAATTCATTGGAAATAAAAGAGCAAGTAGCACCCGAATCAAATAGCACGTAAGCACTTATGGTGTTGATCAGAATGATACCTGACACTACATCCTGTGATGCTACAGCATCACCCACGGTCATGTTGAATGTCCTTGCTGTTGGACAACCTGGGTTAGTTGTTGGGGTAGATTTGTTGCTATTGTCCCCTCCAGAATTTCTCCCTTTCTTGGGGCACATCTTAGCTTGATGCACCGTGGCTCCATAGTGAAAGCAAGTGTCTTTCCTAGGGTTAGGGCATGCGAGTGTTATGTGTCCCTTTTGTTTGCAATTGTAGTAAATATTCTTCCCTTTTAGACACACTCCTGTGTGTTGTTTCCCGCAAATTTTGCACGATTCTACTGTTTTCTTTTTATTCTCCCCTTGTTGTTGGGAGTTTCTGCCATTAAACCTTCTTGTATTATTGTTATTATTTCCTCCCCCATTTCCTCCCTTATTATTATTTCCCCCTCCATTCCCTCTTTTATTATTATTCCTTTTCTTATTAAATTTTGTTATGGCTTCACTGCTGCCTTCAGCAATGATAGCCTTTTCTAAAAGATGGGCGTAACTATCTATCTGTAAGACAGCTACCTTACCATGAATCCAGGGTTTTAAACCCTCCTCAAACCTTCTTGCCTTTCGTTCCTCCGTATCGACTTGATTTGGAGCGAAACGTGCAAGTTCATTGAATTTGGAGGCATACTGGTGAACAGTCATGTCTCCTTGTTTCAAATTTAGAAATTGTACCTTCATTCTATTCTTCATGCTTCGTGGGAAGTAGTTTTCAAAGAATAACTCTTTGAAAGCTTCCCACGCAACCACACCTTCCCCGGCACGGGCTTGGGTGGCTTCCCACCAGAAGTTTGCCTCTCCCTTCATTAGGTAAGTGGACTTAGTTTTTTTGTCCTCAACAACCTGTGCTAAGTCAAAGGCTTTTTCTATTTCTTTTATCCAACACTGAGCCTCTATAGGCTCAGCGGTTCCCTTGAAGTCAGGAGGACCTACATTTTTAAAGTCTTTAAATGATACTTTCTATGGTTGAGGCTCTAGCTGAGGTGGTGGCAATGGTATTTGTTGTACAACTATCTAAGACTCCTATTAACCTATCAAAGAATTGTTGCATAGGATCGGGAGTCTAAACATTACTCGCACTACTATCACTTGTTGTTATTGCTGCCCTTCTTCGAGGTCTTGGTGGTGCCATTTCTAAAAAAAAATATATACGTGTAAATATGAAAGCATTAAAAAGTGCAAGGCATAACTTAAACAAACTTCTTATATAATTAAAATTTGTACATTACATTATCCGAATGAGCTAAATCACTTAACAACTATTATCATCCCTTATAAAAATGGGAAATGCTAAACAAAACATTTACAACATACTAATATATTACACGTTATTCGACTAGATCTTTCTAGCCTTCTTCTTAATCTTGTGGATCATACTCAATACCACAGACCTATTGATTTCCAACCCCAAATCTTGGCGGGTGAAGGAAATTCAATTATTTTTTTCTCTAGCTTGGCGTAAGTAGCACCATAAGCTCGTTTAATGTGAGCACGATTTGCTCGTAGGAGGTATACTTCCTCTTGGGAAGCTTCTAACTGCATCTGTAGTTGGTAGCTTCTTTCAGCTTCATCCAACCACCGCCTTTCGAGTACCTCCATTATACCATTGGCCTTGTTCATAGTAGCCTGGTTTTTAGTTTGGAGTTGTTCAACAAGCTCTTCTTGAGCTTCTCCATAGGCCAACATTTCAACAGCATCCTCTTCCAACTCGGCGATGATCTCATCGTAAGTTGGTAGGTCTATTACATCTGCATCTTCTATTTGTGGAACTTGATTAACCTCTTCGGCATCACGTAGTTCCACGTTCTGATTAGGCTCTTCTGTTTCGGATTCACCACTAGAATGCTCGCTCGGATCACTTTCGTAGTCCAAGGCTTGAGCATTGTCTTCGTGTATATCAGCCATTTCTACAAAACAAGATTGACTTTAATTAATATAGTTCTTTCACATAATGTCTTTTAAGGAAATAAGATTTAAAGTTTATTATCATCTTCTAATTATCTATTAGACTCTTCACAAGTCTATTTAACTTAAACGATCAGATTATATTCTAAAGTACTTGCTACTTTAGAGCCATAATCTACAGCTTTGATACCAACCTGTGACGCCCCCAAATCACTATAGTTACTAAAGCTGACTTGGTGCTCACTATAAATGCTAAATCATTAGGTTTATGGATGATTTCCTTTGTTCATAAACAAAGTTCTCATCTTAATTCCCAAAAATCTTTCATTAATATATATTAAGTCCTTGCAATCGATACAAGAGACTTAATACTCAATTGTAACATTTTATCCTTAATATTTAGATATTCTATAACTTTACATGTTCCAACATCCACGGCATTAAATCATTAGGACGGCTCTTGGGAACAAAGAATCTCGCGGTGAATGTTTGCGTCTTCACCCGTGATAAATGTTTGCATCTTTATCCGTGACAAATGGTTGTATCTTTATCTGGTGCAAAATTCTCTTTCCGTACAGAACATTACCCAACTAGTTAAAACCGTCATTCGAAACATATTTGTTTATAGTGATATCTCTTCATATTAATAATCCTACTTATCCGATATTCAGAATAGTAATAACGAGTTATACCTGGGTCCGAGGAACCTTAACGATGGATTTGACCAGTCAACATCGCTTAGTCCTGTCTCGGATGTACAGCACTCACAAGTTATTTAACAATCCTCATTCAGATAAATATATTATTATTAATACTATGTTAAGTTTTAAACAATTCTAAATTTAATCAAAATAAAGACATAATAATATAATGTGATAAAATTTGATAATATTTATATAATATTCAATTACATGTATGAAACTTGTTCTTATTACAAAATATCATTATGACTATAATTAAGAACAGTTAAGCAAAGCAGTAAACTAGTCTACGCATTTCTTCTTTCATTTCTTCTTTGAGTCGGAGCTCTCGGGTTTGTCTGCAAATTAAGTTTATATGCAAGGGTGAGCTAAAATACTC
The DNA here is from genome assembly GCA_947179155.2 of Hedera helix. NCBI lineage: Eukaryota > Viridiplantae > Streptophyta > Magnoliopsida > Apiales > Araliaceae > Hedera > Hedera helix. The sequence continues at coordinate 27,151,845 of OX359264.1, forward strand.
AGCAAGTCTTAAGCACATAGCATATAAGTGAACTCACACTGATACGGATTGTAAGGATTCATAGCACAACAATTGGTATTTACAAATATTTTAACATAACAAGACTGAGTGGTGGTTAGACCTTGAACTGTTCTTTGTCTTTTGACTTAGAACCTTTTACAGTGGATATAGAAAGGGGATCAACCTAACGACATCCTATGTTATGCATAACATACCATACACTGGACAGATCAAGAACAGTAATACATATTTGTTCATCTCAGTTTACTTCACATGTCAGGATCGCCCCAAGACGACTTAGTTTGATATAATAAAGCATGATTCGAATTTATCACGAATAAGCATTTCATTTTGCAAGTTATGCCGAAACAAGAAGCAATAACTTTCGTATCAAAGATTTATAACAAGTTGCGTACACAAAATGTATAAATCACATAGAAAGCAAGTAAACAAAGGTTAAGGAAAGAAAACTTTCCTTTAGCACAAATTAGGGTTTTCCGGTAATGGTTTAAAGAGCCTATATAAAGGGTTTCGTGTACCGAATGTTAGTTCATCCAATTTTCCTTCTTTATATTTGTTTTTATACCTAAACTAGACTATTTTCATTAGTGTAATTTATAGGATACATGCCTAACTCAAAATCATAAAAATTGATGCTTTTTAGGATTTCCACCCGAGAGCCTCTTTTAAATTTTTAGCTTTGACGTCCTTTCCGGTTACTGCCATAACTTTTTCATAAGAAAACATTTTTAAGTGATTCTTGAATATAAATTTCTTAGAATTTCATGATATACAACTTTCATTTGCATTTCTAAGGCATATTCGGATTTTAAGGTTTCAAAAAATGCCAAAAACATACAATAAACATGTTTTGGCCAATATTTTTAGGGGTAACCATGTGAAACATGGTACCGCTTGCCTAACTCTTTAAGAAATCATGTTATAAGACTCAGTATCACTTTATAACATAAAAAATAACAAATCACAAACCTTCTCAAAGAAATATTCATGACTTTTGCTCAAGAACACACGAAGAACGGATAAACCGTACATGGTAACGCTATGTTCTTGAGCTTTTGATTTTCGTACTTGAAATAATTTGAGCATTATAACTGCTTACATAAGTGATTATGACACTTTATAATTGACAAAATTTGGTCATTATAACGGCTTGCATAATTGATTAAAACAATTTATAAAAATGCTCAAGAACATACGGAAACGCGGAGAACGGATAAACCGTACATGAGCACGCTATGTTCATTGAGCTTTAAACTACGAATTGAAATTCGACATTATAACTACTACAAAATGTAGAAAGGGTCAAGAACACGTGAAAAATATGGAGAACGACAATCGTACATGGCTAGGACTCGCGTTATTGAGCTTTTGAAAAATTAAAGACGAAAGGAAAAACGAACATAATAACTACTAGAGATTGTACCTTTGGTGTTTGCAAGCTTTAACTATTTCTTTGCAATTTCCAAGATAGTAACTCTCTTTTAATATATGAATAGCTTTGATACTAAATTTTAAGCTTTGAAAATAAATGGCGAATCAAGTGAACTAAGCTTGCTATTTATAGGAAAAGTCAAGTTTCTTTAATTGCACTTTTAGTCCTTGAAGTTATTATTAGTTTACATAGGGACTTGGACACATATTTAAGAACTTAGGACACCTCATTAAAAGCACAAAATGGCTGGACATTTTGATCCAATGGCTAAGATTTCATATTGCTTTACTTTGTTCTCATTGGTCAAAAATTAATCACATGGATAGTTAGCTTGAATTTTGATTGGTTAACTCAATTTTACATGAATTTAGTTGATAATTAGTTAGTATAACTAGTGTTTCTTTATCTAGTTTAGTTAATCTAACTTGTTTTTCTTTTGTTAACCATGATTGGTCAAGGTTAGTTTAGTCCTTAATTAAGCTAACATGTGATTGGTTGATTAGTAAATCATTTTAACTAATCAAACTTACTTAGTTTAGCCTTAATCTTGATTAGTATACTAATTAGTATAGTTGACTTTTACTATTCACACTTGACTTTTTCGTATTTATACCATATAATTATCGTATTATTTTCGTATTCTATCCGTATAATTTTTGTATTTATACGCGTATTTGTTAATACTATTTTTTAGGGTTTAGGGTTTGAACCTTAGGGTTTCCAAATTTAGGATTTAGGTTTTATCTTTTTTTTCAGTTTTTGAAAAAAATCTTTTATACTCCTTTTTCGTGCTAAAGTCGGATACTTGAATCGAAACACGTAAACAAACAATAACGAAGATTCCATAACACATATTAGATGTAATTCAATCTTTATTTATTCGTATAAAGTCGGATTATAACTCTCTCGGAAGTTTGGAATATTACAGTTGGTGTCATTTGGAAGTGTAGAGTTTATTTTATTCAAGTTTGAACAATTAAAACCAATGATTTGTGATTTTAGTTTTCACTTTGTCCTTGTGAGCAGTTTTTATTCTGGTTCCGTTTGGAATTTGGATTTGTGATCTAAAGAGAAATTATAGAGGAGAAAATTCTTATGAGAATGGATTCAAGAATTACCCTAAAATGTTTTAAAATGAAAAAGTTATAGCTATCGGAGCGTCGAATGGTCGAGTAGACAAAATTTTAAAAAATATTTCTGCAACACAAGGGTCGGGGCCCTCGTCACTGTTCATGGGCAGTACATTTTTCGTTCCGGGTCGGGTTGGGCCATTCGGGTCGGGTTGGGTCGGGTCGGGTCATTTAGTCCAAATTGGATAAAAATGTTTAAAAATTAATATAATTAATTTGGGACCTGTAATATCCCAGATATTTCAAGATTTTAGATAATATCTTAATTGATTTAATTAAAGGTTAAGGTTTAAAACCTAGAATTGGAGAAGTAAAAAGTGTAGAAAATGGGTACACATTTTTTTTTTAACATAATTTATTTGTTAGAAATTAAATGTGAAAATATTTTAATGATGCATGTAGAGAATTTATTAAGAAAATAAATTCATTTGAGAAGTAAATGCGATTATATATATATATATATATATATATATATATATATATATATATAACGCGTGCTTGTTAGCCAAATAAGCGGATGAGTAAGTTAGTACTAAATTAAACTAATAAATTAATTAGTTTAAATATGAAGTAAGAAAGAAAGTCATGAAATATAATTAATTAGGTTAATTATATTAGTCATGAGTTGGAATTATGAAAAAGCTAGAACGATTGCCTGAGGTGGCAATAATAAGAAGTTAATTAATTAAGTAATTAACTTAATTATTAAGTTATTATATAAAGTCCATTAATGGATTTAAAACAAGCCCAATATGGGAATACTGACATGAAGGTGGGTAATTAAATAATAAGCCCAAATGTTATGTTAATTAATAGTCCAAGACGTAATTAATATATGTCCAATTAAATTATGTTGGCAAGTATTGTGATAGTCCAATTAAATTAATTACCAAGCCCAAGTTATAAATGATATGTGAGTTGTGTTGGGTAGCCCAAGTAATTAAATAAGAGAACACAATGCAAGGTAAGCTATGTAGCTCAAACATTTAAAAAGTCAATTGATGGTCAAAGTGTTGGGAAATTTGGTTGAGTGTAGATAATTAACTAATGTATGGTTAATTGAATAACCCTAGTTGGTAGGCAAGATAGAGAATTAACCAAACATTGGTTAATTGCTAGAGAAAGAAAGGTAGTGATAAGAATTAACTATGGATGAGTTAATTGAGTAACCCAAGATGGTATAATTATTTATAGTAAGTCTAATTGGAGTATATTTTAAATCCAAATGTGATATTAATCTAGGTCAAATTAATTTACCTAGTAGTCCATATAATTAATTAAACATTAGTCCATGTAATTAATTAAACTAGCTCAATGCTTGTTTTAATTAAATGTAACATAGGGTATTTAATGTTAGCCCAATAGAATAATTAAATTGAGCCCAACCAAATTAAATGGATGAGCCCAATATATATATATATATATATATATATATATATATATATATATAAGCTATAAAAATAAAGCAAAAATGGGGGGATTAAATCCCATTTTGCTGAGATTTAAGGGACCCACAAGTGGGTGGCTTGATTTCTCATGTTGCTTTACTTGTACACAATGTTGTGGTGGTTGAACCAACCCTAGTCAATCACAAGTCATTCAACAAATCAATCCATCTAATAGTAATCTCAATTAAGCCTTAATTTGACTATGTTGGTGGATTAGGAGAGTTAATGAGGGTTTAGCAAATGGCTATATATAGAGTGTTCCACACAAGTCTTATGTTGGTTAGTTCATTTCCTAGCATTTCTAGAGAGAAAAAGTGAGAGCATTTAAGAGAGAAAAGTGAGTATACACTTGTGAGTTAAAGATCCACCAAGGAGATTGCTAGAGGATAGTCAATGAAGAGTCACAAGCCAAGATCATAACAAGAGAAAGAAGGGCATCCATGTCCAAGAGGTTAAAAAGTGTTCTAAACTTTCTTTAGTTCATTTTTATAGTCTATATATGTTTTAATCGGTCAAAAAGTATTTTTAACCAATCAAAAGTTATTTTGATACTCTAGAAGTCTAAATATATGAGATATAGGTAGATTCATGGTTTAGTATGTTTAAAACAAGTATTGGTATGTGTGTTATGAAAATAAATGGAAGAAAATTTCATATTGCGATTTTTACCGGTAAACCCTAGTTGGGGTTGTGATTTATAGCCTTTCATTTTAAAAGCTAGAGGTTGTGTATGAGATTTTCTTCCTTGATATGGTAAATATATAAGTTAAGAACAAAACCTGGTTGGTATAATGTTCATGTGAGTTGTTATGGTTAAGATATGATTTTTAAAAACTAAGGATTGTGAAGTTAGTTTTCACTTTTCCCTTGTGAACCATTTTGAGTATAGTTCTGTTTGGAATTTGGATTTGTGATCTAAATAGAAGTTTTAGAGGGGGAAATTCTAATGAGAAGGACTAAAGAATCACCCCAAAATATTTTAAAATGAAGAAGTTATGCAAGTTTTAATCAAAGGAGTGAAAGTTGAAAAATCTAAAAAATGGCATTTTAGCAGTTTCTGCAACACAAGGGTCGGGGCCCTTGTTTTGCACTAAAAAGGAGGGTCGGGGCCCTTGGTACTGTTCATGGGCAGTGTGGTTTTTCGTCCGGGTCGGATCGGGTTATTCGGGTCGGGTCGATTCGGGTCATTTAAGTCCAAAATGGATGAAAATGCTTAAAAATTAATAAAATTAATTTGGGACCCAAGTTTAATAATTATTTATTATTTATAATAAATAATAAATAAAGTAAATAAAAACTATTATTATAATTAATTATTATTTAATTGATAGTAAATAATAATCAAAGCAAATAAATACAATAACTAATTATTTATTATTATATAATAAATAAAGAAGGATATGAAGTTAATAAAATAATTATTTATTATTTAATTAATATTGAATAATAAATAGTTAATTAATATTAAATAATAAATAGCCAATTAATTATTATTTAAAGGATATTAAATGGTAATTAAAGAAAGATGAAGTTAATAAGGTAATTATTTATTATTTTAATAAATAAGGTTAATTAGTTAATTATTATTTAAAAGATATTAAACAATACTTAAAGGGATATAAAGTGAATAAAATGATCATTTGTTATTTAATTAATATTAAATAATAAATGAGGTTAATTAATTAAGAGATTATTATTTAAATAATCATTAAAGAATTTGAGGATTTTTAAAGTATTGTTAAAGGATTAAATATATAGGTAACTAAAATGTTATGAAATGAGTACTAACATTAGTATATGATGAAAATATTATTAAATAATTAATGACATTACTAAGTGATTACAATATTATTAAATGGTTAATAATATTAATAAGTGATTAAAATATTATTAAATGGTTAATAATATTAATGAATAATTAAAATATTATTAAATGGTTAATAATATTAATGAGTGATTAAAATATTATTAAATGGTTAATAATATTAATGAGTGATTAAAATATTATTAAATGGTTAATAATATTAATAATAGATTAAAATATTATCAAATGGTGAATAATATTAGTAAGAGATTAAAAATATTATTAAATGGTTAATAATATTAAAAAGGGATTAAAATATTATTAAGTGGTTAATAATAGTTGAATGTAGTTATATATTATCAAAGGTAGATAATATTTTGAGGTGTTTGGTACATTATTAAATGTCCAAATCATTAAGAAGAAAGTTTAATTGAATTAAACTAATGTAAATAGTCCTTTGTGACTAATTTAGACAACTTATTAAAAGTGGGTTGTACGAAAATCGTATAATGTTTTTGTCTGGAACTTAAGGGTTCGTTTGTCGGACATCTTAAGAATTAATAATTTAAAGTTAGAGTCTTATATAAAAGCTAAGTAATAGTCATTATATCTAATGATTATTTCAATTTCCTATATAAATTGTAGGTTGAACGAAAGACGCAAATAAGCGTAAATGGTAGAATCTAACCAGGCAAGTTTTTCAGAACTTGCTCCTATGTGCATTAATATGCTACAATTTGATATTATATTATTAACATGAAGATATTTTGATGATATTTGTGATATATGAATAACATGAGATATGGTTACATGTGAAATATGTACTGACATGAAGCATGATTTACTAGATGCTAGTTGTTTATTGTATGTGATGCATAAGAAGTATGAAGCATTCATAAAATGAAATGCATGATGTAAGAATAAAATGCAGAGCATGTATAATATGTGAAGCATGTAATGTGTTATGTGTAACTGTTGAACTTGCTAAGCCGTCGTGCTCACTCTTGCCTAAACCAACATTTTCAGATAGTGCAAATTATTTGAAGTTCTCAATAAAGATCAAGGAACAGGAAAGCATATTACTTTCACTGAAGATCTAAATGTCTGTTATAGATATCAGTCTGAATTGGACAGGTAAAATGATTGTGTAGTATAAGAATTGGTTGGTATGTAATATGCGTGTTAAATACTCAAATTGATTGTAATAGAATGTCGTATCATATATGATATTGAGACACACTAGGAATGTATAAAGATTGCGATTCTGGAATAGAAAGAGATGTTGTAAAATTGTTAAGAAATAATTATTTGGCAATTATAATATTGTTGTAAGTTATGAACAATAAGGAAAAGGTTGTACTCGTGTTGAACCGGATTCGAGGTTCGAGGGACTCGGATTCGGGGTCGTCACAAGTTGGTATCAGAGCTGATAGGTTATAAACCTTAGGTAAGAGTACCATAGGCTATAACCATAGTAGAAGATAAGTAAAATGATAAAGGAATAAACTCAGGTAGAGTTTAAGTAATAAAAGATGAATTTGGAAAATTCATATATAGAAGATTATCCAAAGATGGATTTGAGAAGATATAAGAGAAATGAAAAGGGTCATGTTGTACCTAATTTGAAGAAATGATAGAAGATATCTTATAATAAGATTTTGAGAAGCAGAAAGAAAATGCAAATAAGGTCATGAAATGATTTAAAGAGATGAACTCGTAATGAGTCAGATATGCTAAAATATGAATGGAGAGAATTCGTATTCAGTTCAGAAAACTAGAGGTTTGTGAGTTTCTAATTGAGGACTCATATTAGTAGCTGAGTTGTACGATTCCTTGTATGGGCAAGGAATTTGTGCTTGGTTTTAGAACCGCTTAGCTTCCTATATTAATATAGTGGTTGAGTTGAACGAACCCTTGTATGGGCGGGGGCTATTATATGTCAGCGAACCAATTTGGGAGATACTGCTGCGAAACTTGCACGATCAGTGTGTATCGAAGAAGAAAGATATGCACTGGTGGCATGTGTTTCCTTACAGTGTTGAACAGTTGGGAAACTGATGTATTTGTTCTTGGTTTAACGACCGCTTGACTTTCTATATTGATTAGTGGCCGAGTTGACCAATTTCTTGTATGGGCAGGAGATTGTGTTTGGTTTGATGACCACTTAGTTTTCTATAGTGATAATCGATTGAAACCTGGTGTCGCGCTATTCATTATATGTATGTTGAGAAGGTGATTCTTTTCTCATGTGTATAACGGATAGGTAGAGGATGTTAAGATAAGTTCGTGTTCTAAGAACCGACACGTATGGTAAGTTCGTGACTCATAATTGTATGGTGGAACCCCTCAGCGAATGGGCCACTTTGGCCTGACTAGGACAAGCTCCTCAAACCATATGATTGTGGTAAGTTCTTGAGCCCAAATACGTGGTAAGTTTGATGAACAGTGAGTGTGTGTAGAGTTAAGTAGCAAGATTAAAGCTATACTAGATATAGTTATTAAGTTGGAAAAGATGAGGAGAAATTTGAGGTATTTTGAGATTTTAGGATATTCCAAATCTTCTAGCTATGCTAGACTTTGAAATTCTTAAAATCGTGTCAAATTCTTAAATTATTGATATGCGAATATATGATTATATGCGAAGTATGTACAGAATAAGAAGTATGACTTAATATATGCTAGATGTGTATTATATGTTATGCATTAGAAGTACGAAGTATTCATAAAATGAAAAGCATGAAAAACATGACATACATATAAAATGCAAAGTATGTTTAATATGTGAAGCATGCAATGTGTTATGTGTAGTTGTTAAACTTGTTGAGCCGTCGTGCTCACTCTTGCCTAAAACCAACATTTTCAGATAGTGCAAGTTATTCGAAGTTTTTGTTAAAGATCAAGAAACAGGAATGCAGATTACATTCACTTAAGGTCTAGCACGACCATTGTAGATATCAGTCCGAATTGGACAGGTAAAATGATTGTGTAGTATAAGAATTGGTTGGTATGTAATATGAGTGTTAAATACTCAAATTGATTGTAATAAAATGTCATATCATATATGATATTGAGATATACTAGGGATGTATAAAGATTGTGATTCTGGAATAGAAAGAGATGTTGTAAAATTGTAAATAAATAATTATTTAGCAATTATAATATTGTTGTAATTCATGAACAATAAGGAAAAAGGTAGTACTCATGTTGAACCGGATTCGAGGTTCGAGGGACCCGGATTCGGGGTCGTCACAGATTTAGTATATTTAATTTATACTATGGTGATAGAATAAATTAAATAGGTTGTTAGAGTTTATGCCCTAGTGGCCAAATATTTAATGTAATTGCTTAACATTTTTGATATTATATTTGATTGAATAAATGAATTATTTTATTTACTACGTTATATAAATGTTAGCATAATAAAAGTCTTTAGAATAGTGATACAAATTATATAGCTTCAAGTATGTGACTTGAACATGAGATTATATAATTACAATTAGTATCATTACTCTTGAATGTCCATAGTCTAGTGTCATTGTTAATGGGACAACAATGATGCATTGAGACTAGTATGTGGATTAACTGATGGCCAAATCTCATTGTACATAAATATATGAGATATTGAGTCAATGCATAGGTACATATTAGAGAATAATGTACTGGACAGACCCACCATGAGAATTCTACGTGAAGCGTTATGCAAAGTGTCATAAGAAATTCTCATAGTGACAATGATGTAATGATCTTTCGACCTGAAATCACTACATTATTACACAAGAATTTATGTACTTTGATATCATCAAAGGTCACCTTTTATAGGGTGGATAATAAAGGTGATTATTGGGTACATCATGAATCATGTGAGGAATATAAGTGATCTAGATGGAATTTAACCCTCCTATATAATAAGAGTGATATCCATAGGTCTCTTGATTGAGTAGGACTACGAAATGCATGGTCATGCTCAAATAGTGATTTGTTTCATATAGTCTACTCATTGATCAAGAAAACTCAAATTAAATTATGAAGAGTATGATGCATTCCATGCCTCGAGTTTAATCTAGGATGTCAGGGTTAAAAGGATTAAATTACATTGAAATATTGGTCACGAAAAGATTGCATCGAATCACCGATCTTATTTTGGGTAGCAGTGATGCATTAGTAGATGTCGCTCACTGTTTATAATTTTATAATATAATTTTAAAATTATTGCTAACATAATAATAACCTATAGGGTCGCACACTAAAAACGTAATTAAAAGAGAATTAATTTAAATTGTAAGGATTTAAATATGTCAATATGATAGTATTTAAATTGTGAATTTAAATTAATAGGATATTTTATATATATGTATATTAATTAAGTCAGACTTAACTAAGATATAATATATATATATATATATATATATATATATATATATATATATATATTCAGATTTATTTATTTTTAGGTTTTGGTTAATTCTTTTTTATTGCTATATATATATGATATATCAGCAAAGAAAGTCACGTAAGGAAAAATCAAAACCTAAATAAAACCCTAGCCGCTTTTAAAAAGAGACTAGAGAGAATTCAAAAAATCCAGATCCTGGTGGCTAGTACCGCAGTTCTCTTTGCTGCAGATTGTGTAACGATTCACGGGGCGTTCGTGTGGATACCGTAGAGGTGCAGTTTCATTAGATTGCATTGAGGATTCGAAATTGTTCCAGAAGTTTCATCATCTCCATTCAAGCTCGGATAATCGGTAAAACAAATCTAAACCTTTAAATTAATATATTTTCGCATGGATCCTATTTTAGGGTTTCAGAAATTATCTTGAAAATTTTTAAATTTCGCTGCTTTTATGTGCCGAAATTCCTACACATACGAAGAATTCGAAGAATGAAAAAATCGTACATGGCTACGACATACATTCTTGAGCTTTAAACTACGAAATGAAATTCAATATTATAACTACTACAAAATGAAGAAAGGCTCAAGAACATGTGAAGAACACGGAGAACAACGCGCTTTTCGAGAAAAAAATTTATCGGCTATAACGTGTTTTCAAAGTGTGGGAAAGATAAATCCTGAAGCATAATGTTATTTTGACGTATACGTAATGCTCGGGGGCCTAGGTTAGATTTCTTAGGGTTTAGGGTTTAAGTTTTATCCTTGTTTCTGATTTTTGGAAAAAAAACTTTTATTCTCCTTTTACGTGCTAAGGTTGGATACTCGAACTGAAACACATAAATAAATAATAACGAAGATTCCATAACACATAAGATATAATTCAATCTTTATTTATTTATATAAAGTCAGATTACAACTCTCTCAAAAGTTCATAACATTACATTCACCCCTACTTAAAAGAATTTCGTCCCCGAAATTAACTTATACAATTAAGAAAACAAATATGGATATTCTATCTCCATTTTATCTTCTAATTCCCACGTTGCTTCCTCCATGGATTGATTTCTCCAAATGACCTTGACTGACTTTATTTCGCAAGACTTGTTCCTTCCTATCAACAATTTTAACAGGAATCTCCTTGTAGCTTAGATCCTTCTCAATTTGGATGGGTTTGTAGCTGATGAATTGTTTGTAATCGATTTTATAAGGACGCAATACTGAAACATGAAATACACAATATATATGTTCCAGCTCTGGAGGTAAGGCTACTTCATAAACTACCACACCTATTCTTCGTAATATTTCGAATGGTCCTATAAACCTTGTACTAAGTTTTCCTTTCTTTCCAAAATGAATATTTCCTTTCTAATGAGATACTTTTAGAAAAACAAGACTACTGACTTCAAAGTCTCTCTTTTGTCGATGTAGATTGGCATATCTTTTCTATCTTTCTTGAGCAGCTCGTAACCTCAGTTGAATTGTTCGAACTATCTCCGCTGTTTGTTGAACCAATTCTGGGCCAAGCATCTTCTGTTCACCGACATCGTCCCAACACATCAGTGTTCTACACTTCCTTCCATACAGAGCTTCAAATGGTGGCATTCCTATACTAGCGTGATAACTATTGTTGTAAACGAATTCCACCAGAGGTAAGTGATCTTCCCAACTTCCCTCAAAATCCATCATACAAGCTCTCAGCATATCCTCCAAAGTTTGGATAGTCCTTTCACTTTGACTATCTGTTTGTGGGTGGTAAGCAGTACTCATTCTCAACTATGTACCTAGATGTTCTTGAAGAGTTTTCCAGAAGTTCGATGTGAACCTTGGGTCTCGATCCGACACAATTGAAACTAGTACGCCATATCTAGAGATAACCTCCTTAATGTATAGCTTTGTTAATCGATCCAAAGTGAACTTAACCTTGATTGGTAAAAATGAGTTGACTTGGTTAGTCTATCCACTATTACCCATATGGCATCGTGACCCTTCTGTGTGGTTGGTAGGCCTACTACAAAATCCATTGTAATATGCTCTCATTTCCAATTTGGGATCTCTAATGGTTGTAACAATCTGCTTGGTCTTTGATGCTTAACTTTAACTTGCTGACATGTCAAACACCTACTAACGAATTTAGCCACTTTTCTTTTCATGTTTGGCCACCAAAAATGTTGACTTATATCTTTGTACATTTTGGTACTGCCTGGGTGTACTGAAAACTTAGTACTATGTGTTCCTGACATGATCTCTTCCTTGAGTTCTTGAATTGAAGGAATCCAAATTCTAGATTCAAATCTTATAATTTCCTGCTTGTTCATCTTATATTTGCCGCCTACAATCTATGTTGCCTTCTTCAACTTCCTATAGCTCCCATCCTCTTCTTGGATTTTCTTAATGTTACCCAACAAGGTTTAGTGATCTTCCATTACAAACAATTTCATCGTCGAGATTAAAGAAACTCTTACCTCTATGTCGAGTCTAGCGAACTCTTTAATCAATTCATCCTGAGTTGTTAAAACATTTAACTTCTCTTGGTTCTTCCTACTCAAAGCATCTGTAACAACGTTGGCTTTTCCTGGATGATATAGGATTTCACAATCATAATCATTAATCAATTCCAACCATCGTCTTTGCCTCATATTCAACTCTCGTTATGTAAAAATATACTTTAAACTCTTGTGATCTATATAAATTTCACACTTCTCCCCATATAAGTAATGTCTTCATATCTTTAAAGCAAATACTACCGCCGCTAATTTTAGATCATGAGCATGATATCTTAACTTATAATCCTTTAGCTGTCGCGAAGCATAAGCTATTACTTTGTCATGTTGCATTAAAACACAACGTAATTCTTTATGTGAGGCATCACTGTAGATTACAAGACCTCTACTATCATCAGGTAGTGATAATATTGGTGCCTTACTTAGCCTTTTCTTTAGCTCTTGAAAGCTCTCTTCACATTTGTCTGTCCCATCATACTTTACAGTCTTACTGGTTAAGTTGGTTAACGGGGTTGCTATCTTTGAAAAATCTTTAATGAAACGTCTATAGTACCCCGCTAAACCTAAGAAACTTCTCACTTCGGTTGGGGTCTTTGGTTGTTCCCAGTTCATAACTACTTCTATCTTTGTTGGATCCACTGAAACTCCGCTCTTGTCAATCACATGACCTAAGAATTGAACTTTCTCTAGCCAGAACTCGCATTTTGAAAATTTGGCATAGAGTTGTTCCTTTCATAAAGTTTCTAGTACACTTCTCAAGTGCATAGCATGTTCTTCCAATTTTTTTGAGTATATGAGAATATCGTCGATGAACACTACAACATACTTATCTAAGCAAGACCTAAAAACCCTATTCATCAAGTCCATGAATGTTGTCGATGCATTCGTTAATCCAAAGAACATTACTAGAAACTCGTAATGTCCATAACATGTTCTAAACCCTGTCTTCGGTACAACTTCCTTTCTAACCTTCAATTGATGGTATTCTGGCTAGGGGTGTCCATCGGTTTTTTACCGAACCGGAACCGAAAAAACCGAACCGGAACCGAAAAAACCGAACCGAAACCGAACTCGAATTACCGAAAAACCAAGAACCGGTACCGGTACCGAATTACCGGTTTCGGTACCGGTTCGGTACAAATTCGGTTCGGTTTTTTCGGTTCGGTTTTCGGTTTTTACCGATTCGTAATATATATAATTATAATTTATAAATAATAATTATATATTAATTTATTTATATATTATAATAATATATATAATTAAATATATTATTTTATATATAATACTATATATAATTATTAGAATTATTATAATAATTAATAAAAATTTAATATTATATTATTTATTTCGGTTCTTTCGGTATACCGGTATTTACCGAAATGCAAAATTGTCCGTACCGGTACCGGTACCGAAAAGTATAAAAAAACCGAAAAACCGAAACCGAAAAAACCGAAACCGAAAAAAACCGGTACCGCCCAAACCGGTACCGATCGGTTCGGTAAAAAACCGAAAAAACCGGTACCGTTGAACACCCCTAATTCTGGCCGTAGATCAATCTTAGAGAAATATTTCGCTCCCTTGAGTTAATCAAATAAGTCATCGATCCTAAGTAATGGATACTTATTCTTTATGGTTAATTTATTGAGTTTACGATAATCAACACATAATCTTAAAGTTCCATATTTTTTCTTGACAAACAACACTGGTGCTCCCCATAGAGAAACACTTGATTGAATGTATTTCTTGTCCCACGGTTCTTGTAACTATATCATCAACTCCTTCAATTCCACAAGCGCCATTCTATATGGGGCCTTCAAAATAGGTGCAGTTCCAGGAGCTAAATCAATATCGAACTCAATCTCCCTATCAGGTGGAAGACCAGGTAGGTCATCTGAAAAAATATCCTGAAACTCCCTAACCACTGGTATTTGGTTTATATCTAACCCTTTTTGTTGGGTGTCTACGATATATGCCAAATAACCCTAACATCCCTTCTGAAGTAATCTTTTGCTTGATTTGTAGTTAGGCATCGGGATTCTCTTGGTAACTGACTTCCGTTGAAGACTACCGTTGACTTGGATGTTGTAAGAAGTTTAACACACTTTGTTAACAATTGATCAACGCTTGGTGATTGGTCAACCAATCCATGCCTAGAATTACATCATATTCTCCTAATTAGATTGGAATAACATCGACTCTCAACTCATAACCCTTGATTACTATGTAACAACCTTTTATTATCTTATTAATAGGAATTAGCTCTTTATTAGCAATCTCTATCATTAAAGGACTTTATAACAATTCACTAGGCACGTTTAGTTTCTTAGCAAACTCATGGGAAATAAAAGAGCAAGTAGCACCCAAATCAAATAGCACGTAAGCGCTTATGGTGTTAATCAAAATGATACCTGACATTATATCCTGCGATACTACGGCATCTCCCACAGTCATGTTAAATGTCATTGTTGTTGGAAGACCTGAGTTAGTTGTTGGGATAGATTTGTGGCTATTGTCCCCTCCGGCATTTCCTCCTTTCTTGGGGCACAACTTAGCTTGGTGCCCCGTGGTTCCACAGTTAAAACAAGAGTCTTTCCTAAGGTTAGGGCATGCGGGTGCTATGTGTCCCTCTTGTTTATAATTGTAGCAAACATTTTTCCCTTTTAGACACACTCCTGAGTGTGGTTTCTCGCAGATTTTGCACGGTTCTAATATTTTATTTATATTCTCCCCTCTTTGCTGGGAGTTTCTACCATTGAACCTTCTCTTATTATTATTATTTCCTCCCCCGTTCCCTCCTTTATTATTATTTTTTTATTTATTGAATTTTGATATAGCTTCGCTGCCGACTTCGGCAATGATAGCCTTCTCTAGTAGTTGGGAGTAACTCTCTATTTGTAAGACAACTACTTTATCATATATCTAGGGTTTCAAACCCTCCTCAAACCTCATTGCCTTTCGGTCCTCCGTATCTACTTGATTTGGAGCGAAACATGCAAGTTCATTGAATTTGGAGGCATATTGAGAAACAGTCATGTCCCCCTATTTTAAATTTAAAAATTGTACCTCCATTCTATTTTTCATGCTTCGTGGGAAGTAATTATCAAAGAATAACTCCTTAAATGCTTCCCACGTTACCACACCTTCTCCTGCGCAGGCTTGGTTGGCTTCCCACCAGAAATTAGCCTCGCCCTTCATAAGGTACGTGGCAAACTTAGTCTTTTTGTCCTCAGCAACCTCTGCTAAGTCAAAAGCTTTCTCTATTTCTTTTATCCAGCACTGAGCCTCTATAAGCTCAGCGGTTCCCTTAAAATCGGGAGGACCTACATTCTTAAAGTCTTTAAATGATACTTTCGGTAGTTGTGGTTCTTGTTGAGGTGGTGGTGGTATTTGTGGTTGTGGGGGTAGTGGTGAGACATTATTCATTGTACGATTATCTAGGACTCCTATTAACCTATTAAGGAATTGTTGCATAGGATTTGGAGTCTAAACATTACTCTCATCACTAACACTTGTTATTATTGTTGCCCTCATTCTTGGTCTTGGTGGTACCATTTTCTATATAAAATGGGAAAAAAAATTACGTGTAAATATGAAAGCATTAAAATTACAAGACATATTTCTTAAACAAACTTCTTATATTAAAATTTGTACATTACATTATCCGAGTGAGTTAAATCACTTACAACTATTAACATCCCTTATAAAAATGGGAAATGCTAAATTACAACATTTAAAGCATACTATTACATTACACATTTTTCGATTATAGCTAGATCTTTCTAGCCTTCTTATTGATCTTGTGGATCATACTGATCACCACAGACCTATTAATTTCCAACCCCAAATCTTCGGCTGGTGCAGGAAATTTAGTTATTTGTTCCTCGAGTATGGAGTACGTAGTACCATAGGCTCATTTGATTCGACCACGATTTGCTTGTAGGCGATATACTTCCTCTTGGGAAGCTTCTAACTAAATCTGTAGTTGGTAGCTTCTTTCAGCTTCATCCAACCACCGCCTTTCAAGCAATTCCATTATCACATTGGCCTTGTTCATGTTGGCCTGGTTTTTAGTTTGGAGTTGTTCGACACGCTCTTCTTAAACTTCTCTGTATGCCAACATTTCTGCAGCCTGTTCTTCCTACTCGACGATGATCTCATCGTAAGTTGGTAGGTCTATGACATCTTCATCATCTATTGGGGGAACTTGATTATCCTATCCGGCATCATGTAGTTCCAAGTTATAATTAGGCTTTTCTATTTCGGACTCATCACTGAAATGTCCGCTCGGATCACTGTCGTTGCCCAAATCTTAAGCATTGTCTTCCATAATGTCTAATCCGTTTATGTCAACCATTTCTACCAAAAAAAAAAGTTAACTTTAATTAGTATAGTTCTTTTCACATAATGTCTTTTAAGTACTTAAGATTTAAAGTTTATTATCATTTTTTTAATTATCTATTAGACTCTTCACAAGTCTATTTCACTTAATAGATTAGATTTTATCCCAAAGTACTTGCTCTACTTTAGAGCTATAATCTACAGCTGACTTGGTGCTCACTATAAATGCTAAATCATTAGGTTTATGGATGATTTTATTTATTCAAAAACAAAGTTCTCATCTTAATTCCCAAAGATCTTTCATTATTTCATACCAAGTCCTTGTAATCGATGCAAAGGACTTGATACTCAATCATAACATTTTATCCTTAATATTTAAAAATTCTATAACTTTACATGTTTCAACATTCACGGCATTAAATCATTAAGACGACTCTTGGGAACAGAGAATCTCGCGGTAAATGTTTGTATCTTCACCCGTGATAAATGTTTGCATCTTTATCCGTGACAAATGGTTGTATCTTTTTCCAGTGCAAAATTCTCTTTCTGTACAGAACATTACCCAACTCGTTAAAACCCTCATTTGAAACATATTTGGTTATAGTGATATCTCTTCATATTAATAATCCTACTTATCCGACATTCAGAATAGTAATAACGAGTTATACTTGGGTCCGAGGAACCTTAACGATGGATTTGACCGGTCAACATCACTTAGTCCTATCTCGGATGTACAACACTCACAAGTTATTTACCAATCCTCATTCAGATAAATAGTTCATTATTAATACTATGTTAAGTTTTAACAATTCTAGGTTTAATCAAAATAAAGACGTAAAAAGATAATGTGATAAAACTTGATAATATTTATATAATATTCGATTACATGTGTGGAACTAGTTCTTGATATAAAATGTCATTATGACTATAGTTAAGAACAGTTAAGGAAAGCAATAAACTAGTCTACGTATTTCTTCTTTCCATTCTTCTTTGAGCCGGAACTCTCGGGTTTGTCTGCAAGTTAGGTTTATTTGCAAGAGTGGGCTAAGATACTTAGCAAGTCTAAAACACATAGCATATAAGTGAACTCACACCGATATGGATTGTAAGGATTCATGACACAATAATTGATATTACAAATGTTTTTAACATAGCAAGATTGAGTGGTGATTAGACCTTGAACTGTTCTTTGTCTTTCGACTTAGAATCATTAAGGGGATCAACCTAATGACATCCTATGTTATATATAATATACCTACACTAGACAGATCAGGAACAACGATGCATATTTGTTCATCTCAGTTTACTTTACATGTCAGGATCGCTCCAAGACAACTTGGTTGGATATAATAAAGCATGATTTGAAATATATCACGAATAAGCATTTCATTTTGCAAGTTATGTTGAACAAGAAGCAATAACTCTCATATCAAAGATTTATAACACGTTGCATATACAAAATGCATAAATCACATAAAAAAAAACAAGTAAACAAAGGTTAAGGATAGAAAACTTGCCTTAATGCACAATTAGGATTTTTCGATACTCGTTTAAAGTGCCTATATAAAGGGTTTCGCGTACCCGAATGTTAGTTCATCAAATTTTCTTATTCTATAACTATTTTTATAACTAAACTATACTATTTTCATTGACGGAATGTTTAGGCGGCTTGGCTAACTGAAAACCTTAAATTTTGGGGGCTAAATCCGAGAGTTCCCTTATTTTTCGCAACTTTGACTTCCTTTACGGTAACTGCTATAACTTTGTCATAAGAAAACATTTTGAAGTTATTCTTAAGTCTAAATTATTTATAATTTCATAATCTACAACTTTCATTTGTATTGCTAAGGCAGATTCGGATCCTAAGTTTTCAGATTTTAATAAAAACAGTCAGTGAGCATGTTTTGAACAATTGAGGCATTAACGTAAAAGGGTATCTTTCTACCATACCAACGAAAGTGAATAGATTGAATTGATGAATTGGATTAGTAGATTGCGATAGGTTGATCAGAGATGAGAAATTATAAGTAATTTTCATCTTTCTTACAATTCAAATTGGAGAGTATACATGTATGTATCTATTTATATACGAGTTGATTGGGAAAATAAGATTTTTTTGGGAGGAGAAGAGTTTTGAAAAGGAACGACCCTTCAAGCTTACAATCTAAATGGAAGAATGACTCGTGTGAACGAACCCAGATTGTATTTGTATGTAAGTGAATTTAGACCAAAATTATTTTAGTTTATTTTTATCGATAACTTGACACCAACTTAGTACAACTCTGCCAAAATATATATATTGATTCCACTTATTAGCGAACTGTCAATTGCGACTTTATAAATTTGTATGTATTTATTGATAGATATGAATTCATAACTCAATGACAATTGGAATATGACGCCCCCAAATCCGGGTTCCTTGAACCTCGAGTTCAGGGCTCACAATATTATTCTATCAATTAATCACATCCATTCGTTATCATGAAATAAGATAACTTAATTACAATATTACATAACTATTCAAGGTTCTACAGACCTTTATAAAATCCAAAACATTAACATCAAGACATATTACAAAATTATTACATCCACAAAAGTCATATAACTAGACAACTACTTCTTGCTCGCTTTTCCTTTACCCTTATCCGCTCCTAAACCTTCTGTCTGCTCGGGCATAACTGAAATATTATGTTTAAGCAAAGATTAAAGAATGAGCATTAAACTAGCTCAACAAGTATATAAACAAGTAAAGACATAATATCTCAAAAATAACAGAAGAAACTTCTCAATTAGCTTTAACAGTTCAACAAGACTTTGAAGAAACTTGAACCAATAACATAAAACTCTGTCATAAATGATTTGAATCATTATCATTACATGTTGTATGGTCAAAAGACCAAGAACTTGTTAAAAACAATACCAATCGTAAAGACCGATACTCTTTGACACTGTCATAAGACTACATTTTCTTTCAGATGTGTACTCTAGGGGATTAGTCTATCGTACCCTATATTGTGTACAATATAACCATCTAACGACGCAACCACGCTATAGGATTTCATATCCCTCTTTACTTTTATCCCCTTTTATAGGGGTTGTTCTGTTATAGCATTTCTATAAATTTTGCACCACAATTATATGGATTGGGGGACATAATAAATAAATATTTGAAGTCAACATGAATCACAACATATGTCTAGCCAGATAAAAATGACATCGACCTTTCTTAAAACAGTTCAATAACTAATGAACTTTAGAAATACCTTTGCAATTATACATAGCATACGTAATTGTCAAATGAACTACAAAACATAGTTTAGATAGAATACTTGCATCCGTCCTCGCTTACTTTTCTGTTACTACCTTATCATGTTTATGACCAACATAACCACGATGTCGGTTCACACATTAGTTACATATACGTTAAATACCTTACCTTAACATACAAGTCACCGTTTATCTTTACATATAGCCTAACACATAACATATTGCTCATTTATACCTTAATATCTACCACTATTTTTATCAATTTAAGATTTACATATTAAGACTCTACCATATAAGGTCAAAACACTACATTTTGAATCAAAAATAAAAAAAATTCAAGAAAAGTACATTGCGCTCCGGCGCGGAACATCTCTCCCCCAACGAGATCTTCTCAGTCCACTATGCCCTAGCGCAGGTCTATATCCAATTTTTTAGATTTTTTTCAATGCAATTCACATGTTATTTTTGGCCATTCTTTGCAAGACTTCATTCCAACACTTGATTTAGCATACATAACACATATAAGACTTAACTAGGCTTCCAAAAACAATTTAGGTTTTCAAATGACATTATTTTTCCGAAATTCACTTTTTAAGTTTCGACGAACGTTTTCGATTGCTTAAAACACATTTTTATCGCCATATACACCAAATGATCATCAAATCAATGCGGACATGTGTAATTACATAAAATTAAGTCATTCAACTTTATTTCACCATTAAATATTCAAAATGGCCAAAAATCACCCCTTGATAGGATTTTGTAACTTAACCTAAAATTTTCATAAAAATCACTTTTAAGTTCATAAACTCCACTTTCTATTTACTCCTTAAAGAGTCTATTTACCAACACTATAGACTCATATAATACATATATGACTCTAACAAAACATGCTACCATATATATTTGGTTTTCATGCACATAAAACATCACATAAGGTTTTAACTATGCAAAACCATGGTTTCTATACATATAAGCATCTAGCATGCTATATAGCATGTAAATACCCATATCACCTTCATATGTAACCTTACCACTTAGGGTTTCACCATGAACTACCATCACATAGCACATAATCTCCCATAACTAACACTTTTAACCATTAAAACTGTAATATCCCAAATATTTTCCAAAGTGATCTAACAAGATCTAAGCAATGTTGTCAATTCAAAACCTAAGATTGATTGCTCAAGCATACCTTGAGCTATCTTAAAGAATATATACGACTCGAAACTACGATCGTATACAACTAAGAGGTTAAATTCTTTAACCTAAACTATGTGTTATGTGATTAGTAAAGTTTGAATTGAGCTTTTAAATGTGTTGTATGAAATATCTATGTGTAGGATTTTATGTTTTGGTTCAAGTAGTTAACCTTAACACTTATTAAAAATCAGAAGTCAATTTAGGACAAAAACCTAAATTGGGAAAAAAGTTAAAACCTAAACCCTAAACCCTAGGGTCTAAACCCTAGAAAATAACCTAGGCCCTTGAGCAAAATGTGAAGGTTAAATTGACATTCCGTTTAAGGATTTAACCTTCCCACGATTTGAAAACACGTAACAGTCAATAAAAGTTTTTCTCGAAAAACGTGCACAAGCACTATTCACGAGGTGACGTTTTTCATTCGTTTGACTGTTTCTTTCATCTGTAGGACTTCTTGTATTTCACGATATAGTGTTAATATGAGGTTTAGATGTCAGAGAATCAATAAAATTTTCTGGAGAAAAAGACAAAAATATCACGATTTACGAGAAAACATTTGTCGTCTTTTTTTTACTGTTCTTTTCGATATTTTGATATATCGTATTACACGAAATAGCATTTATATGAAGTATAGATATTAATTAGCCAATAAAAGTTTTACTCGAAAAGCGTGTAAAACACTATTCATTTGGAAATTTTTCTTCCGAATTTTGAAAATTCACATTCCTGAATAGCATTTTTATTGACAGTAGATGCATTTTGACCAATAAAATTTTTACCCAAAATAATTTATGGAGATTACTATTCATGTATACGGGATGAATACGTAGCGAATACGGAAGGAATACGAGAATAATAACAGTATATTGTAATGTATAATACGAGGATTATACGAAAGATTATACGAGATTAATACGAGCATAATACGAGGTATCATACCAGTAGAATACGAATATTATACGATGTATTATACGGAAGAAATACGTATAAATACTAATGTATTATACTATTTAATTAATTAATTGAAATCAAACTAGGTTATGTGTAACTAAGTTAGTGTAACTAAACTAGGGAGAACTAGCACGATTACACTAACTGAAAAAGAACTAGCACAATTTGTTTTGAACTAAATCCAAGTGAAAATGAATGGACCAATAAGAAGAAGGGTGATGTAAACGATGATGCAAGCGCTAGGGAGAAAAAACTAAAAGGCCCTTGGTCTTTTAAACTAATGACCAAACTACCCCGACCCTTGGTTTTCCTATAAATAGAAGGCTTAAGTTCATTAGTTCTTTACCATTTTTGAAAGCTAAAGAGCAAATATAGAGAGAGTTCTTGTGAGACAAGAATCGATTGCAAAGAAATAGTTAAAGCTTGCAATAATAAAAGGTACGATTCTTAATCGTTATTATGCTTAAAGTTTTATTTTATCGATGAGGCTCAAGAACATAAGTCGTAGCCATGTACGATTTTTCGTTTTCCGTGTTCCTTATGACTTGAGCAAGTCGTTGTTATGTCAAATTTCATTTCATAGTTTAAAGTTCAAGAACATACGTCGTATCCATGTACGGTTTATCCGTTCTCCGTGTTCTTCGTATGTTCTGGAGTATTATTATAAATTGTTATAATTAAGTAAACACGTCGTTATAATGACCAAATTTTGTCAATTATAAAGTGTTATAATCACATATGTAAGCAGTTATAATGCTCAAATTATTTCAAGTATGAAATCCAAAAGCTCAAGAACATAAGTCGTTACCATGTACGATTTTTCGTTCTTCGTGTTCTTCGTGTGTTCTTGAGCAAAAGTCATAATTTCTACATAAGTAGGTTTATGATTTGGTAATTTAGTGTTATGGGATGATGAAACATGATGGCCTTGCTAAATAATGCTTGTGGCATCAAGTTTTAGTAGTCGAAACGAAGAACGATGAAACTTTGTTCTTCGTGTTCTTCGATTCGTTCTTCGTGTTCTTGAGAAAAAGTCATAAAATCTTATATAAGTAGGTTTATGATTTTGTTATTTTTATGTTATGAAGTGATACAAAGTGTTAGAACATGTTATCTTAGCAAATTAATGCTTGAGGTATCATGTTTTACCAATCGGATCAAAGAAAATTATTAATATACTAGCAGAATATTTTTGGTAATTTCCGAAAATTTAATTTCTGAATCTGCCTTAGACACCTAAATGAAAGTTGTATATCATGAAATTCTAAGCAATTTAGACTCAAGAATCACTCAAAAATGTTTTCGTATGACAAAGTTATGGCTGTCACTGTAAAAGAGGTCAGAAATATGAATCAGTTTTAGATCAGTCCCATTACTGGGAAATATGTGTAAATCAGTAAGGAATCTCAAACTTTGGTCTGAATGAAAGTTGTAGAGACGGAAGTTACGAACGCGTGAAATTTTGAACGACTCAAAAATGTTTTAAAACGAAGAAGTTGTGGCCGTTTGATCGAGCCGGGGTCTAGCAGCCATACATGCTGCCTATTTTTTAAAAGTGACTAAAAAGTGAGTTTTTGAGTTGGACTTGTTTCCAATTAATTCCACCAATGAAAATAGTCTAGTTAAGTTATTCTAAGACTTATTCAAAAGGAAAATTTGATAAACTAACGTTCGGAGTCGCGTAACCCTTTTTGTAGGCGTTTAACGATTTCCCGGGAAAACCCTAACATGGTTTCAAGGCAAGTTCTAAACCCTTATGTTTTATTTGTTATGTATAAGATGTTATGTGAAGTCTTTAACTAATAGTTGCAAGCCTTCTAAATGTTATGTGTTATGTTTACGATTTATGAACATGATTTATACACTTTGTGTGTCAATGTGATATAAATTGTTGGAATGCGAGTTATATGTGATATTAAATGGAGAATTATATTCAGTCAAGGCATGTTAAAGTTTATATGAAAGCATAAACTGCGTATGTGTTGTATGTTAGACTTGCTAAGCCGTCGTGCTCATTCTTGCGAATAAAACCTTATTTGCAGATTAAAGATGAACGTTAAGAAGATCATGAACGTAAAGATGAAGCGTAGATTAGGTTTTCATGTTTATTACTTGTATTTGTATAAGTCATAACGACTGTTGTAATACGAACAAACAAACATGTAACCGAATATTGAATGAATGATATAAATTATTATCATCAGAATGTTGTTATGTCTTTATTTTGATATAACCTAGAATTGTTAAGACTTAACATAGTAGTGATAATGATCTATTTATCTGGATGAGGTTCGGTAAATAACTTGTGAGTGCTGTACATCCGAGACAGGACTAAGCGATGTTGACTGGTCAAATCCATCGTTAAGGTTCCTCGGACCCAGGTATAACTCGTTATTACTATTCTGGATACCATATAAGTAGGATTATTGATATGAAGAGATATCACTATAAACAAATATGTTTCGAATGAGGGTTTTAACTAGTTGGGTAATGTTCTGTACGGAAAGAGAATTTTGCACCGGACAAAGATACAACCATTTGTCACGGATAAAGATGCAAACATTTATCACGGGTGAAGATACAAACATTCACCGCGAGATTCTCTGTTCCCAAGAGCCGTCCTAATGATTTAATGCCGTGGATGTTGGAACATGTAAAGTTATAGAATATTTAAATCCTAAGATTAAAATTAGACCGTTATATATGGTTTTATCCATTTATACGGATGAAATACAAGTTGATACTTGTATACTTATGAGACTGAGATCAAGTTAAGATCCAGGGACAAAGTTAAGAGAAATTTTTAATGTATAGTCTAAAATAAGACTAATTCAACCAATATGATTATGGGATCATTGGTTAAGTCGATAGATGTACGAAATTAACGCACAAGGTCTGCCGCATCGAAAGCGCGGGGATTTTTGGGGGGGCGTTACAGTTGGTATCAGAGCAGTGGATTATAGTTTCGAGGTAACAAGTACCTTAGAGTATAATCTAATGGATTAAGAAGAAATGGACTTGTGAAGAGTCTGTAAATAATTAAAAGATATGCATAAATCTTATTAAATCTTAATATATAAAAATTATTATGTGAAAAGAAATATAATGAATAAAGATAAACTCTTTACGAGAATATCTGAAGTTAAATAGACTCATAAAGAGTTCTCAAAGCAAGCAATAAGATAAAATAATCTTATTGGTTTTTGTGTGAAACTGTTTCATAAAAATGAAATGGTGTGTTTGGTATGTTGTGTAATTATACCTAAGAAAAGAGATGAGTAAACTCATAAGGAATATAAATGATGAAGGAATGAATTAAGAAAAGAAAGTGACTAAGATAGTTATAGAACGATTAGGGATTTCAATTGAAAACTCATATTAGTAAAACTGAGTAGAACGACTCTCTTGTATGGGAATGAGTTTAATATGCTTCAGAGAACCGATCTAACTACATTGTTGGTATGAATGATTCATGGTCAGTGTTCTCAAAGTGGGTTACACACTGAATGAAATCATTTGAGGATAGTGTTGATGAGACGGGGAACTGATTCATTAGTTCTTGGGTGGAGGAATAACTCAGTTTGCTATATTGATAAGTAAATTAAAATCTTGTGTCAACTCTTCTTTGTATATATTTTGAGAAGGTGATTCTTTTCTCATATGTATATTGACTAGTTAGTAGTTGTTACGTCATAACTATAGCTTTAAAAATATTTGTATGTTAGTTACTGAGCGAACGAACCCTTGTTATAGACTTGGGCTATGATATGTTAGTCGAACCGACTTGTGAGATGCGGCTACGATTTGTCTATTCAGTGCGATATTGATCAGTACCAATGTGCGCTAAGACATTTCAATTCCGTGTTGATGAGAAGGGGAACTAATATATTTGTTTGTACTTGGTTTAATACAACCAATCAGTTTACTATATTACTATATATTTACAAAACTTGTGTTATGGTTAGAGAATAATGAAAAAGATAGAGGATTGAGGGTATTTCAAAAATCTTCTAGCTATGCTAGATCTTAATGGTTATATTCGCACTTGTGTGCCTTTGAAAAGAGTGGTTCACTAGTTGAACTGGAAAATTTTGTTAGTTCTTCACTAGCTATGTTATTCATATGTCTGTGCTAATTGTTTTGGCTAGACGGATTTAAAGTGAAGTATAAAAATGATTTATTCATCAACATTCCATTTAGCCTGGTGTGAAGATGATACATGATGAGTCATCAACGCATTTTGCAAGGTGCGGTATACAGTCATAAAATTGCTTTTCAAACGTTTGAATGGTTTAAATATGAGTCAATGCCAATTGTTTCGGCTAGACACCTTTGGTTATGAAAAAAGAACGGACGTAGGAATTCGATAGACGCAATAAACCGCGTCTTTAAAGATAATATGGTACGACAGGTTGATCACCTAAAGTACAACGTATGGTGTTCTCAATCTTAATTGATTGCTACACAAAGTATGAAGTGTTCTCAATCTTAATTGATTGCTACACAAAGTATGAAGTGTTCTCAATCTTAATTGATTGCTACACAAGATATGGTTTTCCAGTCCGGATGATGATTTAAAAAATTATGGGTTATATAATATTCATAGTTTTTGAATAAGGTAAAGGTCTTGATTGACCGCTGTATAAGTGAGAAGAATCCAAGATAAAGGAAGAATGAGACTGAATGTCGAGTATGAAAAGAGGTTTAAAACCTAGAATTATGAAAAGAAATGTGTAGAGATAAGTGAACATTGTTCAGACTTAATCAAAGTATTGGAGGTTTAATGTGAGTAAAAGATGAATTTAGAAAATTCATATTGAAGAGTAAATTGGAGATGATTATATTATAATTTCGAGGACGAAATTCTGATAAGAAGGAGAGAATGTAATATCCTGAATATTTATAGCACTTATAAACATGATATTAAATGACTAAAGTAATTGTAAAGTTAATTTCGAGGACGAAATTCCTGTAAGTTGGGTTGAATGTAATATCCCAAATATTTTCCAAAGTGATCTAACAAGATCTAAGCAATGTGGTCAATTCAAAACCTAAGATTGATTGCTCAAGCATACCTTGAGCTATCTTAAAGAATATATACGACTCGAAACTACGATCGTATACAACTAAGAGGTTAAATTCTTTAACCTAAACTATGTGTTATGTGATTAGTAAAGTTTGAATTGAGCTTTTAAATGTGTTGTATGAAATATCTATGTGTAGGATTTTGTGTTTTGGTTCAAGTAGTTAACCTTAACACTTATTAAAAATCAGAAGTCAATTTAGGACAAAAACCTAAATTGGGAAAAAAGTTAAAACCTAAACCCTAAACCCTAGGGTCTAAACCCTAGAAAATAACCTAGGCCCTTGAGCAAAATGTGAAGGTTAAATTGACATTCCGTTTAAGGATTTAACCTTCCCACGATTTGAAAACACGTAACAGTCAATAAAAGTTTTTCTCGAAAAACGTGCACAAGAACTATTCACGAGGTGACGTTTTTCATTCGTTTAACTGTTTCTTTCATCTGTAGGACTTCTTGTATTTCACGATATAGTGCTAATATGAGGTTTAGATGTCAGAGAATCAATAAAATTTTCTGGAGAAAAAGACAAAAATGTCACGATTTACGAGAAAATATTTGTCGTCTTTTTTTGACTGTTCTTTTCGATATTTTGATATATCGTATTACACGAAATAGCATTTATATGAAGTATAGATATTAATTAGCCAATAAAAGTTTTACTCGAAAAGCGTGTAAAACACTATTCATTTGGAAATTTTTCTTCCGAATTTTGAAAATTCACATTCCTGAATAGCATTTTTATTGACAGTAGATGCATTTTGACCAATAAAATTTTTACCCAAAATAATTTATGGAGATTACTATTCATGTATACGGGATGAATACGTAGCGAATACGGAAGGAATACGAGAATAATAACAGTATATTGTAATGTATAATACGAGGATTATACGAAAGATTATACGAGATTAATACGAGCATAATACGAGGTATCATACCAGTAGAATACGAATATTATACGATGTATTATACGGAAGAAATACGTATAAATACTAATGTATTATACTATTTAATTAATTAATTGAAATCAAACTAGGTTATGTGTAACTAAGTTAGTGTAACTAAACTAGGGAGAACTAGCACGATTACACTAACTGAAAAAGAACTAGCACAATTTGTTTTGAACTAAATCCAAGTGAAAATGAATGGACCAATAAGAAGAAGGGTGATGTAAGCGATGATGCAAGCGCTAGGGAGAAAAGACTAAAAGGCCCTTGGTCTTTTAAACTAATGACCAAACTACCCCGACCCTTGGTTTTCCTATAAATAGAAGGCTTAAGTTCATTAGTTCTTTACCATTTTTGAAAGCTAAAGAGCAAATATAGAGAGAGTTCTTGTGAGACAAGAATCGATTGCAAAGAAATAGTTAAAGCTTGCAATAATAAAAGGTACGATTCTTAATCGTTATTATGCTTAAAGTTTTATTTTATCGATGAGGCTCAAGAACATAAGTCGTAGCCATGTACGATTTTTCGTTCTCCGTGTTCCTTATGACTTGAGCAAGTCGTTGTTATGTCAAATTTCATTTCATAGTTTAAAGTTCAAGAACATACGTCGTATCCATGTACGGTTTATCCGTTCTCCGTGTTCTTCGTATGTTCTGGAGTATTATTATAAATTGTTATAATTAAGTAAACACGTCGTTATAATGTCCAAATTTTGTCAATTATAAAGTGTTATAATCACATATGTAAGCAGTTATAATGCTCAAATTATTTCAAGTATGAAATCCAAAAGCTCAAGAACATAAGTCGTTACCATGTACGATTTTTCGTTCTTCGTGTTCTTCGTGTGTTCTTGAGCAAAAGTCATAATTTCTACATAAGTAGGTTTATGATTTGGTAATTTAGTGTTATGGGATGATGAAACATGATGGCCTTGCTAAATAATGCTTGTGGCATCAAGTTTTAGTAGTCGAAACGAAGAACGATGAAACTTTGTTCTTCGTGTTCTTCGATTTGTTCTTCGTGTTCTTGAGAAAAAGTCATAAAATCTTATATAAGTAGGTTTATGATTTTGTTATTTTTATGTTATGAAGTGATACAAAGTGTTAGAACATGTTATCTTAGCAAATTAATGCTTGAGGTATCATGTTTTACCAATCGGATCAAAGAAAATTAAGTTTAATATACTAGCAGAATATTTTTGGTAATTTCCGAAAATTTAATTTCTGAATCTGCCTTAGACACCTAAATGAAAGTTGTAGATCATGAAATTCTAAGCAATTTAGACTCAAGAATCACTCAAAAATGTTTTCGTATGACAAAGTTATGGCTGTCACTGTAAAAGAGATCAGAAATATGAATCAGTTTTAGATCAGTCCCATTACTGGGAAATATGTGTAAATCAGTAAGGAATCTCAAACTTTGGTCTGAATGAAAATTGTAGAGACGGAAGTTACGAACGCGTGAAATTTTGAACGACTCAAAAATGTTTTAAAACGAAGAAGTTGTGGCCGTTTGATCGAGCCGGGGTCTAGCAGCCATACATGCTGCCTATTTTTTAAAAGTGACTAAAAAGTGAGTTTTTGAGTTGGACTTGTTTCCAATTAATTCCACCAATGAAAATAGTCTAGTTAAGTTATTCTAAGACTTATTCAAAAGGAAAATTTGATAAACTAACGTTCGGAGTCGCGTAACCCTTTTTGTAGGCGTTTAACGATTTCCCGGGAAAACCCTAACATGGTTTCAAGGCAAGTTCTAAACCCTTATGTTTTATTTGTTATGTATAAGATGTTATGTGAAGTCTTTAACTAATAGTTGCAAGCCTTCTAAATGTTATGTGTTATGTTTACGATTTATGAACATGATTTATACACTTTGTGTGTCAATGTGATATAAATTGTTGGAATGCGAGTTATATGTGATATTAAATGGAGAATTATATTCAGTCAAGGCATGTTAAAGTTTATATGAAAGCATAAACTGCGTATGTGTTGTATGTTAGACTTGCTAAGCCGTCGTGCTCATTCTTGCGAATAAAACCTTATTTGCAGATTAAAGATGAACGTTAAGAAGATCATGAACGTAAAGATGAAGCGTAGATTAGGTTTTCATGTTTATTACTTGTATTTGTATAAGTCATAACGACTGTTGTAATACGAACAAACAAACATGTAACCGAATATTGAATGAATGATATAAATTATTATCATCAGAATGTTGTTATGTCTTTATTTTGATATAACCTAGAATTGTTAAGACTTAACATAGTAGTGATAATGATCTATTTATCTGGATGAGGTTCGGTAAATAACTTGTGAGTGCTGTACATCCGAGACAGGACTAAGCGATGTTGACTGGTCAAATCCATCGTTAAGGTTCCTCGGACCCAGGTATAACTCGTTATTACTATTCTGGATACCATATAAGTAGGATTATTGATATGAAGAGATATCACTATAAACAAATATGTTTCGAATGAGGGTTTTAACTAGTTGGGTAATGTTCTGTACGGAAAGAGAATTTTGCACCGGACAAAGATACAACCATTTGTCACGGATAAAGATGCAAACATTTATCACGGGTGAAGATACAAACATTCACCGCGAGATTCTCTGTTCCCAAGAGCCGTCCTAATGATTTAATGCCGTGGATGTTGGAACATGTAAAGTTATAGAATATTTAAATCCTGAGATTAAAATTAGACCGTTATATATGGTTTTATCCATTTATACGGATGAAATACAAGTTGATACTTGTATACTTATGAGACTGAGATCAAGTTAAGATCCAGGGACAAAGTTAAGAGAAATTTTTAATGTATAGTCTAAAATAAGACTAATTCAACCAATATGATTATGGGATCATTGGTTAAGTCGATAGATGTACGAAATTAACGCACAAGGTCTGCCGCATCGAAAGCGCGGGGATTTTTGGGGGGGCGTTACAAAAACATACCTATAAACATGTATACATACATAGATGAAAGATTTATGACAAGAAAACTTTTAAACCTTCTATGAGCTCTTCTTCTCATTGTAAAGAACCTCCTTAAAGTAAGATGATCCACTTTGTTGCTAGCCTTTAGATCTCTAGAACACTTCTCTTTTACTCAGTCAAGCTCTCAAGAACTCTTGCTTTCTCTTTCTCTTGGTAATTCTCTAACACTTAGCCAAGAGTAAGATGAAATGAAGAAAAGAAGAAGAAGCTAACCTAATACTTACATAGACTATATGTATAATTCCTACAACTAACTACCATTAGTTAGCTTAATCATGCATAGTCAGTCAAGGACATGCTAGGCAATTCTCATCCTTATTTAAGGATATAATGGGCAATACACACCTTTTAGGACACCAATGTCAAAACATAACTTATTAAGGGTATATTAGACATTTCTCAAATTCTCTAGACTTTCTTTTTTAGGAAAGTTTTCCTTACTTCCCATTGGTTCCTTCAAGTGCATATGGCTCCATCTTTTTGCTAAGTAATTCAACTACCTTAGTTCTATTCCAATAGTGCTATTTTCACTTAATTACATTTAAATTGCTTAATTAGTTAAAACCTAACTAACTCATTATCCTTAACTAGAAAACAATCCTAGTTACATACAAATCAATCCGATTACATAATTAATCAATTCTAATTTTCGTCATTTCAAATAATAGAAACGCTCACATTTTTCATAAAAACGCTTTCTCGAAAAGCGAAATCCTGAAAAAATGAAAAACGCTTAAATCGAAGGTATTGAGTCCATATCCATTTTTTCACAAAAAATATTTCTACTCAAAAATCTAATAATACATAATTTACTTGTCCCAAAACATCTGTCAGATTCCAAAAATCTATTATCATTATTTATTTATAATATTTACAATATTTATCGAAAATATGGATCATTACATGGAATCTGTAAGAGATGATTCAAGAAAATGGTTTAAATGATTTTTCAAAAGGATAAGGAGGGTGGTATTAATACAACTGAAATCTGGTGTATTAAAGAAGGGTTTACTATGGCATGAGAGATAAGGATGTGAAAGTTGGAGATTGTATCAAACTCACAAATTAACAAAAATATGATAATAAAAAAATGTTAATGTGGAGAACCATCTAGATGAGAATATTATTCAAGATTGTAAAAAGTTATTCGAGAAGCTTCAAGTTACATTTGTTTGTAAAAATAATGAGTGGAATATAATTATTTGTACAAATGTATTATCACTTCACATTATTTCATCCTATGATTAGTTCACTATTTAATTTTTGACCACTTTTAATCATTTTTAAGAGTATTTGATACCATAAAAGAGGATTATAATTTTTTATCAAATGATTTTAGAAATGATAAAACATAGTTTATGAGATTAAATAATGGATTAATCATGAGATAAAATAGTCTAGAGTGATAATAAATTAATACAAATAATTTTATCACATCTATCATTTTTACAAGCAAATGTAGCATTGATAATTAAATGAATCATAATAGTAAAGAAAATACTTATGCATACAAACTTGCTTACACGAGATATTTGTCTAATTTTGTTGTTAGTTATGTTATACAACCATTACTTATATTATAGAGCCTCTACAAGTAGGGTTGTAAATGGTAATCAAATAATTAGTATCCATCTGTATCCGTATTTGAAATTTTTTTTTGGATATTATTCATATTCGAAATAAAATAGATATATCCGTATTCGATTTTAAGGTATCGATTTTAAGGTATCTGTAAATATAGATATAGGTGTATTTATATTCGTTTAACATTCAATCATAAATATATTCAGCAGATAGCAGTATTCGGTATCCGATATTCTGATTCGTATTCATATCCGAAATTCGTATTCGAATAACATGTGTGTGTGTGTCTATATACATAATTTAATTATCAATCATCATATATTAAGTAAATATATATATATATTTTTTCAAATAACCTTCCTTACATTTGTAATAATTAGTTTTTACTATCATACAAAAATTAATTTTAAAATATGTATTTTCATTTTTAGAAAATAGAAAATAACACTTTTAAATATAATATTAAAAATTGATATAAATTTATTTAATTTTAATTAATGTATTTTTACTATTGTAAAGTGTAAAATATCTAAAATGTATTATTTAACGAGAAAATTATATATTACAAAAGCAAAATTATAGTTATTAGTTTGTTACAAATAATTTATTTTTAGAACTTGCATGCGAGAACAAGAGTGGATGATAAATTAATATTATCTTTCATTAAAAATGCGGTTAATTTGTTACGTTCTCTAATATGTTTAAATTTTGATTATTTTTTATGATCAATGATCAATGATGACGTGTTTGACAAATTTTAAATGATGATAACTAATTATTCAATTTTTTTCTTTTAATTTTTGTAAATAATTTGAATAAATTATTTATTAGGTAATTGATAAGCGAATTCGGATAACTGAATATTCGAATAATTTATTTGTTCGAATAAAATAAACAGAAACAAATATTATTCATATTTAGATATTATTTTGAATACCAAATATAAATAGTATTTTTAGAATTCATTAAATACTAAATACGAATATGGATAGGATATTAATTTTTTAAATACAGATATCATTGTATCTGAATTCATATATATTTACAACACTAACTACAAGATCTCCCTACTTTTGTTAAGTGACACATTATTATGATTTAATTATTAATAAATTCTAGGCACTTTTGGGCTTAAATTTCACCCAAAAATGAAAAATAAAAAAAATTCTTAATGAGTAAATTTACACTAATATCTTTCCCCTTTAGTTTTTGGATACATCTATTTTTATTTTTTGGTGGATACATCTTTGAATTGTTATTGGGATGAACTTGGCCCACCCAACTCGACGGCCGGATCCAAACCCAATTCCTACATTAAATACTCTTTTCTATCACTATTTCTTATTTTATTACTCGTGAACTAAAACCCTAGGGATAAAGAGTAGCCGCAGAAGCCGTTTCTGAGGAAACCCTAGCAAAATGGTAAAAAATAGAGAGATTCCAACAAATTTTCATTCAATATTTCAATTCAAAGCTCATTTTGAGTAATAGAAATCTCTTTTTGAATTTGAAATTTTACTATTTTTGTTAATCGCAGACTTTCAAGCGTAGGAATGGCGGCCGCAACAAGCACGGCCGTGGCCATGTCAAATTCATTCGTTGCTCAAATTGCGGCAAATGCTGTCCTAAGGTGTACTATGCTCACTTTTCTCTTTCTCTATCTATACATCAGTATGTATGTATATCGTATATATGAATCTTATAAATTTGCTAACTTTTGGATTGAAGATCTGATTGTTTTGTGCTGTCATGTTTGTGAAGTCAGCCCAATATTACTTTTGATTTATATTTGTTCATCAGATTTGTATGCGTATTTAAAGGATTATCACCTGTGCTGATTTAATATGTTTTTTTTTTTGGATTTGTGCGTTGTATATCGCCTGTTTAAATGATTATAAGTTTTCGATTGAAATCTAATTGTTTTGAGCTGTTGTGCTTGTGAATTCAGCTTAATTTGACTTTTTGATTCATATTTGTTCATCCAAATTTGTATTTGTATATAAATGACTATAACATGTGCTGATTTAATTTACTTCTTTGGGATCTGTACATTGTATATGTCACTTGTTTAATATCTTGAGAATTGGTGATAATAATTTTGCTATAAGTTGATACGCCAATGTACATGCCTTATGTTTGGAAATAGAAATATTATTGAAAAGTAAAAGAAATAAGTAAAAAATATAAAAACCCACCAGATAGATCATAAAAATCTAATTCTGAATACTTTTAAAAAATCTGATATCAAGTGCTTTTAATTGGTATAAGCAATGTAGTGTAGTGGCCTTTTGATATCTTATGATATTTAATTTTCATTTCCTTTTACTTTATTTTCCTTGAATTTTTTTCTTAGTGCCAAACATGCCTAAAGACTAGTAGATGATGTTCTTAATCTATGTTTGTGTTGTTCTATTACCTGCTTATTGGTATTGAAAACACTTGCGTAGATTTTATCTACTTTGATTGGCTGGGTCCTTGTTGTACTATGATTAAAACTTTCTGTCAGTCTCTCTCTGTGACACACACACACACACACTATATATATATATATATATATATATATATATATATATATATATATATATATATATATATATATATATATATATATATAAGACGGTGTTAAAACATTTTACTTGGCTAATTAGGACAAATCAATCAAGAGGTTTCTTGTGAGGAACATAGTTGAGCAAGCTGCTGTTAGGGATGTGCAAGAGGCTTGTGCTTTTGAATGTAAGTTAGTAGAGCGAGTTTGTGATTCTCATTTCTACTTATTTTTATTAATTGCATTTCTATCAATTTTGTTATAAATGTAATTGCATTTGCTGTAATTGTTTTACAGCCTATACACTTCCCAAGTTGTATGTGAAGATGCAGTACTGTGTTTCATGTGCAATTCACTCCAAAGTGGTCAGGGTCCGCTCCCGCACTGATAGGAGAAACCGTGAGCCTCCAAAGCGCTATACTCGCCCAAGGGTATGTTATGCTGTTATTGATAATCGCCTTCTTCAACTTTTCATGTTCCTTTTTTTGTTTGACATGTCATTTGCGATTACAAGAATCTATTTTGATCCGTTGGCACCATCCTGGATATTAATCTAAAATGTTTTTTTTAATCATTGTATTTCAGGTATCTTTTGTCTGGTAAAGTTAATTGAAACCTCTTGGTTGTGCCAAATATTTCCATAATGCAGTATCTGTGATTTTTGTTACCACATGTGAACTGAATTTTTTTTTGAAGTCCAGAAAAGATTCTGGAAAAATTCATAGAATTAGAAGAAATCCTTCTCTTGGAGGAAATGACCTGAAAATACTTGGACATGCATCTGCAATACCTTCATATAGGAATCCACAAAGAAATGATCCAATTCATCAAGATACCCAACGAGGATCCTATCCATATGATTTTGCCATCTTTCATTGTGATAATTATCCAGAATATTGTTGCTTTTAAATTTTATAATGCTTTCAATTTGCCTCCAACTTGTTTTAATAATTTTTGATACAAAATTTTAATTATTAATGAAGCATATTCACATAGCAGGGGTCATATATGTAATTTGAAGTTGGTATATAGTTCTCTGAGCTTTATATGAGTTATTTACAGAGAAACCTTTGACTATCTTGAGAATATTTATCTTTTACCTTACCCAATTGTTTAACTCGTGATGCTTAACCCGGAACATCCCATGATTTAGCATTCCTTCCCGTATCTCCGGATAACATGACTAGAATCAATTGTTGATGCTATATTTATAATATACAGAATAACTTCTGTTTTAACAACTTTTCTGCCCTAAACCTTGTCCTGAAACTACTTCTATTTTTGTTTTTGTTTCCTTTTCCATTTTTGGTGGTGTTAACGTTCTTCCTACATGGTATTCGATGTTAGAATGGTTGGAGTACCTTCATAACTGTATAATTATGTTACCTGATTGATAATTTTGTAATTTTGTTGGTTTCAGGATGATGCCAAGCCGGGTCAACAACCAGCACGGGCTCCTGGAGCACCAGTTCCGGCTCGTACTTGAAATTTTCCACCCACTAGCTTTACTTCTAGGAATAGAAGTGTTGTTTTGATGGATCTATTATGTTTCTCATTTTTAGACCTTGCTTAATTTTGTTTAGTTTGGTTGTTGAATTTCGTTCACTGGAAAATTTTAAGGTTTGAATTATATTAGAGAATGATCGATTTGGCCTATTTTGTCCTGGTTAGTGTTGGAATGCGTGCAGAGTATGGTTTCTGGGGTTAAAGCTCAAAAATGTTACTTTCAGCTGTTTACAATTGCATCAACCTTTAGCGTGATGGTTCTAAAGGTGCTATATGTGTAGCATAACCGTAATTTTGATAAAGAATTTTGATTGGTTGTGAAATGTGACGGGTCAAATCAGCTTCAGAGATTTATGTAATGGTATTTGTTATAATAAAAGCCCAATTTTGACCTTTTAAGTTGAAGCGACCCTTTTTTTATAACTAAATTCTGTATCATTTTTTGATAAAATGTAGACAAAGTCTGGTCTTTTCCTTTTAGTTTTTAGAAATGGGTGTGATATTTATGTGAGATTTTCATAAAATGGATTTTTGCCATGAGGTTTGAAAGTTTGATTTTAAATATGGATCAATATGCCAGAGTCGCTAGTTGGTATAAATTTAAGGGGATGTGTTAAGTTATTCGAGTTTTAGATTTTGAAAGATAGATAATCCAAAATGTGACTTTATTACATTGGTGGTCAAATACTGTGACGATCCTAAATTTAGGTTTTATAACTTTAGGTTTGGTTTTTACTGTACAATACTTAATAACAATAAAAATACATAATGTGTATTTAAATTTCGCTGAATAATACAAAAATTTTTTTTACAAAAAAGTTACAATCTCAAGGTCTATTAACCATAACATAAACAGTTCATGTCTTAAGGAATTACAAAAGATTTACCAACAGTAATTACATATTAATTAATTTGTATAATTTAATTTAAGCTCTGACTTTCCCTTTTCCCTTGTCCTTTTTGTAACATTTGGATATAGCTGAAAATGGTTCATGATATAGCAAGGGTGAGCAAGTGATTTTCTCAGCAAGTTTAAGAACAATCATAGAGATTTAATATATTATGAGTGAAAGGGAAATAACATCAAGTTTTTCAACAATAGATATAATAATTGTGAAAGAAACAAGACTCAAATTTTATTGAACAAAAATATTGAATCTTAAATGCTGAGTGGTCACCAAGGACCCTGAACTAACGAAGGTTTAATAGAGTTTCCTCCTACCCCTTCAGCAGTTTGATTTTCAAGGGGATCAACCTATTCAACCCGCTGTATATGCATTACATTTAGTCATCTTGCGCAAAAAGTCAATTTATCGACATAAAATTTCCTTTATTTAGGATTGTTCAATTCTCAGACTTACTATAAGAATTCGCACAAAACAATGGTTTAAATAAGCTTTAAAAGATATTCAAGTTATTGAATTTATAAACGCAATGTCTATCTGAACAATTAGCTTAGACATTTTTAATACAGTTCATAAATCAAGAACTATTAAGTTTCAAATGCACTAAGTGCGATTTTATAAACAATATGGATGTGGAATAATTTTAAATAATTAAATCACCTAAAGATCTGGCAAATAAATACGAGTGTAGATACTTGCTCAACTATAATTGAATAGATTTAAAGAACTTGCTCAATATAAAATTTGAGTAAGAATAAAGAACTTGTCTCGTGTGTAGATTATTGCTAACCAATTCAATTTAATTCTCTCTGAATAGACTTAACAATTAATCAAGTTGATCTTTAAATTAATATCATATATACATTCATATAATAATCTCTATACATCTTACATCTCTAACATTTAACTAATTAATTATAGTTAAGGGTATAAAAACACTTAGAAAATATTATCATCACTTGATAATATTTTAATCACATAAAACCTATATTAATTATTTAATATAGTTCAAACTCTTATCTAATATTATTAATCATTTAATAATATTTAATTAGTCTTATAATATTATTAATCATTTAATAATATTTATTTACCTTATAATATTATTAATCATTTAATAATATTTTATTCACTTTATAATATTATTAATTATTTAATAATATTTTATTCATATTCTAATATTATTAATCATTTAATAATATTTTATTCATTATCTAGTATTATTAATCATTTAATACTAGTTTATTAACTTTCTAATATTATTAATCATTTAATAATATTTTATTTACCTTGTAATATTATTAATTATTTAATAATATTTTATTTATTTTATAATATTATTAATCATTTAATAATATTTTATTCATATTCTAATATTATTAACCATTTAATAATATATTAATCATTATTTAATATTATTAATCATTTAATGATATTTTATTTATTATCTAATATTAGTAATCATTTAATAATATTTTATTCATATTCTAATATTATTAACCATTTAATAATATTTTATTGACTTATTAATATTATTACCCATTTAATAATATTTTAATCTCTTACTAATATTATTAACCATTTAATAATATTTTAATCACTTATTAATATTATTAATCATGTAATAACATTTTAATCATTTACAAATTTTATTAATCATTTAACAACTTTTTAATTACATATTAATATTATTCATCACTTAATAGTGTTTTATTTCAAACAATACCAATAGTTAACTTTTTAATTGTGTTAACCTTAGTCTTTATTTTAAACATTTAGCTATCAATTGGTTACAAATAAATTCCATATATTGGTTTATTAAACAAACACATTCATTTTACACTTATTTCAACTTAAATTTTCAAAGAAAATTCGACCCAGACCGACCCGACCAGACCCAGATCGAACTGACCCGACCTGGACAACTTGAACTTTCTGCTTTCAAAGCCGGGGCGCTCAGAATAGGCTAATCTGAGCGTCGGAGCGCTTAACACAGAACACAAAACCCTAATTTGGACTGCTCGATCCCCAGTCACTCTGACAGCCATAACTTTTTCATTTCAAAATATTTTGGGTTTATTCTTGAGTCTATTCTCATCAGAATTTCCCCCTATAGAATTTCTCTTTAGATCACAAATACAAATTCCCAACAAAAATAGTCGTAAAATTGCTTGCAATGAAATATTTAAAAACTCTAAGGTTTCAAAATGTCATGTTTTACGGTAAAAGCCATAACCTATTCATTTTTCAATATTTTTGAAAGATTCAAGTTGAGTTTTCTTCATAACTCATATATGTAACTTTATAGCCATAGAAATCTATTTTTCAACTTGTATATTTTAAACTACAACATTAAATAGCACATAGGCATCTAGGGTTTTACCGATAAAGCTCAATATAGATTTTTCTTCCGTTTCTATGCATACCACACATATCAAAATATGATTTAAATATATCAAACCATGAATCTACCAATATATCATGTATTTAGACTTCTAAACCATCAAAACAACTTTTAATCGGTTAAAAATATATTTTAACCGTTTAAAACATATCTAGACTACAAAAATGAACTTAGGAAGAGTTAGAGCACTTTTGAACCTTATGAACTTGTGTGCTCTTCGTCTTCTCCTTCCAAAGTAGGTTATGAAGCTTTGTGTCATCCACCAATCTCTTCCTCTAGCACTATCTTCCACCCTCAAAGTGTTTTCTCTCTTTTTCTCTCTTGGGATACTCTCTTTTCTCTCTTGAACTCTAGCAAATGACTAACCAACATAAAGCATTGGTGTAACACTCTATTTATAGCCCCTTGCTAATCCTTCATCAACCTTCATAATCCACTAGTGTTGGTTAAATTAGAGCTAATTAGGATTACTATTTGCTTGAATGACAATGTGATAGACAAGGTGAATGACTAGAGTGGTTGAACAACTATGACCAAGTGTGTGAATGAAGCAATTGAAGCAAAACAAGCCACCCCCAAGTGGGCCCTACAAGTGCCGGCCAGAATGGGATTTAATCTCCCATTTTTTGTTTAATTTTAATTGCTTTAATTACACACACACACACACACACACACACACACACACACACACACACACACACATATATATATATATACACACACACACACACATACACATATGTATAAATATTGACCAACAATTTGACTTCCTATTGGACTCCACATTGGACTTAGGAATTAAATAAATTGGGCTCAATTTATTTATCCCATTGGGCTAACATTAAGTAACATATGTTACATTTAATTAAAACAAGCATTGCGCTAGTTTAATTATTACATGGATTAAGGTTTAATTAATTACATGGACTATTAGGTTAATTAATTTGACTTAGTTTAATACCTCATTTGGATTTAAAATATAATCCAATTAGACTTGTTTTAATTAATTATAACACCTTGCTTCATTACTTTAAATAGATATACACATACATAAGTATATTCATTCAATTATTTAATGCACAATTAATTAGTACAATTTTTTTAATTCATTGCAAATTATTTAATAATTATAATTACAATGACATATAGAATCCGTGGTCATTACATTCTCCCCCTTATAAGAATTACATCATCGGAATTACAAATTTAAAGCTTCTCAAAAGGATGCGGATAATCATTCCTCATCTTTTCTTCAAGTTCTCACATAGTTTCCTCAGCGTTGTGGTTCCTCCAAAGGAATTTGACAGAATGTATAACCTTATTTTGTAATTTCTGTTCTTTCCTATCTAATATCTGGACAGGAATCTCTTCATATGATAAGTATTTCTCAACTTGTATTGGCTCATAGGATATGACGTGCTTGTAATCAGGCTTGTATGGTCGTAACACTGACACATTAAACACATTATGAATATGCTCCAGTTCAGGAGGTAAAGCTACCTTGTACGCCACTTCACCCACCCTCTTCAATATTTCAAATGGTCCTATGAACCTCGGACTCAACTTCCTTTTCTTCCCAAATCGGATCTTCCCTTTCCAGGGAGACACCTTCATAAACACAAAACTTCTTACTTCGTAATCTCGTTTCTGCCGATGTAGGTCTGCATATTTCTTTTATCGGTCTTAAGCTGCTACCAGCCGAGCTCTTATTACTCTGATAATTTCTGCAGTCTGTTGAACCAGTTATGACCCTAACAGTCGACGTTCTCCTACCTTATCCCAACAGAGAGGTGTTTTACATTTCCTCCCATATAAAATTTCGTAAGGCGGCATGCCTATGCTCGCATAATAAATATTATTATATGCAAACTCAACTAAGGGTAGATGGTCTTTCCAACTGCCCTTGAAATCCATCACACAGGCTCTGAGCATGTCTTTTAATGTTTGAATTGTTCTCCCGCTTTGCCCATCAATCTGCGAATGATACGCTGTACTCATTCTTAACTTCCATTCTTTCTTGAAGACTCCTCCAAAATTTTGATGTGAAGCGCAGATCTCTGTTTGACACAATCGATATTGACACTCCATGTCTTGAAACTAACTCATTTATGTACAGTTTTGCTAACTGGTCCAATCTGAACTTAATCTTGATCGACAAAAAGTGTGCTGACTTTGTTAGTCGATATACAATCACCCATATAGCGTCGTATCCCTTCTGTGTTGCTGGAAGTCCTACCACAAAATCCATCGTGATATGTTCCCATTTCCATTCAGGAATCTTTAATGGCTATAATAATCTACTTGGCCTCTGATATTCTACCTTTACCTTCTGACTAGTTAGGCATCGGCTAACACATTCTGCAACCTCTCTTTTCATATTTGGCCACCAAAAATGCTGACCTAGATCTTGATACATTTTCGTACTTTTCGGATGTATCGAGTATCTCGTACTATGAGCCTCTTGCAAAATCTCCTTTTGTAATTCAGGTACTAACGGTACCCAAACACAATTTTCAAACCTTAGCAATCCTTTGCTATCCACTTTGAATTTGACCTCCTCCCCATCAGTCATCCTCTTCTTTATTCTGTCACATTCTTTATCTTTGCCTTGAACTTCCTTCACCTTATCTAACAAGGTTGGACTTGCTTCCATTTCTATCGACTACTTTGAATTTTTCACCTCCAACTCCATTCGAGACATTTCTCTCACCGGTTCTTCCTGTTCTGTTAATACAAATAATTTCTCCTTGCTCTTTCTACTTAGAGCGTTTCCTACTACATTAGCTTTGTCTGGATGATATATAATTTCACAATCGTAATATTTGATCAATTCCAATCATCTCCGCTGCCCATATTCAACTCCTTCTGCGTGAAGATATACTTTAGACTTTTATGGTCTGTGAATATCTCATATTTTTCTCCATATAAATAATGCATCCATATCTTCAGGACAAACACTACCACTACCAGCTCCAAGTTATGGGTAGAGTATCCCTTCTCATAATCTTTTAATTGTCTTGTCGCGTACGCAATGACCTTGCCACATTCTGTATAAGCACATAGTCTAGTCCTTTGTGCGATGCATCACTATAGACCATAAAATTTCCTGTATCGTCTGGTAAAGTCAACACAGGTGCTTCACTAAGTCTTTTCTTTAACTTCTAAAAACTCTCCTCACACTTCTCCGCCCATACATATTTCACTGTTTTCCTTGTCAAATTGGTTAACGGCGTTGCTATCTTCAAAAAGTCCTTGATAAATCTCCGATAATAACTCGCTAAACCTAAGAAACGCCTAACCTCCGTCGGCATCCTTGGTTGTTCCCAATTCATCATCGTTTCCACCTTTGCTGGATCTACTGAAACTCCTTCATTGTCGATAACGTGACCCAGAAACTGAACTCTCTCCAACTAGAATTCACACTTTGAGAATTTGGCATACAACTGCTCCTTCCTTAATATCTCCAACACCAACCTTAGATGTTCCGCATGCTCCTCCTTCGTTTTGGAATAAACCAAAATGTCGTCAATGAACACAACCATAAATTTATCCAAGTACTGCTTGAATATTATGTTCATCATGTCCACAAATGCGGCTGGCGCATTCGTTAGTCCAAACGACATCATCAGAAACTCATTATGACCGTAACGAGTTCTGAATGTCGTCTTGGACATGTCTTCCTTCCTTACTTTTAATTAATGATAACCAGTCCTTAAGTCTATCTTTGAAAAGTACTTGCCCCTTTTAATTGATTAAAAAGATCGTCAATTCTTGGCAACGGGTATTTGTTCTTGATTGTTACTTTGTTTAACTCTCTATAGTTTATACAAAGTCTCATCGATCCATCATTCTTCTCTACAAACAGCACAGGTGCTCCCTATGGAGAAACACTAGGCTGAATATACTTCCTATCCAATAATTTGTGTAACTGAACCATCAACTCCCTCATCTCTACCGGAGCCATCCTATATGGTGCCTTCGATATTGGTGCTGTCCCCCGGTACTAAATCCATCACAAATTCTATTTCTCTATCTGACGGAAGACCTGACAGTTCATCTGAAAAGACATCCATGAACTCCTTGACTACTGGTATTTGCTTCATCTCAAGATTACCATTTGTGTATCCACCACATGTGCCAGATATCCTACACATCCCTTCTTCAACAGTTTCTTGACCTGCATCATCGTCAGACAAGAAGATTGTCTTGATGACTTACTACCATAAAATACGACCTTAGACTTGTTTGGTGTCTTAAGGTGTATACACTTCTTCTGACAATCAATTACCGCTCCATGTTTAAACAACCAATCCATTCTAAGTATCACATCGAACTCTCCCAATCGTATTGGGATCAAGTTCACCACCAACTTT
Organism: Hedera helix; assembly: GCA_947179155.2. Classification (NCBI taxonomy): domain Eukaryota; kingdom Viridiplantae; phylum Streptophyta; class Magnoliopsida; order Apiales; family Araliaceae; genus Hedera; species Hedera helix. The sequence continues at coordinate 27,196,677 of OX359264.1, forward strand.
TGACCCCTGATTTCAGCACAACAATTTCTATGTATATACTCTACAGGAATGACTTTTTTATTCGCAACATTTATGTTCATTATATTTTCTAATTTTTCTCTAGACAATTCTAACTGTCTAGCAAAATCATCAGACACAAATGAACAGTAAGCACCCGAATCAAACAATACATAAGTATTTATATTATTGATCAGAATAATACCTAACACCACGTCTTTTGATTCCACGACGTCTTGCACCGTTATGTTGAAAGTTTGTGCTGTCGGCTTGTTCTGCTGTATCGATCTCCCAATAGCTAATCTGCTGTTGTTGCCCTTGTAGCTGCTTCCTCCATCATTTTTCTTGTCGGGACAATCCTTTATCATGTGATCAGTAGCTCCGCAGGAGTAGCATTTTACCTTCTTTGGGAGGGGACAATTTGGAGAAATGTGCCCCTCCTCTCCCCAGTTGTAACATGTATTCTTACCCTTCATGCATACTTTAGAATGATTCTTCTCGCATTTGCTGCATGCATTCTTCTTCTGAGAATTTCCTTATTGATTTGCCGAGCTTTTGTCATTGTGGTTGTCCCATTTACGCTTGTTGTTGTTATTACCCCCACTGTTACTATTCCTGCTTCCTCCTTCATTTCGCTTCTTATTTTTCTCTTGATTATACTTGGTTAACGCATCACTTTCTCCTTCAGCTATGATTGACTTTTCTAGCAAAGTTGAGAATGAATCAATCTGTAGCACTGTCACCTTGTTGAACACCTATGGTCTTAAACCATTCTCAAACCTTCTGGCCTTGCGTTCCTCCGTGTCCACCTGATGTGGAGCGAACCTGACCAACTCATTGAATTTTGCCGCGTACTCAGGTACCGATATATTCTCCTATTTCAGTTCTAGGAATTTCACTTCCATTTTACTTCTCATACTTTTTGAAAAATAGTTCTCATTGAATATCTCCTTGAATCTCGCCCATGCCACTACACCTTCTCCAGCCCTATTTTGATTAACTTCCCACCAGAAATTGGTTTCCCCCTTTAATAGGTAGGTAGCAAAAATAGTCTTTTGCTCCTCCGCTACTCTTTCAATAACGAACGCCTTCTCAATCTCCTTTAACCATGACTGGGCCTCAATTGGATCAGCCGTTCCCTTAAACTCGGGCGGTCTGACTGCTTTGAAGTCTTTAAAAGCAGTGGCTGATTTCCTACAACGGGGTGTCAATTTTTCATTACCTCTGTTAGTATATCGATGAAGTTCTGTATTGGGTCCGCGTTGCGTCCCCCCTCGTCGTTGTTTACTGATTCTTCTACTCCTTGGTTTCTTGGTTGTTGTCTACGTGGCGGCATTGTCTGATTAAAGAAACAAGAAAACTTCTAAGTTATTATTATTTCTTAATCTCATTCTTTTATCTTTTAACTTTAATTATTATATGTAAAGATTTAACGAATCAAAACACATAATCATATAATATAAATGCATTTATATTCATATACTAAAATAGTAGTTCATAACACCTTACATCGCAAGCATATTACTATAAATGTCTTTATCCTTGAAAGGCTACAAAAGACGAGATCTCTACTAAACATATCCTACAACTTCCTAGAATTGGGATTTACAAATGTAATATCCCAGATATTTAGAACAATTGTAAATAAGATTTTGAATAATCAATTAAAGGTTATGGTTTTGATAAGTGATTTTTATACCTACGAATTGAATACACTTGCGCTTGGTAAATTGCTTATCTTTAAGTATTTATGTTAGTTTCTATGTGTTTTTACGTGTTTGTTGTAATTTAGGTTGTATAGTAAGTTTATGTGTTTTCTATTCATTTACGTGTCTTTTTATACCACATTATTACAGAATGTGGTTTTATATTGTTTTTATGCGTTTTTACTTTATGTACAAGAATTATAATAAGGGCTTGCTTGTTCGCGACTTGGATTTGCCCGGTTCGCGTTTTTGGCGTGCCGTTTACATGGCGACCAACTTTCGACCTTGATCCATTCCTATTCTCCAATTGTGCCAAACATGAAAGTTGTAGAACTTTTCCTCATCTTTCCAAAACATCTTGAATCAACGCAATCGGAGGTTGAACGCAAAAGTTATACAAAAAATACGAAGAAATGCAGCAGCAGCCTATTGAGGCCAACTTTTGACATGGATCTGTTCTGATTCTGCAATTTGGTCAAACATGAAAGTTGTATCTCTACGAATTTTCCTTCCAGAACATCTTGAATTTCCTCAATCGGAATTCGTATGAAGAAGTTACGCCGAAAATACAAAAGGACCCTGAAGCAGCCAAATGTCAGATTTCTGCATAATGGCACAGTTGCGCCCATTTTGTACTAGGAAATGGCGCAGCTGCGCCGTTTGCCAGGCAGATCAAGATTTGGCACAGCTGCGCCCATTTTGCACTAGGGAACGGCTCAGCTGCGTCGTACGCCAGTCCAACCGCAAACAGAGTGCTATAAAAGCCAGTTTTTGTGCCCTAAAACATAACATAATCAGTTTCTTCCGAGAGGGAGCGACTTGGGCGACTTTGGGAGGCCATTTTGGTGATTCCATGGAGCTTCTACATCAATGTGATGCTATGATTTAGGGAGTTTGTCTATATTTCTCTTCCTTTTGCCTCCCTATTTCATGTATTCTATTGTTGTTTGATTTTTGGAACAAGTTCTTCTATTTGTAGTTCTATTGTTCTATTGATAGTAGAACTTGTAGGTGTAATTGGATGATTTGTAATCCATGGGTGTAATATCTATGTGTTTGTATTGAATCCATTACATGTTTTATTCATATTGAATCTTGTTATACTCATTTGCTATGTATGTGTGGGTGTTGTATTACTTGTTTAGTATTGAAAGTAATATGCCCTCAAGCCAATCACATTTGATGTGATAAGCATATACTTTGTAATCTTGTTCATTTATTAATAAAAGTATCAAGGCATTTATTTATTCATGATTAATTACTTGAATTAATCAAATGGATAAACCCATAGTTTTCGAGCAATGCTTTTAGAACCATGATGAGGATCATGCTAATGAGATCTAAATTCAAGATAGCTCAAAAACTAAAATTGTTCCTAATCGTTGGATCACTAAAAAGGGGATTAGTAGATCTGGATAGATTGGTACATACTATGCTTGCTCTTATGAAGAGGATGATTGATCTCATAATCATTTGTGTAGAGACACTAAAGCAAGTATGTAGGTGCTTATTAGAGAATAAGTTCACTGAACGTGACTCGCTCAAGGAACACCTAATGGAGTTTTACTCGTCTGTCAATAGGAGTTCCTTATATGATAGTCGTACAAGTGATCCTTGGACTTGAGATCATCATAGTATCTTGTGTGTACTAAGTTATACTTTGACATATTCCTTAAGACCTATTGGTATATCAAAGGATATGCTTGGGTATAATAAGGTACACATGAAGATAGGTGAATGATCAACAAAGGATCTACTACTTCCAGTAAAGGGAGAGAATGTCCTATGCGATTCAATAAGTGACAACTCAGAAATCCCTGGCCAGGGTTGAATGGAATTAGAAAGGAGTTTCTAATTTACATTAACTAGAGTTGTGTATTTGTGAATTGAAATGCATATAATCAAATAAATAAGACTTGACAGAAATTCCGTGTCTTATATTTGATTGGGACATTGTATGGTAGAATGATTGAATTGTACGGTAACTATTTGCTGAAAGGTTCTTTTACGATCAAATGTTGAAATCTATATTATCTGGAAAGTCGACTAATCGCTAAGAGGGCTTACCCTTATTGTGGAATAATTATTTATTCTGAATTAAAGAGTTAATTCGTAATAAATGAATTAGAATTGTTCTAATTTATTTATTATACAACCGGTTTAATATGGAGAACCTAAAGGGTCACACCGCAAAAGAGTAATATTTATTTTAGAAGTGAATGGCATAATTGTAATAATAAATTAAGTATATTTAATTTATACTATGGTGATAGAATAAATTAAATAACTTAATATTTATAATTTAGTATTTTAGAAATACTAATTATAAATTAATAAGAGGAGTCTTATTATTATTATTATTACTATTATTATTACTACTAGTATTATTATTTAGTTCCTAAATGGTTTAGGAATTAATTAATAAGTAGTAATATTATTATTAAATAATTAAGTTCATAAATAGTTTTGGAATTATAATTATAATAATAATTAATTAAGTTACTAAATGGTTTAGTAATTAATTAATAAGAAGTACTCTCATTATTAAATAATGAAGTTCCTAAATGGTTTAGGAATTGTAATTAATTAATTTAGTTCCTAATTAAATTGGGAATCAAATTAAAACCCTAATCCTAAATAGTTTAGGAGGGTTGACTAGATCTATAAATAAGAGGAGTCTTATCATAGATCTAGGTTACACACTCTTTCATTAGAATAGAGAGAGTACTCCATAATTCTCTAGATCTAAGAGTTAGAGAGAGAGAGAGAGAGAGAATTAGGGCTAGCCACCCATGGTTTGGAGAAACTAAGATCCACTTCTTTAATTCATAGATCTCTTGGTGGATCACCTCTAGAGGCTTCACACTTGGGGAGCTAACATTGATCCGTGGAATCTAATCGGTGAATTTGAAGAAGAACGTGAAGGATTAAAGGGAGATGAACTTGTACCCGTGGAAGCTTGGTTCTACAAATGTATAAATTCTTTTATCCTTCCTCAATTAATAATAGTCGCATAAGAAAGATCCGGGTTATTGGTTTGTACAAAAATTTTAAAATATGATTTTTTGCTTCCGTTGCGCTTATATAATTTGATTATATGTATGCCATAATTTTTGCAAACCAACAGTGGCATCAGGAGCCAAACTTATGCGAATTATTAATTGTTTTAATTTCATATATGTATGGGTATGTATTTAGAATAATTTATTGGGCATAATTTGTTGTATAGAATCATGGGTTTTAAAAATCAATTGCAAAAATCGTGTTTTGAAAGAAAAAAAAAAGTTTTTTTTAAAAAAGATTTCCGGACTGCTACAGTAACTTGATCGCGCGTGCACTGTGTTGAAGCAGGTTAGCGCGCATTGCGCGGTTCCAAATGCAGCGCGCCGTGCGCGGTTCAGAATGCAGCGCGCTATGCGCAGAGGTTCTTTGCGCGCAGTGCGCGGTTTTATTCTGTTCGAGCAATGCGCGTGTGGAGTGGCATTTCTGTAATTTCCCGGACGCGGTGGCATTTTCGTAAATAACCCAACTTTCAGATTTTTAATTATTTTTTGTATATTTTGAGCAGATTTTTGAAATTAAAAAATAAAAGGTTTATTTTGGGTAATTTTAAAAATTCAAAAATTACAAAAATATAATAAAAATAAATAGTTTATTTTTCCATGATTTTATAATTAAAATAAAAGGTTTATTTTAAACATGAAATTGGATTTCATTCAACTTTAAATTGCCCATTAAATGATACCAATACATATATGGAATGTTTTATTTAATTCATGAGATGAATATTATTTATTAATATATATGTTGATATATATGATAATAAATGGGATTGATTATGGACTATTGACCAATATGATTGGATTTAATTTTAATTAAATGCATGAATGAATGAGTTTTAATAAATGGGGTCTGCGTACCTCGTCTTTCTAATTTTTCTGATGTAAAATTCTATCTCTCTCCTATGTACTTCCCTTTGATTGTTGACCAGGGTTTCTATTTATTGTAAATAATTTGTAATAGGATTTGTTAGAATTATTTTGAAGAATTGGAGCAAAGAAGCAAGGAGCGCATGAAGACCCGTTTGTAATGGAGCCTGAATTTAAATGTAATAGTTACATTTAATTTAATTTATTCTTGCACCCTAGGTTTGACCAATTGGTTTATTTGGTGGCTCGAATAAACCAAACTAGAATAAAAGTCCATAATCAATCCAAGTAGAATATAATATTCTATATGTGCATGCTTATTTATATATATATATATATATTATATTATCAAACATGCTTCGCATGTTAATTAATATGACGCGTATTATATATATATATGTGCATGTGCGCTAAACAAGATGAGACAATTAATATTAATAAATCCCTCATGATGTAGAATAAATATTATTTATAAAATGAATTAAAATGTTTAATTCATGAATTAAAGGAGTTTAATTCAATTAAATAAAATTAGAATTGTTCTAATTTATTTATTCTACTACTCATAATATTAAGTTGTAACGTTCAAAGATATTTATTAAAAATATCGAACGTCGTCTTCTAGCATGGTAAAACGATAGAGTATCAAATAATCATTATAAGTTTGTTGTGTCACACAAGACTTATATTAAATTTTTGAGATGTTGTTTTATCACATTTGATGTTTATAAAAAGAATTGAACATTACTGTTTTGTTGTGTCACACAAGGACGATCTTTTTCTCTTCTAATATAAGAAAATGCTAGGTTGGACTTAACTTGGATAATTTTGATTTGGATGTGTCACACATGATCATAATAATCTAAGAGGCAAAATAAAAGGAGTTACATGTTAATGTAATTGACAAGAGTTGTCTACCTATTTATTTATATATCGTTTGTTGTGTCACACAAGGCTATATACATTTGAAATATGATCCTTATTCTCACTAGCAAATCTTTAACTAGATTTGCCGAACTATATAAGGAGGGTAATATAATTTGATGAAAATAGTGGGAGACGTCATTTTAAATAAAGACCTAATTTATTTTGGTAATTAATAAAATGAATGCATGTTAATGTTGTTATTAATTCACTTAAAAATATTGCTATGTTTAAATTCACTAACACTGCATAGCATATTGGATGCTAACAATTAATCGAACCGAATTGTTCGGATTGATTAAACAAATTTGAGAATAGTTCTCAATGCTGAAAAACTAGCAAATGTCCTTAATTTGTCTATTCCTACAAACATTGTAGACTAAGCCTCTGAGAAAGAGATTGCTATTTTAAATGGCAAGATGATGCAAAGGTGGCTCAATGCATCATGCTCGCATCCATAAGTATCGAGTTACAGCGTCAACACGAGAAAATGGATGCACCTACTATATTGCTGCACATTCAATAGTTGTATGGTGAGCAAAGTAGGTCAACTAGATATAAGATATCTAAGGAGCTCTTTCGATCTATAATAATCAATGACACTACAGTAAAAGACGCATGTCCTAAAGATGATCAATTGGATTGATCAATTAGGACAAACATGTTTTGTTAAGGATGGAGAGTTGAGTCAAGATTCGATCTTGCAGTCACTCACTGACTCTAATTCACAATATGTTGTGAACTTCAAACATTAATAAGCTAGAAGTCAGTTTAACTGATTTGCTTAAATATGTTGAAGACTGTTGAGAGTCACTTTCCTTTCTAGAAAAACCAAGTTTTTACTTGTAGATGAATCTTCTAAGCGGAGGAAGATGGCCAAAGGTATTTCTGAGGAGTCAGAAAGAGTAGAAGGCAAAAGAAAGGCTAAACAAAGGACATAAATAAAAGTGATCCCGAGGGCAAAGAAGTTTGCTTTCATTGCGATAAGCTGGGACACTGGAAGAACAACTGCAAGAGAGTTGTAGTAGTTAAGTAGAAGAAGTTTAATGAAACTTCAGCTACAGATATAGATTTGTTCATAATAAAATAGAACTTTCTATAAGTCAAGTTTCTACTTAGGTATTAGATACCGGCTGGTGGTCTTACATATGCAAGTCGTTGCAAAGACTAAGCAGAAGTAGAAAGCTAAATAAATGATAAGTAATCCTATGCTGGGGAATAAAGCAAAGGTTGCTGCATTAGCCATGGAAACTTATAGTTTAGCACTGCTTACGGGCAAGCCTATTAAGTTAGTAAGTTGTTACTAGGTTCCAGTTCTTAAAAACATTATTTCAGTTCCATGTGATGACAAGGAAGGGTTTCTGACATTATAATAATGAACAATCGTTGTTCTGTTTATAATGATAATGTTTTATTTAGAACTGGTTGATTACTTAATAGATTTTGTATACTTGACTTATATGAAAAATATTCCAATTTGAACAAACTAAAAGCAAATAGATGATATGAATCATACCTTCATGCAATACTGTTAACTCGGTCATGCTAATGAAACAAGACTAAAACAAGTTGTATAAAGATAGGCTTTTAGAGCTTTTGATTATGAATCAAATACAACTTGTGAATCTTGTATCATGGATAATATGACTAAATCTCCATTTAGTGGACATGGAGAGCGAGTTACGGAGTTGTTAGAGATGGTACACATAGTGGTGTGTGGGACCTATGACAACAAATGCAAGATGAGGGTATTCATTCATTACTTTCACTGATGATTCTAGATTTTGATATATGTATTTAACGAAATACAAATCCAAATCGTTTGAAACGTTCAAAGAATTCAAAAGTGAAGTATAGAAACTAAATGCCAAAAGTATTAAAGTTCTTCGATTAGATCGAGAAGGGAATACTTAAAGCAGTAAGTTTCTAGATCATCTCAAGCGAAATGGTATTCTCACAATGGACATGGTGATGATCCATAATGAGTATTACCGATCTTCCAGTATCCTTCTAGGGTTATGCTCTAGAAACGATCGCATATCTACTAAACGAGGTACCTTCAAATTCTCTCCCTAAGACTTCGTATGAGTCATGGATAGGGAGAAAACCAAGTCTTAAGCATGTTAAGATTTGGATTGTTCAGCTTATGTCAAAAGGTTTGACATGATAAGCTAGGGACATGATCTGATAAGTGTAAACTTGTGGGATATCCTAAAGAAAGTTTAGGGTATCACTTCTATAATCCGACTAACTAAAAGGTGTTTGTTGAAACACGCTGCCTTATAAGAAAAGGAAGTTTTTCCTTAAAGGGTTACTGGGAGTAAAATAGATCTTGAAGAAGTTCAAGAACCACAAAATACAATAGATCAAGTGAAGGAATTTGTACAAGTAGATAAACCTATTGTACCACAACCAAGTCGTAAATCTGGTTTAGTACCGAAGATACCTGAATGGTATGGATTCATCATAGATGATGATGATAAGGTACGCATTATAGTGGATGATGATCCAGATATATACGATGAGGTATGAGTATTAGATACTCAAGAGAAATGGTCGATGACCATAAAATCCGAAATGGGTCTTTGAGAAAGACTAAAGCAGATGGCTAGGTGGAGACCTATAAGACCTGACTAGTGGTAAAAAGATTTCAAAGAAGGTCAATGAGTTGACTAAGATGAAATTTTTCACTAGTGAAAATGCATATATCCATTCGGATTTTACTTGCAGTAACAACTTACTATACAAAAGGATGTATGTATGATACAACCAAAAGAATTTGTTTCCATATAGATGGAGCAAATCAAGTATGTAAGTTACAACGATCCAATTATGAATTGAAGCAAGTTTCTCGAAGATGGAACATCCATTTTGATGAGACAATCAAAAGAAAAGAATTTGTTTCCATATAGATGGAGCAAATCAAGTATGTAAGTTACAACGATCCAATTATGAATTGAAGCAAGTTTCTCGAAGATGGAACATCCATTTTGATGAGACAATCAAAAGAAAAGAATTTGTTTCCATATAGATGGAGCAAATCAAGTATGTAAGTTACAACGATCCAATTATGAATTGAAGCAAGTTTCTCGAAGATGGAACATCCGTTTTGATGAGACAATCAAAAGAGTTTGATTTTATCAAAGACGAGGATGAACCAAGTGTGTACAAAGGTTAGTGGGAGCACTGTGACATTCCTAGTATTATATGTTGATATAATATCAATAAGAAATGACATACCGATGCTACAATCAGTAAATATGTGGTTGTCTAAAACTTCTCCATTAAGGACTTGGGAGAAGCGTCCTAACATTCTATTTAGGATAAAGGTCTATAGATATAGATCATAAAGGATGCTCGGCTTAACCCAAGGGACGTACATTGATTCGTTAATATGTATTAGACTTGATATTGCTTATGTATGATAAGCAGCTATCAGTTTAATTATGGAGAAGAACATTAAAAAAGAGTTTCTAATGATGCGTCTGATATAAAACTAGAGGGTTTAACAAAATCAAGTTTGTTCAAACTAACCAAGATAACAACATATCCGTTTCAGGTAATATGATTACCATGAACGGTGCTGCAGTGAGTTGGAAAAGTTCCAAACAGCAAAGAGTTGCTGATTTAGTGACAAAGACATAGTAAATAACTATAAGTGAAGATGCAAATGTGATTGTTTGGTTAAACAAGTTCATTACAGAACTTATAATGGTTCCTAACATTAAAGGAGTTTAATTCGCCAAGGAACCTAGGTCTCATCTGAAATCCAAACATGTGTTGCGGCACTTTTATATGATTAGATGAATCATTGAAAAGGAGACGACACCATAAAGATGGTAGACTCTTAGAACAGCATTACAGATCCATTAACTAAAGCATTTACTAAGCAATTTGTACGCCACTTAGAGAAGAATGGTATGGGGATACCAAAGGGCGATTGACTTTAGTGCAAGTGGGAGATTGAAAGTAATATGCCCTCAAGCCAATCACATTTGATGTGATAAGCATATACTTTGTAATCTTGTTCATTTATTAATAAAAGTATCAAGGCATTTATTTATTCATGATTAATTACTTGAATTAATCAAATGGATAAACCCATAGTTTTCGAGCAATGCTTTTAGAACCATGATGAGGATCATGCTAATGAGATCTAAATTCAAGATAGCTCAAAAACTAAAATTGTTCCTAATCGTTGGATCACTAAAAAGGGGATTAGTAGATCTGGATAGATTGGTACATACCATGCTTGCTCTTATGAAGAGGATGATTGATCTCATAATCATTTGTGTAGAGACACTAAAGCAAGTATGTAGGTGCTTATTAGAGAATAAGTTCACTGAACGTGACTCGCTCAAGGAACACCTAATGGAGTTTTACTCGTCTGTCAATAGGAGTTCCTTATGTGATAGTCGTACAAGTGATCCTTGGACTTGAGATCATCATAGTATCTTGTGTGTACTAAGTTATACTTTGACATATTCCTTAAGACCTATTGGTATATCAAAGGATATGCTTGGGTATAATAAGGTACACATGGAGATAGGTGAATGATCAACAAAGGATCTACTACTTCCAGTAAAGGGAGAGAATGTCCTATGCGATTCAATAAGTGACAACTCAGAAATCCCTGGCCAGGGTTGAATGGAATTAGAAAGGAGTTTCTAATTTACATTAACTAGAGTTGTGTATTTGTGAATTGAAATGCATATAATCAAATAAATAAGACTTGACAGAAATTCCGTGTCTTATATTTGATTGGGACATTGTATGGTAGAATGATTGAATTGTACGGTAACTATTTGCTGAAAGGTTCTTTTACGATCAAATGTTGAAATCTATATTATCTGGAAAGTCGACTAATCGCTAAGAGGGCTTACCCTTATTGTGGAATAATTATTTACTCTGAATTAAAGAGTTAATTAGTAATAAATGAATTAGAATTATTCTAATTTATTTATTATACAACCGGTTTAATATGGAGAACCTAAAGGGTCACACCGCAAAAGAGTAATATTTATTTTAGAAGTGAATGGCATAATTGTAATAATAAATTAAGTATATTTAATTTATACTATGGTGATAGAATAAATTAAATAACTTAATATTTATAATTTAGTATTTTAGAAATACTAATTATAAATTAATAAGAGGAGTCTTATTATTATTATTATTACTATTATTATTACTACTAGTATTATTATTTAGTTCCTAAATGGTTTAGGAATTAATTAATAAGTAGTAATATTATTATTAAATAATTAAGTTCCTAAATAGTTTTGGAATTATAATTATAATAATAATTAATTAAGTTACTAAATGGTTTAGTAATTAATTAATAAGAAGTACTCTCATTATTAAATAATGAAGTTCCTAAATGGTTTAGGAATTGTAATTAATTAATTTAGTTCCTAATTAAATTGGGAATCAAATTAAAACCCTAATCCTAAATAGTTTAGGAGGGTTGACTAGATCTATAAATAAGAGGAGTCTTATCATAGATCTAGGTTACACACTCTTTCATTAGAATAGAGAGAGTACTCCATAATTCTCTAGATCTAAGAGTTAGAGAGAGAGAGAATTAGGGCTAGCCACCCATGGTTTGGAGAAACTAAGATCCACTTATTTAATTCATAGATCTCTTGGTGGATCACCTCTAGAGGCTTCACACTTGGGGAGCTAACATTGATCCGTGGAATCTAATCGGTGAATTTGAAGAAGAACGTGAAGGATTAAAGGGAGATGAACTTGTACCCGTGGAAGCTTGGTTCTACAAAGGTATAAATTCTTTTATCCTTCCTCAATTAATAATAGTCGCATAAGAAAGATCCGGGTTATTGGTTTGTACAAAAATTTTAAAATCTGATTTTTTGCTTCCGTTGCGCTTATATAATTTGATTATATGTATGCCATAATTTTTGCAAACCAACAAGTATGAACTAAGCATTGAATCTAAGTATTGTGATGGAATCCAATAGGTTGTTCTAGTTGATTTCTCTCTCTTTGGTTGGCACCATATGGATTGGTTGTTGTATTTGTGCTTTATGGTTAATTTCTAGGTCGTGCATTTACTTAGTAGCCTATACGGAACTGAGAGAGGGAGTATAGTGTTTGACCCAAGTATGTTACACATGTTCGTGATTTCACATGGCGTTGGGATTATGATTCGTGGAAAGGATAGACATATACCGATCCACTATGTGCACCCTTTGAGAACTTGACCTTCAACCCTTGTTATTCTTAGCATGGGCGTTCCTGCTTGTTTCTGTTGCCTTGTGTCAGATTTAGGTAGGATGTCGCTACATGTGCTTGAGAGAGGCATGTTAGTACCATAGAGAGTTCTCGGTTGACCATTCATCGGCTACGGTTGTGTGGATGGGTTTTCATATTTTGCGCCCAACGCGTATTTGTTTGACCTAGTTATTAGTGTGGTAACTCGTGCGGAACTGAGAAAGGGAGTTCCAGTTTAGGCCTAGATACAATGACACATGTTCGTGATTCCACATGGCGTTGGGATTATGATTCGTGAGTTAGGATAGAGATATACCAGCTCGCCTCGTGTAGCCAAGAGAGAATATGTTCTTCAAATCCTTTTTAGTGTTGACTCTCATAGAGATATAGTGAGTTGCCTAGTTAGGGTGTTCCTTCCTGTTTCTGTTGCCCTTGGGTTGGATTTGGGTGGATTCGGGTATGGTGCAACGAGAGTTGGCCATATCTATTATAAAGAATTCTCGGTTGACAATTCGTCGTGACCGAATGGCCAAAGAGAGAGTTAGGAGACTTGAATGAACTATTGGGGGAAGTTACATACTTAGATTCACCTATATTTAATTATTTTCCTTAGCTAGTATTAGTTTAATTTCAAAATAATTAATCTTTCGTTTAAATAGGATTGAATTGGTTATAAACTTGTGGTTGGCAATTCTTGTTACATAATTCCTCGTGGGATCGATACTTTACTTTTATTATATTACTTGTTGACCGCGTATACTTGCGCGTTTTGTTCATTCAAACGAATTCGTCGAGGTCGGAACTCATTAAATATAAAAACATAAAAACAGAACAAAAACAAGTTCTGACCGGCGACCCAACAGGTTTAAAACCTAGAGTTGGAGAAGTGAGATGTGTAGAAAATAGGTGAACATTTTTTTTAACATAATTTATTTGTTATAAATTAAATGTGGGAATATTGTAATGATGCATGTAAAGAATTTATTAAGAAAATAAATTTAATTGAGAAGTGAAGGTGATTATATTGATATACATATATACCTAAAGTGTGCTTGTTAGCCAAATAAGAAGATGAGTAAATTAATACTCAATTAAACTAATTAATTAATTAATTAATTTAAATATGAAGTAAGAGGAAAAGTCATGAAATATAATTAATTAGGTTAATTATATTAGTATGAGTTAAATTTGTGAAAAATTTAGGATGATTGTCTTGGATGACAATAATGTGAAGTAATTAATTTAATTATTAAGTTGTTGTATAGAGTCCATTAATAGATTTAAAACAAGCCCAATATTTTAATTGTTAAAAGTCTTGTTGATATTTATAAAGAGGTCCAAATAAATTTAGGGAATTAGCCTCATGAAGAGTCCAATTAATTTAATTACTACTAGTGGACTAGCCCAAAAGGATTATAGATGTTAGCCTAATATGAGAATATTTGCATGAAGAGAGTAATTAAATAAGAGAGCCCAATAAAAATTAAGCTATGTAGCCCAAATCATTTAAAAGTCAAATGATGGTCAATGTGTTGGGAGAAGAATTTCAAGTATTGATTAAGTGTACAGAATTAACTAATGTAAGGTTAATTGAATAACCCTAGTTGGTAGACAAGAGAGAGCATTAACCAAACATTGGTTAATTACTAGGTAAGTAAATATGATGAGGAGAATTAACTATGGATGAGTTAATTGAGTAACCCAAGGTGGTAGAATAATTTAAGGTAAGTCTAATTGGATTATATTATAAGTCCAAATGATATATTAAACTAAGTTAAATAAATTAACCTAGTAGTTTATGTAATTAATTAAATCTTGATCCATATAACTAAACTAGCTCAATGTTTGTTTTAATTAAACGTAATATAGGGTATTTAATGTTAGCCCAATGTAACAATTAAATTGAGCTCAAACAAATTAAATGAATGAGCCCAACTTATTTAATTCCTAACTCCAAAGTGTAGCCCAATAGAAAGTCAAAATGTTGGTCAATATATATATATATATATATATATATATATAAGCTATAAAAATAAAACAAAAATGGGAGATTTAATCCCATTTTGCAGAGATTTAAGGGGCCCCACAAGGGGGTGGAGTGTTGCATGAGGTGGCTTGAAAAATCTCTTGAAGGACAAGGTTGCTGTAACGACCTCAAATCCGGGTTCCATAACCTTGGATTTGGTTCTCCACTGTACAATACTTACTAACAATTAAATACATAAATTACATTTAAACTTCGCGAAATAATACAAAAGGTTCCTTATAAAAAGGCTACACTTCCCAAGGTCGATTAACCTTAATCGTAACATTACATATTTTAAGGGAAATACAAAAGATTTACAAGAATGTAATTTAAGTCTAGCATGCATCAATTAAACTAAGCGGTTGCTTTCCCTTTCCCTTTGCCTGTTTTAGAGCATTCGGGCTTAGCTGAAATATAGTCATGATATAGCAAGAATGAGCAAGAATCAAAGTTCAATATAAGAATGGATTGACTCTTTACTGCTGAGTGGTCTTTAATGACCATGAACTGCTACTAAGGTAGAACAGACATATATATATATATATATATATATATATATATATATATATTTGACACATTGAAAAAGGGGACACTTGAGGGGATCAGTCCTCTTATGTCTTATGTATATGCATAACATTTAGATTTCTTGCGCAAATTCGGTTACCCGACAATATAAAAATCCCCTTTAACTAGGGTTGTTATTTCTCAGTCTTACTATAAGAATTCGCACCAGCTAATGGTTTGGATAAGCTTTTATAATATTCAATTTGATGAATTTAAACATGCATTTGTCTAGCCGAAACAATTAGCTTAGACATTCTTAAACGGTTCGTAAATTACTAAACTATAACATTTGCAAATGCACTGTGTGCAAATACAATATAATAATGATGTGAAGTAATTTTTGATAATTAATTCACTCAAATGTCTGTCAAATAACTACGTGTAGTTATTTGCTCAACAACAATTGAATTGCTCAATGTAAATAAGGTTGAAAAATACTTGCAACAATAAATACAAGTTAGGGTTAAGAAGAACTTGCCTCGTGCGTCGTCTACGGCTAACCAATTTAATTTAACAATCCTTGTACGGACCTAACAATTAAATCAGTTTGATCTTAAATTAATATCATATACTCATAAGTATGATGACCTTTATAACTCTTATGAACCACATAACTGAATAATTACGGGTATTTAAATACTCAAGAAATACTATCACTACTTGATAATCTTTCATACACAAAGAACATATATTAACTATTTAATATAGCTCAAACACTTATCTAATATTATTAACAATTTAACAATATTTTATTAGCATTGTAGTATTATTCATCATTTAATAATACCTTATAAATCTTATAAGATTAACTAATATTATTAATCATTTAATAATATTTTATTCATTATTTAATATTATTAACTATTTAATAATATTTTATTAAGTATCTAATATTATTAAATGTTTAATAATATTTTAATCATTATCTAATATTATTAATCATTTAATAATATTTTATTAAGTATTTAATATTATTAATTATTTAATAATATTTTATTAATTATCTAATATTATTAATCATTTAATAATATTTTATTACTTTATTAATATTATTAATCATTTTAATAATATTTTATTTATTTAATATTATTAATTCTTTAATAATATTTTATTCACTTTTTAATATTATTATACATTTAATAATATTTAAATGATTTTCTAATATTATTATATTAATAATCATATTTTATTAATTATCTAATATTATTAATCATTTAATAATATTTTACTAGACTTCAAATATTATTAATCATTTTAATAATATTTTATTTATTTAATATTATTAACTCTTTAATAATAATTTATTCACTTTGTAATATTATTATACATTTAATAATATTTTAATGATTTTCTAATATTATTATATTAATAATAATATTTTATTAATTTAATTATATTATTAAACCTTTAATAATATTTAACTATTTTTACCTATTAAATCAATTATATTTAATTTTTAAAAATATATTTATTAAGTCCAAAAATAATAAAATAATTTTTGGAACATTTCTCATTTTCGGATCCATACGGACCCAACCCGACCCGACCCGGTTCGGTTTTTATTTTTTTTTGGTAACAGTGCACTGTGCCGCGGCGCAGTGATTAACACTGCAACACCGCCCCGACGCTGTACTGTAGAATGTTTTCTAAATTGTTTTGATCATTAACAGTTTTGATACTTTTTGTTCAAACCTCTATTAAATGAAATCTACACATCCAAATAACACCAAATCAATGTTGATGTGTTCCTAACTTCTTGTTTTACAATATTCCATGGTTCGATCATCTTTTTGAAAACGTTATACACAAAAATTATGGATCGAACCACCTAGGGTTTAAAAACGACATCTTTTGCGGTAAAAGCTATAACTTCTTCGTTTTTCAATATTTTTGAAAGCTTCAAGTTGGGTTTTCTTTAAAACTCCTATATGTAACTTTCTAGCAATAAAAATCCAATTTCCAACTTGTACATTTCAAAATACAACATTAAACCTAACATGCATCGTTAGGGTTTTACCGATAAAATGTGTTATGAACATTTCTACTAAT
This sequence comes from Hedera helix, assembly GCA_947179155.2. Classification (NCBI taxonomy): domain Eukaryota; kingdom Viridiplantae; phylum Streptophyta; class Magnoliopsida; order Apiales; family Araliaceae; genus Hedera; species Hedera helix. The sequence goes on from OX359264.1 coordinate 27,214,106, forward strand.
TTTATGCATTACACACCTACCAAATCATGATATAAACACATCATACTATGAATATACATTTATTACATAGTTAAATACTTCTAGCACATCAAAATGAGTTTTTATCGGTTAAAAATAGATTTTAACCGTTCAAAATCATTCTAGACCATAAAAATGAAATAAAGAGAAGTTAGAGCACTTTTAAACCTTTAGGTCTTGGATGCCCTTCTTCGCCTCCTGCCAAAGTATGTTGTGAAGATTTGTGTCATCCACCAAGCTCAACCCCTAGCTATTTTCCTTAAGCTCACAAGTGTTTCTTCTATTTCTTTCTCAAATGCTCTCTATTTTTCTTTCTAGGAATGCTTCAAATGAACTAACCAACCTGTAGACACCCAAATTTTGCACTTGTGTACTAACCCTGACAGGAGGGCAAGATCGTCACTTGACCCGACATGCGAAAAGGAAGGTGGACCCCAACACGAAGCCACCCCAACAACTTACGGCCAAAGCCGCCACAACGAACAACGAGCATCAGGTTACTTGCGGCAAGACGAACAGTTGATCCAGAAGAACCTGATTTGATCATAACTAATGGCCACTACGCTTACGATGTTCGGGGGTCTCACTCCCCGGTGAGCTGGCGGGGGTGGAAGGGGGCAGCGCCCCCTGGAAGCCAAGCACGAAGAGCAATTTATACCTTAGATAACAGCCTTCCAAAATAATACCGCAGAAATTGGCGAATTAAGACCGCGCGACACGGAAATCGAGAAAAGCTAGCCGGACAGCCGCGGATGCACCTGCGGCCACCGACAAATGGGACAGTGCGCGGCTCGAGGACGGCACACGGCAGCCGAGGATTCGGCGTGGACGGCTGGCGAGCCCAGCCGCAGATGTACCTGCGGCCAGCCGCAGTTGCACCTGCGGCTGCCTGCGGAAGGCTATAGATTGCCATTTCCACCCGAGAGTTGAAGAAGAAAGAAAAAAATATATTTTAGAGAGAGAGAGAGCGCAGGAGGAGAGAGAAGTGCTCGGTTCTTGGCTAGATTGGTGTCAAATATTCATCTTCTCTTGATAATTAGTTGAGTGTTCTTGTATTGTTGTCCGATTCGTGAAATAAGAACCTTCAATCGTATTTTTGCAAGGTGAAAAGGAGTGTGTTCTTGAGTTTATTTGTTGTATTGTTAGCATAATGTTGTGATTGGTTTATTTGATGTAGTTTATTGTTATATATTGATAAAGGATCTGTGGATTAGGGGTTGTTAGCGAGGGTTCCATCGGAACGTAACTCCTCCTAACGCCCCGATGACATCCGTACGGTGATATATCGTTCGTTGTGGTAATGAGTAGTTTGTCGTGAGTGAGTTGTGATATTTGAGCTATGTAGTATGATAGCAATGTTTAATATTGTTAGATTTGGCTTAGTATTGGTTGTGTAGCGATTTGGGTGACTGTGAGCCTAGGGAGGAGATCCTCGTGATCGAATCCCGATGATGGACGTTTTGGCATATGTAATCGTTGTATAGAGTCCATGGATGTGTATTTTGTAATATCGGGCCTTAAACGATACCAAGTCGTGTTCGGGTTAAGGCCCCGTAATAATAATAAAATATGTGATTGTGGGTGTTGGGGGTTGTCTGGATGGCTCACATGCCCATGGATAGCCCCGACACGTTTTGGGATGTTGTCTTAATTTACGGCACAGGAAATGGTTTTCCAAAATAAGGCAAATGATAAAGATTTTCTAAAAAGAATCAAATTAGGATATTAGATTCACGAGGTTGTAAAATTAAGAGTTTTGGCGAAACTTTGATCCTTGTTTGACGAAAAGGCTACATTTGGTTTTAAAATGTCATAAAAGATGTTTTCGTAAAAAATAAATAAACGTTTTCATTAAACTTTGTGCATAGGGTTAAAGAGTTCTAGAAGTTGCCTTCATTTTATTTATATTAACTGTTAGAAGGCAATGTATAGTCTCGATTCCTATTTGACAAAAGTTTAAAACTATTGTTTTTTAAAAATGACATCTAATAAAAAACCTCAACGTTTTCGAAATTAAAATCAATCTTTCTTATAAAAAGCGAAGCCTCGTCATTTGGGTCAAAAGACGTCTAAACGCTTTCCCGACAAAACACATTTTGCCATATAAAATCAAAGCAGCTTTATGCAAAAGGACACCACAAACCTCCATTTAGGCACACACACACACGCGCGCACACACACATTTTAAAGATTTAAAAGGATAGGAAAACATCGAGATTGCGGTAACCGTATTTCACGAAAGTCGGGGGGTGCCTAACACCTTCCCCTCGCTTAAGCAAGCCCCCGAACTCTATGAATCTCGGTTTGCGGACCAATTGAATCGAAGTCACATATGAGCCATCACGATTACAAAAACAAAATTCGGATGAGTTGGTACATCCATTTCAAATATACCAACTGGCGACTCTGGTCAATTGGCTCATAAAAATTCGACATTTCAAAACCCCGTCGACACTAAGCCGACCCTTTTCAAAATCACATTTAATTCAAAAGGCTAAAATTGGAAAGGGCATTTTAAATATTAAAAAACGAAACGACGAAAATCCCGGCGTCGACAGATGGCGACTCTGCTGGGGACAGTAGAGGGCTTCAGCCGCGTTAAAATCTCGATGTTTTCCTATCCTTTAAAAATCTAAAAATATGTGGTTGCGTTGCTTGCGTTAATTTGCCTTTTGTACATGTATGTGAATGGTGTGATTGCGATTTCTTTTCAAAAGCTTTACTTTATTAGCATCATATGCATACGGTGAGGTACGATGAATGTATGATGAATGTATGTTGAGCAGTTCCTCCTCCTGAGGCAAACCCGTCGGATGTGGATTACTGGACTCAAAGGGGTGCTCCCCGGCGAGGCTCAGGAAAAGCATCCACTCAGATCCAATCCAATTGAAAGATCGAATTCATTCCCTTCAAGTATGTTGCGAAGATCTGGGAACCTTCATGCCGAAAAGCCCGCGAGAGTAACCTAGGGTAGGTCAGCCTCAGATAAACCCAACGCATGGAAAGTCTCTTCATACCCTTTTACGCTTTACGCGCATGATATCATACTGTAGTCAATCATGTTGTACCAACCACTTTTGTCAAAATAAAAGTACTAACCTCTGTTTTACAGGGACAACTTGGAGAACATCATGATTTCACAAAATAAAAGGACTCTGACCCTGTTTTGCAGGAAAAGATTACAAAACCCAAAAAAACAAAAATATTTGCTTTAGCATGCATCCGCTAATGTCATTTTCCGGAACTAAACCTTGGCGTATTTTATCTGCAGGATTGCTCCCCAAACCCGTCTCCGATCCAAGAAAGCCAGAGAATCAACAGTCGAAATGGCTGAGAACCCTAATCCTGACCTGGCTCCCGTATCTCGGGAAGAGTTCAATGCTGTGAGAAATCAAATGACAGAGCTGACCATGTTGCTCAAAGAGCATTTTAAGCTAAAATCAGGGCCACAACCCGAGGACCAGCCGGGGCCCTCATCTCAAGGGAACGTACTGACCCCAGAAACTCCAAAAGTTGAGCTGCCAAAGCAAGTCATTATCATCCCAGAGGACGAGGTTGCCAGCGGTGTTAGTAAGAAGATAAAGCAGATGGAAGAAGCCATCAAAACTATGAAGGGAATTGGGTCATATGGCAGTGTAAACTACTCCGATTTGTGCATATTTCTGGGAACCAGATATCCCGAAAAGTTCAAACTACCCGAATTTGAAAAGTATAACGGGTCGGGGGATCCTTATACACATCTGAAAGTATACATCGGAGAGCTAGGGGGATATGCTGAGGACGAATCATTGAGAATGCAACTGTTCCAGAAAAGCCTGACAGGGGAGGCTAGAACGTGGTATGCGAGATTGGACAATGCTAAGATTCACAATTGGGAGGAGCTGGCATGGACCTTCCTAACGCAGTACAGCTTTCAATCCCAGATGGCCCCGGACCGATACCAGATGACTAAGATCAGAAAACAGACCAATGAATCCTTCAGAGACTATGCTCAACGGTGGAGGAGGATGGCAGCCCAAGTAAATCCACCCATGAGTGAGGCATAGATGGTTATGACGTTCATTGATATCCAGGAGGCTCCTTATTATGAAAGAGTAATGGCGGGAATAGGGAAGCCTTTTGCGGAAATGATCAAGCATGGGGAGATGGCTGAGATGGGATTGAAGTCGGGAAAGATCCGAGATTACACAGCTCTTGAAGCTGTTGTTGAGCAAATCCAGAGTGGAAACTACGGCAGTGCATCCCGGAGACCCCAGAAGAGAAAGGAAGAGGATGTGTCCTTGGTACTGCAAGGATTATCTGGAAAAACAATGACCAGCCCCCCAGTCCGCATGCAAAGAAATGAGGCCCCGCGTCCATCAAATTTCAACAATCAGAGATATGAGGGGCGCCGAAAATTCGAAAAGCCACCAGAGAGGGAGTTCACCCCATTGGGGGATTCATTGGAGCAAATACTGGCCCTGTTGGTAAGCCAGAAAAAGATCACAGAGCTAGCACCTCTGTCAGACCCGAAGAGCAAGAGATATGACCCTAGCAAGAGATGCGCCTACCACTCGGCTTCCCCGGGGCACGACACTCAAGAGTGCTGGTCACTAAAGCATAAAATCCAGAACATGATTGACAGCGGAGAGATCGTAGTAGAACAACCGGAACCCCCAAATGTAAAGGCCAACCCTCTTCCCGAGCATAATGGGGGAGGCGTGAACGTAATAGAAACCAGTGGGGCGCAGGGCCCTTTGAAATTGAAATACATAAGGAGGATAGAAGAGGAGATCGCTATGACCAATGCCCAGGAGGGTGCGCAAAACGAGCCTATCAAGTTGGTTGGCGTGACTCGAGATACCAAAACGGAGCCTATCCGGTTGTCGGCCCCAAGACCCCTTGTTATAGCAGCCAGGTCACAATTGCCAATTACCAGTCTGAAGGCTGTCCCGTGGAATTACGGGGGGAAGACCGAGGAGGAGGCCAGTTGTGCATCAGTCAGCTCTAAGGGAAATCCATTGTATCTACCAAGGCGGGTCCTTGAGAACACGAAAAAGGAGAACGGGAAAATATCGGAGGAAAAAGCGTTGGAGTTTTGGGAGAAAATGAATTACGGCAAGGCGAGTGTGGTTAAAACACTGGAGGTACGATCGCCCCTGACATCAATCTTGGATCTTGCATTGGCATCAAATGATCATCATCAGGTATTGAGCAAAGTCCTGGAAGAGGCTCATGTCCCCAAATCAATTAGTACGGAAAGATTCGGCCACTTGGTGGGCCACCTGTTGGACAACAATGTAATATCATTTACCGACGACGACATACCCGAAGAAGGGAGGGGGCACCGGAGGCCGTTACACATTACGGTCATCTCCTCCGGATATGTGATGAATGGGGTCTTGATTGATGGTGGATCAGCCCTGAATATTTGCCCATATAGTACCCTAGAGAAGATGAAAGTCAACCCTAAGCGCCTGCGGGTCAGCCAGGTGGTGGTAAGGGCGTTTGATGGATCTCGAAAGAACACGGTAGGGGAGATTGAGCTGCCGGTGGAGATCGGGCCTTATACTTTTGACATCTCCTTCCAGGTGCTAGGTATCTCGGCCAGTTACAACATGCTACTAGGGAGGCCCTGGATTCATATGGCAGGGGCAGTTCCCTCCACCCTGCATCAGCAAATAAAGTTTATCGTTGAGGGGCACTTGGTAACAATCGCCGCAGAATCTGAATGCCCCGTTCCCTCTGTAAAAGGCATGCCGGTGATCCATGTGGACGAGCCGGCCGAACCGATAAGCTATCAGGCGTTTGAAATCAGCACCCCTCAGTACAAGCAGTTGGGAACTCCGAGCTCAAAGCCTAAAATATCCCCCGAACTCACCTTCGTTGCCCGGGAAATGATGGCGATGAACTTCCAGCCGGGGCAAGGGCTGGGCAAGCACAGCCAAGGAATCACCGAGCCCATCCAGATACCAGTGCAGTCAGGCAAGGCGGGGTTAGGATATCACGGAGGTATAAGGCCGAAGAACTCATATAAGAAAATTCCCATGCGGATAACCGGAGTCCCGATACCGAGAGCCAATAATGAACAATCCCCGAGGATAATCAAGCCTGCGTCTGAAGCAGAGGGTGAGGTGGAGGCTCCCCCAGCCAAAGGATTGGTCCAGCAGATGGATTTCTTGCAAGAAATCATGGAACAGTTTGAGGAGAAGTGTCATCTCCCGGGGCAGTCAGGCCCCAATGAAAAGGGAAAAGAGAAGATAACGGAAGGCAAGCAGATCATGCCATTTATCAATTGGGCCGGGTTAGAAGTGCCCTAGGAAAGTGAAAATGAAGGCCGAAGCCAAGTTGCCGCAATCATAGAAGAGGTGCCAGATACAGAGATTCCCTCCATCACTAGCTATAAAACCAAAGTGATCCTCAGGAATTGGACCGTGCAGCCAGTAGTATCCAGAAAAGGGTAATGCAGGAGTGTCCGGGAATCTTGTCCAGTAGGGGGATCAAGGGGTTTTTAAAGACGGTGTTTTTGTTTTTATGTATCTGCACGTCTATTTCATACTTTTGTCATGATTATTGAAAAGGAAGTCATGTACTTAATGTTTATATATATGACAAATATTTTTGTTTCATGTCAGGTGTACCGATTTGAGTCATTCTAGCCTAACAAACGATTTTCCAAATTTGAAAGACGATTATGATTTTGATATAGAACTGGATTTCGATTTGATGGGAATTGAGCAGGACGAAGCAGGTGATGACGACGCTCCTGACGAGATCAAAGAGTGGGTCGAGGATAAACCCAAACCCAACCTAGACCAAACCATCACCATCAACATAGGAACCCCTGAAAATCCCAAAGAGCTGAGGATTGGGGCAGACCTGACTCCCGACCAGAAAACAGAGGTAGCTGAACTTTTGAGCCACTATGAGGATGTGTTTGCTTGGTCACACAAAGACATGGTCGGTTTGTCCACGGACATGGTGGTACATCGATTGCCTATCAAAAAGGGTTTCAGGCCAGTTAAGCAGAAGCTGAGAAAATTAAAACCAGAGTGGAGCTTAAAGGTGAAGGAAGAGATAGTCAAGCAATTCAAGGCTGGGATCATCATGGTGTCCACTTACCCAGAATGGCTTTCCAATATAGTTCCAGTGGCGAAGCCCAGAGGAAAGGTGAGAGTATGCGTCGACTATAGGGATCTGAACAAGGCCAGTCTCAAGGATAACTTTCCAGTGCCTTTCATACACATCTTGGTGGATAATACGGCTCAGTATGAAATGTATTCATTCGTCGATTGTTTTGCGGGATATCACCAGATAATGGTGGCGGAAGAGGACCGAGAAAAAACTGCCTTCATCACCCCCTGGGGCACGTTTTGTTATAGGCGACTTGCTTTCGGCCTCACAAATGCGGGAGCCACTTATCAGAGAGCCATAATGGCCCTATTCCACGACATGATGCACAAGGAGATAGAGGTTTACGTGGATTGTGAAATCGAGGGCGGAATCTGACCATGTGACCCACCTTAAGAAGCAATTTGAGCGGCTCAGGAAGTATAATTTGAAGCTCAATCCAGCCAAGTGAGCCTTTGGGGTTCAGTCAGGTAAGCTCATTGGATTCTTGGTGAGCAATCGAGGCATCGAACTGGATCCTGCTAAGATCAGGGCCATTGTGGATATGCCAGCACCCCGTACAGAGAAAGAGATAAGGGGATTTTTGGGAGGATAAACTTCATCAGTCGGTTCATATCCCATCTGACCACCACCTGCGAACCAATTTTCAAACTGTTAAGGAAAGATGCCTCCCGGAAGTGGAACAGTCAATGCCAAAAGGCCTTTCAGACTATTAAGAAGCAATTAACAGAAGCGCCAGTGCTGGTACCTCCAAAGGACGGGATTCCCCTTTTCCTGTATATATCCGTAAATGATATGGCAATGGGTTGTATGCTGGGGCAGAAGAGTGAAACCGGTAAGGAGCATGACATTTATTACCTCAGCAAGAGATTCAGCAGCTGTGAACAGAACTACACGCCGATCGAGAGAACATGTTGCGCCTTGGCCTGGGCTGCTATGAGGTTACAACATTACCTTCATGGACACACTACCTATTTAATCTCACGAGTCGACCAGTTGAAGTATATATTTGAAAGACCAATGCTGAATTGTCGATTGTCAAGGTGGCAGTTAATCCTCCAGCAATTCGACATCCTTTATGTTACCCAGAAAGCCATGAAGGGGCAGGGAATTGCAGATCAATTATCAGAGATGCCGACAGGGGGGATGGAGCCTATAGAGACTTTCCTGCCGGGTGAAGACATACTGTGGGTCCAACAGGCGAGGTGTGATGACGAAGGGCAGTTTTGGAAAATGTATTTCGACGGTGCCATGAATGCTGAAGGAGCTGGAGCTGGAGCGGTCCTGGTCTCCATTACGGGCGAGCAATACCCTGTTCTCACCAAATTAAAGTTCAGTAATTCAAACAATACGGCTGAATACGAAGGATGTATATTGGGACTGAGATTCGCCCGCAATATGGGAGTGAAAAGATTAGCCGTGTTCGGAGATTCAGAATTGGTAATCAGACAGGCGACAGGGGTGTATGGCACCAAGGAGTTTCGGTTACTTCCATACCACCGGTGTGTAATCCGGTTGATGCAAGAATTTGAAGACATAGCTTTCCGACACATTCTCAGGGGGCGGAATGACTTTGCCGATGCATTGGCCACTCTGGCTTCGTTAGTCCACGTACTCAAAAGCAAAGACACTCCACAGATTGAAATAACAGTGCAAAATGCTCCCGCTTACAAAGAATACATATCGGAGTTATCAGAAGATGTGGTTCAGCCAAATCAGCCCTGGTATCATGACATACTGAAATATTTGAGGGATAGGTCACTCCCCGACCAGGCGAACCGAACGGAAAGGCAGAGAATCCAGAAGATGGCGATGAAATTATATTTAAGCGGAGATTCCCTGTATAAGAGGGATGTAGGCTTGGGACTATTGCGATGTGTGGACGAAACTCAAGCACAGAAAATCATGGGCGAGGTGCACGGTGGAGTATGTGGGCCGCATATGAGTGGACCGATGTTGGCCAAGAAAATTCAGAGGACGGGGCATTTCTGGCTATCAATTAAGGCTGACTGTGACGATCATGTCAAGCGATGTTTCTAATGCCAAGCACACGGTAATGTGATGCATGCGCCTCCTAATGAACTACATTGTATGACTTCCCCTTGGCCTTTCTCCATGTGGGGTATGGATGTAATCGAACCCGTGGAGCCCAAGGCGAGCAACGGCCACCGGTTCATTTTCGTCATGATTGATTATTTCACTAAATGGGTGGAGGCGGCTTCTTTCCCCAAAGTAACGCAGGAAGTTATAGTCAGTTTCATCAGGAACAATGTCATTTGCCGATACGGACAGCCTGAAATCTTGGTGTCCGACAATGCCAAGAACCTGAACAATGCCCTTATGAAGGAGTTATGTGCCCAATTCAAGATCAAGCATCTCAATTCTGTCATTTACAGGCCCAAAATGAATGGGGTCGTGGAGGCGGCGAATAAGAATATAAAGAGGATTATGGCGAGAATGTCTGCCAATCATCGGGGATGGCCAGAATTGTTGCCCCTCACACTGTTTGCATATCGGACATCAGTTCATACGTCTACAGGGGCAACTCCTTACGCTCTGGTATATGGGATGGAGGCCGTTTTGCCAGTTGAAATGGAGATGGCATCCCTCCGAATTTTGCTCGATGCTCGGATTGACGAGGAGGATTGGATACAAAGTCGGTATGACCAACTAGCCTTAATAGATGAAAGAAGGGTGACGACTATATTACACGGTCAGTTGTATCAACAACGCATCTCTCGATCGTACGACAAAAAGATACAATCCCGAAAGTTCAAAGAAAATGACCTAGTGCTAAAGAGGGTCATGCCCTGTCAAGACGAAGCCAAAGGGAAATTCTCTCCAAATTGGGAAGGACCCTTTGTGATCAAGAAAGTCCTATCTGGAGGGGTCCTCATCCTACAAGAAATGGATGGCGAGGTATTCCCGCAGCCCCTCAATTCTGACTCTGTGAAACGGTTCTATGCTTAAAAAAATAAATAAATAAATAAATAAATTTCCTATCTCCTCTGTAACTCGAACTACGTTGGACCTGATCTCCTGACCTTGTGGGAGTACGTAGGCAGCCATCATGGCGCGGTCTATTCTATATAAAATAATAAACCTTGTCCCTATACCAAGCCCATTTCCAGAAAACCCCGAAGCCCTACTTTGACAAATACATTCCAAATCTTCCCCAAACCTAGCCACATAATTAGCCCAAAGTCCAAGACTCACTCCGATGAAATCAGAAGGGCATGCAGCAACATCTGTGGAGTTCCAATCAAGACTTGAGGAAAGAAATAAGGCAATATATCGAAATCATAATCGGCTGGATAAAATGAGGATCCAATGAAGGGCGACGATGCATCAAAAAAGGGAAATGACTAAACCATAAATATTTCTCTATATATACAAAATATTTTGATTACAAGTCTGTCTTTTAAATAAAAGTGATGAAACTGACATAGTCCGTGCAGGGAATAAAATCATCTACAGGTCAGAAACCAGCTGGAGCAGGATAGACAGAATAGTCGAGGCATCATAAACCTCCGGCTCACCCGCAATCTGCTGGCCCATCATATCAATCCGAGTCAAAAGAGCAGCAGCACTGGTAACAGTCGCAGAATGACCCTCCATGACAACTCTGACCTGCTCGATAACGCTATCTCTGGCAGAAAGGGCGGCATCACAAACTAGTACAGCAGCATCCCGCTCCGCGTGCGCGGTATCCCTCTCAATCTCGGTAGCACTCAAAGCGGACCGGAGCCGGGTACCCTCAATCATTAATCTCTGGATCCGATCCGCCGAATCGAGGGAAGGGACATGTGCCGAAGCAGAAACCTCCTCAACATCAGATCTGGGCGCTAATCCTAAAACCTCCGGAGGAATGATCGCATCTGAACTGGCCTCATCTGGGAAAAGTCCTCGAGAACCATCCAATACCCCAATATGGTCAAAGCCGGCAATATCAGAATCTCCTCGCAACCATAGCAGATAAGCGGGTGTCTGACCAGGATGACTATCCCCAAACTCGGCCGATGCCCTGTGTGACCAAAGATCGTATGCCCTCAGCAGCTCCCTCTCCGTCTGAGGCGATATGAGAAATCGGTAGTCAGCTGCTCCCGCAAAGAGATGAAGATCATGCATCTGGTCAAACTGCCCCATGACAGCTAAGGGGTGGTAAGTCGTCACCCCCCTCAAACCAAGAAGATGGAGGAAATCAAAAGGGGGCACGTGAGTCAAGAAGCTCAGGGAAGAACAATAACCCGAGCATATCAGGAGATGGAAGGGCTCCTCAATAGCCGATAAAAACTCCCTCCAGGAAGCCGTATCAGTACATCGCCGGGGACGGAAGGAGAACTGCATGGCCAAGCTATGGCTAAAACAAAACCCATGCCGACGAAACTGCCCGATAGGTCTGAGGTGGCTCATGAACCATACATACAGCAAAATAGAGCTTCCCCTGAACATGCGACCAGAGAAGGAATGACAATACGAGGCCGATAGGTAAGTCTCGGCAAGTATCATGGGAAGGATAGTATGATCCTCCTGAAGGGCCTGAACCACTACAATAACCCGCATGTCCAGGAGGTCATCCCCTGCAGGCATGTACAGAACTGATATGACACAAGCCATCAAAACATCCACTCTCAAAGCGCCCCAGTGCTCCTCAGACACTGAAAAATCACTGGAGAATCGAGAGAAGCTATCCACCGAGCCGAATCTATCAACCAAGAAGGATAGAGGAACAAGATGGCTCGAAGAGATCACAGATAACAGGGCTGTCCTCCGCAAGCCCGTGAAAGTCAGGAACTGACGGCGCATATGGCCTGAAGTAACCCGTGCACAGGGACCATCCACTGATAAACCGGTAAAACGAGCATACTCCTCAAGGGTGGGAGTCAGATACTCCAGCCCAAACCTGAAAACATGTCTGTCCGGGATCCAACAACTGAGAATGCCGTCGACAAAGCCCGGCGGCACCTGAAATGACAAAAGAGCCATGGAGTGTCCCAAAAGACCCTCTGCGATGATCCGGTCGGAGGGTATCAAGCTATCCAGCCACAAGCGGAGCCTGCCAAGGATCCCTGAGGGGACGCGAGGACCCACGCGAACCACATCCAGGGATGACATCTGTGAAAAACAGTATCAAAAGACTATACAGGGGTCAATTTCTTTATCCACGTATATAATAAATCATGCATCATACAAGCTATAATGAAATAAGTGGATCATCATAAAGAAAAGATTATGCATAAAATAAAGATAATTCTGTACATAATACATGGGATGAGAAATAATAATGACAAATAAACCAAACAGGTTCAAATACAGGGGTCCTAGCCTATCTAAATCTAGCAGGCGCACTATAAGCCATCAATAAAGGTGTCATCATCAAACTGGTTCGCATGACCCACGTCCCCGGGAATGGAAGCCTCAGCGCCAAAGTTCAGATCAGGGCAGGAATAAGGCGGGGCAGGGGCATCCGATGAGCCGGGAGCTGCACCGAAGTCAGGTCCATACGGGTCTGCAGCGTAAGCTTCCTCTGGATCCCGGCCCAAGCTCCGAACGAAAGATGACAACTGGTCCACTCGCCGAGTCAAGGAAGCAATCTGGTCTGAGTGGGTGGGGGCCCGAATGCACTCCATCCAGTCTGTCATCATCACCGACCCGTGAACCAGATCCCCAAGGAAGAAGGTGGCCCGGGTCTGAGGCCCAATGGTACCAGGTCTCCACCAATCACTAAAACTCTCACTCGTCTGTGGGCCGTCGGACAGCATATATCCATCCTCCCCGGCCGTCACTGCCTCCGGGAGATGGGAATCCATGAGCCAAAATCTCTGGGAAGGAGGAGCGAAAGGGATTCGGACCTCCCCGAAAACACATCTGATGGCACGCTCCCCCAAATACAGCTCCCATCCACCATAAGTCAGGAGGGGAATACGACGAGTGGACAAGGCAACCTCCTGGTCCGCGGCATAACCACCGGCGAGCCCAGCCGCCAAATGATCCGCAGTGTAAGGAACCCATGTCACGTCCGCCGAAGAGATCATCTCTAACTGCAGCCGGCAGTGGGAGAAGCTATCTGACACCGGGGTCTCTGCCAAAGTGTTGTGATGCCATCGACGACCCCGGGGATAAGTCTCTGGACCGAGGGTAGTAATCGGCCGCAAGCAGGGTAGCCGTTCATAGGCCCAAAACTGATAAACAAGGAAAATGGGACGTAAGTACCAAGGACGGCAAATGAATGAAACCAATAAAAAGCGGCTAAATGAATGGGACTTACCAGCAGAAAGGGATAAAACCCCAGTCAGGCATCCGTCTGCCCCTCTGAGCGAAGGCGAAGGCCGTGGAGGAAATAAGCGAAGGTGAAGGAACCCCAGTCATAGTCCCCGATCCGATCCACATCTCGAGTAGCGCCGACGATACCAAAATGGATGGTCGAGGAGTTGTTCCCCAGAAAACAGCCCCTCATGATAGTCAGGAATAGACGTCGGAGCAGGAAGTCACGAGCGGAGCGGTCCTCGGGAAATGGCACGGAAAGAGCCCCTCCAATGGCATCTACAGCCAAGGCTCCGGATCGGATGCTGCGGGCCTTAAAGACCTTATCCTGAGGAGTGAACCCCAACAAGGATCGAACGGTTACGGGGGTGATGTCCGGCTCCAGAGGAACACGGGGTCCAAAGAACTCCACCCCGGTAATATAACGCCAGTCTAGAGGGGTCAACAACAGCTCGCAGTCCAGTAGATGAAGCGACTGGGTTTGGTGGAACCAGCGCTCAGACAGAGCCCTCATATAGCCCCAGGGACATCGACGAGGGGCAATAGTAAAGAAATGTCTGAACCCCCAAGAGTCTACCATTCCCCTGTAGTCAGGATGCAACGCGTGGTAGAGGGTGTAAATGCTGAACCAGTTACCCCGAGGCTGGGTAAACTCAGGAACCTGCGACAGCCGCTGAAACAGTCAGTCCTGATAATCTCACAAGGTTGAATGAATTTAAATAACGGATATACCTCGTTAGCCGCAAGGTAGGCTGAGGGGTGACGACCGAGATCAGGACCGAGCAGATCCGGTATACTAGCACGGGCCCCGGGTAAGGTCCGACGCATGGGGGGAGGAGCCGCTGTGCCCGAGGGACCCGTCTCTGCCTCCGCTGGGGCGTCCTCATCCACATCAGGCTGAACGGGGCGAATAACAGACTCAGCCAGTCTACGGGAATGACGAGTCAGGACTGGAGCTGGAGCTGAAGTGGTCGCTCTACGACGATGGACACCCGACGCTCGGGGCACTGAGGAACCACTGGGAGCATCTGGATCCATAACTGGAACGGTATCACAAAATAAGGTACACCCTTAGCTCGTTATCTTTCAAAAGCCTTATTGCATATTGCTAGAAATAATAGGGTGGCATAGCATGATGTGAAAATAGAAAATGCATAAATAAGTCCCTATTGGTGCGCTAGATTTCCCGAAATTTCGGCAGAGTTTCGTTTGTAAAATGGACATCCCATGCACAATCAGGCATGTTTAATCAAGTCAGACAACCAACAAACCCAGAATGCGAGTGAAAATAATGCCTCAAGAGCATAAAATGACTAAAACAATGGAATTTTCAAAATAATGAGGCATTTCTACGAAACCCGGTATTTATCTATGCTACGGGCAACACAAGTATCACATATAAGCATGCATTGATAAAATTAAAATATTCAAACAATCAAATGAATAGTCAAATGAAAGCAAAAATCAAAGAAAAAGGAGTTAAAACGTTACCCAAAGTGCGTAGACTGATTTAATCGGAGCAGAATTTCCCAAAAGTTGCCCAAAAGACGAAAAGGCTGGGTGGGGGACGAGGAAAACTGAGAACGAGAGAAAGGAAAAGTGAGAAAGTGACCAGATCGTGAGGGGTCGCAATCTGAAATAGGACCGATCCTAGCCGCAGATGCAGCTACGGCTGGCCGCAAATGCACCTGCGGCTGGTCTCGGTGCCCTTTTGGCCTCCCTGCTCGGCACCCCAGGCCAACATATAACTTGTCCCATGTTAAAATACAAATTTTTAGAACCAGATGACCAATTCAAAAACCGACCCGTCAGATACGATACCTGACCAATTCAAAAACGACCCGTCAGATACGATACCTGACCAATTCAAAACCGACCCGTCAGATACGATACCTGACCAATTCAAAAACTGACCCGTCAGATATGATACCTGACCAATTCAAAAATGACCCGTCAGATACGATACCTGACCAATTCAAAACCGACCCGTCAGATACGATACCTGACCAATTCAAAACCGACCCGTCAGATACGATACCTGACCAATTCAAAACCGACCCGTCAGATACGATACCTGACCAATTCAAAACCGACCCGTCAGATACGATACCTGACCAATTCAAAAACGACCCGTCAGATACGATACCTGACCAATTCAAAAACGACCCGTCAGATACGATACCTGACCAATTCAAAACTGACCCTTCAGATACGATACCTGACCAATTCAAAATCGACCTGTCAGATACGATACCTGACCAATTTCAAAAACGACCAGTCAGATACGATACCTGGCCTTTCAAAAAATAACCCGCTGGAGATGAGACCCGGGCAGTGTTCATTCGTAACTTTGAAAAATGACCTCTACATAAACATATTAAATATGACATCGCATCATCTTAACGTACGTGCGACATCGCTAAGTGTATATTTGGCATTTTCATGCATCGGGTGCCTACTTCTTTATCATGTCCATTTCATATTTCATTCCATAAAGATGATAAAGAGGGGCAGCTGTAGACACCCAAATTTTGCACTTGTGTACTAACCCTGACAGGAGGGCAAGATCGTCACTTGACCCGACATGCGAAAAGGAAGGTGGACCCCAACACGAAGCCACCCCAACAACTTACGGCCAAAGCCGCCACAACGAACAACGAGCATCAGGTTACTTGCGGCAAGACGAACAGTTGATCCAGAAGAACCTGATTTGATCATAACTAATGGCCACTACGCTTACGATGTTCGGGGGTCTCGCTCCTCGGTGAGCTGGCGGGGGTGGAAGGGGGCAGCGCCCCCTGGAAGCCAAGCACGAAAAGCAATTTATACCTTAGATAACAGCCTTCCAAAATAATACCGCAGAAATTGGCGAATTAAGACCGCGCGGCACGGAAATCGAGAAAAGCTAGCCGGACAGCCGCGGATGCACCTGCGGCCACCGACAAACGGGACAGTGCGCGGCTCGAGGACGGCACACGGCAGCCGAGGATTCGGCGCGGACGGCTGGCGAGCCCAGCCGCAGATGTACCTGCGGCCAGCCGCAGTTGCACCTGCGGCTGCCTGCGGAAGGCTATAGATTGCCATTTCCACCCGAGAGTTGAAGAAGAAAGAAAAAAATATATTTTAGAGAGAGAGAGCGCGGGAGGAGAGAGAAGTGCTCGGTTCTTGGCTAGATTGGTGTCAAATATTCATCTTCTCTTGATAATTAGTTGAGTGTTCTTGTATTGTTGTCCGATTCGTGAAATAAGAACCTTCAATCGTCTTTTTGCAAGGTGAAAAGGAGTGTGTTCTTGAGTTTATTTGTTGTATTATTAGCATAATGTTGTGATTGGTTTATTTGATGTAGTTTATTGTTATATATTGATAAAGGATCTGTGGATTAGGGGTTGTTAGCGAGGGTTCCATCGGAACGTAACTCCTCCTAACGCCCCGATGACATCCGTACGGTGATATATCGTTCGTTGTGGTAATGAGTAGTTTGTCGTGAGTGAGTTGTGATATTTGAGCTATGTAGTATGATAGCAATGTTTAATATTGTTAGATTTGGCTTAGTATTGGTTGTGTAGCGATTTGGGTGACTGTGAGCCTAGGGAGGAGATCCTCGTGATCGAATCCCGATGATGGACGTTTTGGCATATGTAATCGTTGTATAGAGTCCATGGATGTGTATTTTGTAATATCGGGCCTTAAACGATACCAAGTCGTGTTCGGGTTAAGGCCCCGTAATAATAATAAAATATGTGATTGTGGGTGTTGGGGGTTGTCTGGATGGCTCACATGCCCATGGATAGCCCCGACACGTTTTGGGATGTTGTCTTAATTTACGGCACAGGAAATGGTTTTCCAAAATAAGGCAAATGATAAAGATTTTCTAAAAAGAATCAAATTAGGATATTAGATTCACGAGGTTGTAAAATTAAGAGTTTTGGCGAAACTTTGATCCTTGTTTGACGAAAAGGCTACATTTGGTTTTAAAATGTCATAAAAGATGTTTTCGTAAAAAATAAATAAACGTTTTCATTAAACTTTGTGAATAGGGTTAAAGAGTTCTAGAAGTTGCCTTCATTTTATTTATATTAACTGTTAGAAGGCAATGTATAGTCTCGATTTCTATTTGACAAAAGTTTAAAACTATTGTTTTCTAAAAATGACATCTAATAAAAAACCTCAACGTTTTCGAAATTAAAATCAATATTTCTTATAAAAAGCGAAGCCTCGTCATTTGGGTCAAAAGACGTCTAAACGCTTTCCCGACAAAACACATTTTGCCATATAAAATCAAAGCAGCTTTATGCAAAAGGACACCACAAACCTCCATTTAGGCACACACACACACGCGCGCACACACACATTTTAAAGATTTAAAAGGATAGGAAAACATCGAGATTGCGGTAACCGTATTTCACGGAAGTCGGGGGGTGCCTAACACCTTCCCCTCTTTTAAGCAAGCCCCCGAACTCTATGAATCTCGGTTTGCGGACCAATTGAATCGGAGTCACATATGAGCCATCACGATTACGAAAACAAAATTCGGATGAGTTGGTACATCCATTTCAAATATACCAACTGGCGACTCTGGTCAATTGGCTCATAAAAATTCGACATTTCAAAACCCCGTCGACACTAAGCCGACCCTTTTCAAAATCACATTTAATTCAAAAGGCTAAAATTGGAAAGGGCATTTTAAATATTAAAAAACGAAAAGACAAAAATCCCGGCGTCGACACAACCAATGCAAGAGTGTGGAGTGTTCTATATATAGCCATATGGTAATTCTTCATTAGCTTTACTAATTCACCAATGTTGGTGAATTTAAAGCCTAATTAGGATTACTATAGCTTTGATTGACTAGTTGATGGACAATGTGATTGACAAGGGTTGTTGGCCAACTATGACATTGTGTAAATTAGAAGTAACATGGAGCAAACAAGCCACCCTTGGTGGGTCCCATGAAGAGCCGGCCAAATGGCCTTTTTGTGGCCATTTTCCATTTATTTTTCCTACTTTTAATGTGCATATATATATATATATATATATATATATATACACACACACACATATAAATGTGTTCAATTGTTGACCAATTTTGACTTCCTATTGGACTCTAGGATTAAATATATTGGGCTCATCCATTGAATTGGTTTGGGCTCAATTTAAATAACACATTAGGCTTACATTAATTATACTATGCTACCTTTAATTAAAATAAGCATTGAGATTGTTTAATTTATTACATGGACTAATAATTAAATTAATTACATAGGCTACTAGGTAAATTTAATTGACTTAGTTTAACAACTCATTTGGATTTAAAATATAATCAAATTAGATTTGCTTTAATTAATTATACACCTTGCTTTAATTCTTTAAATAAATATACACATACACAAATACATTTATTTAATTATCTAATGCACAATTAATTAGTACAAAATTTATAAATTCATTGTTAATTATTTATTAATTATAATTATAATGACTAATGAAATTCATGGTCATTACATTCTCCCCCTTATAAGAATTCCGTCTTCGGAATTACAAATTTAAACTACTCAAAAAGATTCGGATAGTTAGCCCTCATATTTTCTTCAAGCTCCCACGTAGCTTCCTCAGCGTTGTGGTTCCTCTAGAGGACTTTGACAGAATGTATAACCTTATTTCATAATTTCTACTCTTTCCTATCTAGTATCTGGAAAGGAACTTCCTCATATGATAAGTCTTTCTCGACTTGTATCGGCTTATAGGATATGACATGTTTGTAATCTGGCTTGTATGGTCGTAGCACTGACACATGAAACACATTGTGAATATACTCTAGTTCAGGAGGTAAAGCTACCTCGTACGTCACTTAACCCACTCTCTTTAATATCTCGAATGGTCCTATGAATCTCGGACCCAGCTTCCCTTTCTTTCCAAATCGGATCTTCCCCTTCCAGGGAGATATCTTCATGAACACAAAACTCCCCACTTAGAAGTCTCGCTTCTGTCTATGTAAATCGGCGTATTTCTTCTGACGGTCTTGAGCTGCTACTAGTCAAGCTCTTATTACCTTGATATTTTCTATAGTCAATTGAACCAATTCCGACCCCAACAATCGACGTTCTCCTACCTCATCTCAACATAGAGGTGTTCTGGATTTTATGCCATATAAAGCTTCGTAGGGCGGTATGCCTATGTTTGCATGATAACTGTTGTTGTATGCAAACTCAACTAGTGGTAGATGGTCTTCCCAACTACCCTTGAAATCCATCACGCAGGCCCTGAGCATATCTTCTACTGTTTGAATCGTTCTCTCACTTTGCCCATCAGTCTGCAGATGATACGCTGTACTCATTCTCAACTGTGTCCCCAATCTCTCCTGAAGACTTCTCCAAAATTTTGACGTGAAGCGCGGATCTCTGTCTGACACAATCGATACTGGCACCCCATGTCTCGAAATTATCTCCTTGATGTATAGTTTAGCCAACTGATCCAAACTGAACTTAATCTTGATCGGCAAAAAGTGCGCTGACTTTGTTAGTCGATCCACCATCACCCATATTGTGTCATATCCCTTCTGTGTTGCTGGAAGTCCTACCACAAAATCCATTGTGATATGCTCCCATTTCCACTCAGGAATTTCTAACGGCTGTAATAATCCACTTGGTCTCTGATGTTCGGCCTTTACACTTTGACAAGTTAGGCATCGGCTGACACATTCTGCAACCTCCCTTTTCATATTCGGCCACCAAAAATGCTAACGTAGATCTTGATACATCTTTGTGCTACCCAGATGTATCGAGTATCTCGTACTGTGAGTCTCTTGCAAAATCTTCTCTCGTAATTCAGGCACTAGCGGTACCCAAACACGATTTTCAAACCTTAGCAATCCCATGCTATCAATTTTAAACTTGACCTCTTCCCCGACGATCATCCTCTTTCTGATTCTGACACATTCCTCATCTTTGTCTTGAGCCTCTTTCACCTTATCTAACAAGGCTGGGCTTGCTTCCACTTCCATTGACTCATTTGTACTTCTCACCTCCAACTCCATTCGAGCCATCTCTTGAACCAATTGTTCCTGTTTTGACTACATGAACAACTTTTCTCTGCTCTTTCTACTTAGAGCGTCTGCTACTATGTTGGTCTTGCCAGGATGATATAGAATTTCACAATCATAATCTTTGATCAACTCCAACCATCTCCGCTGCCTCATGTTCAACTCCTTTTGTGTGAAGATATACTTCAGACTTTTATGATCTGTGAATATCTCACAATTTTCTCCGTATAAATAATGCCTCCAAATTTTAAGGGTGAACACTACTGCTGCCAACTCCAAGTCTTGGGTAGGGTATCCCTTCTCATAGTCCTTCAATTGTCTTGATGCATACGCAACGACCTTGTCATTCTGCATAAGCACAGCCTAGTCCCTTGTGCGATGCATCACTGTAGACCGTAAAACCTCCCGTATCATCCGGTAAAGTCAATACAGGTGCTTCACTAAGTCTCTTCTTCAGCTCCTGAAAACTCTCTTCGTACTTCTCTGTCCATACATATTTCACTATCTTCCTTGTCAAATTGGTTAACGGCGTTGCTATCTTCGAAAAGTCTTTGATGAATCTTCGATAGTAACCCGCTAAACCTAAGAAACTCCTAACCTCCGTCGACGTCCTTGGTTGTTCCCAATTCATTACCGCTTTTACCTTTGCTGGATCCACTGAAACTCCCTCATTGTCAATAAAATGACCTAAAAATTGAACTCTTTCCAACTAGAATTCGCACTTCGAAAATTTAGCGTACAACTGCTCCTTCCATAATATCTCCAAAACCAATGTTAGATGTTCAACATACTCCTCCTCTGTTTTGGAATAAATCAAAATATCGTCAATGAACACAACTACAAATTTATCCAAGTACTGCTTGAATATTCTGTTCATCATGTCCATAAATGCGGCTGGCGCATTCATTAGTCCAAACGACATCACCATAAACCCATAATGCTCATATCGAGTTTTGAATGCCGTCTTGGGTACATCCTCCTTTCTGACTTTCAACTGATGATAACCAGTCCTTAAGTCAATCTTTGAAAAGTACTTCACCCCATTTAACTGATCAAAAAGATCGTCAATTCGTGGTAGCGGGTACTTATTCTTAATCGTCACTTTGTTCAGCTCCCTATAATCCATATAAAGTCTCATCGATCCATCATTCTTCTTTACAAATAGCACAGGTGCTCCCCATGGAGAAACACTTGGCTGAATGTACTTCCTATCTAATAACTCCTGCAACTGAACTCCTTCATTTCTACCGGAGCCATCCTATATGGTGCCTTTGATATCGGTGTTGTGCCCGATACTAAATCAATCACAAATTCTATCTCTCTATCCAGCGGTAAACCTGGCAGTTCATCTGAAAAAACATCCATGAACTCCTTAACTACTGGTATTTACTCCATCTCGGGATTCACCATTTGTGTATCCACCACATGAGCCAAATACCCTACACAACCTTTCTTCAACAGTTTCTTGGCCTACATCATCGTCAGACATGATGATTGTCTAGATGACTTGCTGCCATAAAATACAACCTTAGACTTGTTCGGTGTCTTAAGGTGTAAACACTTATTTTGAAAATTAATTACCGCTCTGTGGTTAAACAACCAATCCATTCCAAGTATAACGTCAAACTCCCCCAAACGAATCAGAATTAAATTTACACTCAACATCTGACCCCTGATTTCAGCACAACAGTTTCTATGTATATACTCTACAGGAATCACTTCTTTATTAGCAACTTCTATGTTCATTGGGTTCTTTAGTTTTTCTCTAGGCAAATCTAACCGTCTAGCAAAATCATCAGACACAAATGAACAGGTAACACCCGAATCAAACAATACATAAGCATTTATATCATTGATCGGAATAATACCTGACACCATGTCCTTAGATTCCACGGCGTCCTGCACCGTCATGTTGAAAGTCCGTGCTACTGGTTTGTTCTGTGGCACCGGGCTTCCAATGGTAAGTTTGTTGTTATTGTTTCCCTTATAGCCAGAACTCCCTTCGGTATTCTTCCTCTTTGGACAATCCCTCAACTGATGGTCCATGGCTCCGCATGAGAAACAACCCTTCCTCTTAGGTGTGGGACAATTAGGTGCAATGTGACCTTCTTGCCCACAGTTGTAGCAGACGTTTCTTCCTTTCATGCACTCCCCCGTGTGGTTCTTTCCGCATTGGCTACATTTGTTCGTTTTCCTTGATTCGCTTCCCTGGGGGGGGGGGGGGGTCCCCGAACTGTTGTTGCTGTTATTCCATTTTCTTTTGTTCGAGTTACTACCCCCACTGCTGCCTTCTCGGTTTCCTCCATCGTTTCTCTTCTTGTTTTGTTCCTGGTTGTGCTTGTTTAAGGCTTCATTTTCACCTTCAGCTATGATAGCTTTTTCCAGTAACGTTGCGAAATTTGTAATCTGGAGAACAACTACCCAACTGTAAAACCCAAGGTTTCAGCCCCTGCGCAAATCTTCTAGCGCGTCTCGTCTCAGTGTCCACCTGATGTGGAACAAATCTCGCCAATTCATTGAACTTGGCGGCATAGTCAGATACGAACAAGTTACCCTGTTTGAGTTCCAGGAATTTGACTTTCATCCTGACTTATGTACTTTCTGGGAAGTAGTTCTCTAAGAACACTTCCTTGAATTGCGCCCATGCGATCGTTCTCTCCCCTGCTCTACTTTTATTTGCCTTCCACCAGTGGTTGGTTACTCCTCCGCGATTTGTGCGACCTCGAAGACTTTTTCCATCTCCTCTAACCAGGTATGTGCTCCTATAGGATCCGTTGTCCCTCGGAGTTCGGGTGGTCCTATCAGTTTGAAATCTTTGAAGTTAGCTAGTGGAGCGGCAGGGTTTGGTGCTCCAGCAATTTATGCGTTTCATCCGCGGAATGCTCCCATTAGCATCTCCACGAATTCTTGGACTGGGTTTGGCTGTGCCCCACCATCGTGGTTAACTGACTCTTCTACTCCTTGATTTCCCCGTAGTTGTCTACGCGGCGGCATTTTCTATATAAAGAAATTTAATTATTAAAGTTGTTTCATCTTTTCACTTTTATTTTGTAGCTTAAGCAATTAAACTAAAGTACAATTAATCATCTCGACACATATAAACATAAACGAAATTGAATTTATATTCATATGCTAAAACCATAGTGCATAACACTTTTACATCATAAGCATACTACTATAAATGTTATTATCCCTGAAATACTACAAAAGACGGGATCTAACTGAAAACATATCCCATAGCTTCATAGAGTTGGGATTTACATCAAACTAACCCTCTGTCAAAATAAAAGATGGGTTTTTATTGCATCTATATACAATACATAAGAAAACCACTACTACTGACTGTGCATCCCTCGACGCACAGCGTCATCGTACTCCTCATCTCCCATAGCCATCACCACACTCCTGCTGATAGTATGCATGGTCTGGCCCTCCTCAGCTGGGTAATAGTACACCCTACTCTGCAGTCTGCCATAAGAAGAACGATAGACATAGCTAAGTCTATCGATCCTCACCCTCTTCTCTCTCACCTCATCCTCTAACTCTAGCATCTGCCCATGAACTGCATCTCTCTGGATCTCCATATCAACCCTCACATCCACTGCCTGCTATAAATGACCTCTCATGGCCTCCTTCTCTACTTAGGACTGCTGAATCTTCAGCTCAGCTGCTACTAATCTGGCCTCCATCTCGGTCATCCTCGCCTTCAGCTCCATGTTCTCGCCAGAGAACATGAAAGTTGTGTCCCTATACTGCTCCTCTGTCTATTGATGAATCTGGTTCTGCTCCTCCAGGTGTTGAACTCTATCCTCTAACTAGTCCTTTGCCATAGTCAGCGTATCAATGATGTCACTGGCAGTAGTGCCCATGGCATCAACGTACTCAGTTGGCTCCTCATCCTCAGACTCCTCGGCCTCATCCTCACTGTATGGCCTCATCACTCTACCCCAGATGGGCTCTTCGCGATCTCCTTCCTCGGGATCTGACTCAGGCTCCTCAATAGGTGCAGCCACCAGCGGCTATGAGGTATACATATGGATATCCGTGTAGATCACCTCCTCCATAGCATTACTAGACTATCCAATCTTCGTCATCTTATATCATAAAAATAACACAAGTTAGTACAACAATAAAATATATTCATTGATGAAATAAAATGATATTTTATCATGTACATCTCGGCTCAATGGATTTTCTCAATCCACCTCCAAAAATACACAACATGATGAATCTCCCCGATTCATCTCCTAATGCACTCGATATGAGTTTAATACTAAGGTTATAACTTAGGTTTCGCAATCCTAACGTTTCTAACCTACAACTCTAATACCAACCTGTGACGACCCCAAATCCGGGTTCCATAACATCGGGTTTGGTTCTCCACTGTACAATAGTTACTAACAATTAAATACATAAATTACATTTAAACTTCGCGGAATATTACAAAAGGTTCTTTATAAAAAGGCTACACTTTCCAAGGTCGATTAACCTTAATCGTAACATTACATATCTTAAGGGAAATACAAAAGATTTACAAGAAAATTACATAACAGTAATTTAAGTCTAGCATGTATCAACTAAACTAAGCGTTTGCTTTCCCCTTGCCTTTGTTTGTTTTAGAGCATTTGGGCTTAACTGAAATATAGTCATGATATAGCAAGAATGAACAACTAAATGGCTCAGCAAGATTATAAATAACAACAATAGATATATCATGATGAAGGAAAATAACGTTAGGATTTTCAACAATAACAATTATGAAAGATATCAAGAATCAAAGTTTAATATAAGAATGGATTGACTCTTTACTGCTGAGTGGTCTTTAATGACCATGAACTGTTACTAAGGTAGAACAAACATATATACATATATATATATATATATATATATACCTGACACCTTGAAAAACGGGACACTTGAGGGGATCAGTCCTCTTATGTCCAATGCATAACATTTAGATTTCTTGCGCAAATTCGGTTACCCGACAATATAAAAATCCCCTTTAACTAGGGTTGTTCTTTCTCAGTCTTACTATAAGAATCCGCACCAGCCAATAGTTTGGATAAGCTTTTATAATATTCAATTTGATGAATTTAAACACGCATTTGTCTAGCCAAAACAATTAGCTTAAACATTCTTAAATAATTCGTAAATTACTGAACTATAACATTTACAAAGGCACTATGTGCGAATACAATATAATAATGATGTGAAGTAATTTTCGATAATTAATTCACTCAAAGGTCTGTCAAATAACTACGAGTGTAGATACTTGCTCAACAACAATTGAATTGCTCAATGTAAATAAGGTTGAAGAATACTTGCAACAATAAATACAAGTTAGGGTTAAGAAGAACTTGCCTCGTGCGTCGTCTACGGCTAACCAATTTAATTTAATAATCCTTGTACGGACCTAACAATTAAATCAGTTTGATCTTAAATTAGTATCATATACTCATAAGTATGATGACCTTTATAATTCTTACGAACCACATAATTGAATAATTACGGGCACTTAAATACTTAGGAAATATTATCACTACTTGATAATCTTTAATACACAAAGAACTCATATTAACTATTTAATATAGTTCAAACACTTATCTAATATTATTAACAATTTAACAATATTTTATTAGTATTGTAGTATTATTCATCATTTAATAATACCTTATAAATCTTCTAAGATTAACTAATATTATTAGTCATTTAATAATATTGTATTCATTATCTAATATTATTAACTATTTAATAATATTTTATTAAGTATCTAATATTATTAATCGTTTAATAATATTTTAATCATTATATAATATTATTTGTGACGACCCCAAATCCGGGTTCCTTTAACCTCGGATCCGGTTCAACACTAGTACTACTTTTCTTTATTGTTCATGAATTACAACAATATTATAATTGCTAAATAATCATTTATTTACAATTTTACATCATCTCTTTCTATTCCAGAATCGCAATCTTTAAAATCCTATTACCACTTTGAGATCATATGCATAATGACTCAATCACACCATCCTATTATCTTTATATATAAAGGACAACGTCTGAAAATGATATTAAAAATAATATGTAAATGTTCTCTTAACATTTTAAGTTTGCTAATCTATAGCACAACAAAACATAAACTCTTCATATATACTTACACAAGTAAATGAATTAATCTACCCCAAGGTTTTACTACGAAAGCACCCACGCTTCAATCTTGATGACTCGTTAGTCAATCTTCATCTTTGCCTCTACCGAAGTAATCGGCTTCTTCAAGCTACTCTGTAATGTTTTGTTTTAAGAAAGGGTGAGCACGACGGCTCAACAAGTCTAACAGTTTCACATAACACGTAAAACAGTTCAATCATGCTTCATGCTTCATGCATACTATGCTTTGCAGTACATACATATCTCATGCATAACATGCATCGCATTTAATCTACGCTTCATGTCTAGTATCTATCATGACATACAGTGCAATGAGAACAATTGTCTTAAATCAACTACCACTTATCAACAGTTCAAGTCAACTTGTTTCACAAATGCACATTAAAACATCTTTGCACATAACTACGTATGAACAACTCACAGTTTAATAATAAACTTATAAATCATGCACATAATGCAACACATTCTGAAAAACTTGCCTGATTCGCTTATACCATTTACGCTTATTTGCGTCTTTCGTTCAACCTACAATTTATATAGGAAATTGAAATAATCATTAGATATAATGACTATTACTTAGCCTTTATATAAGACTCTAACTTTAAATTATTAACTCTTAAGATGTCCGACAAACGAACTCTTAAGTTTCGGACAAAAACACTATACGATCTTCGTACAACCTGCTTTTAATAAGTTGTCTAAATTAGTCACAAAGGACTATTTATATTGGTTTAAGTCAATTAAACTTTCTTCTTAATGATTTGGACATTTAATAATGTACCAAATACCTCAAAATATTATCTACCTTTGATAATATATAACTACATTCAAATATTATTAACCATTTAATAATATTTTAATCCCTTATTAATATTATTAACCACTTAATAATATTTTTAATCTCTTACTAATATTATTCACCATTTGATAATATTTTAATCTATTATTAATATTATTAACCATTTAATAATATTTTAATCACTTATTAATATTATTAACCATTTAATAATATTTTAATCTCTTATTAATATTATTAACCATTTAATAATATTTTAATCACTTATTAATATTATTAACCATTTAATAATATTTTAATCACTTACTAATGTCATTAATTATTTAATAATATTTTTATCATATACTAATGTTAGTACTCATTTCATAACATTTTAGTTACTTACATATTTAATTATTTAACAATATTTTAACAATCTTCAAATCCTTTAATGATTATTTAAATAATAATCTCTTAATTAATTAACCCCATTTATTATTTAATTTTCATTAAATAACAAATGATCATTTTATTCACTTCATCTCCCTTTAATTATTATTTAATATCCTTTAAATAATAATTAACTAATTACCCTTATTTATTAAAATAATAAATAATTACCTTATTAACTTCATCTTTCTTTAATTACCATTTAATATCCTTTAAATAATAATTAATTAGCTATTTATTATTTAATATTAATTAACTATTTATCATTCAATATTAATTAAATAATAAATAATTATTTTATTAACTTCATATCCTTATTTATTTATTATATAATAATAAATAATTAGTTATTGTATTTATTTGCTTTAATTATTATTTACTATCAATTAAATAATAATTAATTATAATAATAGCTTTTATTTACTTTATTTATTATTTATTATAAATAATAAATAATTATTAAACTTGGGTCCCAAATTAATTATAATATTTTTTAAGCATTTTTATCCATTTTGGACTTAAATGACCCGAACCGACCCGAACCGACCCAACCCAGAACGGAAAAAGTGCACTGCCTGTGAACAGTGTCAAGAGCCCCGACCCTCCTTTATAGTGCAAAACAAGGGCCCCAACTCTTGTGTTGCAGAATCTGCAGAAATGCCATTTTCAGATTTTTCAACTTTTGCTCCTTTGATTACAACTGCCATAACTCCTTCATTACAAAACATTTTGGGGTGATTCTTGAGTCCATTCTCATTAGAATTTCCCCCTCTACAACTTCTCTGTAGATCACAAATCCAAATTCCAAACAGCTCTATGCTTAAAATCGCTCACAATGCAACCTAGGGTTTTAAAATCAACATGCTTTGAGGAAAAATCCATAACTTCTTTATTTTTTCACATTTTTGAAAGATTCAAGTTGGGTTTTCTTAAAAACTCATAGAGGTAACTTTTTAGCCGTATAAATTCAATTTTCAACTTTTACATTTCAAACTACAACATTAAATAGCGCATAGCTACCTAGGCTTTTACCGGTAAAGCTTAATATAGACATTTCTTGCATTTTTATGCATACCGCTCATACCAAAACATAATTTAACTATATCAAACCATGATTCTACCAATATAACGTAGCTTAAGACTTCTAGAGCATCAAAATAACTTTTGATAGGTTAAAAATATATTTTGACCAATTAAAACTTATATAAACTATAAAAATGAAATAGGTGAAAGTTAGATCACTTTTGAACCTCTTGATCATAGATGCTCTTCTTCCTCTTGACATGATCTTGGCTTGTGACCTCCTCTTGTCCATTCTCTAGCAAATTTCCTTGGTGGATCTTCAGCTTGAAAGAGTTCTCTCTATTTTTCTCTAGAAAGCTATCTCTTTTCTCTCTTGTGGCTCGAGAAATTGTTTAACCAACACAACACATAGATGAGGCACTCTATTTATAACACTTCTCTAGACATACTTAACATCTCCTAATCAACTAATGCTAGTCAATTAAGAGCTTAAATCATGCTTACTATAGCAAGGAATGACTAGCTTGATGGACATTTGGATTGACATCTATCAATACTCAACACAAGCAACCAATGGAGTAACATATAAGCAATATCAAGGCAACAAGCCACCAAGTGGGGCCCTTAAATCTCATCAAATGGCCCTTTTATTCTCTATTTTTTATTTTCTTTTTATCTTATATAATCATTTATACATCTATATATATATATCCTTCCATATATATATATATTGACTAACCTTTTGACATTCTATTGGGCTCCACTTTGGACTTAGGATTTAATATATTGGGTTCATTCAATTAATTAGTTTGGGCTCAATTTATTTATTACATTGGGCTAACATTAAGTACCCTATGTTACATTTAATTAAAACAAGCATTGAGCTAGTTTAATTATTACATGGATCAATGTTTAATTAATTACTTAAACTACTAGGTTAATTCATTTGACCTAGATTAATATCTCATTTGGATTTAAAATATAATCCAATTAGACTTACTTTTAATTATTCTACCACATTGGGTTACATAATTAACTCATCCATAGTTAATTCTCAACACTACATTCTTTCCTCTAGCAATTAACTAATGTTTGGTTAATGTTCTCTCATGTCTACCAACTAGGGTTATTCAATTAACCCTACACTAGTTAATTCTCTACACTCAATCAATACTTGAAATTTTCCAACATATTGACCAGCATTTGACTTTTAAATTTGAACTCAATATTTGGGCTACTAGTTTATTTTGCATTGGGCTCCCTTTTAATTAAAATATTGGGCTAGATTAATAAAATACCCAATCACATAACATTTGCACAAGTCCATCACTTAATTTAATTAATTGACTTGTTTAAATAATTAAGAGACAATTTAATAATCAAATTTAATTTAATTTACGCAATCCAATTGGACTTGCCATATTCAATACTAATTGAATATTTAATTAGGGTTTTTCCAAAATAAATCTTAGGTTAGTACGTTAATTTAATAAATCCATTAATCGAACTTCCTTTATTAAACTTAATTCAATAAGTTCCTCGGACAAATTATATAATCCAATTCACACGTTAACTTCCTTAATTTTAATCTACTAGATTAATTCCTTTAGGGTTCCCAACAATTAAAACAATTAAACTCTAAGTTGTACCGTAATTAATTCATTGAGCTAGGGTTTGACATAATTTAATTAAATCATTGAGCTTGGAAATTAAATCCCACCATTGGGCTTCTCTATATTTCCATTGGGCTTGCTACACCATTTCATTGAGCTAGTCAATTAAATCAATATTGGACTCTATACCACAACTTAATAATTAAGTTAATTATTTAATTAATTAACTTCTTAATATTGTCATTATAGACAATAATCCTAAATTTTTCACAACTTTAATTCATGACCTATATAATTAACTCAATTAATTATATGACTTTCCTTTTTAATCCACACTTTAACTCATAACTAATATAATTAATCTAATTAATTATATTTCATGACTTCATATTTAAACTAATTAATTTATTAGTTTAATTGAGTATTATATTTACTCCTCTTCGTATTTGGCTAACAAGCACAACTCTAGGAATATATAACTTTGTATATATATCCTTATAACTGTTTTCACTTCTCAATTGAATTTATTTCCTTAATAAATTCTCTATATGCATCATTACAATAATTTCACATTTAATTTCTAACAAATACCTTATGTAAAAAAAATGTTTACCCATTTCTACAACTCTAGGTTTTAAACCTGAACCTTTATTTTATTATTTAAAATCTTATTTACAAATCTCGTAAATATCTGGGATATTACATTATTAATTATTTAATAATATTTTATTAGGTATCTAATATTATTAATCATTTAATAATATTTTATTAGACTTTTAATATTATTAATCATTTTAATAATATTTTATTACTTTATTAATATTATTAATCATTTTAATAATATTTTATTTATTTAATATTATTAACTCTTTAATAATATTTTATTCACTTTGTAATATTATTATACATTTAATAATATTTTAATGATTTTTTAATATTATTATATTAATAATAATATTTTATTAATTATCTAATATTATTAATAATTTAATAATATTTTATTAGACTTCTAATATTATTAATCATTTTAATAATATTTTATTACTTTATTAATATTATTAATCATTTTAATAATATTTTATTTATTTAATATTATTAACTCTTTAATTATATTTTATTCACTTTGTAATATTATTATACATTTAATAATATTTTAATGGTTTTCTAATATTATTATATTAATAATAATATTTTATTAATTTAATTATATTATTAAACCTTTAATAATATTTAACTCTTTTTACCTATTAAATCAATTATATTTAATTTTTAAACATATATTTATTAAGTCCAAAAATAATAAAATATTTTTTGGAACATTTTTCATTTTCGGATCCGTACGGACCCAACCCGACCCGATTCGATTTTTATTTTTTTTCTGGTAACAGTGCACTACACCGCAGCGCAGTGATTAACACTGCAACACGGCGCCCCAGTGCTGTACTGCAGAATGTTTTTCAATTTTTTTTTATCTTTGACAGTTTTGATACTCTTTATTCAAACCTTGATTAAATGAAATCTACACATCCAAATAACACCAAATCTGTGTTGATGTGTTTCTAACTTCTTGTTTTATAATATTCCATGATTCGATTGTCTTTTTGAAAATGTTATACAAGAAAATTACGGATCGAACCACCTAGGGTTTAAAAACGACATCTTTTACGATAAAAGCTATAACTTCTTCGTTTTTCAATATTTTTGAAAGCTTCAAGTTGGGTTTTCTTTAAAACTCCTATATTTAACTTTCTAGCCATAAAAATCAAATTTCCAACTTGTACATTTCAAAATACAACATTAAACCTAACATGCAGCGTTAGGGTTTTACCGGTAAAATGTGTTATGAACATTTATACTAATTTTATGCATTACACACCTACCAAATCATGATATAAACACATCATACTATGAATATATATATATATATATATATATATATATATATATATATATATATATATTACATAGTAAAATACTTCTAGCACATCAAAACGAGTTTTGATCGGTTAAAAATAGATTTTAACCGTTCAAAATCATTCTAGACCATAAAAATGAAATAAAGAGAAGTTAGAGCACTTTTAAACCTTGAGGTCTTGGATGCTCTTCTTCTCCTCCTACCAAAGTATGTTGTGAAGATTTGTGTCATCCACCAAGCTCAACCCCTAGCTATTTTCCTTAAGCTCACAAGTGTTTCTTCTATTTCTCTCTCAAATGCTCTCTATTTTTCTTTCTAGGAATGCTTCAAATGAACTAACCAACTAATGCAAGAGTGTGGAGTGTTCTATATATAGCCATATGGTAATTCTTCATTAGCTTTACTAATTCACCAATGTTGGTGAATTTAAAGCCTAATTAGGATTACTATAGCTTTGATTGACTAGTTGATGGACAATGTGATTGACAAGGGTTGTTGGCCAACTATGACATTGTGTAAATTAGAAGTAACATAGAGCAAACAAGCCACCCTTGGTGGGCCCCATGAAGTGCCGGCCAAATGGCCTTTTTGTGGCCATTTTCCATTTATTTTTCCTACATTTAATGTGCATATATATATATACACACATATACATGTGTTCAATTGTTGACCAATTTTGACTTTCTATTGGGCTCCATGTAGGACTCTAGGATTAAATATATTAGGCTCATCCATTGAATTGGTTTGGGCTCAATTTAAATAACACATTGGGTTTACATTAATTATACTATGCTACCTTTAATTAAAATAAGCATTGAGCTTGTTTAATTTATTACATGGACTAATAATTAAATTAATTATATAGGCTACTAGGTAAATTTAATTGACCTAGTTTAACAACTCATTTGGATTTAAAATATAATCCAATTAGATTTGCTTTAATTAATTATACAACTTGCTTTAATTCTTTAAATAAATATACACATACACAAGTACATTTATTTAATTATCTAATGCACAATTAATTAGTACAAAAATTTTAAATTCATTGTTATTTATTTATTAATTATAATTAGAATGACTAATGAAATTCGTGGTCATTACAGTTGCTCAGCCACTCTAGTCAATCACTTATTCATTCAACATGTTCATCCATCAAATAGTATCCTAATTAGCACTAATATTACTATGTTGGTGAATTAGGGAGAGTTGATTGTAATTATGGAGACTCTATAAATAGAGTGCTCCACACCTTAGATGAGTTTGTTTGGTCATTTGATAGAGCACAATAGAGAAATAGAGAACACACTTGTGAGTTGAAGGAAATTTCTAGAGGATAGTCAAGGTGGAGTCCCTAGTGAAGTTCATAAGCAAGAGAAGAAAAGCATCCATGTCTAAGAGGTTCAAAAGTGCTCTAAACCATCTTTAGTTCATTTTCATTGTCTATATATGTTTTAATCGGTCAAAAAATATTTTTAACTGATCAAAAGTTATTTTGATGCTCTAGAAGTATAAATCTATGATATATAGGTAGATTCATCATTTAGTATGTTTAATACAAGTATTGGTATGTGTGGTATGCAAATAAAGGGAAAAAAATTCCATATTGCGATTTACCAGTAAAACCCTAAATGGTTCGATCTTAAATTTCTTGTCAAAAAATTTTAAAAAATATGATTGAACAATGAAATATTGTAAAACAAGAAGTTAGGAAGATAAAAACACTAAGTTGGTGTCATTTGGATGTGTAGAGATTATTTTATTCAAGTTTGAACAATTAAAATCAAGCATTTGTGATTTTGTGATTTTAGTTTTCAGTTTGTCCTTGTGAGCAGTTTTTAGTCTAGTTCCATTTGGAATTTGGATTTGTGATACAAAGAGAAATTGTAGAGGGGGAAATTCTGATGAGAATGGACTCAAGAATCACCCCAAAATATTTTAAAATGAAGAAGTTATGGCTGTCGGAGTGTCAAAGGGTCAAGCAGTCAAAAGGTTGACTTCCGGACGGATTGGCCGGGAGCACCTCCGTCCGGTGTGGCACAGCTGCGCAAGAACAATTTGCCTAGCAGATTTTGTTGGGTTCGAGTCGGGTCGGGACGGTCCGAGTCGGGTCGGTCCAGGTCGAGTTTTCTTTGATAAATTAAGTTAAAATAAGTGTAAAATGAATGTGTTTTGATATTAAACCAATACATAAAGTTTATTAGCAACTAATTGACAGTTAAATGTTTAATATAAAGACTAAAGTTAACACAATGAAAAAGTTAACTATTGACATTGTTTGAAGATTATTAAAGTATTATTAAATGATCAATAATATTAGTATATGATTAAAAGTTAGTAAATGATTAATAATATTAGTACATGATGAAAATGTTATTAAATAATTAATGATATTAATAAGTGATTAAAATATTATTAAATGATTAATAATATTAATGAATGATTAAAATATTATTAAATGATTAATAATATTAAGAAGTGAGTAAAATATTTTTAAATAGTTAATAATATTAATAAGAGATTAAAATATTATCAAATGGTGAATAATAGTTGTAAATGATTAAAATATTATTAAATGGTTAATAATATTAGTAAGAGATTAAAATATTATTAAATGGTTAATAATATTAATAAATGATTAAAATATTATTAAATGATTAATAATATTAGTAAGTGATTAAAATATTATTAAATGATTAATATTAATAAGTAATTAAAATATTATTAAATGGTTAATAATATTAGTACGGGATTAAGATATTATTAAATGGTTAATAATATTTGAATGTAGTTGTATATTATCAAAAACAGATAATATTTTGAAGTATTTGGTACATTATTAAATGTCTGAATCATTAAGTTATGTAAAAGAAGAAAGTTTAATTGAATTAAACCAAAGTAAATAGTCTGTTTGTGACCAATCTAGACTGCTTATTAAAAGTGGGTCGTACGAAGAATGTGTAATGAATGCGTAAGTTGGTTAAGTGTACCCGACATGTCTAATTAGGTTTGGGCTAGGGTTTTTGTCTAGAACTTAAGGGTTCGTTTGTCGGACATCTTAAGAGTTAATAATTTGAAGTTAAGGTTTTAAGTAAAGACTAATTAATAGTCATTGTAATTAATGATTATGTCGATTTTATATATAAATTATAGGATTGAACGAATGACGCAAATAAGCATAAATGGTAGAAGCAAATCAGACAAGTTTTTTTCCCCCCCAGAACTTGCTCCTATGTGCATTAATATGCTACAATTTGATATTATATTATTGATATGGAGATATATTGATGATATTTGTGTTATGTGAAAAACATGAGGTATGATTACATGTGAAAATATGAAGCATGAATTGCTAGATGCTAGTTGATTATTATAAGAAGTATGAAATATTCATAAAATGAAAATCATGAAATGCATGATGTAAGAATAAAATGCAGAGCATGTATAATATGTAAAACATGTAATGTGTTATGTGTAACTGTTAAACTTGCTGAGCCGCCGTGCTCACTCTTGCTTAAAACCAACATTTTCAGATAGTGCAAGTTATTCAAAGTTTTTGATAAAGATTAAGAAACAGGAATGCATACTATTTTCACTGAAGGTCTAAATGTCTATTATAGATATCAGTCCAAATTGGACAGGTAAAATGACTATGTAGTATAAGACTTAGTTGGTATGTAATATGAGTGTTAAATACACAAAATGATTGTAATAGAATGTTGTATTGAGACATACTAGGTTTGTTTAAAGATTGCGATTCTGGAATAGAAAGAGATATTGTAGAATTGTAAATAAATAATTATGTAGCAATTATAATATTGTTGTAATTCATAAACAATAAGAAAAATATAGTACTAGTGTTGAACCGGATTCGAGGTTCGAGGGACCCGGATTCAGGGTCGTCACAACAAACATATTAACCCTCTGATAAAACAAAAGTTGGGTTCTACTGTATCTATATACATACAACATAAATAAAGAAACTACTACTACTGACTACGCATCCCTCGACAAATTATCATACTCCTCATCCCCTATAGCCATCACCACGCTCCTACTAATAGTGTGCATGGACTGACCCTCCTCAGCTGGGTAATAGTGTACCCTACTCTGAAATCTGCCAAAAGAAGAACGATAGACATAACTAAGTCTATCAATCCTCACCCTCTTCTCTCGAACCTCGTCCTCCAACTTCAGCATCTGCCCATGTGCCGCATCTCGCTGGATATCCATATCTATCCTAACATCTATTGTCTACTCCCATTGGCCTCTATTGGCCTCCTTCTCTACCTGTATTTGCTGAATCTTCAACTTAGCCACTGCCAATCTAGCCTCCACTGCTGTAATCTTCTCCTTTAGCTCCGTGTTCTCGCCAAAGAACTGATAAGCTACACCCTTATACTGATTCTCCATATGCTGGTGAGTCAGATTTTTCTCCTCTAAATGCTGGACTCTTTCCTCCAGCTCCTCGTTCCTCGTCATTGTAGGGCCTTATCACTTCTCCTCTGACAGGCTCCTCACGATCACCCTCCTCAGGATCAGACTTCGGATCCTTTATCGGTGTAACCACCAGCGGCTGTGCAGTATCCATATGGATATCAATAAAATCCTCCTCAGCAAAATGACTAGACTGTCCAATCTCAGGCATCCTATATCATAAAAATAACACATGTCAGTACAGCAATAAAATATATTCATTGATGAAATGAAATTATATTTCATCATGTGCATCTTAGCTCGATGGATTTTCTCAATCCATCTCAAAAATTACACAACATGATGAATCTCCCCGATTCATCTCCTAATGCACTCGATATGAGTTTAATACTAAGGTTATAACCTAGGTTTCGTAAATACTAACGTTTCTAACCTACAGCTCTGATACCAACCTGTGACGACCCCAAATCCGGGTTCTGTAACCTCGGGTTTGATTTTCACTGTACAATACTTAATAACAATTAAACACATAATTTGTATTTAAACTTCGTGGAATAATATATAAAGGTTCCTTAATAAAAGGCTACAATCCCAAGGTCTATCAATTATAACATAAATAGTTCCTGTCTTAAGGAATTATAAAAGATTTACCAACAGTAATTACATATTAATTAACTTGCATAATTTAATTTAGGCTCTGACTTCTCCTTATCCTTCTTGGAGCATTCGGGTATAGCTTGTGATGACCCCAAATCCGGGCTCCTTTAACCTCGGATCCAGTTCAACACGAGTACTACCTTTTCCTTATTTTTCATGAATTACAACAATATCATAATTGGTAAATAACCATTTATTTACAATTTTACAACATTTCTTTCTATTCCAGAATCGAAATCTTTATACATTCCTAGTATGTCTTAATATCATACATGATACGACATTCTATTACAATCAACTTGTGTATTTAACACTCATATAACATACCAACTAAAGTCTTATACTACACAATCATTTAACTGTCCAATTCAGACTAATATCTACAACAAATATTTAGATCTTCAGTGAAAGTAATATGCTTTCCTGTTCCTTGATCTTTATCGAGAACTTCAAATGATTTGCACTATCTGAAAATGTTGGTTTAGGCAAGAGTGAGCACGACGGCTCAGCAAGTCTAACAGATAGCACATAACACATAATTCATGTTTATACATGTTTCTCATGCTTCATGCATTACATTATATGAATGCATCATGTTTCTCATGCTTTGCATTTATTCATGCAACATACTGATCATGCATTGGAATGAATACATGACATACAATTCAACTTATTCAATTAATTCAGGCTTTCTATCATATAGAATCAACACATCTCATATGGTTTCACAAAAACATATTTAATTCAAATTCTCACATGCTTCAAGTGCACACATAACAGTTATACACATAGCAACAATATCTGAAAAACTTGCCTGGTTCGCTTTTACCAGTTATGCTTATTTACGTCTTTCG
This sequence comes from Hedera helix, assembly GCA_947179155.2. NCBI lineage: Eukaryota > Viridiplantae > Streptophyta > Magnoliopsida > Apiales > Araliaceae > Hedera > Hedera helix. Next base: position 27,252,432 of record OX359264.1, read on the forward strand.
TTCAACCTACAATTTATATAGGAAATTGACATAATCATTAGATGCAATGACTATTACCTGGCCTTTATATAAGACTCTAACTTTAAATTATTAACTCTTAAGATGTCCGACAAACGAATCCTTAAGTTTCGGACAAAACCCTAGCCCAAACCTAGTTGGACATGTCGGGTACACTTAACCAACTTACGCATTCACTATACGTTCATCGTACGACTAACTTTTAATAAGTCGTCTAAAATTTAGTCACAATGGACTATTTACATCTGTTTAATTAAATTAAATATTCTTCTTTTTCATAACTTAATGATTCGGACATTTAATAATGTACCAAATACCTCAAAATATTATCTACCTTTGATAACATACAACTATATTCAAATATTATTAACCATTTAATAATATTTTAAATCTCTTATTAATATTATTATCCATTTAATAATATTTTAATCACTCATTAATATTATACACAATTTTATAATATTTTAATCACACATTAATATTATTATCCATTTAATAATATTTTAATCACCTATTAATATTATTAACCATTTAATAATATTTTAATCACACATTAATATTATTAACCATTTAATAATATTTTAATCACTTATTAATATTATTATCCATTTAATAATATTTTAATCACTTATTAATACTATTATCCATTAAATAATATTTTAATCACTTATTAATATTATTAACCATTTAATAATATTTTAATCACACATTAATATTATTAACCATTTAATAATATTTTAATCACTTATTAATATTATTATCCATTTAATAATATTTTAATCACATATTAATATTATTATCCATTTAATAATATTTTAATCACTCATTAATATTATTAACCATTTAATAATATTTTAATCACTTATTAATACTATTATCCATTAAATAATATTTTAATCACTTATTAATAAACTCCATATATTAGTTTATTATACAAACACACTCATTTTACACTTATATGAACTTAATTTTTCATAAAAATCCGACCCGGACCGAACCGACCCGACCCGGACGACAAAAAAAACTCTGATGGAGTAGTGAGGTCGCCCCGTAAGGTGGCGCAGCCGCCCCGGACAATAAAACAACACAAAAACCATCCGGTGGAGTGGGGCGACCGCCCCGTAAAGTAGCGAGGCCGCCCCGGTCATGCAGAAATTTTTCACTGTTTGGGCTGTTTGACCCTCCTTCGCTCCGACAGCCATAACTTCTTCATTTTAAAACATTTTGGGGTGATTCTTGAGTCCATTCTTATCATAATTTCCCCCTCTACAATTTCTCTTTAGAACAAAAATCCAAATTCCAAACAGATATATGCTTAAAATCGCTCACAATGAAACCTAGGGTTTTAAAATCAACATGCTTTGAGGAAAAATCCATAACTTCTTTATCTTTCCACATTTTTGAAAGATTTAAGTTGGGTTTTCTTAAAAACTCATAGAGGTAACTTTTTAGCCATAGAAATCCAATTTCCGACATTTACATTTCAAAGTACAACATTAAATAGCGCATAGCTACCTAGATTTTTATCGGTAAAGCTTAATATAGACATTTCTTGCATTTTTATGCATACCGCTCATACCAAAACATGATTTAACTATATCAAACCATGATTCTACCAATATAACATAGCTTTAGACTTCTAGAGCATCAAAATAACTTTTGATCGGTTAAAAATATATTTTAACCGTTCAAATCATATCTAAACTACAAAAATGAACTTAAGAAGGGTTAGAGCACTTTTTAACCTTATGGACTTGTGTGCTCTTCTTCTTCTCCTTCCAAAGAATGATGTGAAGTTTTGTGTCATCCACCAAGCTCTACCTCTAGTAATATTTTCCACACTCACAAGTGTTCTCTCTATATTTCTCTCAAATGCTCTCTATTTTCTTCTCTTGAGCTCTAGCAAATGACCAAACAAACATAACAAGGGTGGGGAGTGCTCTGTTTATAGAGTCTCCTTAATTACCATCAACTCTCCCTAATTCACCAACATAGTCAAATTAGTGCTAATTAGGATACTATTTGATGGATGGACATGTTGAATGACTAACTGATTGACTAGAGTGGTTGAACAACCTTGTCCTTTAAGAGATTTTCCAAGCAAGCTCATGCAACACTCCACCCCCTTGTGGGGCCCCTTAAATCTCAGCAAAATGGGATTTAATCCCCCATTTTTGCTTTATTTTTATAGCTTATATATATATATATATATATATATATATATATATATATATATAAATGTTGACCAATTTTGACTATCATTTGGGCTCCACATTGGATTCTAGGACTTAAATATATTGGGCTCATCCATTTAATTTGGTTGAACTCAATTTAATTGTTACATTGGGCTAACATTAAATACACTATGTTACATTTAATTAAAACAAGCATTGGGCTTGATTAATTATAACTTGAATGAAGATTTAATTAATTATATGGACTATTAGGTTAATTTATTTAACTTAGTTTAATACATCAATTGGACTTATAATATAATCCAATTAGACTTACCTTTAGTTATTCTACCACATTGGGTTACATAATTAACTCTTCCATAGTTAATTCTCAACACTACCTTCCTTCCTCTAGCAATTAACCAATATTTGGTTAATGCTCTCCCATGTCTACCAACTAGGGTTATTCAATTAACCCTACACTAGTTAATTCTCTACACTCAATCAATACTTGAAATTTTTCAACATATTGACCAACATTTGACTTTTAAATTTGGACTCAATATTTGGTCTACTAGTTTATTTTGCATTGGGCTCCCTTATTTAATTATTTGGGCTACCCAACACAACTCACACATCTTTATAACTTGGGCTAGGTAATTAATTTAATTGGACTTATATTAATTACCTCTTGGACTATTAATTAACGTAACATTTGAGCTTATTATTTAATTACCCACTTCATACCAATATTTTCATATTGGGCTAACATCTATAATCCTTTTGGACTAGTCCACTAGTAGTAATTAAATTACTTGAACTCTATACCACAACTTAATAATCAAGTTAATTATTTAATCAATTAACCTCTTAATATTGTCATTCTAGACAAACTTTCTAGTTTTTATGTAACTTTAACTCATAACTAATATAATTAACATAATTAATTATATTTCATGACTTTCATTTTTTACTTGATATTTAAACTAATTAATTTATTAGTTTTATTGAGTATTAATTTACTCATCTTCTTGTTTGGCTAACAAACACAACTCTTAGAATATATAACTATGTATATATATCCTTATAACCGTCTTCACTTCTCAAATGGATTTATTTTCTTAATAAATTCTCTATATGCATCATAAAATATTTCCACATTTAATTTCTAACAAATACATTATGTTAAAAAAAAATGTTTACCCATTTTCTACACATCTTACTTCTCACATTCTAGGCTTTAAACATTAACCTTTAATAAAATCAATTAAGATATTATTTAAAATTTTGAAAATATCTGGGATTTTACATAGCTGAAAATGGTTCATGATATAGCAAGGGGGAGCAACTGGCTTGCTCAGCAAGTTTATGAACAATCATAGAGATTTAATATAATGACCGAAAAAATTACGAACCTAATTATTTTTTTTAGTATTTATATTCATGAGAAAATGCAATGCATAATGTATGTGTGTATGTGTTTAGGTTATATAATAGAAGGTAATAAGTTAGTTAATTTATTTGAATTAACTAAAGAAGGAAAAAGAATGCAAAAAAAACTTTTGTGATGAGATCACAAAACTTGAATGTTGGCCTTGAATGGTAAATAAGAAGATTTATAATGAACAAGTAATTACTTGTATGAATAATGATAAAGAATAAGCAAGTGAATTATTAAAGACAACCTAATGTGAAAATAATTGTATATGTATGGGTAACGATATTATAAACCCAATTTGATGATAAGAGTTAGTCAATGAATTAATTTAATCAAGTCGATATACTTGTATTAATATGTGTTAAGGTTTTATTAAAACAAATCCAAGAATTTGTAAGTGATATTGTGATGTAAGCTAACTTAATTAAGGAGTCTAATGGACTTATAAATAGCAAGTCTAATTGGATTATATTTTAAATCCAAATGAGATATTAATCTATGTCAAATTAATTTACCTAGTAGTTCATGTAATTAATTAAACAAGCCCAATGCTTGATTTAATTAAATATAATATAGATTATTAAATGTTAGCCCAATGTAATAATTAAATTGAGCCTAACTTATTTAATTTCTAAGTCCAATGTGGGGCCCAATAGAAAGTCAAATATATTGGGAGAATAATTTCAAGTATTGCTAAGTGTAGAGAATTAACTAATGTAGAGTTAATTGAATAACCCTAGTTGGTAGACAAGAGAGAGCATTAACCAAACATTGGTTAATTGCTAGGTGAGTGAATTTGATGATGAGAATTAACTATGGAGAAGTTAATTGAGTGACCCAATGTGGTAGAATAATTTAATGCAAATCTAATTGGATTATATTATAAGTCCAATTGATGTATGAAACTAAGTTAAATAAATTAACCTAGTAGTCCATATATTTAATTTAGTGATGGTTCAAGATATACTTAAAACTAGCTCAATGCATAATTTAATTAAATGTAACAAGTGTTAGTTAATGTTAGCCCAATGTAATAAATAAATTGAGCCCAAATAAATTAAATGAATGAGCCCAATATAATTTAATTCTAAAGTCCAAAGTGGAGCCCAATGTGCATGTATAGGTGAATATGTATACATATGTTGGTGTATATATATATATATATATATATGAATGCTTATATAATGATATAAGACATAAAAATAAAGCCAAATTGGTGTAATAAATTGCAAATCCCGAATTTTGAGGGGGCCCCACATGAAAATATTGAGTGTGGACTTCCTATGGCTTCAATTACACTTCAAAAGTTGCTTACAAGCAACCTTGATGGATGTCACACCAATGGTCATTCATGGTAGTCATTCTATGCAATAATAATCTAGTTTAAGCTCTTAATTTCACCAACACTAGTTGATTAGGAGGTTAATGAAGGATTAACATTGTGCTATAAATAGAAGTGTTCCACTCATTGGTGAGGTTGGTTGGTCATTTGTAGCATTTTCTAGAGAGAAAAAGGGAGAGCTTCTTGAGAGATATAGAAAGTTACTCTTGTGAGATTGATGATCCACCAAGAAAATTTGCTAGAGAATAGACAAAAGAGAGTCACAAGTCAAGATCATGTCAAGAGGAAGGAGAGTATCCATGTATAAAAAGTTAAAAAGTGCTCTAAATCTTATTTAGTTCATTTTTATAGTTTAGATATGATTTGAACGGTTAAAATGTATTTTTAATCGATCAAAAGTTATTTTGATGATCTAGAAGTCTAAAACTGTGATATACAGGTATATTCATGGTTTGTTATAGTTAATACATGTGTTTGTATGGTTGTATACGCAAAGAATTAGAAGGAAAGTCCATATAACGATTTACCGGTAAAACCCTAAGTGGTTCGATTTTTAAATTTTGTGTCAAACATTTTCAAAAATATGATTGAACCATGAAATATTTTAAAACAAGAAGTTAGGAAGACAACAACACTAAGTTGGTGTCATTTGGATGTGTAGAGTTTATTTTATTCAAGTTTGAACCATTAAAACCAAGGATTTGTGATTTTAGTTTTCACTTTGTCCTTGTGAGCCATTTTTAGTCCACTTCCGTTTGGAATTTGGATTTGTGATCTCAAGAGAAGTTGTAGAGGGAGAAATTTTTATAAGAATGGACTCAAGAATCACCCCAAAATATTTTAAAATGGAGAAGTTATAGCTATCAGAGCGTTGGAGGGTCGAACAACCCATTTTTAGGGTTTTGTTTCTGTTTTGGTCGCCCCGGCTTTGAAAAAAGAATGTGTAAGTTGTCTGGGTCGGGTCGGTCCGGGTAGGGTCGGTCCGGGTCAAGTTTTTAATGAAAATTTAAGTTGAAATAAGTGTAAAATGAATGAGTTTGAATACTAAACCAATATATGAAGTTTATTAATAACTAATTGGTAGCTAAATATTTAACATAAAAACTAAAGTTAACACAATTAAAAAGTTAACTATTGGTATTATTTGAAGATTATTAAAATATTATTAAATGATCAATAATATTAGTATATGATTAAAAATTTATTGAATGATGAATAACATTTGTAAATAATTAAAATATCATTAAATGGTTAATAATATTAGTAAGTGGTTAAAATATTATTAAATGATTAATAATATTAATAAGTGATTAAAATATTGTTAAATAGTTAATAATATTAATAAATGATTAAAATATTATTAAATGGTTAATAATATTAAGAAGTGAATAAAATATTATTAAATGGTGAAAAATATTAGTAAGTGATTAAAATATTATTAAATGATTAATAATATTAAGAAGTGATTAAAATATTATTAAATGGTTAATAATATTAATAAGAGATTAAAATATTATCAAATGGTGAATAATATTTGTAAATGATTAAAATATTATTAAATGATTAATAATATTAATAAGTGATTAAAATATTATTAAATGGTTAATAATATTAATATGTGATTAAAATATTATTAAATGTTTAATAATAATAATAAGTGATTAGAATATTATTAAATGCTTAATAATATTAATAAGGGATTAAAATATTATTAAATAATTAATAATATTAATAAGTGATTAAAATATTATTAAATGGTTAATAATATTTGAATATAGTTTTATATTATCAAAGGTAGATAATATTTTGAAGTATTTAGTACATTATTAAATGTCTGAATGATTAAGTTATGTAAAAGAAGAATGTTTAATTAAATTAAACCGATGTACATAGTCAATTTGTGACTAAATTTTAGACAAATAATTAAAAGTAAGTCGTACGAAGAATGTGTAGTGAAGGTGTAAGTTGATTAAGTTTACCGACATGTCCAACTAGGTTTGTTGGACTAGGGTTTTTGTCTAGAACGTAAAGGTTCATTTGTCGGACAACTAAAGAGTTAATTAATAAATTAAAGTTAAGGTCTTAAGTTAAGACAATTTAATAGTAATTATAACTAATGATTATGTCGATTATATATATAAATTGTAGGTTGAACGAAAGACACAAATAAGCGTAAATGGTAGAAGCGAACCAGACAAATTTTTCAGAACTTGCTCCTATGTGCATTAATATGCTACAATTTGATGTTATATTATTAACATGAAGATATTTTGATGATATTTGTGATATATGAATGACATGAGATATGGTTACATGTGAAATATGTACCGATATGAAGCATGATTTGCTAGATGCTAGTTGTTTATTATATGTGATGCATAAGAAGTATGAAGCATTCATAAAATGAAATGCTTGAAATGCATGATGTAAGAATAAAATGCAAAGCATGTATAATATGTGAAGCATGTAATGTGTTATGTGTAACTGTTGAACTTGCTGAGCCGTCGTGCTCACTCTTGCCTAAACCAACATTTTCAGATAGTGCAAATTATTTGAAGTTCTCGATAAAGATCAAAGAACAGGAAAGCATATTACTTTCACCGAAGATCTAAGTATTTGTTGTAGATATTAGTCCGAATTGGATTGGTAAATGATTGTGTAGTATAAGATTTTAGTTGGTATGTTATATGAGTGTTAAATACACAAGTTGTTTGTAATAGAATGTCGGATCATGTATGATATTAAGACATACTAGGAATGTATAAAGATTTCGATTCTGGAATAGAAAGAGATGTTGTAAAATTATAAATAAATGGTTATTTACCAATTATAATATTGTTGTAATTCATAAACAATAAGGAAAAGGTAATACTAGTGTTGAACCGGATCCGAGGTTCAAGGGACCCGAATTCGGGGTCGTCACAAGTTGGTATCAGAGCTGATATGTGATAAACCTTAGGTAAGAGTACCTTAGGCTATAACCGTAGTAGAAGATAAGTAAAATGAATAAAACTCTGGAAGAGTTTAAGTAATAACAAATGAATTTGGAAAATTCATATAGAGAAGATTATCCAAAGATGGATTTGAGAAGATATAAGAGAGATGAAAAAGGTCATGTTGTACCTAATTTGAAGAAATGATAGAAAAATATCTTATGATAAGATTTTGAGAAGTATAAAGAAAATGCTAATGAAATCATGAAATGATCTAGAGAAATGAACACGTAATGAGGCAGATATGCTAAAATATGAATGGAGAGAATTCGTATTCAAATAAGAAAAATTAGAGTTTTGTGGGTTTTTAATTGAGGACTCATATTAGTGGTTGAATTGTACGATTCCTTTTATGGATTTGTGCTTGCTTTTAGAACCGCTTAGCTTCCTACATTAATATAGTGGTTAAGTTGAACAGTTCTTTGTATGGGCAAAGAATTTGTTCTTGGTTTAACGACCACTTAACTTCCTATATTGATTAGTGGCCGAGGTTACCAATTTCTTGTATGGGCAGGAGATTGTGTTTGGTTTGACGACCACTTAACTTCCTATAGTGATAATCGATTGAAACCTGGTGTCGCGCTATTCGTTATACGTATGTTGAGAAGGTGATTCTTTTCTCATGTTTATAACGAATAGGTAAAGGATGTTAAGATAAGTTCGTGTTCTGAGAACCGACACACATGGTAAGTTTGTGACTCATAGTTATGTGGTGTAGGCCCTCAGCAAAAGGGGGACTTTGGCCTGACTAGGACAAGCTCCTCAAACCATATGATTGTGGTAAGTTTATGAGCCCAAATACGTGGTATGTTTGATGAACAGTGAGTGTGGGTAGAGTTAAGTTGCAAGATTAAAGCTATACTAGATATAGTTATTAAGCTGTAAAAGATGAGGAGAAATTTGAGGTATTTTGAGATTTTAGGATATTCCAAATCTTCTAGCTATGCTAGATTTTGAAATTCTTAAAATCATGCTAAATTCGCACTTTTGTGCTTTTGAAAAAACAAATGTATTTTAGAGATCATTAATGCACTTAGTGCAGAGATGATAAATGTTGGAGTCATAAATGCAAAGTAACCTAGTGTTGGATGTATTTTTAAGCCCACTATGGTATGATGTAATATGACAAAGTCAAAATAATTTTTTAGTATTTTGAAACGTTTAAAGAAGAGTCTATGCTAATTTTTTCGGCTAGACAAATTGATTTGAAAATATCAAAATGTATTTATAAAATCATCGCACGCCATTAAAGTCATGGTGCAGAGATGAAAAAGACGGAATCATCAACGCACTGTTGCAAATGTGCGGTATAAAGAAGTCCTATAAATAAATTTTAGTTACTTTAACTAATCTAAAATGATTTTTCAATCGTAAAATACGAACAGTTCAATGATGTGAGTCTATGTTATTTATTTTGACTGGACACTTTTTGGTCAGAAATGACTCAAGTTTTATTTTTTCAATCCAACTTATGCTGAAGCGGAATTTTGTAGTAAGTCTGAGGTGAACAACCCTATAATGGGGGATATGTCAGAGCCATGAATAAAGAACCCGCGAGGGGGCGCCCAAAAGTGGTGGCATGCTAATATAACAAATTATGGGCTGGTAAATCCAAAGAGTTCAACCTTGAGTGAAGTCGTTGTGCACAACGTAGAAGTACGATAGGCTGATCACCTAGAGTATCGGATATTACAATTGTAGTGATTGTTGATATTCAAAACGAAATGACAGTTTTCTGTCTACCGGGTATTGTAAATACTCAAAACGTATGTTTACAGTCTTTATAACTCCTCAGAATAGTATGAAAGTTTTAATAAATATTTTGATTTTTAATTTATTCTTTTGTAAGATATTGACTTTTAATTTATTCTTCTGCAAGATATTCCATTGTTCTGGAATTGTAAGATAGAAGTATGAACTTCCTAGCAAAGGGTGGTCATAGAATTTGATGAGTAAAGAGTTATACTCAGAGATGAAAATTGATAGAAATGTGTATAAGATAATTTCAGGGACGAAATTCTTATAAGAAGGGGTGAATGTAATATTCCAGATATTTCCAAGATTTTAAATAATATCTTAATTGATTTAATTAAAGGTTAATGCTTAAAACCTAGAATTTGAGAAGTAAGATGTGTAGAAAATTGGTGAATATTTTTTTAACATAATTTATTTGTTAGAAATTAAATGTGAAACTATTATAATGATGCATGTAGAGAATTTATTAAGGAAATAAATTCAATTGAGAAGTGAATGTGTTTATATTAATATGTATATACCTAAAGTGTGATGGTTAACCAAATAAGAGGATGAGTAATTAATACTCAAGAAAACTAAAAAAATTAATTAGTTTAAATATGAAGTAAGAATGAAAGTCATGAAATATAATTAATTAGGTTAATTATATTAGTCATGAGTTGGAATTATGGAAAAGCTAGAACGATTGCCTAAGGTGGCAATAATAAGAAGTTAATTAATTAAGTAATTAACTTAATTATTAAGTTGTTATATAGAGTCCATTAATGGATTTAAAACAAGCCCAATATGAGAATACTTGCATGAAGATGGGTAATTAAATAATAAGCCTAAATGTTATGTTAATTAATAGTTCAAGAGGTAATTAATATAAGTCCAATTAAATTATGTTGGCAAGTATTGTGATAGTCCGATTAAATTAATTACCAAGCCCAAGTTATAAATGATATGAGAGTTGTGTTGGGTAGCCCAATTAATTAAATAAAAGAGCCCAATGCAAAGTAAGCTATGTAGCCCAAACACTTAAAATTCCAATGTTGGTCAAAATGTTGGGAGATATTGTTGAGTGTAGAGAATTAACTAATGTAGGGTTAATTGAATAACCCTAGTTGGTATGAAAGATAGAGAATTAACCAAACATTGGTTAATTGCTAGAGGAAGAAAGATAGTGATGAGAATTAACTATGGAAGAGTTAATTAAGTAACCCAATGTGGTAGAAATAATTATAGCAAGTTTAATTGAATTATATTACAAATCCAATGGGGGTATTAAACTAGGTCAAATTAATTAACATAGTAATCCATGTAATTTAATTTAAACATTGATCTATGTAATAATTAATCAAGCCCAATGATTGTTTTAATTAAATGTAACATAGGGTATTTAATGTTAGCCCAATGTAATAAATAAATTGAGCCCAAACAAACTAAATAAATGAGCCCAATATAATTTAATTCTAAGGTCCAAAGTGGAGTCCAATGTACATGTATAGGTGAATATGCATACATATGTTGGTGTATATATATATGTGAATGCTTATATAATGATGTATGACATGAAAATAAAACCAAATTGGTGTAATAAATTGTAAATCCAAAATTTTGAGGGGGCCCCACATGAAAATGTTGAGTGTGGACTTCTTATGGCTTCAATTACATTCCAAAAGTTGCTTACAAGCAACCTTGATGGATGTCACACCAATGGTCATTTATGGTAGTCATTAATAAGTGATTAAAATATTATTGAATGGTTAATAATATTAATATTAATATGTGATTAAAATATTATTAAATGATTAATAATATTAATAAGTGATTAAAATATTATTAAATGATTAATAATATTAATAAGTGATTAAAATATTATTAAATGGTTAATAGTATTAATATGTGAGTAAAATATTATTAAATGGTTAATAATATTAATAAGTAATTAAAATATTATTAAATGGTTAATAAAATATTAATAAGGGATTAAAATATTATTAAATAATTAATAATATTAATAAGTGATTAAAATATTATTAAATGGTTAATAATATTTGAATATAGTTGTATATTATCAAATGTAAATAATATTTTGAAGTATTTGATACATTATTAAATGTCCGAATCATTAAGTTATGTACAAAAGAATGTGTAATTAAATTAAACCGATGCAAATAGTCAATTTGTGACTAAATTTTAGACAAATAATTAAAAGTAAGTCGTACGAAGAATGTGTAGTGAAGGTGTAAGTTGATTAAGTTTACCGACATGTCCAACTAGGTTTGTTGGACTAGGGTTTTTGTCTAGAACGTAAAGGTTCATTTGTCGGACAACTAAAGAGTTAATTAATAAATTAAAGTTAAGGTCTTAAGTTAAGACAATTTAATAGTAATTATAACTAATGATTATGTCGATTTTATATATAAATTGTAAGTTGAACGAAAGACGCAAATAAGCGTAAATGGTAGAAGCGAACTAGACAAGTTTTTCAGAACTTGCTCCTATGTGCATTAATATGCTACAATTTGATGTTATATTATTAACATGAAGATATTTTGATGATATTTGTGATATATGAATGACATGAGATATGGTTACATGTGAAATATGTACCGATATGAAGCATGATTTGCTAGGTGCTAGTTGTTTATTATATGTGATGCATAAGAAGTATGAAGCATTCATAAAATGAAATGCTTGAAATGCATGATGTAAGAATAAAATGCAAAGCATGTATAATATGTGAAGCATGTAATGTGTTATGTGTAACTGTTGAACTTGTTGAGCCGTCGTGCTCACTCTTGCCTAAACCAACATTTTCAGATAGTGCAAATTATTTGAAGTTCTCGATAAAGATATAGGAACAGGATAACATATTACTTTCACCGAAGATCTAAGTATTTGTTGTAGATATTAGTCCGAATTGGATAGGTAAATGATAGTGTAGTATAAGACTTTAGTTGGTATGTTATATGAGTGTCAAATACACAAGTTGATTGTAATAGAATGTCGTATCATGTATGATATTAAGACATACTAGGAATGTATAAAGATTTCGATTCTGGAATAGAAAGAAATGCTGTAAAATTATAAATAAATGGTTATTTACCAATTATAATATTGTTGTAATTCATGAACAATAAGAAAAATGTAGTACTAGTGTTGAACCGGATCCGAGGTTCGAGGGACCCGAATTCGGGGTCGTCACATTAATAAGATATTAAAATATTATTAAATGATTAAGAATATTGAATAATTAATAAAATATTATTAAATGGTTAATAATATTTGAAATTGATTAATGTATTATTAAATGATTAATAATATTATAAGGTTAATAAAATATTATTAAATGATTAATAATATTAGAAGTTTAATAAAATATTATTACGGTATTAATAATATTATAATGATAATAAAATATTATTAAATGATTAATAATATTAGAAGTTTAATAAAATATTATTAAGGGATTAATAATATTAGAATGATAATAAAATATTATTAAATGATTAATAATATTAGAAGACTGATAAAATATTATTAAATAATTAATAATATTATAATACTAGTAAAATATTATTAAATTGTTAATAATATTAGATAAGTGTATGAACTATATTAAATAATAATATAGGTTTTATGTGATGAAAATATTATCAAGTAATCATAATATTTTATAAGTGTTTAAATACCCGTAATTATTTAATTATGTGGTCATGTAAAAGTTATAAAGGTTACTATAAGATTGTTTATATGATACTAATTTAAGATTGAACTGATTAATTGTTAGGTCGGTTCAAAGGATAGTAAGTTGAATTGTTAGTAGTAGACTACGCACGAGGCCAGTTCTTCTTAACCCTAACTTGTATTTATTGTTGCAAGTTTTCTTCAACTGTAATTACATTGAGCAATTCAATTATTATTGAGCAAGTATCTGTACTCGTAGTTATTTGACAGAGCTTTAAGTGGATTAATTATCTAAAATTAGTCCACATCATTATTTGTTATTGTATTCGCACATAGTGCTTTTGCAAACATTATAGTTCATTAATTCAAGAACTGTTTAAGAATGTCTAAGCTAATTATTTTGGCTAGACAATGCATGCTTAAATTCATGAAATTGAATATTTTAAAAGCTTATCCAAACCAATTGTTGGTGCAGATTCTTATAGTAAGACTGACAATGAACAACCCTAGTTAAAGGGGATTTTTATTTGTCGAAAAATCGAATTTGCACAAGAAATCTAAATGTTATGCATATACATAGAGTACAAGGGGCTGATCCCCTCGCGTACCCCGTTTTTCGAGGTGTAAGATATATATATATATGTCTATTCTACCTTAGTAGTAGTTCATGGTCCTTTGAGACCACTCAGCAGTAAAGAGTCAATCCATTCTTTTATTGGACATTGATTCTTGTTATATAACAATTGTTATCTATTGTTGAAACTCTCAAAGATAAATCTTTTTCATTCATGATATATCATTTCTTGTTTATTTAAACTTACTGGGCAAAGTAGTTGCTCACCCTTGCTATATCATGAACTATTTTTCAATTAAGTCGAATGATTTAAGGAGTACAACGACAAAGGGAAGGTGAACGAGTATAAGTAATTAGTTCTTAATTGATGTTGTAAGCCTTTTGTATTATAAGGTAATGATAATGTATTAAGATTAGTGGAACCTGGGATAGAAGGTTCGTTTTGTAATGAAATAATGTATATTTTATGCGAGTTATTGAAGATTTAGTTTTTAATTGTTTGTATAGTGTTGAATAGTGAGCACCGAACTCGAGGTTCAAGGGACCCGGATTTGGGAGGCGTCACAGGTTGGTATCAGAGTTGTAGGTTATAAACCTTAGGTGAGGGAAAAACCTTAGGATTATGACCGTAGAGAGGACAAGAAAACTCATAAAGAGTTTAAGAGATGGATGATGGAAATTCATCAAGTAAAAAAAGTTATGTGTATGTAAGAAAAGATTTTAGATTAAGATCGTGAGAGTATAAGGATTTGGAAGACGATCTGGAGAATATGATAATTCGGAAGATGATCTGAAAGTGAGTTTGAAGGAAAAGTTAAGCAATGATTTAGAAGAGAAGAAAGAAGAAAAGAGAAAAATGATTGAGATATATTAAATCTATAAAGTATAGATAATAAAAAGAGATCATTTGTATATGTGGCTAAGGTTAAATAAAAGGAAGTGATGTTAAGGTATAAAGTAATGATTTCGTGGACATAGATGATATCTTAAGAAGATTGATCTATATAGATCTGTAGTAGTAAAGATGATCTGAGTAAATAGAGATGAAATGATGGGATAAACAGATAAGCTGTTAAAAAAAAAAGTGGAGAGTTAAGGAATTATAAAAGAATGAGAAGATTTTTGAGCTAATCATAAAAGCAGGTAATAATAAAGTGATTGAGGAAGAATAGACTGATCATAGAAAGAGATAAGTATGATAAAGAATTTCATAGGAATGAAAATAGTGTATGTTGAGGAGTCTAATTTTGAAAGTATATCTTTGGAAGTTTGACTTTGGAGAATAGGTTTAAAGAAGTATGTTTTCGGAAGTTATTTTTAGAAAATTAAAAATCGGATGATTTTCTAATCTGTAAGTTGAAATATATATTTGAGAATGTTGAAAGAAGTTATAAAATTTTAAAAATTCCAATTTTGGAGTTAGGAACGGAATATGTTGAGTTTTTAGTATGATGTTAAGGACAAATAGCACGAGGTGCTAATGTAATGCATAAAAATATTTATTTAATTGTGCAATGGGATGATAGAATGGACATTGGAAGGAATGTAGGGTAAATATAAAGATCGAGTTATAGCAATTAGTCTATCAAATGATTTGAGGATATGTGACAAATAAATTGTGCATATGGAAAGTAAGCAAAAGAATACTTTAAAGAGCGTATCGGTATAAATGATGGGGTACTACGTACCAAGGAAGAACATGTTAATAAATTTTATATGTTTTAAGATTGATTATGTATTGGCATTAATAGTATATGCCTAAAATCACTAGAGAGGTAATAATACTATCGTATTATGCCAAACGAAAATGTCAAGAGAAAGGTTGTAGGAAGGAATACCCTAGACAATAGGGAAGAAAGTTAAGGAATTAGACCATGATTCCTTACAGACGATTGATGAGTCTAATAGTAGACATTTTTGAGGAATGATCGATGAATTGGAGGAATTCAGAGGTAAATAAGAAATTAAAATATTTATAAGCAAAATCTGAACGAGAAGATCAAAGAAATGATATAAAACATCTTACAATAAGATTTTTGAGGAGTAGAAATAACGATAATAAGATCGTGAATTGATCTAAGAAGATGAACTCGTGAGGAGTTGTGTGCTAAAGTATGGATTAAGATAATTTATATCAAGTTAAAAAAAATAGAGGCTTGTGGGTTTTTAATTGATGACTCATATTAGTGGCTGAGTTGTACTATTCCTTGTATGAGCGGGGAATTTGTGCTTGGTTTTAGAATCACTTAGCTTCCTATATTAATATAGTGGTTGAGTTGAACAGTTCTTTGTATGGGCATGAGACTTGTTCTTGGTTTAACAACCACTTAAATTCCTATAATGATTAGTGGCCGAGTTGACCAATTTCTTATATGGGTAGGAGATTGTGTTTTGTTTGACAACCACTTAGTTTCCTATAGTGATAATCGATTGAAACCTGAGGTCGCGCTATTCGTTATATGTATGTTGAAAAGGTGATTCTTTTCTCATGTGTATAACGGATAGGTAGAGGATGTTAAGGTAGGTCCGTGTTCTTAAAACTCACACGTATGGTAAGTTCGTGACTCATAATTGTATGGTGGAGTCCCTCAGCGAATGGACGATTTTGATCTGTCTAGGATAAGTTCCTCAAACCATATGATTGTGGCAAGTTCCTGAACTCATATTGTGTGGTAAGTTCGATGAACAATATGTGATGGAGGTTAGAATAGATAGAGATTGAAGAGTTTTCATTCATTTGAGGACATTAATAGAAATTGTGTACGACCTAATATTATTTTCCTAAATATTACTGGTAGATTATAATATATAGTAATGCTTTGCATCAAGAATTAGGTTATGATTTGAAACAGCATAAGGTGGGTGATTGTGTATATGGCAACATAGTTACCAATTTTTGAAGAGAATCATTTAAAGTAAGATTTTCAGAGAAGGGCGTGAGTACTGGTTTTTAAAGATATGAAAATTTCAGAGAAAAGAAGAAAGGAAGAAGCTGATAAATAGCATGAGAATGTATCGAGAGTACAAAGATAGGTTGATGGATATGAAAAAGCTTAATGAATGTTATGTCGAGGAATAAACTTCAAGGTTTAACATGGTAGTAATTTTTTCTAGATGAAGAGAAATTAAAGAAGAATGGTGATACACTACTTAATAATCAAGTACGTGTAAGGAACATAAGAAGAATATGACATTGAGTTATGAAGTTTATTGTTAAGAAATGCATAATTTGTTGTATAAATAGAAGAATAAATGAATAAAGATGTATTTTGAGGATGTTTTAGGAAGACCATATATGGTCTAAGGGTGGAAAGATACTAAGGAAGGTCATTGGTGGAAATAGACTCCAAAGACAATGCCAAGGAAGTTAAGGAGATGACTATAAGAGCGAGATTTTGTTTATTACGCGAGGAATGATTAATGTACAGTTAATTGCTACTGATTGAAGTTAAAGAAGGATAAAGAAGAAGAAGTGAGAATGGAAAAAGAAGTGACAAGAAGGTTACGATAGAGAAGGTCTTATAATGAGAAAGAAGATATTATAAAAGTTTTGAAGGATCATGGATATGTATATATGTTAAAGTTTAGACTTTTCACAAATGAAAAGGAGAAGTGAGTTGATGATATAAATAACATAAAGTGAGTGGTATAAAAGATTAAGCATGAAATGTTTGATTATATGAAGGTATGATGTAATGGTAAAAGAGTAGAAACTCTGTGGAATATTCCCTAAAGGTTAAGGTAGCAAAGGATTTTTGCAAGAGTGAGAATAGTATGTTAAAGGTTATGGGGCCGATTAGTCCCAATTAGAGCAAGAAAAGGCATAATGCACCTATTATAAAGGAATATGGCAAGATACAAAGAAATGTTACATTCGAGTAATGGAGTTGTATAATTTATTAAGAAAGTTGGAAGAACCGCAATGCGTAAAAGCTAAGTGAGAATAGCCAGGGAAAAAAATCAATCGAAAGATAGAAGCTTGTGAAAGTTGTAGAAAGAATTACTTGGTGGTATGTGTGACGACCCCAAATCCGGGTTCCATAACCTCGGGTTTAGTTCTCACTGATCAATACATTACTAGTAATTAAATACATACATTGCATTTAAACTTAGCGGAATAATACATATTGGTTCCTTACAAAAAGGTTACAATACCAGGGTCTATTAACCAAAACATAAACAGTTCCTATCATAAGGAATTACAAAAGATTTACCAACAGTAAATACATTTCTAAACATTAATTAACAAGCATAATTTAACTTAATTTCTGGCTTTTCCTTTTCCCTTATCCTTTTTGGAGCAGTCACCTCTATCTGAAAAATTGTTCATGATATAGCAAGGATGAGCAACTAGTTTGCTCAGCAAGTTAAGAACAATCATAGAGATTTAATATATCATGAATGAATGGGAAATAACATCAATGGTTTCAACAATGGATAAAATAATTGTGAAATGAACAAGACTCAAATTTCATTGAACAGGAATATTCGAATCTTAAATGCTGAGTGGTCACTAAGGACCCTGAACTAACGAGGGTATAATAGAGTTTCCTCTGACCCTTTGAGTAGTTTTGGTTTTCAAGGGGATCAGCCTATTCAACCCGCTGTATATGCATTACATTTAGTCAACTGGCGCCAAAGTCGGTTTCCCGACATAAAATCCCCTAATTTAGGGTTGTTCAATTCTCAGACTTAACATAAAAAATCTGCACCCAACAATGGTTTGGATATGCTTTTAAAAGTATTCAAGTTATTGAATTTATAAACGTAATGTCTAGCTGAACTATTAGCTTAAGACATCTTTAATACAGTTCATGAATCAAGAATTATTAAGCTCAAATGCACTATATGCGATGTCATAAACAATATGGATGTGGGATAATTTTAAATAATTAAATCACTTCAAACTTTGACAATAAATACAAGTATAGAAACTTGTTCAACAATAATTGAGTAGGGTTAGAGAACTTGCCTTGTGCGTGGTCTACTACTAACCAATTCAATTTAAATTCTCTTTAGATAGACCTAACAATTAATCAAGTTGATTTTCAAATTAGTATCATATACGCATTCATATGATAACATCTATACATGTTATACCTAACCACATAATTAATTAATTAAGGGTATATTAAACACTTAGGAAATGTTATCATTACTTGATAATATTTCAATCACATAAAACCTATATTAATTACTTAATATAGTTCACATTCTTATCTAACATTATTAACAATTAATAATATTCTATTATTCTTATAATATTATTAATCACTTAATAATATTTTATTAATCTTTAACCATTTAATAATACATTATCACATTATTAATATTATTAATCATTTAATAATATTTTATTCATTATCTAATATTATTAATCATTTAATAATATTTTATTCAATATCTAATATTATTATTTATTTAAATAATATTTTATTGACTTATTAATATATTACTCATTAATAATATTTTAATCTCTTACTAAAATTATCAATCATTTAATAATATTAAATCACTTGTTAATATTATTAACCATGTAGTAATATTTTAATACTCTTTAAATAATACAAAAGGTTAACTTTTAAATTGGGTTAACCTTAGTATTTAATTTAAACATTTAGCTAACATTCATTTATAATTAGACTTCATATATGTTAGTTTAATATCCAAATATATTCATTTTACACCTATTTCAACTTAATTTTTCAAAGAAAACTCAACCGGATCGACCGGACCCGACCCGGACCCGACCCGGACTGCCCAACACTACCTGGCAGCGTGTTCTGGTGCAGCTGCGTCAGTTATGATGCAGGTGCGTTAGGACATTCTGTCCGGAAATCAATTTTTTTGACTGCTCGACCCTCCGACGCTCCGACAGCCATAACTTCTTCATTTTAAAATATTTTGAGGTTATTCTTGAGTCCATTCTCATAAGAATTTTCCCCTCTACAATTTCTCTTTAGATCACAAATCCAAATTCCGAACGTAACTAGACTCAAAACTGCTCACAAGGATAAGATAAAAACTAACTTCACAAATCCTTGATTTTATTGGTTCAAACTTGAATAAAATGTGGTCTATATGTCCAAATGACACAAACTCAGTTTTGTTAACCTTGTAACTTCTTGTTTTACAATATTTCATGGTTCAATCACACTTTTGAAAACATTTGACATGAAATTTAAAGATCGAACCACCTAGGGTTTAAAAACGACATCCTTTGCGGTAAAAGTTATAACTTCTTCTTTATTCAATATTTTTGAAAGCTTCAAGTTGAATTTTCTTTAAAATTCATAGATCTAACTTTATAGCCATAAAAACCCAATTTCTAACTTGTACATTTCAAAATACAACGTTAAACACAACATGCTTAGTTAGGTATTACCGATAAAAATACACTATGAACATTTTTTATGTTTTCATGCAAAATACACATACCAAATCATGATATAAACACTTCATACTATGAATATTCATATATTACATAGATAAACACTTCTAGACCATCAAAACGAGTTTTGATCGGTTAAAAATAGATTTTAACCGATCAAAAGCTATCTGCACTACAAAAATAAAATAAAGAGATGTTTAGAGCATTTTTAAACCTTTGTGACTTGTGTGCTCTTCTTCTCCTCCTATCAAAGTATGTGATGATGCTTTGTGACATTCACCAAGCTCCTTCTCTAGCTTTTTCACTCAACCCCCAAGTGTATCTCTCAAATGCTCACAAATGCTTTCACTTTCTTTTCTCTAGAATACTTGCAAATGACTAACAAACATTTCAAGTATGTGGAGCACTCTATATATAGCCATCTATTAAACTTTCATTAACCTTCCTAATTCACCAACATAGTCACATTAAGAGCATAAGTTAGATTACTATAGCATGGATGGACTAGTTGAATGACTTGTTGATTGACTTGGGTGGTTCACCTACTATGACATAATGTATAAAAGAAGCAATATGAAGATCAAGCAACCCCCAAGTGGGACCCTCTAAATTGCTGGAAAATGGGATTTAATCACCCATTTTTTGCTTTAATTTTAATGCTTTAATTATGCGTATATACTCATATATATATATATATATATATATATATATATATATATATATATATATTCATATATGTAACAATGTTGACCAATTTTGACTTCTTATTGGGCTCCATATTGGATCCTATGATTAAATATATTGGGCTCATTCATTGAATTGGTTTGGGCTCAATTTAAATAACACATTGGGCTAGCATTTAAATAATTATGCTACCTTTAATTAAAATAAGCATTGGGCTTGTTTAATTAATTACATGAACTAAGGTTTAATTTAATTACTTGGGCTACTAGGTAAATTTAATTGACCTAGTTTAACAACTCATTTGGATTTAAAATATAATCCAATTAGATTTGCTTTAATTAATTATACACATTGCTTTAATTCTTTAAATAAATATACATACACATAAGTATATTTATTTAATTATCTAATGCACAATTAATTTAATACAAAAATTTTAAATTCATTGCTAATTCTTTATTAATTATAATTACAATAATTAATGAAATTCGTGGTCATTACAATATGTCTAAAATGGACAAATAGTTGTTATATATGTGGAGAGCAAGGACACGGTGCTTCGAATTGTCCGAGTCCGAGGAAGAGTAGAAAGTGTTTTATTTGTGGAAGAATGAGTCATTCATTTAAGGATTGTCCAAAGAAGGGAAGTAAGGCAGGAAGTAGAATCAATGAAGGTAATATTAAGAAAGTCAAGATACATGGTGACATGTATTATTCTGATCAGTAATATAATTGTTTAGATATTATTTGATTCGGGTACTATCTGTCTGAAGATTTCACTGAAATAATCTAAATTACTTGAAGAAAGTTAGAATACTTTATTAATATAAAGTGGCATTAAATCGAAGGATTATGTTAGAAAGATGAAGAGTAAGTTATCCGTAAAATTAATTCGGATATGCAATAAAAAGCGACAAGAAAATAACAGATTATAAGAAAATTTTAAGTAATCTTTTAGTAGTGATTCTGGAGACAGAATCCTTATAAGGAGGAGTGAATGTAATGACCGAAAAAATTACGAACCTAATTATGTTTTTTAGTATTTATATTCATGAGAAAATACAATGCATAATGTATGTGTGTATGTGTTTAGGTTGTATAATGGAATGTAGTAAGTTAGTTAATTTATTTGAATTAACTAAAGAAGAAAAAAGAATGCAAGAAAAGCTTTTGTGATGAGATCACAAAGCTTGAATGGTGGCCTTGAATGGTAAATAAGAAGATTTATAATGAACAAGTTAATTACTTGTAAGAATAATGATAAAGAATAAGCAAGTGAATTATTAAAGACAACTCAATGTGAAAATAATTGTATATGTATGGGTAGCGATATTATAAACTCAATTTGATGATAAGAGTTAGTTAATGAATTAATTTAATAAAGTCGATGTACTTGTATTAATATGTGTTAGGGTTTTATTAAAACAAATCCAAGAATTTGTAAGTCATATTGTGATGTAAGCTAACTTAATTAAGGAGTCTAATGGACTTATAAATAACAAGTCTAATTGGATTATATTTTAAATCCAAATGAGGTATTAATCTAGGTCAAATTAATTTACCTAATAGTCCATGTAATTAATTAAACAAGTTTAATGCTTGATTTAATTAAATGTAACATAAATTATTATATGTTAGCCCAATGAAATAATTAAATTGAGCCCAACTTATTTAATTTCTAAGTCCAATGTGGGGACCAATAGGAAGTCAAATATGTTGGGAGAATAATTTAAGTACTGCTAAGTGTAGAGAATTAACTAATGTAAGATTAATTGAATAACCTTAGTTGGTAGACAAGAGAGAGCATTAACCAAACATTGGTTAATTGTTAGGTGAGTGACTTTAATGATGAGAATTAACTATAGAGAAGTTAATTGAGTGATCCAATGTGGTAGAATAATTTAATGCAAATCTAATTTGATTATATTATAAGTCCAATTGATGTATTAAACTAAGTTAAATAAATTAACCTAGTAGTCCATATATTTAATTTAGTGATGATTCAAGTTATATTTAAAACTAGCTCAATGCTTAATTTAATTAAATGTAGCATGTGTTAGTTAATGTTAGTCAAATGTAATAAATAAATTGAGCCCAAATAAATTAAATGAATGAGCCCAATATAATTTAATTCTAAGGTCCAAAGTGGAGCTCAATGTGCATGTATAGGTGAATATGTATACATATGTTAGTGTATATATATATATGAATGCTTATATAATGATATAAGACATAAAAATAAAGCCAAATTGGTGTAATAAATTGCAAATCCCGAATTTTAAGGGGGGCCCACATGGAAATGTTGAGTGTGGACTTCCTATGGCTTCATTTACACTCCAAAAGTTGCTTACAAGCAACCTTGATGGATGTCACACCAATGGTCATTCATGGTAGTCATTTCATGCAATAGTAATCTAGTTTAAGCTCCTAATTTCACCAACACTAGTTGATTAGGAGGTTAATGAAAGATTAGCATTGTGCTATAAATAAAAGTGTTCCACTCATTGGTGAGATTGGTTGGTCATTTGTAGCATTTTCTAGAGAGAAAAAGGGAGAGCTTCTTGAGAGATATAGAGAGTTACTCTTGTGAGATTGATAATCCACTAAGAAAATTTGCTAGAGAATGGACAAGAGGAAGTCACAAGCCAAGTTCATAGCAAGAGGAAGAAGAGCATCAATGTCTAAGAGATTAAAATGTGCTCTAAACCTTCTTTAGTTCATTTTTATAGTCTAGATATGTTTTAAACGGTTAAAATATATTTTTAACCGATCAAAAGTTATTTTGATGATCTAGAAGTCTAAAACTATGATATATAGGCATATTCATAGTTTGATAGTGTTAATATATGTATTTGTATGGGTGGTACGTAAAGAATTAGAAGGAAAGTCCATATAACGATTTACCGTTAAAACCCTATGGGGTTCGATCTTTAAATTTTGTGTCAAACGTTTTCAAAAATATGACTGAACCATGAAATATTGTAAAACAAGAAGTTAGGAAGACAACAACACTAAGTTGGTGTCATTTGGATGTGTAGAGTTTATTCAAGTTTGAACCATTAAAACCAAGGATTTGTGATTTTAGTTTTCACTTTGTCCTTGTGAACAGTTTTTAATCTAGTTCCATTCGGAATTTAGATTTATGATATAAAGAGACATTGTAGAGAGCGAAATTCTAATGAGAATGGACTCAAGAATCACCCCAAAATATTTTAAAATGAAGAAGTTATGGCTGTCGAAGCATCGGGGGGTCGTGCAATCAAAAAGTTAACTTTCTGAAAAAAAAGACCCTGGCGTAGCTGCTCCAGAACAATCTGCCAGAGCAAATTTTTGTGCTCTGGGTCGGGTCGGGTCGGTCCGGGTCGGGGTTTTGGTGAAGAAGTTAAGTTAAAATAAGTGTAAAATGAATGAGTTTGAATACTAAACCAATATATGGAATTTATTTGTAACTAATGGATAGCTAAACGTGTAAAATAAAGACTAAGGTTAACAAAATTAAAAGAGTAACTTTTGGTATTGTTTAAAGATTATTATTAAAATATTATTAAATGATTAATAATATTAGTATATGATTAAAAAGTAATTAAATGATGAATAACATTAGTAATTGATTAAAACGTTAACTAATGATTAATAATATTGATAAGAGATTAAAATATTATTAAATGTTCAATAATATTAATAAAGTAATAAAATATTATTAAATGATTAATAATATTAGATAATGAATAAAATATTATTAAATGATTAATAATATTAGTAAAGTAATAAAATATTATTAAATGATTAATAATATTATAAGATTAATAAAATATTATTAAATGATTAATAATATTAGATAATTAATAAAATATTATTAAAGGATTAATAATATTAGATAATGATTGAAATATTATTAAATGATTAATAATATTAATAAGATATTAAAATATTATTAAATGATTAATAATATTAGATAATTAATAAAATATTATTAAATGGTTAATAATATTTGAAAATGATTAATGTATTATTAAATGATTAATAATATTATAAGGTTAATAAAATATTATTAAATGATTAATAATATTAGAAGTTTAATAAAATATTTTTAAGGGATTAATAATATCAGAATGATAAAAAATATATTATTAAATGATTAATAATATTAGAAGACTAATAAAATATTATTAAATTGTTAATAATATTAGATAAGTGTATGAACTATATTAAATAATAATATAGGTTTTATGTAATGGAAATATTATCAGGTAATGATAATATTTTCTAAGTGTTTAAATACCCGTAATTATTTAATTATGTGGTCATGTAAAAGTTATAAAAGTTATCATAAGATTGTTTATATGATACTAATTTAAGATCGAACTGATTAATTGTTAGGTCTCAAAGGATAGTAAATTGAATTGTTAGCAGTAGACTACGCACGAGGCAAGTTCTTCTTAACCTTAACTTGTATTTATTGTTGCAAGTTTTCTTCAACTGTAATTACATTGAGCAATTCAATTATTATTGAGCAAGTATCTACACTCGTAGTTATTTAACATAACTTAAAGTGGATTAATTATCTAAAAATATTCCACATCATTATTTGTTATTGTATTCACACATAGTGCTTTTACAAACGTTATAGTTCATTAATTCAAGAATTCTTTAAGAATGTCTAAGCTAATTGTTTCGGCTAGACAATGCATGTTTAAATTCATCAAATTGAATATTTTAAAAGCTTATCCAAACCAATTGTTGGTGTGGATTCTTATAGTAAGATTGAGAATGAACAACCATAGTTAAAGGAGATTTTTATTTGTTGAAAAATTGAATTTGCGCAAGAAATCTAAGTGTTATGCATATACATAGGGTACAAGAAGCTGATCCCCTCGCGTACCCCTTTTTTCGAGGTGTCAGATATATATATGTCTGTTCTACCTTAGTAGCAGTTCATGGTTCTTTGAGACTACTCAGCAATAAAGAGTCATTTTTTGTTTATTTAAACTTGATGGGCAAAGTAGTTGCTCACCCTTTCTATATCATGAACTATTTTTCAGTTAAGTCGAATGATTTAAGGAGTACAATGGCAAAGGGAAGGTGAACGAGTAGAAGTAATTAGTTTTTAATTGGTGTTGTAAGCCTTTTGTATTATAAGGTAATGATAATGTATTAAGGTTAGTGGAACTTGTGATAGAATGTACGTTTTGTAATGGAATGATGTATATTTTTCGCGAGTTATTAAAAATTTAGTTTTTAATTGTTTGTATAGTATTGAATAGTGAGCACCTAACCCGAGGTTCAAGAGACCCGGATTTGGGGGGCGTCACATTTAATATATCATGAGTGAAAGGGAAATAACATCAAGTTTTTCAGCAATAGATATAACAATTGTGAAAGAAACAAGACTCAAATTTCTTTGAACATGAATATTTAAATCTTAAATGATGTGTGGTCACCAAGGACCCTGAACTAACGAGGGTATAATAGAGTTTCCTCTGACCCTTTCAGTAGTTTAGTTTTCAAAGGGATCAGCCTATTCAACCCGCTGTATATGCATTACATTTAGTTATCTTGCGCAAAAAGTCAATTTATCAACATAAAATCTCCTTTATTTAGGGATGTTCAATTCTCTGACTTACTATAAGAATCCACACCAAACAATAGTTTGGATAAGCTTTTAAAGGTATTTAAGTTATTGAATTTATAAACGCAATGTCTATCTGAACAATTAGCTTAAAATTTTTAATACAGTTCATGAATCAAGAATTATTAAGCTTCAAATGCTCTAAGTGCGATTTTATAAACATTATGGATGTAGAATAATTTTAATTAATTAAATCACCTAAAGTTCTGGCAAATAAATACGAGTGTAGATACTTGCTCAACAATAATTGAATAGATTTAAAGAACTTGCTCAATATAAAATTTGAGTAAGGATAAAGAACTTGCTTCGTGTGTAGATTACTGCTAACCAATTCAATTTGATTCTCTATAAATAGACCTAACAATTAATCAAGTTGATATTTAAATTAGTATCATATATACATTCATATGATAACCTCTATACATCTTAGATCTCTAACACTTAACTAATTAATTATAGTTAAGGGTATATAAACACTTAGAAAATATTATCATTACTTGATGTTATTTTAATCACATAAAACCTATATTAATTATTTAATATAGTTCAAACCCTTATATAATATTATTAATCATTTAATAATATATAATTAGTCTTATAATCTTATTAATTATTTAATAATATTTTATTATCCTTCTAATATTATTAATCATTTAATAATGTTTATTTACCTTCTAATATTATTAATCATTTAATAATATTGTATTCACTTTATAATATTATTAATCATTTAATAATATTTTATTCATATTCTAATATTATTAATTATTTAATAATATTTTATTCATAATCTAGTATTATTAATCATTTAATACTAGTTTATTAACCTTCTAATATTATTAATCATTTAATAATATTTTATTTACTATGTAATATTATTAATCATTTAATAATATTTTATTCACTTTATAATATTATTAATCATTTAATAATATTTTATTCATATTCTAATATTATTAACCATTTAATAATATATTAATCATTATCTAATATTATTAATCATTTAATAATATTTTATACATATTCTAATATTATTAACCATTTAATAATATTTAATCTCTTACTAATATTATTAACCATTTGAAAATATTTTAATCACTTATTAATATTATTAACCATGTAAGAACATTTTAATCATTTATAAATTTTATTAATCATTTAACAACCTTTTAATTAAATATTAATATTATTCACCACTTAATAATATTTTATTTCAAACAATACCAATAGTTAATTTTTTAATTGTGTTAACCTTAGTCTTTATTTTAAACATTTAGCTATCAATTAGTTACAAATAAACTCCATATATTGGTTTATTAAACAAACGCATTCATTTTACACTTATTTCAACTTAGATTTTCAAAGAAAATCCGACTCGGACTAACTCGACCCGACCGGGACCGAACCAACCCGACCTGACCCGGACAACTTGAACTTTCTGCTTTCAAATCTGGGGCGCTCAGAATAGGCTAATCTGAGCGCTGGAGTGCTCAATACAGAACACAAAACCACAACTTCAATAGTCATAACTTCCTCATTTCAAAATATTTTGGGTTTATTCTTGAGTCCATTCTCATCTGAATTTCTCCCTCTACAATTTCTCTTTAGATCACAAATCCAAATTCCCAACAAAAATAGTCGTAAAATCGCTTGCAATGAAAGATTTAAAAACTCTAAGGTTTCAAAAATGTCATGTTTTACGGTAAAAACCATAACTTCTTCATTTTTCCATATTTTTGAAAGATTCAAGTTAAGTTTTCTTCATAACTCATAAATGTAACTTTATAACCATAGAAATCTATTTTTCAACTTGTATATTTCAAACTACAACATTAAATAACACATAGGTATCTAGGGTTTTACCGGTGAAGCTCAATATAGACTTTTCTTCCGTTTCTATGCATACCACACATATCAAAACATGATTTAAACATATCAAACCATGAATCTACCAATATATCATGTATTTAGACTTCTAAACCATCAAAATAACTTTTGATCGGTTAAAAATATATTTTAACCGTTTAAAACATATCTAGACTACAAAAATGAATTTAGGAAGAGATAGAGCACTTTTGAATCTTATGAACTTGTGTGTTGTTCGTCTTCTCCTTCCAAAGTAGGTTATGAAGTTTTGTGCCATCCACCAATCTCCTCCTCTAGCACTATCTTCCACCCTCAAAGTGTTTTCTCTCTTTTTCTCTCTTAGAATGCTTTCTCTTTTCTCTCTTGTGCTCTAACAAATGACTAACCAACTTAAAGCATTGGTGTAACACTATATTTATAACCCCTTGCTAATCCTTCATCAACCCTCATAATCTACTAGTGTTGGTCAAATTAGAGCTAATTAGGATTACTATTTGCTTGAATGACAATGTGACGGACAAGGTGAATGACTAGAGTAGTTGAGCAACTATGACTAAGTGTGTGAATGAAGCAATTGAAGCAAAAAAAGCCAACCCCAAGTGGGCCCTACAAGTGCCGGCCAAAAGGGGATTTAATCCCCCATTTTTGGTTTAATTTTAATTGCTTTAATTACATATATATACACACACACATATATATATATATACACACACATATGTATAAATGTTGACCAATAATTTGACTTTCTGTTGGGCTCCACATTAGACTTAGGAATTAAATAAATTGGGTTCGTTCATTTAATTTGTTTGGACTCAATTTATTTATCTCATTGGGCTAACATTAAATAACCTATGTTACATTTAATTAAAACAAGCATTTGGCTAGTTTAATTATTACATTGATTAATGTTTAATTAATTACAAGGACTACTAGGTTAATTAATTTGACCTAGTTTAATACCTCATTTGGATTTAAAATATAATCCAATTAGACTTGCTTTAATTAATTATAACACCTTACTTCATTACTTTAAATATATATACATATACACAAGTATATTCATTCAATTATTTAATGCACAATTAATTAGTACAAAAATTTTAATTCATTGCTAATTATTTAATAATTATAATTACAATGACATATAGAATTCGTGGTCATTACAACTACTGAGATCGAAAAAGTTCGGGGGCTTACTTAAGTGAGAAAAATGTTACACCCCTGTGACGCCCCCAAATTCGAGTCCCTTGAATCTCAAATTCGGTGTTCACGATCTAACGCTTAAACTACATTCATAAACCTAATATTCAATGTCTAGCAGAAAATACATAGTTTGATTGTTACAAAAAGTAACATCTTTCCTCCTGATTTTACTAACCTTAAATACGTCATAACGTTTTCTTAACACAAAAGTTTTACAACTACAAAACATAATAGTAATAATATTAAACACATCTACTCGTTCGCCTTTCCTTTGTCTTTATCCTTCTTGGAGCACTCTGCCCTAGCTGAAAAATGTTCATGATATAACAAGGGTGATCAACTATTTTGCTCAATAAGTTTAAATAAGCAATGAAAAATATATCACGAATGAAAAAGAATTACTATTTTCAAAACTTCAACAATATATAAGAATTATGAAGGCATGTAACATACAAACGATATTCAATAAAATGATAGTTTTAGAATATTTATTGATGAGGTGGTCATGAGAACCCAGAACCTGCTGGAGTCATTGTCAGAATAATGCAACTGAATAACTCGGGAGTATTTAACAATCACAAAAAAGGACTGTAAACACTTAAGTTTTAGTACTCAAGAAGATCAGCCTCTTGTACATTATGTATATGCATAATATTCAGACATATTGTGAACAAATTGGATTTTCGATAGATAATACCCCTTTATAAGGGTTGTTCTTCTCAGTTCTACTATAAGAGTTCGCCCCAACTACAAGTTTGGATAAACTTTCAAAAATATTCAAGTTAATAAATTGATATATGCAAATGTCCAGCCGAAACAAATAACATAGACATATTTCATAAACAGTTCATATTTAGAACAAATGCAACTAATACATACAATTGTCTAGTTGGAACAATTGACATAAGACCTACCTCTTAAACAGTTCATATTTAAAACAAGACATGTGAATGCACATAAGTGTGAATACCAATAAACAATAATGATATGGAATAATTATCAATAATTATTTCAGCTTAAATAATAAAATAGTTTTAGGTTTAAAAACTTATACAATGAAACGAGTTTGGGTCTTATAAGAATTTACTTGAATCGTTGACTACTGCTAACCACTTAAATTAACTTCCCTTGAAATGACCTAATATTAATAACGTTGATCTACTAATTAGTATATCACATATTGATTTATTTTACATTAAAAACCATTTTATCCACCACTTAAATCATTTAACACTTAATCACATAATTAAACATTTCAATATTACATTAAACACTTGATAATATTATCCACCTTGATAATATTTTAATCAACTTCGAGTATTATTAACTATTTAATAATATTTTAAACGCTTACAAATATTATTAATTATTTAATAATATTTAATCGCTTATCAATATTATTAACTATTTAATAATATTTTACCCACTTAATAATATTATTAATTATTTAATAATATTTTAATCACTTATAAATATTATTAATAATTTAATAATATTTTAATTATTTATTAATATTTTAATCATTCATTAATATTATTAATTATTTAGTAATATTTTAATCCCTTACCAATATTATGAACCAATTACTAATATTTTACCCACTTAATAATATTATTAATTATTTAATAACTTATTAATA
Source organism: Hedera helix (assembly GCA_947179155.2). Taxonomy (NCBI): domain Eukaryota; kingdom Viridiplantae; phylum Streptophyta; class Magnoliopsida; order Apiales; family Araliaceae; genus Hedera; species Hedera helix. The sequence goes on from OX359264.1 coordinate 27,283,813, forward strand.
TTATTACTCATTTAATAATATTTTAATCATTTACTTATATTATTACAACTTGAATAATAATTTAAATATTTAATAATATTGTAATTATTTAATTTGGGTCTAATAATAATAATATTAATTTTCAAATATTTTGACCCATTTTGACTCGAATAGACCCGACCCAACCTGTATAACCTAACTCGATCCGACCCGATTAATGAAAAACATTTTTCAAAAATTCTAACTCAGTGCTGCAGCGCCTAGTTTTGAACTAGGATCACAGGCTGCGGCGCCGGCCAACATAATACAATTCCAACTTTTTCTTAAATTTTTAACTTTGGTTTTTTTGATTCAATCTTCCATAAAATATTCAAAACACATTTGATTAACTTCAAATTTGATTTATTATCTTATTAACTTATTGATCTTCAAGATTTTATGAATCGATTGCATTTTCGAAAATATTTTTAACATAAAAATCATGATCGGCGACTAGGATTTTGAAAATCAACATGTTTTAATCAAAACATTATAACTCATTAATTTTACCACATTTTTTAATGATTCAAGTTAGGTTATCTTTGTGACTTATAGATCTACCATATAGGACATAAAGATCACAAAAACAACTTTCACATCTCAAATCACAAATTATCAACTTAGACATTTAACTAGGGTTTCCACTCAAACATGTTCATATGCAACATTCTTCTATCTTTTCACATACTAATCATGTTAATACATGTATCATACATTTTGGATCATAGATCTTCATATATATATACCATCATAGATTACGTAAAATAGGTTTTTAAAACATATACTATATATCATACATCAAACTAGGTTTTTGACCATAAAACTCACATAAACATGCATAGGTCATATATAACAAATATTCTCCATCACACATCCAACCTTATCTCTTCAAAACTCACCATAGTTCATCTTCACATAATATCTCTCACAATAAACATGCTTGATGCATATAACAACAAATAATAAGTTAGGATTTGAAAGACTTTTAAACCTTTCTATGAAAATCTTCTTCTTGAAAATGACTAGAATTCCTTCTTGTTCATCTTCCCTTCCCGAAATTCCTTTCTATCTATAACACTAGAACTTAAACTCTCAAACAATCTTTCTCTAGCTAGCTCTCAAGAACTTTAACTCACAAACTTTCAACTTTTCTCTACAACTTTCTCTTTCTATCCTGGTGAAAGAGGCAAATGAACAACTCTTGCTAGCTTTGGTGGAGTCTCTTATTTATAGTGTTCTAGGACCTCTCTATTAGTTCTCTTAATCAATTAACATTAACCAATTAAGAGCTTAAATCAAGCTTACTATTTTTTGGAATGACAACATGGAATGACTACTTGAAAGACAACTTGGTATGACTAAAGTGGTTGGGGAGTTGGTGAACAACTATGGTTATTGAGTGAAGCAACTTGTTGAGTATAAAAGAAGCAACCTAAACCAACAATTCACCCCACCTTGGGTTTATTAGTCGAAATCGGAAATATTTATTTATATCTTATTTATTAGTTAAATTCTAATCTCGAATTCATTTGAATGAATAACGTGCAAGCATACACGGTCAACAAGTAATAAAGTGAAAATAAAGTATCGATCCCACGAGGAATTAGTTCTAACGATTTCCCAAATATTGAGCCTATCAAGTCAATCTTAGTTAAACGGTTGATTGAATGAAGGAAGTGAAATGTGAATGTACATAACACAAATTAACATTTAAACTATTAAAACAATAAAGATAGATGAACCTATGATTACCTTTTCTTCCAACACATCATTTAAATTTCCTAACTATCCCTATTTGATCTTACAGTCACAATGACTTGTTAACCAAGAATACAATAGTATTTACACGCCTCTTTTGAAGGACATATAAACATACCAAATTCAAACTTATCCCATTCGATAGAATTCAGACAAGGACACCCAAGCTAAGCATTTCACTATATGTTTATAAGAAATAGCAACGCAAGGATTTAAAGCACATATTCTCACATTGGCTACACATGGCAAATAGGTATATGTCTATCCTACATACAAATTATGAATTCATTCCTAAGAACAAATAACATAACACATGTTATCACATTTGGGTCACAACGCTATAATCCATTTGACAATTTCATATAGGTTACCAAATTAACCACTTGGACAAGCAATTAAACTTGAAAAACTAAATGTGATAATCCAATTCATATGGTGCCATCCAAAAGACCATAAACTATATCCAACGAAGCACAAAGATATGCAAAATACAAGACAAACTTCATTTGGACATTTTGTTTAACACTTGGCATGCACAAAAAAATTCTTCTTTCAAAGAACTTATAAATGCAACAACAACCAAATAAGAGAGAAAGATTCATTCAAACTATGTATTAGACACCCAACACAATCATAAATTTCATTCTTAAACCATAGCAAAAGAGTAAAATCACATCTAACAAGCATATAACATATACACAATTAAATGAGATCAAAACACAATTCACCATTAGCTAAAACATGTTTTAGATTCAATACCCAACATAGATACAAGATCAATGGATAGATATTAATCCATTTATTGGATTTATAATCCAACTTTGTTCCAAAAATAAACCAACATCAATAGAATACATAAATAAAGGAAGAGAAAAGAAAACCCATAACTCCCTTCAATCCATAGCTTCCAATTGATGTTAAATCTCATTCCTAGCAACCATGGAAGGTGCATTTCATCTTCCCTTGGCCTCCAAAATTGCCAATAGCAACCTCCCAAAAAAGAAGAAATCAAATTATTTTATTTAGGGCTGCAATTTTCCTCTTAAAAATTAATTTATGTGCGTAAGAACAGTGCACCGCCGCGACAGTCAAACATTTTGCTCAATTCAGGTTTTGTACTATCGCTACGAGGTGAAAAGCACCGATGTGGCGCTCATACAATCTGCTCAGCACTCCTTTTTGGATTGCTGCAGCCCCCTTCAATGTTTTAGGCATAACTCTCTCATCCGACCTCAGATTGAGATTATTTAAGATGTTTTAGAAAACTAAGAAGTAGGTCTACAACTTTTATGTTAGGAGAATTGAGAAATATTGGTTGTAAGGTCCAAATTGAGCTACAAGTGGCTGCTGTGTAAACGGAAAGTTAGAAATTCAAATATGACAACTCTAAGCTTTGATCTAAACCGCCCTTATTCCCAAATCCTACAAAACAAAGTAAAATTATATAAGAGTAAAATAAAATCTAAACAAGAATAAAACAAATAAAAACTAATATAAAATGCTAAAGAATTCACAAATTATCAAGTCCAAAAGTATTCAATAAATAGGCATAAAAATCAATCATCAGGGTCCCACAAAATCTAGCCATATGGCCTTATTTCCATCATTTTCCTTTTTTTATTTTTATTAATTACACATTCATATATATACTAGTATTCATATACACCAATATATATATACACATCATCAATATATTTCAGCATTTGGGCTCCACATTGGACTTTAAAATGACATTAATGTGGGCTTCATATTTAATTATGTTTGGGCTCATCATATTATTCCAATTGGGCTACTAGTTAATTCATTTAAATTACCCACAATTGGACTCCTTTAGACCACATACAAAACTGACTAGTATTAAGACTTGGGCTACGTATAAAATCAAATTAGGTTAACTACATAATTCAATTAGAGTTGCTATTTAAACATCATTTGGGCTACAAGATTGTGTTAGATTATAAAACATTAACACACTTTCAATTACTAACATGTTGGGCTTGCTCAATTAAAACCTTGGGCTTACTTAATTCAATTCACTACATGGCTTGCCATATTACCTTCTTAGACTTCCTTTAATTAATATTTGGGCTAGTTCAGTAGTCATTAACTTTATTACTTGAGCTCCTCATTATTATAACATTTAGGTTTTAATAAATTCTCATTCTTGAATGTACACCTCTTGGGTTCTAGTTTATACTACACAATGAATTCATTTATTTTCTTTCTCTTCATTACTTATATAAGTACATCACTTAGTGATTATTAATTTTCTCATTCAAAGCCAATTGATGGGTCTCCATCTTTTTAATGAATATTTATTTTGATGATAACAAATTAAGTAAATAGGATTAATTAGAAATAGAATCATTTCCATAGGTTAATATTATTATTTTTAATTGTCTTATTTACTTTAACAAAAAATATTTTCCGATGGAAGCATAACTTGAAAATGATTTAATTATATAATACATGCATATATGCTGGAAAGTTGAAATGTATGTATGTATATGCATTATTTGAAAAAAGTGAATTTGAAAATTGTAAAGGCTTAAAACCCGAGAGTAAATGTGCTGAAAGTTGTCAAATTGAATTTCTCTCTCCTAATATAATTGGTGCATTATCATTTCTCTCTCCATGGTCATATATAATCATAGATTTTCTCTCTCCTCCGTATTGGTTCGCTAAAATTAAATATGTTGTGTTTGGTTGGGCAGTTTATACTAGTATTAGTCCGAATGTTTTTTAAATAAAATTAAATCACTTCCATTGTTTTTCTTAGCAACATATACCTATCCGTTGATTTAAATCAATAACCGAAAAATTACCATTTTACCCCAAGCTTCAAAATCCTATAAATAGGATGTAACGCCCCCAGGAATCCCCGCACTGGCCACGGGCGACCCTCGGTTGTTAATGTGCAAACTTCTCATAAAATTCACAACATTATATAATAAAATGCTACTAAAAACTCAACAAATTTAAACGTTTATAACTACATCTTTGTTTTGCTTCATAATCGAAATCTTTACACTAATCTTACAAACTCAGATCATTTATAAATCATGAGTTAGTGTATTACAATCATTGTGAGTATACAAAAGCTTACACTTCAACAATAAGTCGCTATGACTATCTATCAACTGTTTTTAACTATTACAAGGTCTTTAATTAAGAATAATACAAAGCAGTGATTATCCCGAAATGTTACACCGAGAGATTTAAATAATTCTAGCGACAATGTTTTATAACCAAATATAATTTCAATAATTTCCTTTATGACTACCGAGATCTTCAGATTCCTCACACTTTGCTGAATTATAGCAAGAGTGAGCACGACAGCTCAGCAAGTCTAACAGTTATCACATAACATGTAGTTCATATTTAAGTCATGCTTCATACTCTATGCTTCGCATTTTATATAAGCATCATGATTTGCATTTATTCAATTACTTCATGCTTACAATGCATCTCAATATTTACCAAGTTATATAATCCATATAACACATTGAAACTTATCATCATTTGTATATCAGCAGTTATATCATATGACTGTATAAAGGCATATTTAAAATCAATTCGAATATACCATAAGTTCACACATAACAATTTATACATATAGCAACAAGTTTGCAAGATCACATAGTACTTAAAAACTTGCTTGATATGTGTATTGACTTATGCTACTACTCTGTATCTGTGTCCATCATTAACACAAACATAACTCACATTACTTCCTTTGAAATACCTAAATTTTAAATAGGTTTATCTTTCAATTAGTAAAGCACATAGGGATTCTTATGTCATTCTCAAATGAATTGGCACTTAAGCACATAATTTCGTATTTACAAACATATAAATTATAAGACAATATTATCACCATTAGATAATATTTTAGTTACCAACCCGTATTATTATACACCTAATAATACCTCAACCATTTACTAATGTTATTAAGTATTTAACAACATCTAAATTGGTTACTAATATTATTAATCTTTTAATAATATTTAATCACTTACCATTATCATAAATCATTTAATAAAAATTTACACCCTTAGTAATATTTAAAGGCATAAACAATTAAATATAAATTGTTTAATCACATTATTATTTCCTTAACTCCTTCATTTTACTTATTTAATATTAATTAGATAAATAATTAATTTAATTAACTTTACTTGTTATTTATCATTACATAAACAATTATCTTATTAACCTCATTTTCCATTAATTATTATTTAATATCATTTAAATAAATAAATAAATAAATAATTATCCTCATTTTCCTTTAATTATTATTTAATCTCATTTAATTAATTAATTATCCTCATTTTTCTTTAATTATTATTTAATATCATTCAAATAACAATTAATTAATAAATTATCCCTATTTACTATTTAATATTAATTAAATATTAACTTTATCTTCCATTAATTATTATTTAATATCATTTCAATAATAATTAATTAACTAATTATCCTTATTCATTATTTAATATTAATTAAATAATAAATAATTGTTTTTATTAATTTTATCTCATTTTAATTATTATTTAATATCATTTAAGTAATAATTAATTAACTAATTATCCTTATTCATTATTTAATATTAATTAAATAATAAATAATTATTTTATTAACTTTATCCCCCTTTAATTATTATTTAATATCACTTAAATAATAATTAATTAACTAATTATCCTTATTCATTATTTAATATTAATTAAATAATAAATAATTATTTTATTAACTTTATTGTAATATCCCAGATATTTTCAAGATTTTAAATAATATCTTAATTGATTTAATTAAAGGTTAATGTTTAAAACCTAGAATTTAAAAAGTAAGATGTGTAGAAAATGGGTGAACATTTTTTTTTAAACATAATTTATTTGTTAGAAATTAAATGTGAAACTATTTTAATGATGCATGTAGAGAATTTATTAAGAAAATAAATTCAATCGAGAAGTGAATGTGATTATATTAATATTTATATATATACCTAGAGTTAAGTTTGTTAGTCAAACAAGATAATGTATGAAGTAAATTAAATACTCAATAAAACTAATAAATTAATTAGTTTAAGTATGGATTAAAAAGGAAAGTCATGTAATATAATTAATTGAGTTAATTATATAAGTCATGAATTAAAGCTATGAGTAACAAGTAGAGAAGTGGAATATTGCCTAGAATGACAATATTAAGAAGTAATTAATATAATTATTAAGTTGTTGTATAGAGTCCAAGTAATTTAATTTCAACTAGTGGACTAGCCCAAAAGGATTATAGATGTTAGCCCAATATGGGAAGACTTGCATGAAAATAGATAATTAAATAAGAAAGCACAATGCAAAATAAGCTATATAGTCCAAACATTTAAAAAGTCAATTGATGGTCAAAGTGTTGAGAAAATTTGGTTGAGTGTAGAGAATTAACTAATGTGGGGTTAATTGAATAACCTTAATTGGTAGACAAAAGAGAGTTAACCAAATATTGGTTAAATGCTAGGTGAGTGAATTTGATGATGAGAATTAATTATGGATAAGTTAATTGAGTAATCCAGTGTGGTAAAATAATTTAAAGCAAGTCTAATTGGATTATATTTTAAATCCAAATGATGTATTAATCTAGGTCAAATTAATTAACCTAGTAGTTCATGTAATTTAATTTAAACATTGATCCATGTAATAATTAATCAAGCCCAATGCTTGTTTTGATTAAATATAACATAAGGTATTTAATGTTAGCCAAATGTAACAATTAAATTGAGTCCAAATGAATTAAATGGGGGAGCCCAAACAATGATAATTTAAAGTTCAATTGAATTCTTTTAATGACCCAATATGAAGCCCAATATATGGTCAAATGGTTGGTCAATATATATATATATGGAGGTATATATATAAAGGTGTATATATATAGGTATATAAGATAAAAATAATTGGATTTTGGAGCCAAAAAGGCCATATGGCCGGTCAACTAGAGGGAGGGGGCCACTTGGTGGCTTGTTGCACTTGTATTGCTTTTATTTCACTCAACCAATAGCTTGTAAGCAAGCTTGATGCATGTCAATCACTTGGTCAATCAAGCTAGTCATTCAAAGTAATAGTAATCACCAATTTAGCTTCTAATTGTACCAATGTTGGTTGATTAAGAAATTAATGAAGTACTCCTAGAGTTCTATAAATAGAAATTATCAACACATGAGCAATGTTGGTCATTTATATGCTTGGTAGTATTTTTAGAGAGAGGAAAGAATTCTAGAGAGAAGGGAGAGCATTGTTGGAGATTTTCACCAAGGAAAATTGCTAGAGGATAGTCAATGAGGAGTCACAAGCCAAACTAATATCAAGAGGAAGAAGATCATCTATGTGCAAAAGGTTAAAAAGTGTTCGAAACCCTCGTTAGTTCACTTTTATAGTTTAGATATGATTTGAATGGTTAAAATATATTTTTAACCGATCAAAAATTATTTTGATGCTCTAGAAGTCTAAATCTATGATATATAGGTAGATTCATGGTTTAATATATCTAATACAAGTATTGGTATATGTGGTAAGCAAATAAATGGAAGAAAATTCCATATTGTGTTACCGGTAAAACCCAAAGTGGTTCGATCTTTAAATTTCTTGTCAAAATATTTTCAAAAATATGATTGAACCATGAAATATTGTAAAACAAGAAGTTAGAAAGATAACAACACTAATTTGGTGTCATTTGGATGTATAGAGTTTATTTTATTCAAGTTTGAACAATTAAAACCAAAGATTTGTGAAGTTAGTTTTCACTTCGTCCTTGTGAGCAGTTTTGAGTCAAGTTCCGTTTGGAATTTGGATTTGTCATCTAAATAGAAGTTGTAGAGGGGGAAATTTTGATGAAAATGGACTCAATAATCACCCCAAAATATTTTAAAATGAATAAGTTATACCTATCGGAGCGTCGGAGGGTCGGACAACCCAAACAGTGAAAAGTTGCTGCATGGCTGGGGTGGCCGCACCACCGTGCGGGGCGGCCTTGCCACTCCCGCAGATTTTTTTTAGTGATGTTTTATTGTTCGGGTCGGGTCGGTTCAGTCCGGGTCGAATTTTTATGAAAAAATAAGTTCATGTAAGTGTAAAATGAGTGTGTTTGTAAAATAAACTAATATATGGAGTTTATTAATAAGTGATTAGAATATTATTAAAAGAGTAATAATATTATATAATAAATAAAATATTATTAAATAATTAATAATATTATATAGTGAATAAAAGATTATTAAATGGTTAATAATATTAATATGTGATTAAAATATTATTAAATGGTTAATAATATTAATATGTGATTAAAATATTATTAAATGATTAATAATATTAATGTGTGATTAAAATATTATTAAATGGTTAATAATATTAATGTATGATTAAAATATTATTAAATGGATAATAATATTAATAAGTGATTAAAATATTATTAAATGGTTAATAATATTATTGTGTGATTAAAATATTATTAAATGGTTAATAATATTAATGAGTGATTAAAATATTATTAAATGGATAATAATATTAATAAGTGATTAAAATATTATTAAATAGTTAATAATATTAATGTGTGAGTAAAATATTATTAAATGGTTAATAATATTAATGAGTGATTAAAATATTATTAAATGGATAATAATATTAATAAGTGATTAAAATATTATTAAATGGTTGATAATATTAATAAATGACTAAAATATTATTAAATGAATAATAATATTAGTAAGAGATTTAAAATATTATTAAATAGTTAATAACATTTGAATATAGTTGTATGTTATCAAAGGTGTCGACGCCGGGAAAATCGTTTCGTTTTTTAATAATATTAAAAGCCCTTTCCAATTGTTAGCCTTTTGGATTAAGATGTGTTTTTTTGGAAAAGGGTCGGCTTGAGTGTCGACGGGGTTTTGAAAGATCGATATTATGATGAGCCAATTGACCAGAACCGCCAGTTGGTATATTTGAAATGGATGTACCAACTCATCCGAATTTTGTTTTCGTAATCGCTGGCTCATACGTGACTCCGAATTAATTGGTCTGCGAATCGAGATTCATAGAATTCGGGGGCTTGCTTAAGCGAGGGGAAGGTGTTAGGCACCCCCCGACTTCCGTGAAAACACGGTTACCGCAATCTTGATGTTTTCCTATCCTTTTAAAATCCTAAAACGTGTGTATGTGTGTGTGTGTGCCTAAATGTTTGTTGTGTTAAGAAAACCTGCTTTGACTTTTTTATAGAAGACGTGCTTTATTTATTGAGTGCTTTGAAACGACTTTCGACTCGAATGACAAGGCTTTGTTTTCTAATAAAACATTGTTTTTAAGGTTGAAAATGATGGGGCTTTTATTAGATGTTGTTTTCATAACATAAGAGTTTTTAAACTTTTGTCAAATAGGAATCGAGATTATATATTTCCTTCTAATGGTAAAGTCAAATAAAGAATGAAGACAACTTCTAGAAGCTCTTTAACCCTATGCACCAAAGTTTAATGAAAACGTTTGTTTATTTTTTATGAAATCATTTTGTGATATTTCAAAACCACTTATAACCTTTTCGCCAAACAGGGACCGACGTTTACTAAAACTCTCAATTTTTATCCTCGTGATTCTAATATTCTAATTTGATCACTTTTAGAAAATCTTCATCATTTGCCTTATTTTGGAAAACCGTTTTTTGTGTCGTAAATCAAAACAAGCATTCAAAACGTGTCGGGGCTATCCATGGGCATGTGAGCCGTCTAAATACCCCCAAACACTCACAATCACACATTTTACTATTACGAGGCCTTAAACCCGATCACAATTTGGTATCGCTTTAAGGCCCGATATTACATATATACAACCATAGACACTATACAATGATTACATACACCGAAAATGTCCATCATCGGGATTTGATCACGAGGATCTCCTCCCTAGGCTCACAGTTACCCAAATCACTACACAACCATACCGAGGCAAATCTGACAGTACTAGACTTGTTATTACATTACACAACTGAAAGATCACAAACCCAACACTACGAACTATTCATTACCACAATAAACTATATATCACTGTACGGATGTCATCGGGGCATTAGGAGGAAGTTACGTTCCGACGGAACCCTCACTAATAACCCCTAACCCACGGATCATCATCAATATAACAACATACTACATTACACAACCCAAAACACAAGATTATACTAGCAATACAAACAATGAAATATCAAAGAGAACACCCTTTTCACCTTGCAAAATACCGACGAAAGCTTCTTATTTCACAAATCGGACAAAACCACAAGAACACTTGACTAATTAGCAAAAGAAAATGGATTTATCACTTGAATCTATCAAAGACCCGAGCCTTTCTCTCCCCTCCCGCGTACTCTCTCTCTCTAAAACTTAAATTTTCTTCCTCTTCTTCCTCTCTTGGGTGGAAATGGCAATGTATAGCATTCCGCAGGCAGCCGCAGGTGCAACTGCGGCTGGCCGCAGGTGCATCTGCGGCTGGGTTCGCTAGCCGCCCGTGCCAAATCCTCGGCTGCCGGGTTGTCTCCTCGAGCCACAAAAAATGCCACGTGTCGTCGGCCGCAGATGCATCCGCGGCTGCCCGGCTTCCTTTTCTCGATTTTCTTGTCACGCAGTCTTGAATCATTATTTTTTGTTGTATTATTTCGGAAGGCTGTTACTTGATGTAGAAATTGCTATTTGTGCTTGGCTTCCAGGGGGCGCTGCCGCTTGCTCACCGGGGAGCGAGACCCCCGAACATCGTAAGCGTAGTGGCCATTAGTCGTCTTTTGTGATCAAATCAGGTTCTTCTGGATCAACTGTTTGCCTTGCCTCAAGTAACCTGATGCTCGTTGTTCGTTGTGGCGGCTTTGACCGTAAGTCGTTGGGGTGACTTTGTGTTAGGGTCCACCTTCCTTTTCACATGTCGGGTCAAGTGACGATTTTGCCCTCCTGCCAGGGTTAGTGCAAAAGTGCAAAATTTGGGTGTCTACAAAAGGTAGATAATATTTTGAGGTATTTGGTACATTATTAAATATTTGAATCATTAAGTTATGAAAAAGAAGAATGTTTAATTAAATTAAACAGATGTAAATAGTCCATTGTGATTAATTTAGACAACTTATTCAAAGTAGGACGTACAATGAACGTGTAATGAATATATAAGTTAGATGAGCATACCCGACATGACCAACTGGGGTTGGGATAGGGTTTTGTCTGGAACTTAAGGGTTCGTTTGTCGAAAATCTTAAGAGTTAATAATTTAAAGTTAGAGTCTTATATAAAGGCTAAGTAATAGTCATTGCATCTAATGATTATGTCAATTTCCTATATAAATTATAGGTTGAACGAAAGACGCAAATAAACATAACTGGTAGAAGGGAACTAGACAAGTTTTTCATATATTGTTGCTATGGGTATAAATGTTATGTGTGCACTTGAAGCATGTGAGAATTTGAATTAAATATGTTTTTGTGAAACCATATGAGGTGTGTTGATTCTATATGATAGAAAGCCTGAATTAATTGAATAAGTTGACCTGTATGTCATGTATTCATTCCAATGCATGATCAGTATGTTGCATGAATGAATGCATAATAAATGCAAAGCACGAGAAGCATGATGCATTCATATAATGTAATGTATGAAGCATGAGAAACATGTATAAACATGAACTATGTGTTATATGTTATATGTTAGACTTGCTGAGCCGTTGTGCTCACTCTTGCCTAAACCAACATTTTCAGATAGTGCAAATTATTTGAAGTTCTCGATAAAGATCAAGGAACAGGAAAATATATTACTTTCACTGAAGATATAAATATTTGTTGTAGATATTAATCCTAATTGGACAGATAAATGATTGTGTATTATAAGACTTTAGTTGGTATGGTATATGAGTATTAAATACACAAGTTGATTGTAATAGAATGTCGTATCATGTATGATATTAAGACATACTAGGAATATATAAAAATTTCGATTATGGAATAGAAAGAGATGTTGTAAAATTATAAATAAATGGTTATTTACCAATTATAATATTGTTATAATTCATGAACAATAAGGAAAATGTTGTACTCGTGTTGAACCGGATCTGAGATTTAAGGAACCCGGATTTGGGGTCGTCACATTTATCTCACTTTAATATCTCTTAAATAATAATTAATTAACTAATTATCCTTATTCATTATTTAATATTAATTAAATAATAAATAATTATTTTATTAACTTTATCTCCTTTTAATTATTATTTAATATCCTTTAAATAAAAATTAAATAATTACCTTATTAACTTTATCTTCCTTTAATTATTATTTAATATTATATTAATCACCATTATTTATCATTTAATATTAATTAAATAATAAATAATTATTTTATTAACTTCATTTATTATTTAGCATTGAAAAATAAATAAATAAATAATTTAATTATTTTTAATTACTTTATTTATTATTTAATATTAGTTAAATAATAGATAATTACCTTTATGTATTATTTAATTAAAAGTGAATAATATATAATTATTTTATTCTATTATCCATATTTTTCTTAAGTCCTTCGTATTTATTAAAAATACTTAATTGATTTATTATTTTTATAACTCTCCTGGAATTTATATGGGAGCTTCCTTCCATCATGGAATACGCCCAGTAAAAATTTCTTAATGTTTGGAGTTATACATTTCAAGTTATAGGCATTGTTCTCTTTTAAAACCTAAAGAAATGTCGGGTCATAACTCACTTATACGAGGTCGGATTGAGCTCATTTTTGGACAGTGGGTGATCTATACCATATAATATCATGTATAAAAAGATAAGGATTTTTAGAGCAAGTTAAGTGGCTAAAACAGCCCTTGCAAAATTCTGGACAATAGCTTTTTGGGTATTTTTTTGCAGAAACTGTTTTACAAGAAAAATCACCATAAATAGCTCGTTTAATATTTTTTAGTCATTTCACTTAAAAAATCTTCGTCTCTTATAGGTCTACCACCCAAAGTTGATGGATCATGAATATGACTTACGAAATGTGAATAGTAAATTCGGGAACGGACTACTCAGATCTGGGTTTTCTGGTGAAAATCAATTTCATGCTTTTTGTTAAACTTACCCATATAGATGCATATCAAAACTAATGTTAAATCCATTAAATCCTAGATATACTAGTCTAGCATAGATTTAAGCATCAAGAACTTTGAAAATGGTTTTTTGCCATTAAAATATATTTTGATCATATGAAAAGCATATTCACCATGTCAAATACCTTTTGACCATGAAAAATACATTGAGCATATCTAAACACACACACACACACACACACACATATATATATATATATATATATATATACATATATATATATATATACATACCTCCACCTAGATTCACCCTTGATTTCCTTGGTTCCACCATGAACCACCATAAATCTAACTTTCCTAACACAAAATGGAAGAATCAAAACATAATAAAAAGGCTAAGATTTTAAGAAATACTTTTGAACCTCTTGAGTTCTTCTCTTCTTGAATGAATGGATGATCTATCTTTGATCATCTTCCTCAATCCTTGCTAGATCTTTCTTCTAAGCTTTCTTCTCTTTCTCTTGCTTTTCTCTAGATTTTGTTTTCTCTATATTTTTCTCTAGAGCTCTCTCTCTCTTTCTTTTCTTGGAACTTCTAGCAAAAAGACTAACAAACAAGACCACTTGGTGGAGTACTCTATATATAGATAATTGGTAAGTGTAATTAACCTCACTAATCATCCAACACATAGTTAACTAGGACACTAACCTAGCAATGAACAAGATTCACCTTTTATGGGGATTGTGTGACGCTCCCAAATCTGGGCCTACATAGCCCATTTTGAGAATCCATAAAATACATGATTTCTAATACAAACAGTACATAGAACAGAAATACAAAACTCAATAATACACAACTAAGTCTTCACTATTATTGTCACACTATATATAACATGTGAAGACTACAATAGCTATCTCTCGGACCACCAATCTATTCCCCTGCTAAACCCAGCTATTCGCTCGTTTTCTGAAAAATAATGGAACAAAAGAAAGGGTGAGCTTAAATAACCCAATAAGAAAACACCATAACTAAGATAATGACCGATAAATTATCATTAGCCTTCAACAATTGAGTTCTTAATTGAATATAATAGACAATAAGCTTTATATCAAGAACTACAGTTAAATTCTTGAATAATGTTCAGATCAATAATAGCAGCAGAATGAGCAATCCATTAGAAAAAATAATGTAGACTATGATGTCCACTCGCTTCTCTTTTTAAGAAAAATATCATCAATTTTTATCATTTGAAATACCACTGGTCATGATGATACAAATTCATAGTTCCTGGTCATAATCATGCAAGTCAACAATTCAGCTTTGCACTACGGACCAAAGATATTCAATATATCACCAACGGTCATGATTATACCAATATTCAGCATTTGGCCATAATCTTACCAAAAAACAGTTCTTCTTTGCCCCCGGCCAAAGAGAACATTTACCACGTGCCCTAAAATACACAACAATTATATCGCCTTTATCCTATCATCTTTGCCCCAGGCCACAGATATTCACAACAACATGGTTCTTGATGATTAGAATAATAATAGTGATATAGATGATGAATCAGAAGAAACATTTTGATCAATAAATATCGAAAGTATATGATTTTTCTTTGTGCAAATTCAAATAATGTTCAAATTGTCAACATGATGTGGACTCAAATTCAAGAATGATATTCAAGATCCACAGTTCAGAATAACGGTTAAGGTTCAATAGAAAGATTTAGAAAAATAGGAAGGCTCGATTGAAATGATATTAGATGAAGCACAAACTATTAAAGAATATATAATCATTTCAGGAAACTTTACCAACAAAAGACAAATAAGAAATGAATACGAAGAGTAATTCACCAAACATGCGGTAATCCGCGTGGTCAGGTTATTCTCAGAGATTAATAAAGAATGAATACGAAAGGTTATTCACCAAACATGTGGTAATTCGCGTAGTCAGGTTATTCCCATAAATTAATAAGGAATGAATACGAAAGGTTATTCACCAAACATGCGGTAGTCCGCGCAGTCAGGTTATTCCCACAAATTAATACATGAAAATAAATGATACATCTTACGAGTAAGAATGAAACGTTATTATTTTTGAGAATCAAAGAATGACAATCTCTTACCGTAGTAAGTTTGAATAATGGAAGATGAAAAAGATGGTATCCCTTACCTTAACACGTGACTGGATATGAAGTTGATCAACTTGGTCAGTACTCGTACACTTACAGATCTTCACAAATACTCAAGGTGACTTTAGCACACTCAAAGAGAACTTATACAAAGAAATATTTGGAGAGTGAAAGAAAGAATAAGCAAGGAAGTTTTTTATGAAAAATCCTTAAGTTAAGGCCTCTATTTATAGCCAAAAATCTTATCATAAATCAAGATTTTCTAATTTAATCCAAACTGTATATTTCAAGATAATATTTAATCAATACCACTCATTTCATCTTTTAAGATTTCCTTAATATAAACCATTCATTTAAAGATCATCTTTAATTTATACCATTCAATTTACTTTATATATAAAACAACTAACTTTATTAAATCAATTAACTTTATATATAAAAACAAATAACTTTATATAATTTATCATAATAAAATCAAATAACTTTATATAATTTATCAAAATAAAAACAAATAACTTTATATAATTTATCATAATAAAAAAAAATAACTTTATCAATTCAATTATTCAACAATAATTCACAATTATTCATTATTATGACTAATTGTTATAAATGCAGTGTAGTTGGCTTTTTGAGTTAGATAAACAGATAAATTAAATAATAATATAATACAACAGTTTAATCAACATCATAAAAGAGATAACAAAAATGCTGAAAATAAATAAGAAAATAGCACGTTACTGTGTAATGACAATTATTGATTCAGTAATGTAAATTACTCTGCATATGCTACTGTGACAATTATCAAATAAATAATACAAATTATTATGCTTGTGACAATTATTGGTCCAATAAAGTCAATATAGTACTGTAGCCACTTTATCAGTTCAATAATATGAAACACTGTGCATTACTACTAAGTGCTACTGTGCAATACTGTGTGTTACTATGTAATACCGTATGTTACTATTCTTTTACCACCGGGTATTTTAACAGTTAAAATTGATAGTACTGTTGACTATATTTATTTAAAAAGGTTACGTATGTCGCTTTCTATATCCGACAATAATTCGTTGTGGGGGTCCACCATTATTTGGTTATTTCGGCGCCGTCGTATGAATTGAATATTCCCTGACAGAACGAATATTCCCCGACAAAATGAATATTCTCCGACAAGATAAAATTTGTACAAACATTTCTTAATTTTTACTTTTGTTAATTTATTCATTTACCGTTTTTAGAAGAAAATATATAAAGAAAAATTAAATTTGTATTTCATAAAAGTCGGGGTCTTACAAATTGACCTTGCATTAGAGGGATTTAAGGATTTATGTTTTCTAGGGGAATGCTTGGAGTATTGCACCCATCTTAGGCTTCTCTTATATTTTTGATTTTCTTTTATTCCTTAATTGGTGATGTATATATATATATATATATATATATATATATATATATATATATATATATATATATACCACAGTTGAATTACTTGGGCCACACATTAGACTCTTATTTAAATTCATTTGGGCTAAACCATAACTCTAGCATTAGACTTGGCAATTAAATTGGTTGGACTACCAATTAATTCATTTAGGTTACCACACTTGGGCTATCATTCTATTTCCTACTAGTAAATTACTTTAGCTACAAGTTTAATTAAACTTGAACACAATTCAATAACTTATTTGGACTAAATATATAATCTAATTAGACTTGTTATTTTAAATTGCCTACACAATTTAATTTTTTTAATTTAGTCCACTAGTTAAATTTATCAATCACTTGGACTTTTCTTATTCTACCATTAGGGCTAGAATTTAAATTTTATTGAATCACATTAACCATACATGTAAGTATACCTTATTAGGCTAACTCATTGGGCTTGAAATTTTAACTCATTGGCTATATTACAAATACTTACACCACTTTCAAGTATTTTTACAAGTGTCCCACACATTGGCCACTTCTATATTATTATTGGACTTTCAATTGGTATTAGAGCGGTGCTCTTTAACTTGTTTGTTGAGTAATTACATGCATAAAAATAAAAAAGAGTAGATCCTTCTATGTTACTGGTTGCGGAGAAGGATTATCCATGTCCAGACCCCCACTATTTGATGGCACAAATATTTCCGCCTGGAAAAACAGATTCAAGATCTACGCCAAATCACAAGTAATTAAAGTTTGACTTGCAGTAGAAAGATGTGTGAAAATTCCTTCCAAAATTATAGAAGAAAAGATCGTTGAAAAAGATGCTGATGAGTTCACTACTGAGAATGAAGACACTATGAACTTGGCATCTAGAGCCGAAATGGTGCTGACCAGTGCTCTTATTGAAAAAGAGTACAAAAGAGTTAGCAATTGCAAAAATGCTAAAGAAATATGGGAAAAATTGATTGTAACCTATGAATGAACCAATCATATTAAAGAAACCAGAAAAGATGCTCTAATCCAAGAGTATGAAAGTTTCAAGCTGGAAGAAGGTGAAAAAATCATTGATATAGAAACTCGCTTTTTCCAGAATCATTGATGATCTAGAACAACTTGGGAAGGCTTATACAACAAATGAGAAAAACAGATGAATTCTCAAAGCCCTTCCATCCATTTGGAAAATAAAGGTCACAACCATTAAGGAAATGTAAGATCTAACCACTTATCCTCTTGATAGCCTTATTGAAAATCTTCGTGCTCATGAAGTTGATATGTTTGTTGAAAAAGCTAGATCGGATACAGATCTCAAGAAGAAAGGAATTTCTTTCAAAGCTCTACTTGTAGATCAAAAAAGCAATGATGAGGAGTTGAATGAAGAACTCTTGAGCTTGGATAATCATGAAGTTGCTCTTTTATCCAGATAACTCAGGAGAGTGATCCAAAGCAAAGCCAGAAAATATAGCAAATGTAACGACCTCGAAATTCGACCAACTTTATTACTTCAAATTTCTTATTTGTTAATCATTATGTCTCTTACGTCCAAATTTCGGTTCGTTAATAAATCTTTAATCTCCTTATTTAACCCATTATTTGACATTACCATCATCAATTACCAAATTTTCGGTATAAATTTTTCTTTTTCTCAATTCAATCATTGTTTTAAATATTTGAATATTTAAAAACTTAACTTCTCGATCCTAGTCCCTGGATCGTAACCTTTACTTTTTCTTCCTGTTACCAATATCTTAAATCTCATCATTCAAAATTTAATATCCTTTCATATCCATACAACTATTTATTGATTTAAAATTTTCAGTCATTTATTTTCATACAAATATTCCTTGTTGCATCGTTCATAATCAAACGTATAATAATTTCTAACGTGACAATTAATTTGAACATTCACGGTTCACAATTTAACACTACTCGTCCTATCCGGATCCAACCTATATGTACATACAAAATATTCATGTAACCTTGACAAATTATCCACATTGAATCATAATATAAAAATATAATAATAACGTTCACAACCTTTTAGGAAAATCCGTCTCTACATAATCTGATATTCTTGAAATTCATTTCTTAACCTGCAAAAGTTTATTTTAAGCAAGTAATGAGCACCACGGCTCAGCAAGTTCAACAGTTTATGCGTCACGTAGCACATACCTTAATATGCTCGGTGTGTGTCATACATCATGTGCTTGTGCTTCTACTATAGCAATATATCTCATATCATTGCACAAAGTACACATAGTTGTCATATTATCCACGTATCACATAACACATAATTCCTATGAATTTGACAAGTTTTAACATATCATAACAATTAAACATTTAACATAAAAGTGCTGAAGAACTTGCCTTGACGTCCAATTAATAAATTGATAGCTCAAACCCTTTACTCGATCAACCTATGATCATAAAATAATCAAATAATAATTATTTATCCTCTTATGATATTAATTTACTAAATTAATATCATCTCTGGGCCAATTATTACATAATACGGTTAATTATATTAACCTCGTCCTTTAAAATATTAACATAACTTAATATTTAATGCCTTCACTACGGACAACCCGGCTCATCGGATAAAATTTAACATATTTGGTTGCCCAAAAATTTTATTTAACTATTTTCTAAATTATAACCTTATTAGATTAATATTTAAACATTTAAATATTAATCCCCAATATTTAATATTTTTACAAAAATATTAAATTTAATGCCTAAACATAATTTCTATATTTCTAGTATTTTTTTATAATTTTCTATGATTTTTAAACATTTATTTCAATTAAAAATCACTTCTGAGGGCATTTTGGTAATTTCTGCGCCCTTAAGGACACAACCGGAATTTTTTGAAAAGTCCAGGGGCATTTTCGTAATTTTTGTGGTCAAAGGACATAATCGATATTTCTGGAAAAGCCGAGGGGCACACTGGTAATTTTCAGTTGCCGTCGGCCACGCATTGCGCGCGGCCCGTTGCTTCCGACGCCAAAACGACATCGTTTTCTGCCGTTTCCAGAAGCCTCCGCGCATTGCTCGGCTGCTTCTTCCGCACGCCCCGAAACGACATCGTTTCAAGCCGCGTCCGGAAAAAAAATGGTTGTCGCGCCATGCGCGGCAGCCTTTTTATTTCTTCTTTTTCCTTTGCCGTAACAGTGCACCAACTTCCAACAATTTTCCATTTTTGATCAAGTTTTTCACCACAAAAATAACTCTAAAAATCATATAATTCATACATATATATCCAAAAAATATTTGGAATAATTATTCTAACTCTTTACAATTTTTTCACACAATTATTTTAACATCATAATTTCACAAAATAACTTAAATAAAAGATTTTATACCTTCCAAGCTTAATATTTTTCCCTTGATGACTCCAAGAATCTCTCCTTCCTTGGTGGAGATGGTGGTCATGGGTGGCGGTGATGGTGTTCGGATGCAATAAAGAGAGAGAGAGAGAGAGAGAGAGAGTTTGTGTGTATGTTTGTTTTTTTTTCTTTCCTTTTCTTTTCTTTTCTTTTTCTTCATTTCCTTCTTTTATAACCCCACCAACTTAGCCAATTTGGAACATAAAAAAAAAATTCCACCGACTTGCATGCTACTTGAAGCTTCCGGATTTTTCCAAACAAATGCAAGCAAATTTTTTTGTTAATTTAACACATTACGTAGTTATTACGCGTAATAAATATTTTATATAATATATATAAAATATTTATTTTAATTCATCAAAAATCATAACATGATTTATTATTAATTTTTTATACATTTTTCAAGCACTTTTCTTGATAAATTTTGTACACGCATAATGACATGCATGTAATTATTTGAGGTAATTTATACCTCCAAAATTCATAAAATAATTCATATAGCTTATAAAAATTATTTTTCATAATTTTTCACTTCGTTATTTGGACAACATGTTACATTAACATATTCATGTTTCTGAAATATTTTTCCTCATAAAAGTCTTAAAAATTTCATTATACATAAACATAATTTTTAATAAATTAAAACATTTCTTTTTCTCATTTATTTCTCCATTTCCTTACTATTTAAATTTCTTTCTTATATAAATTATATAATTTAATATTATATAATTTATATAATTACATTCTCCTTTTTAAATAATTTCTTACATTCCTCCATACTTATTAATTAATTATATACTAAAAAATTATACATATATTAACTCTTTCATTATTTTCATCATCTTATATAAATTATATAATTAGTCTTATATAATTTATATAATTATAATTTCCTTCACACATCACTTTAATTTCCTTATATAAATTATATAATTTATTATTATATAATTTATATAATTACATTTCTTCTCAATTAATTTCTAAACTTCCTCCAAAATTCTTAATTAAATTTAAATTCAATAATTTCAATTTTACTTAACTTCTTCGTTAACTTTTCATAAATTTTCGGATTAATTTAATTATTAATCCCTTTATTCTCAAAATTAATAAAATTTATAATTACAACAATTAACCATAAACACATATATATACAAATGTGTGTGTATATATATATATATATATATGCATATCTAATTCATACATCTCACATTACCACATAACATCATTTAAATAATAATTTATGTGCTTTCACAATAATTTAATTGTACAATTTATTGTACCATTACATGAAATTTCTTTTATTCCTCATAAATTATTTTTTAAACAATTTATTTACTTTTCAATTATTTTAATTCCTCACAATTTATCATGGTCTCCGTGCAAATTTAATTTACTTAATTAAATCTCATCACATACCTTAAATCAAATAAATAATAATTAATTTACACAACCTTGATAATTTTATCGATTAAATTCTTATTTAATTTTTTTAAAGAAGTCCCGAAAATTCGGGTCCTCACATTCTTCCCCCCTTAACAGGATTCCGTCCTCGAAATCATAATTACCGTAATAATTATACGTATTTTATTTATAGTACCTTGCAATACCTTTATCCTGATAAATCACAACTATATCCATAATAATCATATCTTTTCTCATTAATTTCTATAACTCACATGGATAACACCATAATAGTCATAACTGTTAGAATATTCAATTCTTATTTCAATTCCCAATTTCTTTGTAGTATTACATTCCATATTTCTCTAAAAAATTTATTAATAAAACTTTAACTCATTTTTTGATTCACTTATCAAGATAGTGTCTTATTCTCTGAAACTTTTCCTTTCTTTAGTCGCATATCTTCTTACTTCATTCACTTATTTCATGCTTTCTATTACACCTCATTTATACAATACACATTCATCCTTCTTTTCTTAATTCATATAAATTTTATTCACATTTCATAAATCATTCCTTAATACCTCCATCATTCAACACTAGGTTCTATACGTTAACCTTTACTTAATTCGGCATAATCTTTATTTAAAATTATTCCAAAAATCTTGGCTGTCACAGTAAAAGCTTTTTGAAAATAAACAACAACTTCAAAAACGAATAGGTTTTCAAACCAAAGGCACATGGAGGGAATTTCAAAGAAAACAATAACAACAATTTTTGAAATACTAACTCAAATGAAAATTCAAACGTATATTTTGAATGCAAACAACCTGGTCACTTTAAAAAAGACTGTCCATAACTAGCCAAAAACAAAGTACTAGTAGCTGAAGAAGGTTGGGATTTAAGTGACAATGAAGAAACTGCTAAACAAACCGAAAAAATTATAAATCTATATTTAATGGCGACAATGATCCATCATCATCAAGATCTGAGGTAAATTCTGAATTACCATGTACTTCATATCTCACACATACCTTAGAGAATCTAATTGAAAAACTTCATGAATTATAAGAAGTTTATAACTATTTATTTGAAGATAATGAAATTACTAAAGACGATTTTATTAAACAAAAAAAATCATAAGAAAAACTAATTAGAAGTAATAAAAATCTTGAAATAGAAAATTTGAATTTAATTACTATTAATGAAAATTTAAAAGAGGAAAAAGAAAAAGATTTTTCAGAAATTTTATTACTAAGTGAAGAGTTAGAAAAATTGAGAAAAATAAACAAAGACCTTGATATAGAAAATTCAACGCTTATTATTTCTAATAAGAATCTTGAAGTTGAAAATTTAACACTTAGTTTAATTAATAACGACACTTAATTACAAAATCAAGTGTTAAGTGAAGATACTAAAAATATTAAACTTGAAAACTTATATTTAAAATTAGAATTAGAAAAATAAAACGAAGATTCTGCTTTAAGATATCAAATTGATTTATTAACTAAAGAACGTGATGATTTACACACTGCAGTTCTTAAATGCACAAAAGGAAAAGAAAATCTTGATGTCATGCTTAGTCAACAAAGATGTGAATTTAACAAAGAAAGATTAGAATATATTAGAGAAACTAGTAAAATAAAAAGATAAAAAACTTTATCATGTTAATAGTAAAGAAAAAGAAAGTCATACATATCTTTTTATGAAATGTTCTTACTGTAAGAGAAATGGTCATTTTATTCACATGTGTAATGCTCGAAATGGAAACTATAAAGGAAAAATAATTTGGGTACCAAAAGGAACTTACACTTCGGCAATAATTATTAAAAATACAAGAAAAAAATTTATATTCATCAAAAATATTCAGGATATAAAAATAAAGTAAAACATGCATTTTATAGACCTGTTGCTACTAATAAAATGCTTGTATCAACTGAGACTGATTATCCTGTACCCGAATTTGTAAAAGGAAACACAAGTGTTCCTTATACAAAATGAAAAACTTACCCAAAGGACCCTTCTTATTAAAGAGTACCAATTTGTGAATTTAGCATTTGTTACAGGTATGGCTTGCAGCTAAATATAGTAAAAGCAAATAGTATATCGATAGTGAGTGTTCAAGACATATGAACGGAGACAAATCTAAAATGAACAACATACAAGAAACAGACTGTGGCGAGGTAACATTTGGAGATAATAACAAAGGTAAAGTAATTGGAATTAAAAGTGTTGGTAATAAACACATAACAATTTCAAATGTTCAATTAGTCACGGGACTCAGGTATAATCTTCTATCCATTAGCCAACTATGTGATAGCGGTTTTAAAATAACTTTTAGTCCCCATAACTGTTCAATATTTGACCAATCTGGTAAATTGGTTTTATTATATCCTAGAAATCAACATGTGTATACATGTGACCTAGATAAATATTCTCACCTAGATAATGTTTGCCTAGTTTCTACAAATGATGATCCATGGCTTTGGCACCGTAGATCAGGTCATATCAACATGAAACTAATTAACAATATTGCATCTAAAGAACATGTAAGTGGTCTTCCAAAAATAAAGTTTTTAAAAGATTATATTTGTGAAGCCTGTGAATTGAGAAAATAAATACTTGCATCTCACAAACCCAAACTCACAGTGTCAACCTCACGACCTCTAGAACTCTTACATATGGACGTAGTTGGACATATTCCTAAACATAACATGGGTGGTGTTGTATACATTCTAGTTTTGGTTGATGACTACTCTCGATCTATATGGGTTGATTTTCTGAAATTTAAAAATGAAGCAATAAATTATTTCTCTACTTTGTGCAAGAAAATTTAGAATCAACAGGGAAGCTCTATTGTTTATATTTGTTCTGATCACGGAATAAAATTTGATAATTCTAATTTCATTATGTTTTGTGATGAGCACGGTATAAGTCATAACTTTTCTGCCCCTTACACACCACAGTCAAATAGTGCAGTTGAAAGGAAAAATCGATTCTTACAAGAAATTGCTAATACTATAGTAAATGAATATCGTCTTCTTAAATGTTTTTGAGCTGAAGTAGTGACAACGTCCTGTTATATTTTAAACCGAGTCTTATTAAGACCAATTTTGCTCAAAACTCTCTATAAGCTTTATTATAAAAGAATTCTAAAAATAAATTATTTTCATGTTTTTGGGAGTAAATGCTTTATTTTAAAAACAAAATGACATGTGTCAAAGTTTGATCCCAAATCTGTTGAAGGAATATTTTTGGGATATTCACTTAATAGTAAAGCATTCAGAGTTTTTAACAAAAGAAGTCTAGTTGTTGAAGAATCAATGAACGTAACTTTTGATGAGTCTTAACCACCTCCTAAATACAAAGAGTTAATGGACAATGACTGGGTCATTGAAAACATTCTCAGAAATATAAAGGAACCAAAACTAGATAGTGTATCTCCACCTATCAATGAAAATCCCGTTGAAATTCTAAATCCTCAGTTAAATGACTTACCCAAAGACTCGCATATTGTTAAAAATCACCCTTAAAAAAATGTGATTGGTGATTTGGATAAAGGAAATCTTACTAGATCATAAGCACACAACTTGGCTGGTCATTTATCTTTCTTGTCTTAAGTTGAGCCAAAAAATATAAAATATGCATTACTTGATGAAGATTGGATAATTGTTATGCAAGCAGAGTTTGAACAGTTCACTAGAAATAAAGTATGGGAACTAGTTCCAGAACCAGATGATACTTCTATTATTGGAATCCGATGGGTATTTTTGAAACAAAATCGATGAAAATAGAACAATCATACGCAACAAGGCAAGGTTAGTTGTACAAGGATATAATCAACTTGAAGGTATTTATTATAATGAAACTTTGGCTCATATTGCTAGAATTGAGTCTATACGTATGTTGTTAGCTTTTGCATGCCATAAAATTTTTAAACTATTTCAAATGGATGTCAAATCTACATTTTTAAATGGAGTTATTAAAGAAAATTTTGATCATCCTGAACATGTCTATAAATTGCATAAAGCATTATATGGTTTGAAATAGACCCCCAGAGCATGGTATGACCGATTAAGTAAATTTTTACTTGAAAATAGTTTTAAAAGGGGAACTATCGATACTACTCTGTTTACTAAATACAAAAATGATGATATTCTTATTATTCAAATTTATGTTGATAACATCATTTTTGGTTATACTGACATTACTATGTGCAATGATTTTTCTCAAAACATGAGTAAAGAATTTGAAATGAGCATATGATGGAAGAATTAAACTTCTTCCTAGGCTTGCATATCAAACAAGGTGAAAAAGGTATTCATATCTCTTAATCTAAATATTGCAAAGACATGATTAAGAAATTTGGTTTAGAGTCTGTAAAACCTCTTAACATTCATATGGCAACTACTAATAAATTAATTGCTGATGAAAATGAAAAAAGTGTTAACACAAAGAAATATAGAGTAAAGATTGATAGTCTATTGTATATCACTGCTAGCAGACCTGACATTATGTTCAGTGTTTGTAAATGTGCTAGATTTCAGTCAAAATCTAAAGAATCACATTTAGTGGCTGTAAAAAGAATTTTTAGATATCTTAAAGAAACTTCAGATTTAGGACTATGGTATCCTAAAGGTCAACCATTTGATCTTGTTTGCTTTTCAGATTCTGACTATGCTAGTCATCATGTTGATCGAAAAAGTACAAGTGGCACTTATCAGTTTCTGGGTGGTTGTTTAGTTTCTTAGTTCTCTAAGAAAAAAAACTCAATATCTATTTCAACCACCGAAGCAGAGTATATAGCTATTGCACGATGTTGTGCACATATATTATGGATGAAATAGACTCTTGCTGATTATAATTTAAAATTTAATTGTGTATCTATATTACGTGATAATACAAGTGCTATAAATTTAAGCAAACATACTGTGTTACATGCTAGATCAAAACATATAGATGTCAGGCATCATTTTTTATGTGATCATGTAAACAATGGTAACATTAAATTAGATCATATTAATACAAATATAAACATTACTGATATATTCACAAAGTTATTGAGTTCTGACAAATTTTGTAGATTACATATGGATTTAGGAATGTTAGATTTTTCATCATAATTATTTATGTTTTTTAACACATATGTTTTCAAGTTTATTAACCTGCTTATTTATACATAATAACAAAATTTTTAAAATTTTATATTTATTTATATAAATATTTATATTTATAATACAAAAATATTATATATATATATATATATATATATATATATATATATATATATATATATATATATATATATATATATATACTATATACAAATATGTATGATTTTTTTTAGAGTTGGTTGCTATAAATGAGTTTTTATTGTTATTAACTTTTCTTTATAGGTAAAGACTGCTTTTCAGATACAAACTTATCTTTTGCAGGTTCAAAAAAGTATGTTTATTCTCCCCATCACTTTTTGTGATGACAAAGGAGGACAAGAAAAATATTATATTGGTGGAAAACAAAACAAACTGCATACTATCTTCTGCCATATATGCTGCATTATGAATTATATGATGTATTGTGAATTTTTCAAAATTAAAATTTTCTGCCATATATGTTGCATTGTGAATTTTTCAAAATTAAAATTTTCTTCAAAATGTATGTATAAATTTAGGGGGAGCATTTAAAATATTTTTATATAATTGTTATCATAAAAAAGGGGGAGATTAATGGGTCTCCATCTTTTTAATGAATATTTATTTTGATGATAACAAATTAAGTAAATAGGATTAATTAGAAATAGAATCCTCTCCATATGTTAATATTACTATTTTTAAATATCTTATTTACTTTGACAAAAAAATATTTTTCAATGGAAGCATGACTTGGAAATGATTTAATCATATAATACATGCATATATGCTAAAAAGTTGAAATGAATGCATGTATATGCATTATTTGAAAAAGTGGATTTGAAAATTGTAAAGGCTTAAAACCTTCTTTAACCGCTGGAAGCTTGGAGTATATTATTTATGCCATATACTAAAATGATGTATGTGTGTGCATGAGCTGGAGAAAATTTTCTCTCTCCTTAGTGCCCCAACCGAGAGTAAATGTGCTGAAAGTTGTCAAATTGAATTTCTCTCTTCTAATATAATTGGTCCATGCAGATTAACTTTGTTGGGAGTTTGAAATTGCGTGCATTATTATTTCTCTCCCATGGTCATGTATAACCATGGATTTTCTCTTTCCACCCTATTGGTCCGCTAAAATTAAATATGTTGTGTTTGGTTGGACGGTCTGCACTAGTATTAATCTGAATGTTTTTTAAATAAAATCAAATCACGTCCATTGTTTTTCTTAGCAACATATACCAATCCGTCGATTTAAATCAATAATCAAAAAATTACCTTTTTACCCCAAGCTTCAAAATCCTATAAATAGGAGGCTTCCCTTTCATTATTCTCTACCAATTCCAACAGAAAATAAAGCATTCTCCTTTCCTATATACTCTCTAAAAAGCTTTCAAAAGTTCTCTTTCATTCAAAGTTATTATTATCTTTAAAGAAAAAAATTTGTCAAAGTATTTGAGATAAGTTATTGTGTTATATTATTTGATTATCTCATATTCATTTATGTTTATAGATATACAAAAATAAATTATTATACACATTTATATATATCTATATTTCTTCTATTTATATCAGATAAAAAGTCAGTACTTAGTTACCTATAGGTGAAGATATTTCTCCTAAACGAGGAAATCATTCGCCGGGTTTTTGAAAACCTAAGTGGCCTTTTACTGATATAGTGTGCTTATATAAATTAAGTTTTATATAAAACATAGTGGCGAAACTGTAAATTTGGTCAGTACTTAGTTACCTATAACTGAAGATATTTCTCCTAACGAAGAAAATCATTCGCTGGGTTTTTAAAAACCTAAGTGGCCTTATTTAAAGTGATCACATCATAGATCAAATATATCAATATATATAGATCTGAGTAAAACAAATCTATTTGTTATATCAAGTATTATTTAATTGCTTCATTCATTATACTTGATATCTGTCACTACAAATATTTGAATATAAATTCATTTATTCATAAAATACTTGTTGTATAATATAAAAGGTACTTAAACTTTTTTATCTCAAATATAATTGTTATATCTGCTTACATAGGAGCACTTTACTCACAATAAAGTTAATTAAACTTTTATATCCGTACTTAAAATTTTATCTGCTTAAATCACGAAGTATATTTTTATTTATAAAGGAAAAGTAAGCCTTTATAAATCTGTACTGAAAATATATATTTGCTTAAAAAAAGAAGCATCTTTCAAAAACAATTATTTATTTAAAAAAAATTAAGTGAGTTAATTGTCCTTAAATCTGTGAGAAAAAGAGAGTGATTCTTTCACTAAGACCAGAGTCTTAGAAAAATCAACAGGTTGTTGGGTCTCTAGTGTACTTGTGAGGTAAAGAACCAACTTTTTATTTCAAGACAAGATTGTAAAGCAGAGCTAGACTCAAAACAGATACAACTACGTTTAAGGAAGGAAGTTGATCTATATAACTTTGTAAAGGTTTTTCCGCTTATTGAATGAGAATTAATTACTAATAGTAATAAGATCTCAAGTCCTGGAGAGGAGCTTGAGACTGGACGTAGCAACATACATATGAACCAGCTAAATCTCTATACATTGTGTGATTGAATTTTTACTATCTTGCATATTAATTTATTACACTGTAAATTAATTAATCAAAAGTTCAAAAAGGCCTACGATAATTTTTAATTGGTAATAATATATTCAACTCCCCTTCTAGATTATTGTTGGACTTTCATCAACATTCAAGCTTTGTGATCTCATCACATAAGCTCCTCTTATATTTCCTTCCGTTCCTTAGTTAATTCGAATTAATTAAATTAACTAGGTTACTAACTCTCATCACTTAACATACATACACATATTACCATACAAAGTATTTTCTCATGAAGATGATATAAAAAAATAAAATAAAATTAGATTCGTAATTTTCTTGGTGATTACACCCCCCCCCCCCCCCCCCAACTTTCGTAAAATATGGTTATCGCTTTCTTAATCTTTTCTCAAGTTTTAAAAAAATTGTCTTATTTTATTCTAAGTGTTCAATGTGTAGGTATCTTGTGTCATTCCATAGTGCGTGTGTGCTTGGTGCCATTCATCGTGGGTGAGTTCATTTTCATCCTATGGG
This sequence comes from Hedera helix, assembly GCA_947179155.2. Lineage (NCBI taxonomy): Eukaryota > Viridiplantae > Streptophyta > Magnoliopsida > Apiales > Araliaceae > Hedera > Hedera helix. The sequence goes on from OX359264.1 coordinate 27,314,261, forward strand.
TTTAATTTAAACTAGGAAAAGACTTGTGGTTTATTTTATTCATTATTTTTGTGTAAAAGAGAGTTTTTGAGTGTAATTTCTAAACATGTGTTTGTGCTTAAAAGATTTAGGAGTTTGATTTTTAAACTCGTGAACGGGTGTTTTCAAAATATGCGAGTTTGGTTTCTAAACTTGTGTGTGAATTTTTTTAATAATGTTTGGTTTCTAAAATCTAATGTGTTTTTCAAATGAAGGGAGTTTGGTTTTTAAACTCTAATGTGTTTTTTAAAGGAATGTGAGTTTGATTTTTAAACTCTAATGTGTGTTTTCAAAGAAAAGTGAGTTTGGTTTCTGTTAACGCCAAATTTTGTAGCACCCGTTTAAATCACAAAATAACGAGCGAAATCAAACGTCATACACAATTAATTCAGAGAAATTACTGTAAAGTCATGAGAGATTTACGTAGAAACCCAAATCGGGAAAAAATCACGGGGAAAGAGAACAATTCACTAGTATAATGTTGATGGTTACAAGTTTATCTGATAATAGAGAGCTTGTATGCTGGAAAATTGGTTCTGTGTGTGAAATAGTAAGCTCAAAATCCAAATGAACGTAAGTACGTCAATATGTAAGTAAATAAGTAAGTATTTTTTCATTCCTGTTGTTCCCCTTTTATATGCCCATGCAGCCATAATTACCAGCATTAATCAACCAAATAAACGTCTCTCTTTCAGACAACCGTTGTCATCCTAGCAGACTTTTCATTTTCCAAGTAAATTGGTTTTTCCTCTTCCAAACAACCCATCCGTCAAAATGAAGGGTCCAATAACTAACTTTGTCAGGCCCAGCCCAATAAATTAATAAGGACCAACCGAATAAACTAGTATGGGCTAGTCCAAACCCGGGCCCAAACTATCTCAACCCAACAGTTTCTAAATTATAATGTATGTTTTTTAAGAAAAGTGAGTTTGGTTTCTAACCTCCGATGTGTATTTTCAAATAAAAGTGAGTTTAGTTTTGGCAAAACTCGTTTTTATCCCATTGTACTTGTCATGTTTTGTGCGTTAAGCTACTGAATTTTTAATTTCTATAATTGAACCATCATACTAATTAAAAAGATTCAATTAGGTCATTTCGTCAAATTATTTGAACGGCAGTTGTCTTTTTGTCCTACATGGCAGCTAAAAATAAATAAATAAAAAATAACAATAGTTACGTGGCACCAGAGCTGCTTAAACTTGCTCCATTCTTTTTTGATTGATAAAACTTTTTAATCTGCAGCTCCGGATATGAACTCACGTGACCTTAACATGGAGTACAAGAAATATGAAGGGGCAGTGGACACGGCAAGATTGGAGGTTCGGAATAGGTGGAGAGAATGATGGAGGACGCCTAGGGTTTTCCTCTCGAAAAAGGTGCGGCCAAAGACGACGAGAGGCGGATCGGAGGGGCGGGATAGGTGGAGAGAATGAGGACGCTTTCACCATGGCAATGCTCCCATCCAATCAGGAGAGAGAACCTTTGCCCTCCATTACAGCTTTCACAATTTTCCACTTCCCCATGAGAAACCCAATTCCCCCTTCACAGTACATAGGACTGAAAAAGATGGGGTTTTTTTTTTGTATGTGCTCTGTTAATTTTTCTTCAACAAAGTTTAATAGTGTTTCAATGTTGGACTCAATTAAGTTTCTCTCTCTTTAATCGATTCAAAAATCTTTGGAAGATATGCAACCTCTGCACATCGGTTACAGTTCTTAAACAACTTTAGACGTCTTCGATTGCCGAAAAGCCTTAATCGGAGTGGGAAAGTACCATCCCCGTCCTCTCGACGACGACTTAATGTCTCCGGCGCCAAAATTCGTAGACAAAGTAACACTCACCGATCTTGATCTGTTCAACATCCGTGCATAATTATTGCTTGTACTTTTACTGCCTCTGCTTTGGTTTATTGATTTGTTATTGAAGCAAAAAAGGGATTGCTTCATTTATTTTGCAAAGGGTCAAACAAAGGGAGAATTTAAAGAACATGTTGTTATCTGTTTATGCAAACAAATAATATGTGGATGATGAATTAGTAGACATTATCAAGACTCCAGCGGATGGTGAAGAGGCACGGTGACGGAAATGATTCTGAGGTTAACAGATGGAGGAGTAGTTGATTGATTGGATTTTGATTTTGATTTTTTTATATATATAATAAAATTAGCCTCCAAAACGATGTCGTTTTGGAGACCTCATTTCCCATGTTATTTTTTAAAAAGCCACGTAGGAAATTGTTGCAGACAATTTGGCGGATGTTCAAAATATTTTATGAAATGGTCTAATAATTTTTTTTTTTAATTAATATAATGGGTTAATTATAAAAATTAAAAGTTTAGTAAGTTAACGCACAAAAAATGACAAGTACAGTGGGGTAAAAGCTAGTCTTGTCGTTTGATTTTTAAACTCGTATGTGTTTTTCAAAGGAAGGTGAGTTTACTTCTAAACTCATGAATGTTTTCAAAAATGTTTCAAAACGTGTATTTTCAAAAGTCATTTTAAAAGATGTAGATTTTCGAAAGTAATTTTAAAATGTGTGTTTTTCAAAAGGGATTTTAAAATGTGTTTGTGTTTTTTTTTTTATTTATCCAAATATTCCTTTTAGGTATTTAATTTTTACCATTTGAATTGTTTCATTTTAGAAAGTTTTTAGTTTTTTATTTTTTATTTTTTATTTTTCGAAGTAAATAAATGGGTTAGGTCTAACTTAGAGTATGACAACCATCACATTGGACTCATCTACAAATTACACTAATAATCTACTATTTAGGCCTTTAACTCTACCTTGGGAGATAAAAAGCCTACCCAAATGATTTTAAGGTCCATAAATAATTTATAAGCACTAATAGTTATTTATGAGCATAATTAAATGTCCATCATGGAAGGAATGTCATAATTCCTCAAAATATGAATGTAGATAACTTAGTTTTTCTCCTAAACTCACAATTTGTACAAATTCACATCAACAATGAATATTACATCTTATTTGATTATTGTTGACTTTTTAAAGTCAACTTAAAAAAAAATTAAACTTAAAATTGAAATAGATTTTTTAAACTTTAGCCAATACAATAATGAATATTATAAATTATCTAAAGAGTATTACTCATTATAAGTTTTATTGTTTCATAATTTTTAATAAGTCATCTCAAATTTGAATTTAAAAATTTTTCAAATTGACTTTCAAAAATCAATAATGGTTATATAATTTGGAACGGAATGAGTATTTATTTTGTTTGATTGGATTCTCAACCGAAAGATAGCAATGAGATTTGACAATGTTTGATCATGAAATATTCAGTTGTAAAAATAAAACACAATATAAGTGATATATAAAGACGATTAAAGGCATATTTTAAATTTTAAAATTTTCATTTGTTTATAAGAAATATTTATCTGAACGTTGAGCTTAATTATTGAGCAACTTGGTTACTAGAGTTGCCTTTATTGGGCTTGTGTGGATGTTACTACAAGTGTAGCAGCATGAGAGGCTGCTATGCAAGGAAACATGAGTAGAGGTCCTTGGAAGATCCTTCTATGCTTATTGTCATTTATGACAGCGAGCATAGCCACCCAACATGAAACTTCGTTCAAAGTTTATGCTTACTTTGTGTTGCTTAAGCTAAGGGTAGATGGGCAAATTTCTTGTTTAATTAAGAGAATTGGCTTTCAAACAAACTCCAAAGAATTCCAATGTTGGGCAGGCTGTAGGAGGATAGGATAAATTTATATATAGTTTATGTAACGACCCTGAAATTCGACCCATTTTATCACCTTAAATTTCATATTTATTATACCTTATCTTCTTAACGTCCAAATTTCGGTCCGTTAATAAATCTTTAATCACCTTAATGTTGGTTTGCAAAAATATGGCATACATATAATCAAATTATATAAGCGCAACGGAAGCAATAAAGATCAGATTTTAAAATTTTTGTACAAACCAATAACCCGGATATTTCTTATGCGACTATTATTAATTGAGGAAGGATAAAAGAATTTATACCTTTGTAGAACCAAGTTTCCACGGGTACAAGTTCATCTCCCTTTAATCCTTCACGTTCTTCTTCAAATTCACCGATTAGATTCCACGGATCAATGTTAGCTCCCCAAGTGTGGAGCCTCTAGAGGTGATCCACCAAGAGATCTATGAATTAAAGAAGTGGATTATGGTTTCTCCAAACCATGGGTGGCTAGCCCTAATTCTCTCTCTCTCTCTAACTCTTAGATCTAGAGAATTATGGAGTACTCTTCCTCTCTTATGAAAGAGTGTGTAACCTTGATCTATGATAAGACTACTTTTATTTATAGATCTAGTCAACCCTCCTAAACTATTTAGGATTAGAGTTTTAATTTAATTCCTAATTTAATTAGGAACTAAATTAATTAATTACAATTCCTAAACCATTTAGGAACTTAATTATTTAATAATGAGAGTAATTCTTATTAATTAATTACTATAATTATAATTCCGTAAACTATTTAGGAACTTAATTATTTAATAATAATATTACTACTTATTAATTAATTCCTAAACCATTTAGGAACTAAATAATAATACTAGTAATAATAATAATAATAATAATAATAATAGTAATAGTAATAGTAATAATAATAATAATAATAATAATAATAATAATAATAATAATAATAATAAGACTCCTCTTATTAATTTATAATTAGTATTTCTAAAATACTAAACTATAAATATTAAGCTATTTAATTTATTCTATCACTATAGTATAAATTAAATATACTGAATTTATTATTATGATTATGCCATCCACTTCTAAAATAAATATTACTCTTTTGTGGTGTGACCCTTTAGGTTCTCCATATTAAACCGGTTGTATAATAAATAAATTAGAACAATTCTAATTCATTTATTACGAATTAACTCTTTAATTCAGAATAAATAATTATTCCACAATAAGGGTAAGCCCCCTTAGCAATTAGTCGACTTTCCAGATAATATAGATTTCAACATTTAATCGTAAAAGAACCTTTCAGCAAATAGTTACCGTACAATTCAATCTTTCTACCATACAATGTCCCAATCAAATATAAGACACGGAATTTCTGTCAAGTCTTATTTATTTGATCATATGCATTTCAATTCACAAATACACAACTCTAGTTAATGTAAATTAGAAACTCCTTTCTAATTCCATGCAACCCTGTCCAGGGATTTCTGAGTTGTCACTTATTGAATCGCATAGGACATTCTCTCTCTTTACTGGAAGTGGCAGATCCTTTGTTGATCATTCATCTATCTCCATGTGCACCTTATTATACCCAATCACATCCTTTGATATACCAATAGGTCTTAAGGAATATGTCAAAGTATAACTTAGTACACACAAGATACTAAGATGATCTCAAGTCTAAGGATCACTTGTACGACTATCACATAAGGAACTCCTATTGACAGACGAGTGAAACTCCATTAGGTGTTCCTTGAGCGAGTCACGTTCAGTGAACTTATTCTCTAATAAGCACCTACATACTTGCTTTAGTGTCTCTACACAAATGATTATGAGATCAATCATCCTCTTCATAAGAGCAAGCATAGTATGTACCAATCTATCCGGATCTGCTAATCCCCTTTTTAGTGATCCAACGATTAGGAACAATTTTAGTTTTGAGCTATCTTGAATTTAGATCTCATTAGCATGATCCTCATCATGGTTCTAAAAGCATTGCTTAAAAACTATGGGTTTATCCATTTGATTAATTCAAGTAATTAATCATGAATAAAGAAATGCCTTGATACTTTTATTAATAAATGAACAAGATTACAAAGTATATGCTTATCACATCAAATGTGATTGGCTTGAGGGCATATTACTTTCAATCTCCCACTTGCACTAAAGTCAATCGCCCTTTGGTATCCCCATACCATTCTTCTCTAAGTGGCGTACAAATTGCTTAGTAAATGCTTTAGTTAATGGATCTGTAATGCTGTTCTAAGAGTCTACCATCTTTATGGTATCGTCCCCTTTTCAATGATTCATCTAATCATATAAAAGTGCCGCAACACATGTTTGGATTTCAGATGAGACCTAGGTTCCTTGGCGAATTAAACTCCTTTAATGTTAGGAACCATTATAAGTTCTGTAAAGAATTTGTTTAACCAAACAATCACCTTTGTAGCTTCATTTATAGTTATTTACTATAACTTTGTCACTAAATCAGCAACTCTTTGCTGTTTGGAACTTTTTCAACTCACTGCAGCACCGTTCATGGTAATCATATTACCTGAAACGGATATGTTGTTATCTTGGTTAGTCTGAACAAACTTGAGTTTGTTAAACCCTCTAGTTTTATATCAGACCCATCATTAGAAACTCTTTTCTAATGTTCTTCTCCAGAATTGAACTGATATCTGCTTATCATACATAAGTAACATCAAGTCTAGTACATTTCAACGAATTAATGTACGTTCCTTGGGTCAAGCCGAGCATCCGTTATGATCTATCTATATAGACCTTTATCCTGAATAGAATGTTAGGATGCTTCACCCAAATCCTTAAAGGAGAAGTTTTTAGACAACCACATCTTTACTGATTGTAGCATCGGTATGTTATTCCTTATCAGTATTATATCATCATATAATACTAGAAATGTCACAGTACTCCCACTAACCTTTGTACATACTTGGTTCATCCTCGTTTTTGATAAAATAAAACTCTTTTGATTGTCTTATCAAAACAGATGTTCCATCTTTGAGAAACTTGCTTCAATTCATAATTGGATCGTTGTAACTTACATACTTGATTTGCTCCATCATTATGGAGACAAATCCTTTTGGTTGTATCATACATACATCCTTTTATATAGTAAGCTGCAACTGCAAGTAAAATCCGAATGGATATATGCATTTTTACTAGTGAAAAATTTCATCTTAGTCAACTCATTGACCTTATTTCAAATCTTTTTACCACTAGTTAGGTCTTATAGGTCTCCACCTAGCCATCTGCTTTAGTCTTTCTCCAAAGACCCATTTCGGATTTTATGGTCATCAGCCATTTCTCTTGAGTATCTAATACTCATACCTCATCGTATATATCTAGATCATCATCTACTATGATGCGTACCTTATCATCATCTACTATGATGAATCCATACCATTTAGGTATCTTTGGTACTAAACCAGATTTACGACTTGGTTGTGGTACAATAGGTTTATCTACTTGTACAGATTCCTTCATTTTATCTGTAGTGTTTTGTGGTTCTTGAACTTCTTCAAGATCTATTTTACTCCCACTAACCCTTAAGGAAAAACTCATTTTCCTATAAGGCAGCGTGTTTCAAACATACACCTTTTAGTTAGTCGAATTATAGAAGTGATACCCTAAACTTTCTTTAGGATATCCCACAAGTTTACACTTATCAGATCATGTCCCCAGCTTATCTTTGTCAAACCTTTTGACATAAGCTGAACAATTCAAATCTTAATATGCTTAAGACTTGGTCTCCTCCCTATCCATGACTCATATGAAGTTTTAGGGACGGAATTTGAAGGTATCTTATTTAGTAGATATGCGATCGTTTCTAGAGCATAACCCTAGAAGGATACTGGAAGATCAGTAATACTCATTATGGATCATCACCATGTCCATTCTATGAGAATACCATTTCGCTTGAGATGATCTAGAAACTTACTGCTTAAGTATTCCCTTCTCGATCTAATCGAAAAACTTTAATACTTTTGGCCTTTAGTTTCTATACTTCACTTTTGAATTCTTTGAACGTTTCAAATGATTTGGATTTGTATTTCATTAAATACATATATCAAAATCTAGAATCATTAGTGAAAGTAATGAATGAATACCCTCCTCTTGCATTTGTTGTCATAGGTCTCACACACGACTGTGTGTACCATCTCTAACAACTCTGCAACTCGCTCTCCATGTCCACTAAATGGAGATTTAGTCATATTGTCCATGATACAAGATTCACAAGTTGTAATTGATTCATAATCAAAAGGCTCTAAAAAACCTATCTTTATACAACTTGTTTAGTCTTGTTTCATCAACATAACCGAGTTAACAGTATTGCATAAAGGTATGATCCATATCATCTCTTTGCCTTTAGTTTGTTCAATTTTGAAATATTTTCATGTAAGTCAAGCTTACAAAATCCATCAAGTAATCAACATAGTAACATCTTACTAACTAAATGGATTTGCCCGTAGGCAATGCTAAACTGTAAGTTCCTATGATTAATGTAGCAACCTTTTGCTCCATTTCCCATACACATGATTACTTATCTTTAGTTTAGCCTTCTACTTCTGCCTAGTCTCTGCAACGGTTTGCATATTCAAGACCACCAGCCGATATCTAATACCTAAGTAAAAACTTGACTTATAGAAAGTTCTATTTCATTATGAACAAATCTGTAGTTGAAGTTTCACTCAACTTCTTCTACTTAACTATTGCAACTCTCATGCAGTTGTTCTTCCAGTGTCACAGCTTATCGCAATGAAAGCAAACTCCTTTGCCCTCGGGATCACTTTTATTTATGTCCTTTGTTTAGCCTTTCTATTGCCTCCTATCTTTTCTGACTCCTCAGAAACATCTTTGGCCATCTTCTTCAACTTAGAAGATTCATCTACTAGTAAGACTTGGTCTTTCTTGGAAGGAAAGTGACTCTCAACTTATTTAACATATTTAAGCAAGTCAGGTAAACTGACTTCAAGCTTATTAATGTTAAAGTTCACAACAATTTGTGAAAGGGAGTTAGGGAGTGACTGCAAGATCGAATCTTGACTCAACTCTCCATCTTTGACAAAACCTAGGTGTCCTAATTGATCAATCGGATTGATCATCTTTAGGACATGTGTCTTTACTGTAGTGCCATTAGCTATTATAGATCGTAAGAGCTCCTTAGATATCTTATATCTAGTTGACCTACTTTGCTCACCATACAACTATTGAATGTGCAGCAATACAGTAGGTACATCCATTTTCTCGTGTTGACGCTGTAACTCGATACTTATGGATGCGAGCATGATGCATTGAGCCATATTTACATCATCTTGTCATTTCATAAAATAGCAATCTCTTCCTCAGAGGCTTAGTCCACAACGTTTGCAGGAATAGACAAATTAAGGACATTTGATAGCTTTTCAGCATTGAGAACTTTTCTCAAATTTGTTTAATCAATCCGAACAATTCAGTTCGATTAATTGTTAGCATCTAATATGCTATGCAGTGTTAGTGAATTAAACATAGCAATATTCTTTAAGTGAATTAATAACAACATTAACATGCATTCGTTTTATTAATTACCAAAATAAATTAGGTCTTTATTTAAAATGGTGTCTCCCACTATTTTCATCAAATTATATTATCCTCCTTATATAGTTCGGCAAATCTAGTTAAAGATCTGCTAGTGAGAATAAGGATCCTATTTCAAATGTATATAGCCTTGTGTGTGCACAACAAACTATATATAAATAAATAGGTAGACAACTTTTGTCAATTACATCAACATGTAACTCCTTGTATTTTGCCTTTTAGATTATTATGATCATGTGTGTGCACATCCAAATCAAAATTATCTAAGTTAAGTCAAACTTAGCACTTCCATATAAGTGAAGAGAAAAATACTGCCCTTGTGTGTGCACAACAAAACAGTAATGTTCAATTCCTTTATAAGCATCAAATGTGATAAAACAATATCTCAAATAATCGATATAAGCCTTGTGTGTGCACAAGAAACGTATATTGACTATTTGATACTCTATCGTTTTATCATGCTAGAAGGCGACGTTCGATATTTTGATAAATATCTTTGAACGTTACAACTGAATATTATGAGTAGTAGAATAAATAAATTAGAACAATTCTAATTTTATTTAATTGAATTAAACTCCTTTAATTCATGAATTAAACATTTTAATTCATTTTATAAATAATATTTATTCTACATCATGAGGGGTTTGGTAATATTAAATGTCTCATCTTGTTTAGCGTGCATGCACATATATATATAAAATACGCATCATATTAATTAACATGCGAAGCATGTTTGATAATATATAATATATATAAATAAGCATGCACATATAGAATATTATATTCTACTTGGATTGATTATGGACTTTTATTCTAGTTTGGTTTATTCGAGCCACCAAATAAACCAATTGGTCAAACCTAGGGTGCAAGAATAAATTAAATTAAATGTAACTATTACATTTAAATTCGGGCTCCATTACAAACGAGTCTTCATGCGCTCATTGCTTCTTTGCTCCAATTTTTCAAAATAATTCTAACTAATCCTATTACAAATTATTTACAATAAATAGAAACCTTGATCAACAGTCAAGGGGAAGTACATAGGAGGGAGATAGAATTATACATAAGAAAAATTAGAAAGACGAGGTACGCAGACCCCATTTATTAAAACTCATTCATTCATGCATTTAATTAAAATTAAATCCAATCATATTGGTCAATAGTCCATAATCAATCTCATTTATTATCATATATATCAACATATATATTAATAAATCATATTCATCTCATGAATTAAATAAAACATTCCATATATGTATTGGTATCATTTAATGGGCAATTAAAGTTGTATGAAATCCAATTTCATGTTTAAAATAAACCTTTTATTTTAATTATAAAATTAGTTAAAAATAAACTATTTATTTTTATTATTTTAAAATTACCCAAAATAAACTCTTTTATTTTGAAATTTTAAAATCTATATGAAATTACCAAATTGTTTGGGTAATTAATATATATTATAAATATATCATATATATTAATAATATATATATTACTAGTCGGTTAGTATATATCAAATCCGAAAAGTATTACTAGGCTGCTTTGTTGCTTTTTGAATTCGGCAATGACACTCATTACGGGACAATGATGTGATCCATCAGTATATCATATATATTAAATCACCGAAACTTGCTGGCTGTTTTATCAATCTATTTATATATATTATATATAACCACTTTTCGGTAATCAATATATATATATATATATATATATATATATATATATATATATATATATATATATATATATATTTGTAAAGCATGTTTCAGAAAAAACAACTTTGATTCATTGCGTAGGCTTATCCCAAAATAAGTGACACGGATGTGATTACATTACATAAACCGTCGGCTGCAAGCTTCTATATATATATATATTAACCAAACTGAATCCATCACCTGACGAAACAGTGCGCAGCCACACCAATATGAATTCGGTAATCATCCGAAAATTAATTTCGGTATTTTAAAAAAAATATTTTTTACATAATAAATTATGCCCAATAAATTGTTCTAAACACATACCCATACATATATGAAATTAAAACAATTAATAATTCGCATAAGTTTGGCTCTGATGCCACTGTTGGTTTGCAAAAATATGACATACATATAATCAAATTATATAAGCGCAACGGAAGCAATAAAAATCAGATTTTAAAATTTTTGTACAAACCAATAATCCGGATATTTTTTATGCGACTATTATTAATTGAGGAAGGATAAAAGAATTTATACATTTGTAGAACCAAGCTTCCACGGGTACAAGTTCATCTCCCTTTAATCCTTCACGTTCTTCTTCAAATTCACCGATTAGATTCCACGGATCAATGTTAGCTTCCCAAGTGTGAAGCCTCTAGAGGTGATCCACTAAGAGATCTATGAATTAAAGAAGTGGATTATGGTTTCTCCAAATCATGGGTGGCTAGCCCTAATTCTCTCTCTCTAACTCTTAGATCTAGAGAATTATGAAGTACTCTCCCTCTCTTATGAAAGAGTGTGTAACCTTGATCTATGATAAGACCGCTTTTATTTATAGATCTAGTCAACCCTCCTAAACTATTTAGGATTAGAGTTTTAATTTAATTCCTAATTTAATTAGGAACTAAATTAATTAATTACAATTCCTAAACCATTTAGGAACTTAATTATTTAATAATGAGAGTAATTCTTATTAATTAATTACTATAATTATAATTCCGTAAACTATTTAGGAACTTAATTATTTAATAATAATATTACTACTTATTAATTAATTCCTAAACCATTTAGGAACTAAATAATAATACTAGTAATAATAATAATAATAATAATAATAATAGTAATAGTAATAGTAATAATAATAATAATAATAATAATAATAATAAGACTCCTCTTATTAATTTATAATTAGTATTTCTAAAATACTAAACTATAAATATTAAGCTATTTAATTTATTCTATCACTATAGTATAAATTAAATATACTTAATTTATTATTACGATTATGCCATCCACTTCTAAAATAAATATTACTCTTTTGTGGTGTGACCCTTTAGGTTCTCCATATTAAACCGGTTGTATAATAAATAAATTAGAACAATTCTAATTCATTTATTACGAATTAACTCTTTAATTCAGAATAAATAATTATTCCACAATAAGGGTAAGCCCCCTTAGCAATTAGTCGACTTTCCAGATAATATAGATTTCAACATTTAATCGTAAAAGAACCTTTCAGCAAATAGTTACTGTGACGACCCCAAATCCGGGTTCTTTAACCTCGGGTTTGGTTCTCACTGTACAATACTTAATAACAATGAAATACATATATTGTATTCAAACTACGCGGAATAATACAAAAGGTTCCTTATATAAAGGCTACACTTCCCAATGTCTATTAACCTTAAATTGTAACATTACATATCTTAAGGGAAATACAAAAGATTTACAACAGTAATTACATAACAGTAATTTAAACTAGCATGCAATTACTAAAACTAAGCATTCGCTTTCCCCTTGCCTTTGTCCGATTTAGAGCTTTCGGGATTGGCTGAAATATAGTCATGATATAGCAAGAATGAGCAACTAAATGGCTCAGCAAGTTTATAAACAACAGGCATACGATATATCATGATGAAGGAAAATAACTTCAAAGTTTTCAACAATAACAATTGTGAAAGATGTCAAGAATCAATGTTCAATAAAAGAATGGATTGACTCTTTACTGCTGAGTGGTCTTTAATGACCGTGAACTACTACTAAGGTAAAACAGACATACAATGTCTAACTCCTTGTTAAAAATAACGGGACACTTGAGGGGATCAGTCCTCTCATGTCCTATGTATATGCATCACATTTAGATTTCTTGCGCGCTTTCGGTTTCCCGACAAATAAAAATCCCCATTTAACTAGGGTTGTTCTTTCTCAGTCTTACTGTAAGAATCCGCACCAGCCAATGGTTTGGATAAGCTTTTATAATATTCAATTGATGAATTTAAACATGCATTTGTCTAGCCGAAATAATTAGCTTAGACATTCTTAAACAATTGTAAAAGCACTATGTGCGAATACAATAATCAATAACGATATGAAGTAATTTTTGATAATTAATTCACTCAAAGGTCTGTCAAATAACTACGAATGTAGATACTTGCTCAACAATAATTGAAATGTAAATACGGTTGAAGAATAACTGCAACAATAAATACAAGTTCAGGGGTAGAAAACTTGTCTCGTGCGTCGTTTACTGCTAACCAACTTAATTTAACAATCCTTGAACGGACTTAACAATTAAATCAGTTTGATCTTAAATTAGTATCTTATACTTGTAAGTATAATGACCTTTATAAACCTTACGAACCACATAATTATATAATTATGGGTATATAAACACATAGGAAACATTATCATTAATTACTTGATAATATTTCAAACACAAAGAACCTATATTAATTATTTAATATAGTTCATACACTTATATAATATTATTAACAATTTAATAATATTTTATTAGTCTTGTAGTATTATTAATCGTTTAATAATACATTATTAGTCTTCTAATATTATTAATCTTTTAATAATATTCTATCAATCACTTAATATTCTTAATCCATTAATAACATTTTATTGTCCTTATAATATTATTAATTATTTAATAATATTTTATCATCCTTATAATATTATTAATCATTTAATAATATTTTATTCACCTCATAATATTATTAATCCTTTAATAATATTTTATTTATTATTTAATATTATTAAATATTTTAAATCATTATCTAATATTATTAATTATTTAATAATATTTTATTAATTATCTAATATTATTAATCATTTAATAATATTTTATTACCTCATTAATATTATTAACCATTTAATAATATTTTAAACATTATCTAATATTATTAATTATTTAATAATATTTTATTTAATATCCAATATTATTAATCATTTAATAATATTTTATTATCTTATTAATATTATTAATCATCTAATAATATTTTAAATCATTATCTAATATTATTAATCATTTAGTAATATTTGATTTATTATCTAATATTATTAATCATTTAATAATATTTTATTCATTATCTAATATTATTAATCATTAAATAATATTTTATTCATTTACTAATATTATTATTTATTTAATAATATTTTATTGACTTATTAATGTTATTACTCATTTAATAATATTTTAATCTCTTACTAATATTATCAATCATTTCATAATATTTAATTACTTATTAATATTAGTAACCATGTAGTAATATTTTAATACTCTGTAAATAATACCAAAAGTTAACTTTTAAATTGGGTTAACCTTAGTATTTAATTTAAACATTTAGATAGCATTGATTTACAAATAGACTCCATATAAATTTGTTTAATACCCAAATATATTCATTTTACACTTATTTCAACTTAATTTTGCAAAGAAAACTCGACCCGACCCGACCCGGACCGACCCGACCCGACCCGACCCGGAGCACCAAAAATCTGCTTAGCAGATTGTTCTGACGCAGCTGCGTCAGTCCTGACGCGGCTGCGTTAGCCGTTTTGTCCGAAAGTCAACTGTTTGACTGCTCGACGCTCCGACAGCCATAACTTCTTCATACGAAAACATTTTGGGGTGATTCTTGAGTCAATTCTCATCAGAATTTCCCCCTCTACAATTTCTCTTTAGAACACAAATCCAAATTCCAAACGTAACTAGACTCAAAATGGCTCTAAAGGCAACGTAGGGTTTTAAAATCAACATCATTTGCGGTAAAAGCCATCATTTCTTTGTTATTCCATATTTTTGTGAGATTCAAGTTGTGTTGGCTTTATAACTTACTCATAAAACTTTCTAGCCATATAAATCAAGTATTTAACTTGTACATTTTGAAATGACACAAAATATAGTACATAGCTACTTAGGGTTTTACCGGTAAAGCTTTCTATAGCGTTTTCTTCCATTTATATGTACACCACACCTACCAAATCATGATATAAACATAACAAGCTAGGAATATACATATATAACATAGTTAAATACTTCTAGACTATCAAAATGAGTTTTTATCGGTTAAAAATAGATTTTAACCGTTCAAAATCATTCTAGACTACAAAAATGAAATTTAAGAAAAGATAGAGCACTTTTAAACCTTGAGGTCTTGGATGCTCTTCTTCTCCTCCTACCAAAGTATGTTGTGTAGTTAGTGGACATTCACCAAGCACAACCTCTAGCTTTTTCTCTCAACACTTAAGTGTTTCTTCCTTTTTCTCTCAAATGTTCTCTATTTTTTCTTTCTAGCAAAGCTTCAAATGAACTAACCAACATCACCAAGGTTGTGGAATGTCTTATTTATAGCCAAATGTTAATCCTACATTAGCTCTCTTAATTCACCAATGTTGGTGAATTTAAAGCTTAATCTAGCTTACTATTGCATGGATGGACATTGTGATTGACTAGGTGATTGACTAGGGTTGTTGGCCAACCTTGTCATAGTGTAAATTAGAAGCAATCTAGGAAATCAAGCAATCCAAGTGGGGCCCTCCAAAAATTCAGCAAAATGGATTTTCCAAGCCATTTTTCCTTTATTTTTAATGCTAAAATGTGCATATATACATATATATATATATATATATATATATATATATATATATATATATATATATATATTGACCAAAGTTTGACCTTAATTGGACTTCACATTGGGCTCGGGAATAACTTCTATTGGGCTCATTCAATTAAATTGTTTGGGCTCAATTTAAATAACACATTGGGCTTATATTAAATAGTCTAAGTTACATTTAATTAAATCAAGCATTGAGCTTGTTTAATTAATTACATGGACTAGTAATTAAATTAATTACATGGGCTACTAGGTTAATATCTTTAACCTAGTTTATCAACTTATTTGGATTAAAAATATAATCCAATTAGATTTGCTTTAATTAATTATACACTTTGCTTTAATCCTTTAAATAAATATACAAGCACATAAGTACATTTATTTAATTATCTAATGCACAATTAATTAATGCGAAAAGTTTAAATTCATTGCTAGATATTTATTAAGTATATTTACAATGACTAATGAAATTCGTGGTTATTACAGTTACCGTACAATTCAATCCTTCTACCATACAATGTCCCAATCAAATATAAGACACGGAATTTCTGTCAAGTCTTATTTATTTGATCATATGCATTTCAATTCACAAATACACAACTCTAGTTAATGTAAATTAGAAACTCCTTTCTAATTCCATGCAACCTTGGCCAGGGATTTCTGAGTTGTCACTTATTGAATCGCATAGGACATTCTCTCTCTTTACTGGAAGTGGCAGATCCTTTGTTGATCATTCATCTATCTCCATGTGTACCTTATTATACCCAATCACATCCTTTGATATACCAATAGGTCTTAAGGAATATGTCAAAGTATAACTTAGTACACACAAGATACTAAGATGATCTCAAGTCTAAGGATCACTTGTACGACTATCACATAAGGAACTCCTATTGACAGATGAGTAAAACTCCATTAGGTGTTCCTTGAGCGAGTCACGTTCAGTGAACTTATTCTCTAATAAGCACCTACATATTTGCTTTAGTGTCTCTACACAAATGATTATGAGATCAATCATCCTCTTCATAAGAGCAAGCATAGTATGTACCAATCTATCCGGATCTGCTAATCCCCTTTTTAGTGATCCAACGATTAGGAACAATTTTAGTTTTGAGCTATCTTGAATTTAGATCTCATTAGCATGATCCTCATCATGGTTCTAAAAGCATTGCTCAAAAACTATGGGTTTATCCATTTGATTAATTCAAGCAATTAATCATGAATAAAGAAATGACTTGATACTTTTATTAATAAATGAACAAGATTACAAAGTATACGCTTATCACATCAAATGTGATTGGCTTGAGGGCATATTACTTTCACTTAATTCATCCATTAATTGATTTTAAAATCATCAAGTATTAATTTTGCAGTATAAATTTTTCTTTTTCTCAATTCAATCATTATATTATATATTTTATCATTTAAAAACTTCATTTCTTGATCCTAGTCCCTGGATCACAACCTTTACTTTTTTCTTTCTATTACAGGTATCATAACGCTCAACATTAACCATTTAATATCATTTATATCTATACAAAATTTCTTTGTATCCTCATATAATAATTTCTATCGTACGATTATCCTGATTAATCACAATTCATAATTGAACTTCTATCATATCCAGATTCAAATTATATATACAAACAATTCATCACAGTAAATTAACAAATTTCTCACATTGAATTATAATATTAACAATATATCAATCACATTTTCTACCTTCTAGGCAATTCATCTCTAACATAATCCGATATTCTTGAAACTTATTTCTTTACCCTGTAAAAGTTTATTTTAAACAAGTAATGAGCACGACGGCTCAGCAAGTTCAACAGTTTATATTTCACGTAGCACATACCTTAACATACTCAGTGTGTGTCATACATCATGTGCTTGTGCTTCTATTATAGCAGTATATTCCACATCATTGCAGAAAGTACACATAGTTGTCATGTTAACCACAGATCACATAACACATAATTTATATGCATTTAAACAAGTATTTACATATCATAACTGATAACAATTAAAGGACTGAAGAACTTGCCTGGCGTCCAATTAATAGCTCAAAACCTTAACTCGATCAACCTATGATCATAAAATAATCAAATAATAATTATTTATCCTCTTATGATATTAATTTAATTAATTAATAGCATTTTCGGGCTAATTATTAATTTATATGGTTAATTATATTAACCTCATCCTTTAATATATTTATTTAACTTAATATCAACTCCTTCACTTCGGACAACCCAGCTTATCGGACAAATTTTAACATATCTGGTTGTCCCAAAATTTTTATTTAATTAATTTTTTTTCTAACCTTTAAACTCATTAGATTAATATTTAAAATATTTAAATATTAATCCCCAATATTTAATATTTTTACAAAAATATTAAATTTAATGCCCAAATATCATTTATATATTTTTAGTATTTTTCTATATTTTTCTATGATTTTTAAACAATTTTTAAACATTTATTTCTCTAAAAATCACTTTCTAGGGGCATTTTGGTAATTTCCGCAGCTCTAGGGACATGACCGCCATTAACAGAAAAGCTCAGGGGCTTATCCGTAATTTCTGCGTCCCTAGGGATACATCCAGTATTTTTTGAAAAGTCTGGGGGCAATTCTGTCATTTCCATGGCTAAAGGACACATTCGGTATTAACGGAAAAGGGCAGGGGCACGCTGGTAATTTCCAGCGTTGCCGTCGGTCGCGCCATGCGCGACCTTGCCTCTGCCGACGCCATCAAAACGACGTCGTCTCTCGGCCCGTTTCTGAGCCCCGTGCATTGCGCGGAAGACCCTTCCGCACACCCAAAACGGCGCCGTTTAATACCCTGTGGCTGAAAAAAAAATTGGCTGCCGCGCATTGCGCGGCAGCCCTTTTCTTCTTCTTCCCCAGCAGCGAAACAGTATACCAACTTTACACAAAAACACCATTTTTCTTCCAAAATTTCACAACAAAATAACTCTAAAAATCATATAATTCATAGATATATATCTAAAAATTATATAGAATAATTATTCTAATTAATTACTAATTTTCTTCCAAATTATTTTATTACCCATAATACACAAAATAATTCAATTAATTAATTTTGTACCTTCCAAAAAGCTTTGAAATCCTTCCATGAAAGCACCAATAATTCCTTTTTTCTTAGTTGGTGCCTATGGAGTTTCCGGCGAGGTAAGTGGTGGTGTTTCGGTGGAAAGTAGAGAAAAGAGAGGGTTTTGTTGTTGTTTTTTTTTATTTTCCACTCTCTTCTTTTTGTTCTTTTGCCTCTCTTTTATACACCAATGTTGCTTACAACTTTTTTGAATAATTTTTTTTTCCTTCCACTGACTTTGTTTCTCCCGAAAGTTCCAAGTAACAAAAAAAAATCATGCATGCAATTAAATTTTCTAATACATTATATAATTATAACGAGTAATAAATATTTTATATAATGTATATAAAATATTTATTTTAATTCACTAAAAATCATAATATGATTTATTATTAATATTAATACCTCTTTTGGGTACTTTATATGACAAATTTTGTACACGCATAATGTCATGTATGTAAATATATGAGGTAATTTATACCTCCAAAAATTATAAAATAATTCATATAATATATAAAAATTATTTTTCGTAATTTTTTCACTTCGTTACTTGGACAACATGTTACATTAACATGTTCACATTTCCGAAATATTATCTTTCATAAAAGTCATAATAATTCCATTATACATAAATATAATTTTTAATAACTTAAAACATTCTTTTTTCTTATTTATTATTCAATTTCTTTAATAATCACATTAACTTTCCTTATATAAATTATATAATTTAATATTATATAATTTATATAATTACATTATTCCTTTCTAATTATTTCCATTTTCCACAAATACAATTTATAAAATTTTCTTCCATCCTTAATTAATTTAATTTTCTTATATAAATTATATAATTATTCCTTATATAATTTATATAATTATAATTTCCTTTATACATTACATTAATTTTCTTATATAAATTATATAATTTATTATTATATAATTTATATAATTACATTTCTTCTCAATCAAATTCTAAATTTCCACCATAATTCTTAATTAAATCTAAAACCAATAATTACAATTTTATTAACTTCCTCATTCGCTTTTCATTAAAAATTGGATTAATTTAATTATTAATCCCTTAATTTCCATAATTAATAACCTTTATAATAACCACAATTAAACATAACACATATATATACAAATGTATATATATTCATATCTAATAACATTATTTAAATAATAATTCCTGTACCTTCACAATAATTTTATTGTACAATTTATTGTACCTTTACATATAATTTCTTTTATTTTTCATAAATTGTTTTTAAACAATTTATTTACTTTTCAATTAATTTAAATCAACATCAATTATCACCATCTCCATACTGATTTAATTTTATCAATTAAATCCCTTCACATACCTTAAATCACATAATATAATAATTAATTTAAACAACCTTGATAATTTTATCAATTAAATTCTCATTTAATATTATTAAAAAAATCCTGTAAATTTGGATCCTCACAGTTTACTTGGAAGTATTGGTTTACATTACTAATGCTAATCATTTCAAGTTCAGATGATGTTGATTTGTTAATACTTGGGTTTTACTAAAATTTTAAGTGACTTGTTTAGGTGACTGATGTATTATTTATTTAATTTCTTATCAACTTTCTTGTATTTTTTTATGGGATAATTGATTCTGACCCATTACTTAATAATTCCTAATATTCAAGATTAATAGTAGTTTATATTTTATGATAAATAGTGTTTTTTTTTCTCCCCCATTTACTTAACCCTTTGAAAATTGAAAAAATGCGAGGTATCAAAAAGGAAAGGAAAAAAAAAATGTAAAAATGAAGAAAACTCAATTTATGAATATGTGTTTCAATTAACAAAAAATCGAACATTTGCCTATGAAAAAAATGTTAAAATCTAATTTATTACTCCCTCCGTTCCATGATAAAAGTTTTAGTTGATTTTTTGCGCATATTAAGAAAGAGGATAAAATGACAAAATTATCCACATTTAAATTCTTACTTAATTGCATAGTTTCTGCACATGACTAACGGTATTTTATAAATATACATGGAGAATAGAAATATGATAATTAATACTAAAGACATTATAGACAAATTACTGTAAAAAATAAATTATTTAAGATAAGTAAAAATTTAATTTGAAATTATCTAAAATAATAATAAGAATTTTTATCCTAAAATGGAGGGAGTAGATGGTAAAAAAAACATTCCAAAATGTTTAGTTTTCATTTGTTTTTCCTCTTGTTTTACAAGTTACATACTAACACGCATATGGATTTTGTTTTCCCTTTTTCTTATCTCCACCAAACAACATGAGTACTTTGGTGTTTCTAGAAATCTCTTTCGTTTTCATTTCTTTAACCACCTTGTCTTTATGACTTGCACAATCTATTTTGCTAGCTATGAGATTATTCGGGATATGGAGTATTGATAAGTAGATCTATTTATCAGGTATTTTATCTTTAATTATTTATATATTTTTAAGTATGTAAGTCCATATATAAAATTAGGGTTTACATTTGACCTAATGAATTTAATGAACTAAAGCGAAAAAGATGGAAATTAATGAATAACGAGCAACGAACTTACATAACTTGAGAGGTGTTATCACGAGTCCCGGGGCAGAAGGCTCGTGGAGGCAGTTCATTTTGGGAATCAATTGAGGGATTAGATTGGTGGCTAGAAGAATCGGGCAAAATGGGCATTACCCGGGTAACCAGGGGTGTTCTAGGAATCTCCCTATTACTAAGGGTATTTCTGGAATTTTCCCGAAGTCACGTGCCTGGCACATGACCCCTTTGTCAGGAAGCTCTATAAATAGCTCCTCATCTCATAGGAGAAGGGACTTTTGAACTCTTGGAGAACTTTGAAGCCACAAGGAGAATTCTCTCTGAACTTGCGAGAGTGGGAATATTCTTGGAACTTGTTGGTGATTCGGAATTGAGTTATAACTTTAAGATAATCGTGATCTCGTGATTACATGAAGATCTTCGAAGTTGAACTCGGATTCCCTCGAAATCTAACACTTGATAGAGGCTCTCGGACACTAACGATTACGCCAGGACCCCGAGAGTTCTGCCTTGTGTTACTCGAGTAATTGCTCACCGGTTTCTTCTCCCCTCTCCGATCTCCCGATTAATTCCATACTCTTCGCTGATTTCTCGCCTCCACCATTATTACGAACCCTAACCCTAGCAAGGTACGAGATTTCCTTGCCTACATTCTTTTGGCGACTCCGCTGGGGAGGTGAGAATTTGTGAAGGGTATGCCCACGACTCGGAGTGGGAGAGCTACAGGAAGAGTTTCGCCGACAACAAGTATTACTTCACCTGAGTTTACGGAAAGACTGGTGGATCTTGATCAACCTATTATTGAGGAAGCATCAGACAGTAGTTTTGCTTCTCCGATGGCTGAGCAAAGACAGACTGACAACACACAAGGAGGTGGTGGAAGGCCAGGTGAGGAGGCTGCAAGAGAACAGACAGTGACAATAAATGTGCAAATGGAAATGTTAAGGGCATTGAAGGAGGCGCGAGAAGGACAGGGGATGATGATGAACATGATGTTGGACATGCAAAGGCAACAGGAGGAGATGGCCAATTTTCGACAACAGATGATGCAAATTCTTGCCTTCAAAGCTATGCTTCCGGGAAGTTCACATCAGCATCAGTCGACAGAGAAAGATGATAGCAATAAAAACCACCATAATGTGACCCCTGTGACAGAAGCCCAATCGATACTGGTGGTGTGATGTCGCAAGCACCCAAAAATAAAATCTTACTTTTGAAAAATATTAATGTAGTAGTGCAAGTAAGAGTCGATCCCACAGAGAATGATTAATTTAATTTTATGTTTTTGCAAACAAAAGTTGGGGGGTTTTGTAATTAAAGAAATAATTAAAATAAAACTAATAATTATGCAAGAAATAAATAAAAATAAAAAACCTTGGTTTAAGTTAATATCCACCATCAAGAATTTACAACTGATCACTGATGCAAGAATAACTCAATTCATATTTTGAAGATTCACCGTAGAAAGAACTACTCGCAGGTGGAATAATTTTTCTCCTCTCTCCTTAATTTTAGATAAGTAGAGCCACTTGGTCTAAATACCCTTACTATTAAACAACCTCCGACACTTGCTAAAGATTTAATTTAATAGCAGCATAAAGAATTAGAGAGATCGTTGAACTAAACAACACAAGCCACTTGTTTGCATTTAATTTAGATGAATATTCTTCCTAAGATAAAATAATCTTTTGATCTGCAAAATAATTATTAAACTTAGTTGCTTCAAAAATAGCAGTAGATTAATATGAATAATAAACTAGTAGTACTCCTAGTAATTAAACAAATCAATCATAAAATTAAGCATAGAAGAATATTCAATAATCAAAATATAAAGTGAACAATTAAAATAAATTAGATCTCACAGTGTATAAATCTTGATGGCTTCAATCACTTAAACCAAGAAAAATAATTTAGCTACTCATAATTGTAGAGAGCATCAAAGAATAGAAGAGAGAATTTTTATTCTAATGAGAGTTGTGTTTTACAATGTGTCTCAAGCCCTCTATTTATAGGCTCTAAAATCCTCCTAAACCTAGTTGGAATTACTCTTTCCAAACCCTAATAGGATTTAAAATACAAATAAAAATAAAAGAAAACTAAAATAATTATTTTCCTAACCCTAAATGGGATTAAAATCCAATTTGGAATCAAAAAGTAGCAAGAAATCCGAAAAATCTGTTTCCCCAGCAAAACCGCGTTATCCAAACAAAGCCTTAACGCGCCTTGACCAAGTCAAACGTGTGTCCGCGCCTGTGACGTCAGCATGACCGCCTGCGCATTGCGCGGGTTTATTTTTTTTTCTTCTACTGCTTTGAGAAACGACGTCGTCTCAGATGGCGCCCAATCTATGCGCGCGCATTGCGCGGAGCCCAGATTTCCTTTTATTTACGATTATGCCACCGGTCGCCATTTTCGGTTTAATTACGATTTTGCCATCAGCGCTGGTTATTTACCAAAATGCCATCTAACTTTCGCAGAATTTACAGATTTGCCCCCAAGCTTATTTTTCCTACAAAATAAAATATAAAATAATTAAAAATAAATAAAAATAATATAAAAATACTAAAAATAATAAAAATGCATAATGATTAATAAAACACCTAAAACACTAAATATAAATAAAAACACATAAATAAAAAAAATATAAAATTACTATAAAATTACCTAAATTAACACAAATTAACTAAAATCCTATAAAACCTATTAAAACCAAAATGAGCTAAATAATTAAACATTTAAGCACACAATAAATATAAAAACTAAGTATTAGGGAATAAAAATATCGTATAATTTAACCCTATCAACCGGTGATAAACCTTGAAGCACAAAATAGTGGTGAAGGATTGCAAAAAAGGGTAGAAGTAAGTCCCACACAGCAACCCATTGTACCAATCAACCCACAATCATTTACACAACTACAGATGTCTACTGTTCCACCCATACCTTTTGTTCCGAACCCACAACCAATTTTACAAGAGGCAAGTGTGCATCAACCTGTTTTCACGCCCCAAATGAATCAATATACCACCATATCCCAGAAGGCACCAGGGACGGGTTAATATGTGACAAAGGAAGATATGATGGATCTGATTAATCAGATGAAGAGGCAGGCATCTAGGCCTACCGAGTTAGATTTTACCCCACCGTATCCAGTGTACGTGAGAAAGCAGTCGTATCCTGGGGGGTATATCGAGCATCCCCCACAATTCCCCAAGTATAGTGGAGAAAAAGGAAATGCAAGGGAACATATTGCACGATTCGTGGAGTCGATGTCCCCGTGGTTGGGAATTGATGAAGCAAGCAATCATAATCTTTTACTGAGGGAGTTCAATAAAACGCTTACTGATGGTGCATTCACTTGGTATTACAATTTGGAGAAGGGGTCGGTCAGAGATTGGGATGATATGAAGCTTCAGTTCTTCAAGAAGTTCTTTTATGTTCAGAAACAAGTGACAATTGTGGAACTGATGAGGATTCAGCAGAGACAGAACGAAGAGTTGTCTGATTATGTCGATAGGTTTCGGGCTCAGACGCAGAAGTGTGTGGAACCAATTGAAGAAAAAAACCTAGTAAGTATATGCAATAATGGTGCACTGGATAACTTTAAGCCCCACTTGATCACCAAATCTTGTGACTCATTTGCAACGCTGTCTACCTTTGTACAAGACATTGGAGGAATTGTTACAGTGTCAGTGAACCATCCAACTGCTATATGGAAGGGAAAGCGAACGACAACTGTGGCTTTGGCAGATTCTCAGTCAAAGCCACAAGGGGACAAGAAGGAGAAGTCCAAGAAAAATGACAGAAGAAGGGATAAGCCATGGGATTACTCGAAGTTGCCAGTTCCAGATCCTATCACATGCAGTGAAAAGGGTTTTAAAAATTTGTATGAACAATGGATATAACATGGAGTTATAAAGCCCCTAAGAAACAAAGTGGTAGTAACAGAAGAGATGAAGAAGAGACCAAATTTTTGTACGTTTCACCAGTACACGAGACATTCTACTATTGATTGTTACAGTATGAGGAGGATCTATCATGAAAAGTTAGAGGCAGGTGAAATTGAGCTAGGGCCAAGAAACAACATACATGACACACCGTTGCCCAATCATAAAGGAAAAGAAACATGTAACACCATTATCCATAGCGAAGTAGCGGGAGCAAGAGAAGTTGAGATGACAAAAAACATAGAGGCGTCAGAGGAAGTTGAAGAGGCCCCTGAGCCGGCATTGCAAGTGACGGCTTTGATGAATGGGGTCAAATTTAAAAGTTTTTTTGATCAAATTGGGTTGTCTAAAGAGGCAAGAATCGAGGCAACTAAAGCAATAATCAAGGTTGCAGAAATACATGAGGTGTGCATGGCAACAAACAAGAGTTTTATCAGAGTGATGGAGCAAGAGGAGAACAAAATATCCTTCTCCAAGGCAGATAGAGAAGTCAAGTACCCACATAATAGGCCATTATATGTGACGGCGGTAATAAATGGAATGGAGGTTAGAAGGGCATTCATAGACAATGGGGCATCTGTGAACATCGTGCCCTATAGTGTGTTCAAGCAGCTGGGATTGTCAGAAAAAAAGCTCATTAAGGAAAAAACAAGCATCACAGGGTTTGCCAATCAGTGCACCAGAACTCTTGGCCATGTGAGAGTGGATATGCAGGCGGGGAAGATAAAAGGACCTGTAACGTTTCATGTAGCAGAAATAGATGCGGCTTATCATGTGTTGCTAGGACTGGCGTGGCAAAATGATTATGGGGTGGTGCCATCGGTGTTTCATCAGTGCATCAAGGCTATCTGTAAAGGGAAGGAAGTTCGAGTACCCGCAACAAAAAATCCATTTGCACCAGAGGAGGCATACATTATTGAGGCGGCTTTCCTTGATGACGTCGCCGAGGAAGGAGAAAACAATATTGTTAAGCCCGACTCCTTGAAGTTAGCTAGTTGGGAAGACGTACAGGCAGATAAGTTTGTGCCTGAAAGGAAAGAAAAGAAGAAGACAAATACAGAACAGGGTGAGAGCTCTAAGGGAAAACAGCCAATGGTGGTAGACTTAGAGAAAGAAGGAAAAGAACAAGGGAAGCAAGAATTAGCCCCGGATGACGTCAAAAATGTGATTAATGCCAAGAGGGCAGAGTTTGAAAAGCAGAAACTGATCGAAAAAAAGAGAAAAGAGGAAGAAAAAACAAGGTGGCAGAGGGTTGTTAAACCCGATGGCAAGGTGTATTTCGATTATGACGGTGCGAGGGGGAAGAGTCTGAGGGTACACTCAAACCCGAAGACTCAGGAGGTGTCCTCCACTCCAGCAGTAGCGTAAAGGAAGATGTTGTGCAACAAAAGGTAGAACCAGCTCCAAACTATTTTGAGGATCGACCTAGACCCCAACAAAATGAGTTGGAGGAAGTAGATTTGTCAACAGAGGAGGGGGTGTCAAGGCCAATTCATATCAATAAAGAGTTGAATGCCAACCAAAAGGAAGAATTAATAAAGCTGTTGCGGGAGTACAGAGACGTGTTTGCATGGAATTATAATGAAATGCCCGGGATTGATAAGGAGTTGGTGGAGCACAAACTCAACATAAGTCCAGGGGTAAAGCCAGCGAAACAAGCACCTAGGAATTATGCACCAGAGGTTGAAACACAGATAATAGAGGAAATCCAAAAGTTATTGGAAGTAGGGTTCATAAAGCTAATCCAACACCCAGTCTGGCTATCTAGTATTGAACCTGTAAAGAAATCTAATGCGCAGTTGCGGATATGTGTAGATTTCAGGGATTTGAACAAGGCATGCCCAAAGACATGTACCCATTACCCAATATAGATACACTGGTGGATGCAACAGCGAATCATGAGATGATGTCGTTCATGGATGGGTTTGTGGGATATAATCAGATAAAGATGTCTGTAGAGGATGCAGAGATGACGGGTTTTCGTACACCTTTCGGAAATTTTTATTATGTTGTGATGCCATTTGGGTTGAAGAATGTCGGGACAACTTACTAGCGAGCGATGCATGCTATCTTCCACGATATGATACATGACATAGTGGAAGATTATGTAGACGATGTAGTGGTAAAGTCAAGAAAGAAGGCGACCCATGTGGAAGATTTAAGGAAGGTGTTTGAACGATGCCGTCAATACAAGCTGAAAATGAACCCTAAGAAGTGTGCTTTTGGAATGACTGCTGGAAAATTTTTTGGATTTCTCGTACACAACAAAGGATTGGAAATAGATCCCAGCAAGGCTAAGGCGATTACTGAAATGTCCCCTCCAAAAACACAGAAATAGTTAAAGAGCTTTTTAGGAAGGGTTTCTTACCTGAGGAGATTCATGCCAGCATTGGCAGAAGTTACAGAACCTTTTGGGAAGCTATTGAAGGGAAATACGAAATGGGATTGGGGGCAAGAACAACAGAAGGCTTTTGAAAGGGTGAAGGAGATACTGGCTTCGACGAAGACTATGGTAGTGCCACAAAGAGGAATACCGCTGCAACTGTATATCACATCTACTTCAAAATCTATAGGAGGAGTGATCACGCAAGAAGTAGAGGGAGAAGAGAAGCCAGTGTACTACATTAGTCGAATTGTTAGAGGACCGGAGACCAGGTATTCACAGTTGGAGAGGCACTGCTTGGCATTGGTGTTTATTGCGCAAAAAATGCGACATTATTTTTTAGCGCACGAGGTGCAACTTGTAACAAAGACTGACCCGATTAGGTACTTGCTGACTAGACCTGCTTTGGTAGGAAGGCCCGCAAGGTGGATGATGATCCTCTCAGAGTATGACATTAGATGTGTGACACCGAAAGCAATTAGATGTCAAGCTTTGGTGGACCTGCTCGCTCAGTTTCCAAATGGCGAATTTGAACCACCATCAGAAGATCTTCCAGGAGGAGAAGTAGAGCTACTCTATGTGGAGAAGGAAGATATGGAATGGTGGAATCTAGCATTTGATGGATCATCTACAGGTGGAAAAGGAGGAGCAGGGGTAGTATTGACTACTGGGAAAGGAAATGAGGTGGCCTTGTCTTACAAGTTAGATTTTCCTTGCACAAACAATGAACCAGAATATGAGGCGTTCATATTGGGTTTATTGGCGGCTCGAGAATTAGGAGCAAAACGTCTCAAAGTAAGAGGAGATTCTAACTTGATAGTGCAGCAGGTACGTGGACAGTTCGCAGTTAAGGAACCTATCTTGGCGCCTTATAGAACTGTAGCTCAAAAGGTGATGGAAGCCTTCCAGAAGGTGGTAATCGAGTATGTGCCAAGAGAACAAAACAAACAGCCTGATGCATTAACAACGGTAGCATCCAGAGTGTACGTCACTAGTGAAGACATGGATGTGAAGGTGATCAAGAGGACCCTCCCGACCACGGTGTTGGAGTCATTCCCCAAAGAGCTGACAGATGATTGGAGGCATCCAATTTCTCATCAGCTACAAACAAAGGAGGGGACAATACCACTGGTAGAACTTCAAAAATATCGCATTATAAAAGGAATTCTATACCATAGGGAAGCAGATGGAGTTTTGGCAAGATGCGTAGGGATGAATGAATCAAGGCGAATATTGCATCAGATACATGACGATAACTGCAGTTTGGAAGAAATCAGTTTATAGCGGCGTTTACAACGACAAGGGTAGTATTGGCCAGAAATGAAAAGGGAAGCAGAGCAACTGCAGATACAATGTCTTTCGTGCCAAGAATACCCTGGGGAGGAGGAGTGCGCCTTTATCAATGAAACAGTGGATTGGCGGGTTTCATACGTAGAGTTCTTACAAAGCGGCATTCTCCCAATCGAAAAAAAAGACGCAATTGTAGTACAAAGGAAAGCCCAGAGATTTTTCATACAGGATGGAGAACTGTTCAGAAGGGGATTTAATGGCAAGCCTTTACGTTGTTTAGAGTTGGGTGAAGCCAATGATTTGGTCTACCAGATGCATAAAGACGAGCACCAAGGAGGAGCCAAGCTATATAAACAATTGATTGATCATGGTTATTATTGGCCAAAAATGGAAGGAGACTGCTTGGAATTTGTTAAGAAATGTCACGCTTGCCAAATCTATGGGAACCTGGTGCATGCCCCTGTTGTGGATCTACGGACTGTGGCAACACCTTGGCCCTTTCATACATATGGGGGATGGATCTCATAGGGCCAATTCATCTTAATTCTAAGGGAAACATTTGGATTTTGATCACCACAGAGCTGTACACAAAATGGGTGGAAGCAGTTCCCTTGAAGAAAGCTACAGGCTCGACAGTGGCAAACTTTATAAAAGGGCACATCATTTGCCGTTTTGGGATTCCAAAAGTTATCTTATCTGATAATGGTACGCCCTTCATAAATAGGGATGTCAAGAAACTAATGGACATATACAAGGTGAAACATTACAAGTCATCACCATACTACCCGAAAGGTAACGGCCAAGCAGAGGCTACCAATAAAACCCTGATCAAGATCCTCTCAAAAACCCTGGATGATCATTTGAAGGCATGGGCAGAGCAGTTACCAATGGCATTATGGGCTTATCGAACTTCAAAAAGAAAACCTACGGGCAAAACCCCATATGCCCTAGTATATGGTGAAGAAGTTGTCTTGCCCGCAGAAATAGAGATCCCTTCTGCCAGGATGAGACTTCGAAGCCTAGTTGAGGAAGAGAACAGACCAGCTACTCTAGAAGCCTTAGCTGAATTCCGAGACAAGGCCAAGGAAAAATTAGAACGGTACCATGGAAAATTGCAGCAACAATACAATGCTGCAGTGGTGCCCAGACGAATTTTGGTGGGGGACTTGGTGCTCAAGACAACGAATCCAGTCATGAGGGGAACACCAACCACCAATTTTTTTCCCAAATGGGAAGGCCCGTATAGGGTACGAGAGGTCTCCGAAAGCGGGTATTGCAGAATATCTCGTGTGGGATCTGATGCTATCTCAGGCCCGTTGAAACTGAAATGGGTGAAGAAATATTATACATGAGATAGTCATCGAATTTCGGTTACACTTTCCAACCGTAAAAAAGTGATGGAGGTACTTGAACCTAAGTCCTCGGATCTTTAAGTTACACTTTATCTTCAAAAGTGGCGGGGCACCTGAACCTAAGTCCTCGGATTTACAAGTTACACTTTATCTTTAAAAGTGGGGAACGTTATGCTTTACACGTCAAAAGCAGGAATGATGTGATAAGCATTATTCGAATTGTAAAAATTATGATTTATTAATAAAATTGTTCAAACTTCCACTTATACTTGGATGAATTTCTTAGTTGAAAGTATGGATCAAAGTGTTAGTTTACGGAAACAATTTAATTTTATGTCATATTGCCTGGGAACATTAACTTTAATAAATTATAATGCAAGGAACAAATATATGTTGTGTCATGAGAATTCGAGTTAAGGGCAATAACATGAAAAAGAAAAATGTGTTTTGACAAATAAAACATGATATATAAAACTTTCTTGTGAGTTTTTCAATATAGGAAGGAAAGCTAAAGGAAGTCATGATCCAGAGGCCATGATACATCAAATTGGACATGGGGTAAAGACAAGGACTCCAAATCAGCAATGGCACTATGATGATCTTTAATGGCAGCTAAAATTCTCTTTTTAATCTCTTGAACGGTTGACTCAAACTCTTTAACTCTGGCTTTCAATTTGTCCAAGGTGTCATGAACTTCCGACAATGTCTTTGAGAGATTCTCCTGCTCTTGGTGACGAAAAGTGATCCTCGAGTGAAGCCCAATGGCACGATGACTAATAGTAATGAGGTCTAGCCTGGAACGAAAGGGAGACATATCAAAACCAAAAAAGGAGAGGTCATCAACCTGATAGTTTAGATGAGCTAGATCTTTGGCCTGTAGTGACTGAATGGAAAGCTGACGCATCTCAAGAACTAAATTGGCAAGTCGGTCCAATATCACGGTTTGGAAGACAGGACTACGAAGATCGAATCGACCTAGGATTTGTGGGTAACGGGTCAGAAGGCTCTTGAGAATTTCTCGACTGGGGGCAGCAACATAAAAATCTCTCCAAGGGACAAACACTTCGGTTGGATTGAAGGGAGCTCTAGTAGGGGATATCTTTGAAGAAACCATAGTATCTAGAGTTACGAGGTGTGTCGTAGGAGCTGGAGTGTTGAGAAGATCACTGATGTTACCAAAAGGAAGGCTGACATCCGGATAATGTTGATCAAAAGAGGCGAGATCCCCAAAGGGTATATCTAAAGAGTCCATCGCCTTAGCCTGAAAAGAATAGAGAAAACAAAATAAGAAAGGGCAATAAATATATAAGGGACAACAACGATAAATATGTGACAACCCTTACCAAGTGCCCGCTAGAGAGGTTGTCATGAGAAGCTTCTCCCGCAACACTATCGGCTGCACCCTCCCTTTCAGATATCCTCTCAGTAAAATCTTTCAGGGGAGGAGTGGGGTCGACAGCAGGTGAAAGATTTTCCCTCGAAGGAGTAGGAGCCGAGACCATGGCGTCAACCTCATAAGAATCACCAGTGCCTTCAAGGTGGTCAGTAGATAACGCCGCAGGAGGAGAGGAAGGAGGAACTGTACTGTGCACAGCTAGAGTGGAACTAACATTAGATAGGGAGTCGTCGGCACTAAGGCTAACACATTGGTTATGAGGAGAATGAGTTTTGCCAGTGGTTTTACCAACAGCTTCAACAAGTTGAGAAGGTCCACATATGGTAGAGCCCACAACCTCGTAGCTAACACCTCTGAGAATTCCTATTGGAAGGTTATCATCCTCATCCTCGCCATCCTCGTTATCCTCATCAAGGACCTAAAAATTATTGAAAATAACAACATAAAGAGATTAGAATACGAAGATTTAAATGTGGAAAAGAGATAATAATGCAAATTTTACCACAAGCCTTCTCCTTTGCCTAGGTGGCTCTTCGGCTGTCGATTTATTAGAATTTTTGTCATGGGCACGCTTAGATAACCTCAATCTAAGGGTAGTGCCAGTGGTAGTATTACGCCGGATGACCTCCCGAGCAGGTGGACCTGTGGTAGTTTGGGTAGCCCTCGAACGAGTGACTCTCATATCTTCAACAGCAGGACGTTTTGGAGAAAGGGGGTGCCTGGATGTAGCCTCATAATTGGGGTTAGGCCTACGCCTTAATGTCTGAGACTCAAGGAGTCGGGAGCTGGTGGGCCAGTTTTCGAGGTGAACATTCGATTTTGGGGTACATAACAGTTAGGCCCATTGCGAATGGCGAGGAGGAGAAACTGCAAGGGCAGGCAAGGTTGAGTCATCCAACCACTGTTCTAGAATAATCTGCCAGTAGCACCGCTCATTTGAAGAATATCATCCCTCTCGAGAAGCATCAGGAATGACAAATAGGAAAGGGTCTTCACGAGAAAAGGATAGTCTCGGGAATTCCCACAGAAAAGTCCGAGCTGTAGGGATAAAGTTATCAATAGCCCTCTTATGATCTCCGTCAAGAGCCTCACTATAAGGTCGGTGCTGATCAAAGCCAAACTGCCTCATCACTCTATGTGGAGAATATAACACGGCCCCATAGTCATCGTCCTCTACAGAATAAGGTAACTCTCCAGCCCTAAGGAACAAGAACCAGAGAAGTGTTGATCCCTCTAGATTCTTAATGGGTGCAATGGAATCAGACACCCTCTGGTAATAATGTGGGAGATGTCCATCCTCAAGAATAATGGTGAAAGGACGAGCAACGAAGGAGGAAAAATCGTCAATATAATGTCGTAAATCTGAGGTGCCCTTATGATCAATCCATCGGGCCATGCGAGGTGCAATGTTGGGTGATACGGAAGGCGGGGATGACTTCTTTTTCTTCTTAGATATATACGACGGAACGACATGGCTGGGAAAGCGCTCAAAGAGAAAAATCTGAAGAAATGAGCCTGGGTCAAAGCAGTTCACGTCATACCTGAGAAAATTGTCAAAAAACATTGGTAAGTAGTAAGAAAGGAAAAGATAGCAGTTAAGAGAGAAGTACCTTCCGACTGATTCCTTCATGGCTAAGACGGTCTCATCTAGGCGGCGGTACATGGTCCCCAAGAAAAGAGGAGCTAGAGGGATTGATAGGCCACGAGCTAATAAGGTGGCCAGACAGAACATGCGTGCAGAGGGTCCATCTACTAGGGAACCAGGGAAAATGAAGCGCGATAACCACATGACCAAATAAGCTGCTAATGGGTAAGGGCATGATTCTCCATGAAGAGAAGGCACCGACTCCCTGTAAACTAAGTTATCCCAATTATTTGGCTTGTAATCACGAAAGAAATACCGCACCCAAGAAAGCCAGGAGGCCTTTTGTCGACTGGACGTCTCAAAATCTGGTAGTAGATCATCACCTTTGAATCTGGAAGTATGGGTAGATGCCTGCTTAAAGGCCTCCGTCAAGTAGAGTATACAATCAGTGTCCTTTTGCAATAGATGTGTCGGAACACAGGAGGCTGAGCCTTTGACGGGAAGGCTACAAGAACGCGAGTAAAAATGGTCAACACAAGCATAATGTAAAAAGGGGAAATGAACACATGAAGAAATTAAAGGGCTCTCACTGATATATGGCATAGACGTCCTCTAATGTGGGGGTGAACTCCCCGCAA
Source organism: Hedera helix (assembly GCA_947179155.2). Taxonomy (NCBI): domain Eukaryota; kingdom Viridiplantae; phylum Streptophyta; class Magnoliopsida; order Apiales; family Araliaceae; genus Hedera; species Hedera helix. The sequence continues at coordinate 27,348,444 of OX359264.1, forward strand.
GCCATAACGAAGGTACATGTGGAAGAACACCATCGGGACAAAAGTGTGCAAAGTGCATCTTGATCCTGGTGGATATGAAGATCCCTGCACAGCTGAATGCAGCGGAAGATACCAGCACTCTTAAGTATCTGCACATTTTCTGGATTGCTTAGTATTTCATCAGTCCAATGTTGCCACCCTTGGAGACGGTTGCAAGAGTGGGGCTGAAAACGAGCATGGCTGAATGGGAACTCCTGTTTCTCTATGCGTATACGAGGAATACTACTAGCACTAGGAGATCGCTCCCGGTTTTCGCAAGCCGTATCATAGAGAAACAGACCTTTTTTGTCAGGGTGAGGATAAGAATGGCGGTCATAACTGCTGACACGATCCCAAAAAATGTCTGAAGGCCCGAAGAAAGGGGCTTTTCCCCACTCTGAGATGAAAGGAATTGGCCTAATGGCCTTAGGGCCCACATGATGATCATCAGAACTAACCTGCAACGATAAAATTTTAATATAAGGATTCCATGGGAATGAAGGCAATTAAAAATAAAATGCTTACCATGGTAAATCTGAATTCCTTCAAGGTAGCCTTAAGACAACCTCTCTTCGATCAAACTCGGCAAGAATTAAGTCGGAACGCTTGTACGAGTGAACTTAATTCGAGGAAAGAGAAATTAAGGGCACCTGAAAAGAAAACACTAAATGTGAGAAATTCACATGAAAAAAATAATAAAAAAAATAAAAAAATAAATAATAATAATAATGATAATAATAATAATAATAATAATAATAATAATAATAAAAATAAATAAATAAATAAATAATAAATAATAATAATAATAAAACGAAAAGGCAAGAGGATGGGAATCCAAAATCTAATAGAATTAACAATCTTTTCCTAAGCCAAAAAGGAAGAATTTTATTTATTTATTTATTTTATTTTTCAAAACAAACAAGAAAATAGTGGAATAAAAAAATTTAAAAACCCTAAGGAAACTTATTCCTAGCCGCAGCCTATAGTGTTCGGATTCTTGTAGGATTTCGGTAATCAATGGTTTGCCGGGAATTCATTCATGAAATTGTAGAATAACTGCAAAGAGTTGCTATGGAAGTAATGGGGTTTAATAGAAATTTTTTTTTACTAGATTAAGTAAACTTACAAGCATATGTATGGCCCGCGTGGATCCTTTATGATTTCCAAGAAGCTTGGTTATGATATGAGTATAACTATATTACACGTGTATGGCTTATACTGGAGGCTTGATTAGGTTTTAAGAAGAACAAAAAAGTCATCCAGGGTTATTATATTAGTCGCCTACGAGGGTTCGGACCGCGAGAATTCTCAACGCCGTGAGGATTCGGCCCACAAGGATACTTTATATATATATATATATATATATATATATATATAAACAATAATAATAAAAAAATAAAAATAATAAAAATAATAATAATAATAACAATGATAAAAATTAAATAATAATAATAATAATAATAATAATAATAATAATAATAATAATAATAATAATAATAATAAATAAATAAATAAATAAACTTGAAGACTAGAATTTTTGTGCACGATCGTCACTTTAAGGCGTAACTCACGTACAGGGGGAAAATGTAAGTCCATATATAAAATTAGGGTTTACATTTGACCTAATGAATTTAATGAACTAAAGCGAAAAAGATGGAAATTAATGAATAACGAGCAACGAACTAACGTAACTTGAGAGGTGTTATCACGAGTCCCGAGGAAGAAGGCTCGTGGGGGCAGCTCATTTTGGGAATCAGTTGAGGGATTGGATTGGTGGCTACAAGAATCGGGCAAAATGGGCATTACCCGGGTAACCAGGGGTGTTCTAGGAATCGGGTGTTCTAGGAATCTCCCTATTACTAAGGGTATTTCTGGAATTTTTCCGAAGTCACGTGCCTGGCACGTGACCCCTTTGTCAGGAAGCTCTATAAATAGCTCCTCATCTCATAGGAGAAGGGACTTTTGAACTCTTGGAGAACTTTGAAGCCACAAGGAGAATTCTCTCTGAACTTGCGAGAGTGTGAATATTCTTGGAACTTGTTGGTGATTCGGAATTGAGTTATAACTTTAAGATAATCGTGATCTCGTGATTACACGAAGATCTTTGAAGTTGAACTCGGATTCCCTCGAAATCTAACACTTAATAGAGGCTCTCGGACACTAGTGATTACGCCGGCACCCCGAGAGTTCTGCCTTGTGTTACTCGAGTAATTTCTCATCGGTTTCTTCTCCCCTCTCCAATCTCCCGATTGATTCCATACTCTTCGCTGATTTCTCGCCTCCACCATTATTACAAACCCTAACCCTAGCAAGGTACGAGATTTTCTTGCCTACAAAGTATTTTTAGTATTTTAATAATTTATTTAATTTTATGTATTTTAATTATTTTTAGTAATTTTATACAATTGTTATTATTTTTATATTATTTTTAATTATTTTAATTTATTTTGTATGAAAAACAAAACAGATGGCAAAACTGTAATTAATTGCAGCTGCACAACCGCTATGCGCGCTAAGGCGTTTGAGCAGCACCAGCTAGACATGCACAAAAAGCCCGCGGCCTGAGGCCTGGCCTTGATCTGGCCTGGCCCGGCCTGGTCAAAGCCTGGCCTGGTCAAAGGCCTGGTCCGGCCTGGCCCGGCCTGCAGGCTTTAAACAGGCCACGATTTTAGAGCCTGGCCCTGCCTGGCCTGGCCTGGGGAAAAGCCTGGCCCGGCCTGGCCTGGCCTGGTCAAAAGCCTGGCCTGACTTGGCTAAAGTCTACCTCGATTTTTGGTAAAGTGACAAGAATACTGAACTGGGATACACTAAATACTAAATTGTATTTCTATTTCTCCTATCATATTATATTATAATATGATTATTAGTCTATGAGTGAATATTTAATTCAAATTGGGGTGATGGTGATTTGCAGACAACCCTATATTATATAATTATATAGTCATTATCACTGTGGGTCATTTCTAATTTTTATGCAGCAGTACTAAAAATTATGAAAAATGGTGATTTTGATGGATTTTTCAATATTTGGTCTTCTTGATTTGTAATTTTGTACACGTTCGTACAAAAAAATATGCAACCGACGATTTCGCGGCTCCCTCATTCTCTCTTTCTTCTCTGTCTCTCTCTCGGTCTAGGCTTGGCCTGGCCTGGCCCGCAGGCCTTAGCAGACCCTATTTTTTTTGGAGAAGCCCGGCCCGGCCCGGCCTGCAGGCCTAAAAGTCAAGGCCTGACCTGGCCTGGTCAACGGAAAAAGCCTGCCAGGCCTAGGCCAGGCCGGCCTGGCCTGGCCTGTTGTGCATGTCTAGCACCAGCAGAGGCAATGGTGCCGTTTTGGTACTAGGATAAGGGAGTAGCAGGCATTGATATGATAGGCACGTGGCACAGACAAAATGTGGCAGCAACTTGTTTGTTTTCTACATGGTCAGGAGGTTGTTCCTTCAAATTTCCAAGTGGGGGCCGCCACATCAATTGTTTCTTCAGAAGATTTTCATATTACAACAGTGGGACCTAGGCTTAATATTGCTCAACAAAGTTTTCGTGTTGGTCATGGCCAGTAATGTAAAAGAAATTGTAAATAAATTAAGGAATCCTCAGTAAAATTGGAGAATGATTAAATTAAGTATTTTATTTGTAATTAGTATTTTAATTCTTATTAGGATTTGAAAAATAAATTTTTATTAGGGTTAGAATAATTATATAGTTTATAAATAGAGGGCTTAAGATAAAATTGAGAGTACATTTTTTTCTAAAAAATCTGGTGCTTTTTATGGCTATGTATGGCTAGATTATTTTTCTTTGTTTAAGTGACTGAAGTCATCAAGATTAATATACTGTGAGATCTAATTTATTTTAAGTGTTCAAATTATATTTTGAGTGTTGGATACTCTTTTGTGTTTATTTATATGATTGATTCGTTTAATTGCTAGAAAGCTTACTAGTTTATCATTCGCATTAATCTACTGCTAAATTAAATATCAAATCTGTAATTGTTTGACCACTTTAATTTATGAAGCAACTAAGATTAATAATTATTTTGTAGATCAAAAGATTATTATATCTTAGGAAGAATACTCATCTAAATTAAATGCAACCACTTGTGCTTGTGTTGTTTACTTTAATGATAAGTGATTTTTATATCTACGAATTGAATTCACTTGAGCTTGATAAATTGCTTATCTTTAAGTATTTATATTAGTTTCTATGTGTTTTTACGTGTTTGTTGTAATTTACGTTGTATAGTAAGTTTATGTGTTTTTGTTGGTTTACATGTCTTTTTACCACATTATTATAGTATGTGGTTTTGTATTGTTTTTATGTGTTCTTATTTTATTTTGTAGGTATTATAATAAGGGTTTGATAAATAAAGGCTTGGATTGCCCGATTCGCGTTTTCGGCGTGACGTGACGGCCAACTTTCGACCTTGATCCATTCTGAATCTCCAATTGTGCAAAACATGAAAGTTGTAGAACTTCTCCTCAGCTTTCCAAAAAATCTTGAATCAACGCAATCGGAGGTCGGACGCAAAAGTTATACCAAAAATACGAAGAAATGCAGCATCATCCTATTGAGGCCAACTTTTGACATGGATCCGTTTTGAATCTGCAATTTGGTAAAACATTAAAGTTGTAGCTCTACGAATATCCTTTCCAGAACATCTTGAATTACCTTTATCGGAGTTCGTATGAAGAAGTTACGCCCAAAATACAAGAGGACCCTGAAGCTGCCAAATGTCAGTTTTCTGCAAAATGGCGCAGCTGCACCCATTTTGTACTAAGGAGAGGCGCAACTGCACTGTACGCCAGTCAGACCTCGATTTTGTGCAACTGCACCCATTTTGTACTAGGGAGCGGCGCAGCTGTGCCGTACGCCAGTCAAGCCGCGGACAGTTTGCTATACAAACCAATTTTTGCCCTAAAAACATAACATAATCAGTTTCTTCCGAGAGGAGGCGGCTTGGGCGACTTTGGGAGGCCATTTTGGTGATTCCATGGAGCTCCTACATCAACTTGATTCCATGATTTAGGGAGTTTGTTCTTACTTCTTTCTCTTTCACTTCCTTGCCTCTCTATTTCATGTATTCATTTGAATGTTGATTTTTGGAACTTGTAAAAGTTGTACATGTTTTATTCATATTGAATCTAGTTATACTCATTTGCTATGTATGTGTGGATGTTGTATTACTTGTTTAGTATGAACTAAGCATTGAATCTAAGTATTGTGATGGAACCCAATAGGTTGTTCTAGTTGATTTCTCTCTCTTTGGTTGGCACCATATGGATTGGTTGTTGTATTTGCGCTTGTTGTTAATTTCTAGGTCGTGCATTTACTTAGTAGCCTATACGGAACTGAGAGAGGGAGTATAGTGTTTGACCCAAGTATGTTACACATGTTCGTGATTCCACATGGCGTTGGGATTATGATTCGTGGAAAGGATAGACATATACCGATCCACCATGTGCACCCTTTGAGAACCTGACCTTCAACCCTTGTTATTCTTAGCTTGGGTGTTCCTTCCTGTTTCTGTTGCCTTGTGTCGGATTTGGGTAGGATGTCGCTACATAACGCTCAAGAGAGGCATGTTAGTACCATAGAGAGTTCTCGGTTGACCATTCATCGGCTACGACCATGTGGATGTGTTTTCATATTTTGCACCTAACGCGTATTTGTCTGACCTAGTTATTAGTGTGGTAACTCGTGCGGAACTGAGAAAGGGAGTACCAGTTTAGACCTAGATACAATGACACGTGTTCGTGATTCCACCTGGCGTTGGGATTATGATTCGTGAGTTAGGATAGAGATATACCAGCTCGCCTCGTGTAGCTAAGAGAGAATCTGTTCTTCAAATCCTTTTTAGTGTTGACTCTCATAGAGATATAGTGAGTTGCCTAGTTAGGGTGTTCCTTCCAGTTTTTGTTGCCCTTAGGTCGGATTTGGGTGGATTCGGGTATGGTGCAACGAGAGTTGGCCATATCTATTATAAAGAATTCTCGGTTGACAATTCGTTGTGACCGAATGGCCAAAGAGAGAGTTAGGAGACTTGAATGAACTATTGGGGGAAGTTACATACTTAGATTCACCTATATTTAATTGTTTTCAGTAGCTAGTATTAGTTTAATTTTTATTAGTTTTATTTCAAAACAATTATTCATTCATTTAAATAGGATTGAATTGGTTATAAGCTTGTGTTTGGCAATTTTTATTACATAATTCCTCGTGGGATCGATACTCTACTTTCATTATATTACTTGTTGACCGCGTATACTTGTGCGTTTTGTTCATTCAAACGAACTCGTCAAGGTCGAAACTCATTAAATATAAATAAAAATATAAAAATAGATCAAAAACAAGTTCCGATCGATGACCCAACAAGTTTTTGGCGCCGTTGCCGGGGAATTAGTTTAATAATTATTACCATCATTAGCTTCGATCAAATTAGTCTTAATTTAAACATTTCTTTTTATTTTATTTCTTTTTACTTCCTATATTTCTTTTTTTTTTTCCAGGTACCATGGATAACTGTGATTATCAATGGCCATACACGAGCATGACTCAGCCAAAGGAAATAGGGATTGAAAGACTCAATGCAATTTATGCATTGTTAGCCCAACTTGAGACACTTTCGAGTAAGTTGGACGTTTTAGGAGCACGCAGTACTCAAAGTGTGGATGTGTTTTGTGATTATTGTGATGGCAATCATCCGAGTCATCAATGCACCATCAGTTATGGACCGGTACAGTATGGGGGTGATTACCTCAATAATTATGCTTATCCCGAATTTTTTTATCAGGATTGGGGATATCACCCGGATGATTCATGGAGCTACACTCAGCAAGATCAATACGATGCTCCAAGTCATATGTACCCACCGTATTTCTCATGTCCACCTCCACCGCAACAAGAAGAAAACTCTAGATTGGAGGAATTGTTGTCCAAGTACATGGCATCGAATGAGGAAGTGATGCACAATCAAGCTGCTTCCATTCGAAATCTTGAGGACCAAATGGAGAAAATGTTCAAAGCCTTAAACAACAGTCCACAAGATACTTGGCCACATGACATGAATTTCGAGGCTGATGGAGTACCCATGCCAAATCTGCAATTGGATGAGCCACAAGAGATGGAATTGGAGGAGAGTGGGGATATGGTTAACACAGTCGGCGAAGAAATATATGTGCATTCCAATGAAGATGCGTCAACCTTGTTAGTGCCCCAAGAGCCTTCTCCACCAAAGGTCAAGAATCCAATCAAATTTGCAAAAGCATGCCCACTTGGTAGTCATGTCGTCAGCATGGCTCTCTATGACACGAGAGCTAGTTCAAATGTGGAGCCATGGTGGGTTGAAGAAGAGAAGATAGAAGAAGAGCCCATTCTTTTTGATAATCTTCAATGCCCCAATATGGTCACAAACATAGTGGAAGAAGCACCTAACTATTTGACCGTTCAAATGGGGAATCTACTTACAAAGAGCAAGCTAGGTGACTTAGACTTCATCGTTATCACAAATGGGAACCTCCCAAATAATGAATTGCTTCCAACGGTTGGAGGGTTCCTCAATTATCGAAGAGGGATTGGATAGCGTTGATACGAAGAAGTCCAGCTAAAGGACTATAAACCAAGCGCTCGATGGGAGGCACCCCATTCACTCTTTCCCCCTACTTGTTTAATTCTTATTTGCATTTTCAATTAATTCTCTTTTCTTTTATTATTAAGTAGGATGTTTATATTTAGTAGTCTTAATAGTCCATTTTTGGTCTCCCTCAGGTTTAATTCATATTGGTGGAACTGTGCAATGTCTGGCCAAAAATGGAAGTGTGCAGCAGGAAAAATAACTTCAGACTGCTGCTCTGCTGCACAGCGCAGCTGCGCCTATTTCCTTCACAAAAACGGCGCAGCTGCGCCCTTCCCCTGCTTCTCTGCCTGCTGAACTGCGCAGCTACGCCCTTCCCACGACCATTTACTGCACAGCTGTGCTTTCCACCACCGATGCCCTTTTTCTGTCATACTGCGCAGCTGCGCCCTTATGCAGTACATTTTCGGCGCAGCTGCGCCTGAGAGCCACAAAAAAAAAATTCAAAATTCAAAACTATTTTTCTTTTATTATATTTATTTACGTATTTTGTTTTGTTTTCCAAGTAGCGCATCTTAGCGGGATTATGGAAGTCGGTTGCTTTTGGCGACAACTGACATATATTCAGGGAAGTCCTTTGTTCTTAAATTCCTTTATTTCTTACATTTCGGACTTGTCAGTTCCAAGTTTGGGGGTTTTTCTATATGTTGTTTTGATGTTGTTATCATGTTTGAATTTTGTGGGTATATTCTCTGCAAACCCTCACGAGACAAAACTCGTCCTCTTGGGTAACCTTGGGGTTTAACGGCTTGTTGCACATGCTAAGTGCAATCGTACTCCCTACGAAACTGGGTTCATTATGTGTTGTTAATATATGTCGTTTTTGCTTTCGTTTTGAGTCGTTGTAGCATAGGTTATGTCTCTTGAGCATTGAGTTAATTTGCGTTGAACCATAATCGAGGATCAGGCATTGATTATTTGAGTTATAACTCGTAGAAAATTGATAAACGTCGCTTTGTCTGTGTGCTTGACTTACTGTTGGTTTACATAACTTGTGATCCCTTTTCTTCGAGCACATAACCATCTGTATTGAATAAGTTGTTTGCTTTGAGGCGGTTTATATGACTACATGCTTAGTAAGACAATATTTTACTTTAAAACTCGTATATGCATCACTCAAAACGATTTCTCATGTTTGATTTGTCTATAGCGTGAGATGGAGCGTAAAACGCACTCACATATTAAAAAAAAAACGAAAAATAAAGGTAGTAATAACTATAATAAATTACTTGACTAGTCGAGTTTTGTGGCCTCTGTTACTCGAGTTATTAGGCCCTTAGGGGTGTTTTTACACCTAATGCCCTAAAGCCAACTGGTTTGGGAGTCATTGGTCAAACGCTCGTTACATGGGTAACTCTGTATAGCCTAATGGAATGAGACATTACACATGTCAATATTAGTTTTGTTTTGACTTATCTGCTGGGACTAGTGGAGAGTGATGTCATGTGCATGTGGTTTTAAGTTTTCGATTTCTTTCTTAAGGTAATTTGTCTACACCACCCCTCTGCGTTATGATTTGTTGTTACAGATGGTTCACACACACACACGGGGGTCATAAGTGTGTATTGACTGATATGTGAGTTGAGAGTCTAGACTTTGCAAGGTTTTGAGATTTTTTTTGTTATTATAGCTTGAAATAATCTTGAGGCCACAATGTTCTTTCTTATTAACTCACTGCTCAAGTTTTGTGTTGTTGTTTGTATAGTCAGTGTTGTTTTGCTTGAGGACAAGCAATGGTTTAAGTTTGGGGGTATTATATTGGTAATTAAATGTTATATGCATAGAGTACTCCTAACCTTGATAATGTGCAAATCTTCAAGTATTTTCTGTGAATTTTAACTGGTAGAATTTTTTATATTTTTATCTATGTATTTAGTTCTTTTTCTTTATTTAGTTTGTATTTGTATTGCTTGAGGGCAAGCAATGGTTTAAGTTTGGCGGTATTTGATAAGTGGTTTTTATACCTACGAATTGAATACACTTGAGCTTGATAAATTGCTTATCTTTAAGTATTTATGTTAGTTTCTATGTGTTTTTACGTGTTTGTTGTAATTTAGGTTGTATAGTAAGTTTATGTGCCTTTGTTGGTTTACATGTCTTTTTACCACATTATTATAGTATGTGGTTTTGCATTATTTTTATGTGTTCCTACTTTATTTTGTAGGTATTATAATAAGGGCTTGATAAATAAAGGCTTTGATTGCCCGGTTCGCGTTTTCGGCGTGCCGTTTACATGACGGCCAACTTTCGACCTTGATCCATTATGAATATCCAATTGTGCAAAACATGAAAGTTGTAGAACCTCTCCTCAGTTTTCCAAAACATCTTGAATCAACGCAATCGGAGGACAGACGCAAAAGTTATACCAAAAATACGAAGAAATGCAGCAGCAGCCTATTGAGGCCAACTTTTGACATGGATCCGTTTTGAATCTACAATTTGGTAAAACATGAAAGTTGTATCTCTACTAATATCCTTTCCATAACATCTTGAATTACCTTTATCGGAGTTCGTATGAAGAAGTTATGCCCAAAATACAAAAAGACCCTGAAGCTGCCAAATGTCAGTTTTCTGCAAAATGGCGCAACTGCGCCGTACGCTAGTCAGACATCGATTTTACGCAGCTGCGCCTATTTTGTACTAGGGAGCGGCGCAGCTGCGCCGTACGCCAGTCAAGTCGCGGACAGTTTGCTATAAAAACCAATTTTTGCCCTAAAAACATAACATAATCACTTTCTTCCGAGAGGAGGCGGTTTGGGCGACTTTGGGAGGCCATTTTGGTGATTCCATGGAGCTCCTACATCAACTTGATTCCATGATTTAGGGAGTTTGTTCATACTTCTTTCTCTTTCACTTCCTTGCCTCTCTATTTCATGTATTCATTTGAATGTTGATTTTTGGAACTTGTAAAAGTTGTACATATTTTATTCATATTGAATCTAGTTATACTCATTTGCTATGTATGTGTGGATGTTGTATTACTTGTTTAGTATGAACTAAGCATTGAATCTAAGTATTTTGATGGAACCCAATAGGTTGTTCTAGTTGATTTCTCTCTCTTTGGTTGGCACCATATGGATTAGTTGTTGTATTTGTGCTTGTGGTTAATTTCTAGGTCGTGCATTTACTTAGTAGCCTATACGGAACTGAG